>OY735207.1:28665846-29010846 GCA_963457665.1 Thysanoteuthis rhombus | reverse complement strand
GAAGACACCATTGAGTTCTCACCTGTTCAGACGGATTCCACCGTGTCACCTGCGAAAATAACAATAATCTGCAACCCTGTTTGCATTATTTCATCAGATCAGGCTTGTGGTACTTCATCGTTGTTCTTGAAAAAAAAACAAATGACGTTATCTGTAACTGAGCACGCTGTGATGGTGTTGTTTTAACTCGGGATGTACCCCTTATAATGTAATCTAATTTAATGTGAGGTGTGTCACAGTGAAACACCTGCCTTATTGATGAAATTTATTACCTCGCCATTAGAATTTTTAACGAATTCTCGAGGTATTATGTGAACTTCTAACGGAAAGAAGTTAGTAGACAGGGGTCCAAGCTTGTCTGCGATCTATCTCTCGGCACATTAAACCCCATTTAGGACCTGGTTGTAGGCAGCGAGGTAGAGATACGTACTCGACGCCACACTTTCCAAGTAAACTAAGGGGGGGGGTACAATCAGGGGTACATCTTGACCGAAGAAACCAGGCAATATTTTGAATGAAACGCCATAAAATGTGACATTGAGAGAGAGAGAGAGAGAGAGAGAGAGAGAGAGAGAGAGAGAGAGAGAGAGAGAGAGAGAGAGAGAGAGTGGGTACGGATTCCCCTCAACACCGTTTTCGTGGCGTAGAAAAAAGTTGTTTCTTATGGTATCGAATATATTTTCTGAATCAATTTATTTAGATAATTTTGAATGACTTGACGATCGGATTCCGATTTCCCACATCTGCAACCCTCTAACTCGGGAATCATGTCTCTTTAATTGAAACAGCCACACACGCAACTGGACCCTCACTCAATTATTTCCAGATATCCATTTCCCTACGTCGTGCTTCATCTACATAAAATAACCCTCCGGTGCGAGTAAGGAAGTTTCAAGGTGTGACTTGCCCAGGGCCGAACCCACCCTTCAAAATCCAGGGTTTGTATCCTATGGTCCAGTCGTGGGGGCAGATAGGAATGTGGCTCTTAAAGTTTATGTATTCTTTCTTTGATTTTTCCAATCTTCAAGATCTGATAGATAGTAATAATAACCACAACAATAAATCAACTTCGTATGCGCCTGCGTGCTCAGTGTAGCATATGAGTGAATTGTTTTGCTAATCAAACTTGTTCCTTAAAATTTCATCCCCAACAATTGTTCTTTTACCTCCATTTTTCTGACATTCCTCTCGATACATCATACCTTCCCTTTTTTCTGGCACTTTCGTAAAAGGCTTGTTAAATAATTGAAAGTAAGAAGTGACAGTTAAAGGTATTTAGATAAGAAGAAGAAATCAAGTGAAGAATCACCCTAGGCTGGTAAGCCTTCGGTAGAGCAAAAAAAAAAACAAAACAATATGATCCCAATAATCCTAAAAAGAAGAATATACAACCAATGTGTCCTCCCGATAGTCACTTATGGATCTGTAACATGGAACCTAACCAAGAAACAGCCCCGCAAACTGAGAAGCATGCGACGTGCACATAAGAGAATCATGCTCAACCTTACATGGAGAGATCACAAGACAGCACAGTATATCAGCAAGAATACGGGAGTCCAAGACATCATATAATCTGTCAAAAAACTTAAATGGCAATGGGCAGGTCAAGTTGCAAGAATCGCTGACATCTGATGAACATCACAACATGGATCCCCTGAGATCGAAACTGAAGCCAACAAAATACAAGATGAAGAGATGAACTAGACAATTTCAGAAAATATTGGCTCTGCAACGCCCATGATAGAGAAATGTGGCAGATCCTGGGGAAGGTCTACGTCCAACGATGGACGATAAAAGACGATCTTTGTTTGGCTGCAGTTGACTTTCCATTCTCCCCGTCCTGCAAATGACTTTTTTCGTTTATTGCAGCGCTCAGACGCCGAAAGTGAAGACTGTAACACTATGTATAGGCTGCCTTACGGGCTCCAATTGGCAAGACATTTATCTTTTGCTGGAGGAAGAATAAGGAGAAGTGCCTTCGTTCGGTTCGCCGATTCCGTTTTCCGTGCCGTTAACCACTACACCACTCCATACGTTCTCTTAACCACTACATACCTCCTCAACACCACTCTGCACTTCCTCTACAATACTCCAAATTTCCTCTACACCACTCTGCACCTCCTCTCCGCCACTGCACATCTCTTCTACAACACTGCACACCCTCTCCTCGTCATTCCACGCCTCTGCTACACTATTCCACATTTCCTCTACACCACTCCACACCACTCCACGCCTTCTTATTATCACTCCAAGCCTTCTCTACACCACTTCTTACCTCCTATGCGCCACTCGGCATTTTCTCTTCGCCACTCCACACTTCCCGCTTTAACTAATATATCGATCTGTTATTCTTGAATAAAAATTGATTTGGTCCGGAAGCACCTGTGCCTCATAAATGCAATCGGGGAAAAGCCAGATTGATTTTCACCAACGACCTAAAGAGAATTGCAATAATTTCCTGGGCCAAATTTGATACTGACACTTCCACTTCTGTCTTATTTCTACCCTGAGCGATATAGGTGGATGGTTAGAGTAGAAACTATAAGTCCATATAGATAAGTAAAAATTGGGAGAGACAATTCATTGCAAATCAAGGTTTTTGTTTTTTCAGCACTAAAAAGATAACTGATTAGTCAAATGTTTCCATACAATAAACCCTCGTTGTATCAGCGATATTTAATGAACATGCACTCTAACTGCACGTTTGTCGGAGATTAGTTTACAGTAACGGCACATGATATTTCAATGCATTGTTTTAAAAACTAAAATCAATAAACTCCTTAAAATAACGCTGTTTAAAGTAACACGAGGCATTAGACAGTGAAAGAGTAATAAAAAGTCATTTTGACATTTCGGCTTCTCATAATCAATACACTTCGTATGACAAAATCGTTAAAACGACACTCTTAAATTCTCGAGAGTGCTGTAATAACGGGAGTCTACTATATAACTTCATAATTATGACCCTATATGCTAACTCATAAAATCCTAATTAAGTAAACCACTATGATTTTTCTTTACAAAACAATCCAAGAAGAAATCTGCCTGATAAGAACATGTTTCAACTCATGTCCTTCTGATTTATTTTTCAATGTTTTACAGTTATTAAAAGTTCCATGCACACAGTATACGTCTTCATATTTTTAATGGAAAAGTATGCCTAAAACATCTTGGAAACATCTTCAATAGCGTATTATGTTTTCAAAAGCAGTAAACATAACAGAATTTTCTGTAGTGCAAAAGAAAATTAGCATCATTTTTTTTCTCTTACAGATTACTTGTAAGATGCCCGTTGCTTTGTCAACAATATACCTAGGGGTGGAAATCTCAAGTACTGTAGTGTCTGAAAAACTTGAAAGGCTGATTATGAAGATGATTGTGTAGCTGGACATAGACCTTAATTATTATTTCTTAAATGATCTCTTGGGATCCCCGTTCGCGATACCTGCCTCAACCATTGCCTTCATTTGGATATATGGTGGAATTAAACCAAACACTTTATGAAGTATGATAATGTGGTTGTAATAAAATAATCAATTTAAGATTAGTTTTTTTTGGTTTTTTTTACTAGAGAACACAATACAAAACGAATTCTAGGATACAGAGGAATTTGGATTGTAGAGTAAGTGTCTGCAAAACTCAGGGTGATTTACGATTCTATTGCAAACGGAAGCAAACAGAGCAGATTGCCAGGTGCCAAACAAGTTTCATAATACCTGCCAATTTGGCAGTATGCAGGGCACAGCATTAGATGCGATATATATCGATTGACTAATTCATGTACCTTAATTGGATATAAAAACCAGTCCAAGCGGACGGTCGTAAAATGCAGGCATTTATTTATTTATTCATTCAGCGAACACCTGCTTTAGAGCGTTGGTTAGCATTCTAGTTTCATAAGCCGTTGCAAGTAACCGGGTAAAGAATACAACACATCCTTCAAACATATAGGGTAGCCCAGACACATGGTCGTGGGGTAATGATCAGTAAGCGATCGTATCTGATGACATAATGGACCCACATGCATATAAGACCTCTGTCCCATTTCAATAGGGAATATAAGGTAAAGTGGCTCAAGTGGTTTCGTACAGCATTAAAATGCTTCATAGAATAACAATGATATTGTTAATGATAGGTTTTGGACACCTCAATGTTGGACAGTGGTAAGCAGGCTAATGTAGTAAACCATTATTGGCATAGCGAGTCAAATCCTCTCTAGATGCCCGAAGCTTGTGACGGCAACTTTGTCGTCACCTCTCACCATTTCTTATTCGGTGGAGTGCCAAGTATATAAATGGAGGAGTGCGTAAATATTCGATGAGCCTTAAGTTTTAATTTGCATTGAGCTTCAAGTCTTGTTTTAAAGCGAAGTTGCATTTTGAGCTGAAGTCCAAGTCGTTGTGAAGCGGGATTCACTGAACAGGAGTCACTGTTGAAAGTTATATCACTTATGTCTCACCCCATTTCCCATTCATCCAAAAATTTCATTTAAATCAATTCAGTAAATTCGGAGATATCATGAAGCAGACATGAAGTTTTGGTGGTATTATGTGGTTTGTACAAATGATTACGACGTAGTGTGTGAGTGGGGTGAGTAATCTACCCTAAAGTTTAATCGGTTCTTCCGTAGTCTATCATCCATCAAAATCTGATTGGAATTCATTGATAACTTTCAGAGATACTTTGCAGACAGGAAAACATTTGACAATATCATGTGGTTTTGACTTATTGCTCCAACTAAGGAGTTGATTATGCTTGGTTCTGCTCCAAAATCCAATCAGTTCTACCAGAGACTATTGTCCAAACTTTCACAAAATATCATGAAAATTTATTTAGAATTTTTGGAGATATCGTGTTGACAGAAATGAAATTATGGCGGCATGACATGGTTTGAACGTATAACTACGACGTAGGAGAGTTAATTGTGCCTGGATCCACTCCAAAATTTAATCAGTTCTCGCATAGCCTATTGCCCACCTCTCCGCCGGAATTCATCGAAATTCATTGAGAACTATGAGATATCATGCGCACAGTCATGAGTGTATACATTAATGTAATTCGGAAAAAAAAAAATGGATAAATATCTCTCAATTGGAAAAAAATTCCGGGATTCAACCCAAAATTTTACCACCTCTTTCTTATTTCATAGTCAACCCTTCCTCGGAATTACATTGAAATTAGTTCGGGGATATCGAATGAAACAGACGAACAAACAAATAGAGTAACAGACATGAGCAAAAACATATACCTTTTCCTACTTCGTTGACAGAGGTAAATAACAAAACCACAATAAATTTGCGTAACGTTGTGTTTAGAGACAATGAAATGTCAAGAGAAGGTTATAGGATAATGCCGGATAGGCAACATTTGAATTAATGGTTAGCATGCAAGCATAGCTGGCCATTGCTACTGTGTAGTAATTTCAATGATCACACATGTGGCCTTGTACAACTTGATGCTTTTAAAACTCAATGCTGTGCTCAGCTAAACACTAAATAACTGGAATGCCGATTAATTACCCCCAAAGTATAATGTTTAATTACAGCAAACTAATCTATTCATTTATATGGGTTTAATGAAACATAAAAAAATTTCTCCTAAATTCCCGGGTATATTTTTCAAAACTTATCGGAACGGAATATCAGAGCACTAATTCCAAATTCTTCCACAGTTCATTTACGCAGCTCAACATAGTCTGGTACAAGGACATCTATTGCTTTCAGAAATTGATGTTGCTAAGCAGTCACCTCTCATTTATTTCTTGTCACTCGTAGATGGTTCAGGGGGTACGGGAGGAGAGATTTGGGCTTGCACTATTGAGTGTAGTGTAGAGATTGGCCTCCTTTGGATGATCAGTTGGATAGCTCTAGGGTATTCTCTACATGATTCCCAGCTGCTCACGGCACCGGGTATTCCTAGACGGTCAGTACAACAAGGTTCAGCGTTGCTTGACTTCGACGATCGTATTTGAGCAGGTGAGTCGAACGTCATTGGGCCGTAACATCAAACTACTGACCTACTGCGATGCTATCTGCAACTTATTCGTGTTCCAATTAATCTCGTCCACGGTCTGAACTTTTCTACAGGAAAACAAGAAATCGTAGAAAGACAACTCTGAACCGTAGGGGATGATCTGACAGACCTAGGTGAAGCGATTTTGCAAAAGAGCCCGCCATGAGATGCGAAATGAGAATGAAGGTCTTCAGCTAGAATTCACACATGAATGACAAAGAAACTATTGTTTGTTGGTTTGTTTTTTCAAGTCAGATCTTGACATTCGAACTGAGGGTGGTGAGTCGACCCCAACAATTTTGGTGGCTGGCAGAGAAGCCTTTGGAGGGGTTTCTATGTGTGACATGTGTCCTCTACATTTTACACAGCCCCATAAAAAACAAGTGACTTTCAAGCCTGACCCCTTAGTTTCCTATTGTTTGTTTATTTTTATTTGCTGAACGGGGAGGGGGGTTCACGCCTACGCATTGCGCTTACAAAAGCGATGTCAACTCTGACAAGCAATTGGTGTCACTGAAGAATCGTTTGCATGTTTTAGTCGCTACGTTCAAGGTTAAAAGTTTATATTAAAAACAATCTTTCTTTTCTTCAAGGCCTAACTTGACAGACTTCTTAGTTGGGTTTAAAGATCATTTATTTAACCCTTTGAAACGATATTTCGGACTGAGCGTCATTTTGCTATACATCGTAAGTCCATTTCAAGGCAGAAGGTTCACAACTTCCACACCCTACTAAGAAATATGTTTGACTTACGTGGCAAACAAACTGTAAAAAATAAAATGGTTTTGACTTTTAGTTATCATTGTAAGAAGCTTTTCTTTAATGTTGAGCCTAGCTTCCCCTTAGAAGCTCAGGTATAAGATATCAGGAAGTGCAGGTGGCAAGGGTTCGAAGTCTTTTCGCTTTCTTTCACTAAATCAGACAGATCTTATGACAAGATTTTCGGAATATGCCATTTTGAAATGCTAACATCTTACACCATGAACGACTACAAGGCACGTGAACAAATAGACGTACTACACCTTTAAACTTGGTTTATTCTTGAATATATTCAGCCGATACACACAGCTACAAATATTTCGTATATTTTTCTCTTACTCATTAACAAACCAAAAAAAAATGCTTTTAATAAGCTGTAGCATGTAATGGCCCCATGTTCTTGAAACGTGTCGGGGGTAGTTGATAAGATGTGTGATAGTTGGTTTTTGTTATCAATCTTCAGAAAAGAAGTTATTAGAGACTAATAAATACACGTAATCTGACCAGCTTTAGAGTCCAAGATAAGATCTGACCGGAAGTAGAATGTTCCCCGTCTCCTGATACATTCACCTGAGGATTGGGGTCGCCAGGTACAGCGACACCCACAAACAAGTGAAAATTTAAAGTGAATATACACACGCGTGATGGGTTTCTCACATTTATCACTTTCTGCTTACCGTTTTAGTGGATCTTTTCACATGTGCTAAGCCTCAGAGAAGAATGGAATTTCTTGCCAGGATCCAATATGTCTTCACGTTTTTTATTATTTTTTTGTGTTCATTCATTTTTACTCGTTTGGAACTTTCACTTTCCCTTTTCTCTTCTGTCATTTCCCCGGTTCCTCTGTTGGAACTGTCTATACACTAAAGGTCGATCTGGAAGAGGTTCCGTAGTGACGTACTGGTTCCAGCAGATTGGTGTAAAAGAATGGCGGATGATTTTCCTTTATGCAAAAACCGACTGAACAAGTTACTGAAAAAGTTTTCGATCATCAGTTTTTATAAACTTCAAAATAGCATAATCTTTCCAATGACAAAGCATTTCAGCAACATGGAACTTATACATCATTTATTTTAGAAGAGAATACCCTCACAAGTTTGATAACAATTTGATTGTGAAAGCATGCCTGTAATACAAGTATAAACTTGGAACATTCCCAGCAGCAACGATTGGAAGAATATGTGTAGTGTTTGTTGAAGGTGAAGCTAGTTAGGAATATAGTCAGGTTCTAAACATAAGGGAAGGAAGCACATGAAAGGCGGCAGGACGTGTACTAAATTTTGAATTCATTCTATATTTTTATTTTGTATTTTAAAATCAAAACGCAAGGAATGTATAGTTTTAAAGGGGTACATAATCATCATTTTGTATTTAAAATCAAAACCCTACAAAATGAATTTTTCATAAATCTAAATTTTATTTCAAATCAAAACAGTAAAAACGTGTTATTTATTTTACTTTTTAAGCTTGGAACAAAAATGAATCAATATGAAAGTGTATACACGACAAAGTCTTTACAAAATACCAATAAAAATAATTAAATTTGCGGTTGATCGCACGAGTGAACCAAAGGGTCAAACCATTGTTGAAAAGGTAAGACTCTTGGAGAATGTGCTACGCCACTTTAATTAGCGACTACTCAAAAGTTGTAGAAGATGTTTTCAACTGGGAATGAGTCACTCCAAGATGCACTACGTCGGAGCCGTTTGATAAGAATGACGAATTAAGGACTTGGGTTGAATCTAATCCGCTTGAAACTTGTCAGATGCTTGCATTGAGGTTAAGCAAAGGCGATGAAACTCTACGCCTACACTTGCGCCGCATCGGAAAAAGATACACATTAAGGAAATGAATACTCTACGAACCCAGTGAACAAAATAAGCCGGAAAAAACTTATGTAATATATATATGAATATATATATATATATATATATATATATATATATATATATATATATATATATATATTGCTCAGATTAGTCTGGCACTAGGCCAGGTAAGATACAATATATATATATATATATATATTATATATATATATATATATATATATATATATATATATATATACCAAGATATGGATATATGTGATCCAAGAGACTGATTATATAATCATTCGGTCGGATCACATATATCCATTTCTTAATTCATAACTGTCGCGTTGAAAGATGCGAATAGACCGAGAATGAATGAGATGAGGATTTCTGTTGAACGCAGTTTTTTGGGCCTTTGCATTAGCGGAGGTGGTTTAGCTCAATGGATATAGTATCGCTACGTTGAAGGGGCTACCCTATCGGTCGTAGGTTCAATTCCTTTTCTCTAATTGTTTATACAACTTATTTGTCTAGGTTGAGTGATACATTAACCGTGTAATGACGAGAGACCATTTCAAACATGTTTCTATATGATATAACGCAATTTATAATCATATAATTATATGCATACATAAACATTGTATACACATGCACACACATATATAGACACACATATTGAACCCAGAATGAACATAGTATAGGTGGTGACTATTTCTGGTGAGTTCTAAAGAAAAATTCAGGGCCAAGTCATTTTGGCATTTAAGGGAGACAAATCATCCTTCGGGAATTTTCAAACTGAAGGGAGCCTATGTTGTTATATTTTTTGTGAATATGCAGGCCAGACGAAGGGGCCAAGGTCCAACAGAAGAGGGGAACATGTAATTTTCCTGGCCCGGAAATATATATATATATATTAGAAAAAAACCGGAGAGACATTAACACAGTGTTCCGTGAGAGACGCTCGTCAGAAGCGATTCAAAATATTATTTTAATGCTCTATTTTCATATTATGTAGATATTGAGCACTCGAAATAAATCATATTAATTCAACATTACAACCTTTTGAGTTCATGTTTCCTTTCAAACTTCCAAAAAGTAGCAGCTGGAGAGTAAAAAATATACCCATCTCTCTCCTCAGCATCAAAACAGCAAAATTTCCGGTGAATCGCTGCAAATATTTTTTCCGTAAAAGATGGCTGGCTTCCGTTGAAATTCATCGATATCATAGAACCCATTAGAAAACTTGAATGATGCTGGGCTGGTGATGTTGCAAGAATGTCAGACTAATGCAAGACACCACGACTCACAAGATGGCCTGACGACGAGGCGAGTTCAGAAGGTATTGGCTTCGTGATTCCCATGAATAGACATGGCGAATCTTGGGGAATTCTTCCAACGACAGGTGATATGATGATGATGGGCTCGTTTCAGTGGACAAGTCAGCTGTTTCAAATCATGATAGGAGATATTTTCATCAGTGCAATTGTCACTTCCAAGTGGAAAAGCCTATTATTACAGACATAGAAACAAAGAGAAAAAAAACAAAGTGTTCATTGTATAACTAGATAAGCATGAATATTTAAAGAGGACAAGTCATCAACAAAATAATCTCCGCCATAAAATCAGGTGTTTGAAACATTCGGTCCAATGCACATTTTATTGATTGACAGGTAATATTTTAGAAAGAGACACTGCAGCACGTTTCCATCTTGTATGTTGACATAACACGTGCCAAGCTATAATAAATACCTTAAACTTCATCCATTTGGATCAAATTTCAAGCCACTCTCGTTTGACAGACAAAGAGCTGGTTAGGATGATCTGAGAGAGCGCAATAATATCATGCAAAGCATTTCGTTTGAAGAGGAACATATTTTATTCAATACAAATGAGCAGCTACTCTGTCTTTCTATATTATATAATATATATGGGCTTTTATATTAAACTAATATGTGTGTGCGTGTGTGTGTGCTTGTGTGTGTAGTTTTTTTTTCAGCGACTTACATATTTTGGAAGACTTATTTTATTGTCTTCCATCTTATCATTTATATTTCATGTTAAATTTTCAATTTTTATTTCTTATCCCGGAGTTTTTTTCAGTGCTACACCCTCCAAATACTCGAAGTTGAAGAATAAATGAACCCAAGTGATTTTCTACTGTTTCATTATGTTTTCTGTTTTTTTACAATATAACTTCAATTCGAATGAGACACTTATTCTGTGACGTCGAAATAGAACGTTATGACTTCATTAAAGAACGCTGTGACGTTCATTCTCATTCATTGTTTTTGAAAGTTTTCTCGTACCTGACCTCATATTCTGACAATACTTTTTCTTTGAAGCAGTTTTTTGACTTGAATTCGTATTCTGGTCACACTAATTTCATCTTTTAGGGATCCAAGAGTGAGAAATTAAAATCTAGGGGAAGCCTTTCTTTTTTAGGGTGCAAAAGTGAGGGGACACATTTCTTTTCCTTTAAGAGATAAAAGTGAGAGAGAATCTTTCCATAAAAAGCGAAGAGGATTTTTCTTTTTGAGGGGCTTAATGTTTGGGAAGACTTTTTCTTTTGAGAAAAATACCAATTATAGAATAGTTTTCCTTATTCATTTGCAAATAATCACAATGATTATTCAACACAAAGACAATGAATTAACATTGAACTAAATGGCCCACAAAGGCAGTCTTTAAGCGAGTGCCCCCCTAAAATTTCCATAGTTTACGTCGGCTTGTTCTCGCAAAGATTGCAACCTAAAAAGTTACCTCCTGCCACTCAGCGAGAGTAACGATTAACTTGAAAATTTGCTTTATATATAGACATAATATAGTGGATCAAAATTAAATGACTCCACGATTGTAATTAGTTTTAATCTAATATGATTAGCTTAAACAAAACATTAACTACGACAAGGGTATGTAAAGAAAGTTTAGCCTAGGGCTCTCTTGCAATAAAATGAAAATCATTATTGGATCTGTGTGTCGTAAGGTAAAGAGTGACAGTAAATTCAACGTGTAGCTATAACTTTCTATTGCAACATTTTATGATCGAGCTTTTCTACATACATTCAAATCCAGTTTAATTCAGTCTTGCCGGAATTGACTTATCCGATGTGAGGTCTCTCCGGGAAAATATTGACCCATTTTGAACATCCCAAGAACCGATTGCATGGCCTTGATGGAACATGGCAAACAAACCGGGGAGGCCTCATTGAACATACGTCAACACACACCCTCCTGAGAAGTTACTCAGTCGACAGAGTAACTTTATCATGAGCGTGCAAAATCTTCAGGTTTTGAGCTGGGTTAGCAAAACATTGCAATACCAAGGTCTGTCAAACCCAACCTTCTACTGTTGAGATTTGGTTCCTCTTTGGTCTTTTCCCAAGGATACTTCAGATCGAGATTAAGGAGAACGTGACAGCTGATGGCGATACCCAAAAGAGGATTTTGCAGAGTAGAGGGGACGCTGGGATACGTGCGTAAGAACCCAAGGTGAGTTAATGTTAAATTGCTGAATACTTTCCAGACAAGTTTAATAAAAGGTTTGATTGGTCAGGAAGCGGTCAGTCACGATACCAATCGTAATATATCGAAAAAAGAATATTTGGCACAGCACTAATTGCAATAGAATGAAAAATTCATCAACGAGCAGTGATCTTAATCTCAGTGATAAGGTGTCGAAATTCAACTCAGACTTACGTCGTTGTGGTAGAGAGTTCACATGGAATTCGGATGTAGAATGGAGAGAAAATGAGCGGTCAGAAAAGGATGAAATTCCTTCTTCAGTCAAATAAGAAACCTGTTTATTCTGACCACACGGAAAGGTGAGAATGTTTCATCACATCAACTTCATCCTGACGGATGGCCTCACTTATTTTCACCTTGCTTTATATCCTGGTCCCGTGGCAAGCTAATAACTTTTTATACATTTTATGGTTAACGCCACGTAATACCTACGTGTACTTCAGTTACGAGACTAGATCAAGTGCGTTGCCTCCATTCGACCATGTATCCCACTGACGTATTTTGAATATACAATGAAAATTCGGCTTATGGGGGAGTGGGTAGCTACAGTCGATGGCTGGTCACAATTCGTATTTTGTTCCCGCAGGGTTTGGGAAGTGGCCACAATATGACATACTTTTGACTGACTGCAGGTTTCAAAAAGAAAAAAAAACAATAAAAAAAACACAAAAAAATGTAAAAGGATCTATTATGAATAAAATCGACCGAAAAATGTGTGTTGTGAATATTTTTAGACATGCTGAATTCGATTATAGTTCTAGTTTTTTCAAGGATGCGTAGTTATCGAGTGATAAAAGTACATAGCTACTATCATTTTTCTATCCCCATTTCCTGGGTGAAACAGTTTTTCCTCTTTATCTATGTATTATACACTGGACGAAAGCTGGAGAATCGATCGACTGAAACGTTGTGATAACAACGTCAAGAACATGAAGAAGGAGTTCAATTGTCTGTACAAAAACTAAAACCCCAGTGATTTTAAAAACAATGATTTCTCAGAAGATTCCGGTAAAACTAAAATATATGACATCTTTTTCGTGCAGATCGCATTGTCTACTGAGGTCAGCCCAACTTCAGCTAATCCATTGCAGTCTTCAACTTCCTGAACTAATTTATTACATGGACTCTATTAATAGGGACGGCGTCTTCATTAAATCCGTGTCCATTGCTATGGTAACTGAAGGAGACGTTACCGTGGAAACTGAGTCCAATCAAGTTCACTACTGCATTACCGAATCTCGCTACTGCAGATAACCCTGAAATGAATGACCATGCAAAATAATTAGCGAAATATCCATTTCAGGTTTGATAGAGCAACAGACCAGCTACTTTTAGGCCAGCTTTCCTTGACCAGAGCTCTGAGAGTTGTAATTAAAGGGTTGGCGAAAATTTGACGCATGGGTGTCAACTATTTGTTCATATTTATAAATTAAGCAAAGGTTACATTTTTTCTAAGAGGCTGACTCCCATTTCGTTTTTCTTCATATTGAAAGTCCTTAAGGCGAGATGAAACCGGAAAAAAAAGGATCTTGGAAAGAACAACAAAATGAACAAAAAACGTATAAAAACAAACTATTATCCTGATCATTGTAGGATACTGGTAACCCCAATAATAATGATATTTTCTATAACTAAGCGTAACCACGCAATAATGGTACATGGTACGGAGACTCTTTTTAGCCCTGCATCTCTGGGTGCGCTTTAAAAATAAAATAATTTTGGGTGGTTTGCATCGGTTACATTTTGTTTTAGTTGAGAGTCAATTCACTATACAATGGCAATGCGAAACTGGACTCTTACTTTTATTCCACCTACTATCACTAAAATTTCTGAATGTATTTCAAGTAAATTTTGTTGTAGGGTGGAGAATGGACCAAGAAAAAAGTGTTTACATTTTAGGGAGGACCCAAGAATTTTTCAGAATCACCCTCCAATCATTTTAGTTGAAATGAACAACATTAAACAAATCCTTTTTCTAAAATACGGAAATTTCATTTCCTGTGAGAGGTTCTAATTATATATATATATATATGTGTGTGTGTGTGTGTGTGTGTGTGTGTGTGTGTGTGTGTGTGTATAAGCTAAGACAGTCAAGGATGTACATTTTGCTCGGACCAAAATTATCTCTGGAAGTGAGCGAAACAAAAGCGAGGAACAAAAATGATGAAGTGAGAGCTGAGAGAGATTCGAACTCACACCTTTTCCCTGCATAGACTCACCTGTGCAACCCAGGATAGCGCTGACCAATTGAGTCACCAGAGTTCCTCTCATTAGTCAGAGGCCTAGATAACATCCCTAACTCATTTCTTCCATTCTCCGATAGCTGGCTGGTTTTGTAGGTGTTCAGTTCCAGAAATTCAAGTGGTTCTTAGATAATTTCCTTATTGACATAGTCGGATACTAATCTCCTTTACATATACCGTCGTCATAGGAACCATAGTATACGAAAAAAAGAATAACAAAAAACTTAAATACACGTCATTCTAAATTTAAAAATCGGTTTCTTTTTTCCAAAATTAGATGAGGATTCAAATTTATGATTTCTAGGATTTTATAACGGATCCGATCATGTCATGGACTAGACTTGAAAAACGACTTTTTTCAGTTTGGAGTGAATTTATCTTCTATTCATTAAAAATAAAATAAAATAATCAACATTCAACAAACTTAGCTGCTGCAAATTCCAATTCAAATCCTATTTCTATTCTGATTTCAGTTGATCACTGCAACTTAGGTATTGCATATAATGAATAAAGAATGATGAAATATATATTAGAATGAAATTATATCAGTACCGCTTGACGGTTTAGTTCAGTTGGTCTAGATTTCAAATCACGGTAGGAGAATGTTAATTTTTCCTCCCCTAAGTTTGGGGAGGATCGTTCTCATAATGGTAATAAAAATTAAAAAAAATCAACTCCAGACACAATCCTGATTTTTAAAGCGGCTTGGACACTCATTAGTGATGTCAATGGAAGCTATGCAACTACTTTGGCCGCTTGCCAGGCTAAGAGACAAACTCTTGCGACGCCCTTTGGCAACCAGCATTCTCCAGCCAATAAAAAGAGTCGTATTCTTTTGCATGCCAGTCCAACACAATAGCGTCAGAGCTAAGTGACGCCAGTTTAAAGCACTTATCTCAATCTGTTGCTATTGCTATAAATACACCATATTGAGGTAAGTCAGTTAATATCACTAAATGAAACCAGTACACCAGACAGTATCACCATAAATGCAACCACTATGAAATTGAAGCAGTTCAAACACTATAAATATACCATAATTTAAAGTGAAATATTTTTGATACCAAATATGGAAATTAAAATATCAAAACGAAATTGGTGAAATATCAGATAAAAGTATTGATTTTTAGAAATCTACTCTATACACATAAATAAAAAACAGATTGGCGCACAAAACGCATCTCAAGAGCATTTCTTGGACCATTGCAAATCCTCCCAATCCTCTACAGTTCTGGCCTGCACAATACGCTTTCCTAAATATAGTGTCAGTGTATTGAAGGCAATAAAATGATTAGATACCTTTTCTCGACAATAACTAGTGCGTCCTAAACATGGTAATTTTGAAAAGCATGCTTTCTTAGTTTGATCAATATATTATGAAGAATTAAGAATGTGCTATGGGTTGCTAGCTATTTGCGTTAGATAATTTCGTATTTGCTACCAGTACCAGTGGTCGTTCCGAAGTAAAAACCAGGCTGAAATGCCGATTTTCAAGGTGGACAAGCTAGTTCTATTCGGTAAGGAGACAGCACAACCTGATTTTTCCAACACCGCTATCACTCCAAACGAAACACGTCATCCCTCATTGTGGTCATTTACAGGACATCATTTTTCTTACATAGTTTTTTTCAATTTCATTTTCTGTACTTTGTTATATAAAAATATAACTTCAAAAAAGTCATTGAAAAACTGTTCAACTTTCAAATGGTAATACAACACATGTGCCATCCTATAACACACACATATATATTAGTAGCAGCCCCAGCCTATGCTAATATCTTCATGGGTAAATTTGAAGAAACCCACATTCACCCGGAGATATACAACGATTGCATTTTTTACTGCAGATACATAGACATTTTTTTTCATTACACAGGAGATAAAACCTAATTAAAGAATTTCTTTACACATATAAACTCTACACACAA
The DNA here is from genome assembly GCA_963457665.1 of Thysanoteuthis rhombus. Lineage (NCBI taxonomy): Eukaryota > Metazoa > Mollusca > Cephalopoda > Oegopsida > Thysanoteuthidae > Thysanoteuthis > Thysanoteuthis major. The sequence continues at coordinate 28,994,568 of OY735207.1, read as the reverse complement.
TTCAATCAGGTTTGACTTTGTGACATCCACCGACTCCATAGCCTTCCTAGACACCCACATATACACAGACAACAACAGGAACCTCCAAACTACTCTCTACACTAAACCCACAGACACCCACAATTACCTCCACTCTAAGTCAGCCCATCCCAAACACCTAAGAAGAAGCCTACCATTTTCACAAGCCCTTAGAGTTAGAAGAATTTGCTCCACAGATAGTGAACTCAACAGACATAACCATAACCTAGTACAATATTTCACTCAATGAGGATATCCACTAGATGATACAAAAAGCCAAATAAAATTTTTAAAAAAGCAACTAGAATACCCAGGCATGAAACCCTCAAGCACTCCTACAATAATAAACCTGACCGCATACCACTTATAACCACCTTCAACAACACACTCCCATCCTCAGCACACATTATCAATAGGAGATGGAACATCCTCACCATCAAAACAGATCTAAGGGAAACATTCACAGACCCATGTGTCATCGCTTACCGCATGCCCCAAAACATCAATGGCATGATAAGCAGTAACAATATCATAAATAATGAAAAGTCTCACACAAAAATATCCCTGGAACCATTAAATTCTGTAAACCATGCGACATAAGAAATAGTCCATGTTGCAAACACCAGAAGTACACCAACACCTTCATAAGCACTACCACCAAGAGTTACCACATATACCATAGCACCAACTGTCAAAGTAAAAACATTATATACCTTCTAGAGTGCAATAGAGGCAAGTTAAAATACACAGGCAAGTCCGAGTGGCAATTTAACATTAGACTCAACAATTACAGACATAGGATTTATATCACAAAACAATCGCAGCCCACTTCCCGTAGAACTACACTTTCGTACACCCTGCCATAATTTTGCCACGGACACTAGTTTTACTATCATTGAAAGAATAGAAAAAATACCCCCATGGACACAACTAAAGTTCTAGAAAGACACAAGTATATGTGGATTAACTAACTCAAAACTCAGTATCCTAATGGACTCAACACCAACCTTAATAACCCTAATCAGTAATTCATAAAACTCCTAACAATAACCTCACACCCACATCTATCCTCCCGCCCCCGTTATACTGGTAACTTGTAAGTCACTCAGACCCACAGCAAAATCCACCTTAGCCAGTCGTATCACGTTAAAATCATAGCCAACATATTTTTTGATGACTTGTATGGTTGAAACCCATGTAGTCCCTTAACCTCATCACCCCTCCCTTTACACTATCCCTAACATACCCACAAAATCTAACTCCACATCACTTCCTTCCTACCTGACACATTTTGTCCTCTCCAAAAACAACTGCTGCTGCTGAACAATAGACTTCATCACTGGCTGGACTTTCTCTCACACAACAAGATGCCCCCAGCAGCCTGGATACAATTTTTTGCTTACAAATGGTGGACTCTGGTTCCACATCAAACCTTTAACCCTTAAAAGCAAATTCTTACACAGCACACACTACTGAAGATGGGAATACATTCCAAAACATGTCTAGACCATTAACAAAAATCATCTACGGATAAATAAACTTAGCTTCAAAACACTTTACAACGGAGTCTGTCTCACTCTTATCAGTTCATATCATTATATATATAAAAATTTTAAAAAATAAAATAATCCAAATTTCCAGACATACTAACATTGAAGAAATTACCCATTGTATGCCTGCTTGAAATGCTAAATACTAGTATGTGTACAGTTATACATAATTATGCATGCAATTCTCCCCCCCACCCAATGTATATGCATTTTGTTAATAGAAGTGATGATTATTCTGAAACTGTTACAGATGATAAAGAATATACGTTATAACATTAACAAACATCTCTTCTAATAAAAAAGACCTTGTCGCAGTTTCTTTGTTAATCAGTTTTGTCATGCTAAGGCAAATAGAAAGAGGAAAGATATATGTGAGGATATATATATATATTTAGAAGACTCCGATTAAGTGGGTTAGGACAATCATGAAAAAAAGAAAATTTAAATAAAAAAAATCCCAAGTGAGATGTTACCATGTTACCTGAAACAATATCCATGCCGAACAATGACATATCAAAATAATGATTCAAGATTCAAGTTCAAATTTTAAAATTTAATCCAATCCACCTGAATGTTCTAGTCATAATTATTTCTAGAATTTTTTCGTTTTTCTTCTTCCTACTTCAAATTATTTTTGATTTTTTTAAATAATTTTGCAAAATTTCATTTCAATCTGCAAAAACAAATTTTTTTTTTTCAATTTCTCCATCACATGACATAGCATTTTAAAATTTGAAGTACGGTTATTGTTTTGGATAACACTAGTATGATATTTTAGCAGATATTTTTTGTGATTGTCTCAATTCACATAATCGAAAAGTACCATACTATTTTATACACCAACACAATGAGGGTGTTCTTGAAATATATAACAAAGATAGACTGAAGTAGAGAGAGAGAGAGACAGAACGAAACAAGAGTAAATAAGATTTTCTATGTAATTGATATTCAACGTCTAGGTAACTTTGGAATCAGCAGTACATAGTACTTTAAGGCTTTTCATTGTGAAAGTGTTAAAGTTTTATCAACAAAGAGTGAACGCATTTGAGAACCCTTATAAGACAGACATGTTTATGAGAATTGAATTCAATATTCAATTTTCTATTGTGAAGGCTTATGATTAACTTTCAAGTGAGAACCAGAGCTGCTTTGAGAAAAACTAAATACATAGGCCTTTTGGGAGGATACCCAGTGTGTGCGAACATACATATATATAATTAATAATTGTGTCATCCATAGATAGCCGTTTCATTGTATTACAACTCTTCAGTGCAGCTATAGACTATCCAATATCCCTTCCAGTACCGATAGGTAGGCTCAAAACCAGATCCATAGGCAGATGTTCTATGCCTGCCCTATGCAGAACTGAACAGTCAGTAGAACCAAATAAAGCAAGATATTTACTTATACACAATATCATATATAAATATAAAAATATACAATATATCAATAAATACATATATACACATGTATGTATATATATATATATATATATATATATATATTAAACTCACAAAAACAAAAAAAAAACAAAAAAAAAAATCACCATATACATCTTTCTCTGTATATATAACACACACACACTATATATATATATATATATATATATATACACACACACACACACACATAAATTTTCATTCACACACAAAAAAAAAAAAGTAAAGAAAACACAAAGAAAATTATGCAGAACAAATTTATATTTGTTTATTCTTTTGTCGGAGATCATTGAAAAAAATCCTGATTGACTTATTTGAGTTCTTTATTTTTGGGGATTTGTTTATGGATGGATTTTTGGAAAAAAAAAAAGTTTAAATGTGGTTGGATGGTATGGTTCATCTGGAAGTTGTTTTTTTTTGCCTTTTTTTCTCTTAGTGTATCGAGACATCTAGTGTGTTCAATGTTCTTTTTCTCTAAGGATGGTGACATGACAGAAATACTTAATAGATTAGAATAAACTTTTTTCAGAAGTTGGTTAACCAAGAGGACATTGTCGTTTCTTAGTTTAATTTCATTCTGATGGTAGTGAGATGGCTCTTTTTTTACTTTTCTGAGTCCTTGATTCAAATAGTAAATACTCCTCATTCAAAACTTTTGATGGAATTGGTGGTCTTTCCTTGGTTGTGAAAATAAACATAAAATTACAAGAAAAAGCACAGGAACAATTTTTGAGAAATGCCTGAGATGTAATTCTTGCTAAGCTGGAATTCATTTTTAAAACAAATCTTCATAAAGAATCCACAAATTCAATGCCAACTTTCTATACAATAATATGTCACAGATATGACTCTCAAAGTGATTTTTATTACCATTTTGTTGAGGCTCTTCAGAGAGATTTTTCAGGACTGTTCAAACCATGAAAATAATAACGTCATCAGTTTCAAATGAGATGTATTTGCAATACGAACCAAGGTAAAAAGTATTTTTGGCAAAATGAGTTCAAATGGTTATTGATGGGCAGTGATAAAAAAAAAAAAATGAAAAGAAAAAAAAAAATCACAAGTGATTTCTGGTTACGACTAGATCAATAATTGGTCGATTGCTTTATATAAAAAAAAATTGAAAAAAAAAAAAAAAAGTAAAGATGATTGTACAGTCAATGACAGACAAGGAAGGGAGACAGTTTTTTTTTCGAGTCATAAGCAGAGCAGATGGGACAAAAATTTCTTTTTCTAAATCCCATTAATTTCGCCACACTAAAAATGTATGGCACCAAGGATTCATTCCATCAGAACTGCTGATAAATCTCCATTGCCCGCCGACAGACCTGCGGTGAATCCATCAGATCGTATTCAAGGCTGAAACTCCTAACTGTCCCCTGTCCACAATCTTGGACCACGGGACAGTAATCATCAATCTCTCCATTAAGGATCTCTTCTCTGGACCGAACATCTTGGCTTTTGCCCTGTTGTTCAGAAAGTTTGTGTAGAAGCAATAATTGGCTGTGAGTGTTTTGCTCTCCATCACAACTGTCATAAGAAAAGTCCAGAATATCCCCGGAAGAGTTGGAGCTGGTACTACCAATGCTGAGACGTTTTCTTGGGTCACTGCTACTGCTGCTACTACTGCTGCTGCTGCTTCCACTACAGCTCATGCTACCCCCACTAAGTCCTGGTTTTTTCAGGATACCCCGCCGGCGGACAAAGTTATCAACTCCGCTTACACCAGAAGTGACATGAATATTGCTTCCAACACGAATGTTATTGTTCGTAGTGATGATACTGACTCTCTCTTCGACAGCATCGATGGAAGAAGGAATAACAGTTGATCTGGAATCGACATTCTCCTGAAGGGTTTGTCCCAGACTATTGCCACTGCCTCTATTTGCAGCATCATTAGCAACAGGAGAAAGTTTGTCTGGCTTTACTATTAACTGGTCCAGAGGAACATCATCTTTCACGACCATGCGGAGTGAAGCCATGTCTACCATTGTCAAAGTCTTCTGATAGGATGGGCAGACTTTGTAAGCCCTGTCATCTTTAGGACCAGGGTTGCTGTTTTCTTTACAAGACCCATTAGAGAGGATGTAATTATTGGCCCCTTTACGACCACCAGCACCTGCAACACTGTCTTCCCCTAAGAAATTATTTCCAGTTCGTTTAAGGATACTTCGAACCGGTTTGCGATTAAGATCAATCTGCTGATAAAGATCTTCGTGACTGTCCTTTAGGAGCTGATTCTTAGAATCAGCAATACTGTCATTGTGTACAGGATTATTATGCCTCCGGCTGCGACCAGGAGACTGGAATTTAGACTCTGTGGACGTGTTTTTGCCTCGCACTGTCGAACTATTTTCTTCGAAAGGCCATTCCTGGTGCCACTTTGATAATGGAACCTTGGTAGGGAACGTTTCCCGTCTGTGAAGTTCTTTGGGATCAACTTCACCATCACTGTCCGAAGACAAACTCGAACGGTCACGACCATGAATCGGAGTATACATCCAAGGCCCAGGGTAGGGCTCATTGTTTGGAGTGTACTTGAAACCCATGTTCACCCACCAATGCCGAGCAACCATCTCAACTGTAGCTCTTCTCTCAGGACAAACAGTCAATAAATGCCGTATTAAGCCCGCAGCTTCTGAAACAAAGAGAAACACCAATAAAAAGTTACCAGCTTCATTTATATTTAGGCCAAAAATTAACAACCGCTGAACAGATTCTTCCATCCATCTATCACTTAATAAATCAAAATTATTTCATTTCCACGTATATCATCTATAAATTATTGGGTTAATGCACAGGTTCTTAGCACGATCTTTTACTATGCATTATGGAAATCTTAGAAGCATTTCCTACTTCGGTTCTAAAAACTAGACAATACACTATCCATTGTGCAGATGTTATGCATGTACCCTATTGCTCAGGAGGGCCGTATAATTGTTATGAGGGAAAGGTTTCATTAAACCGTTCTCAACATGGCCTGGACACCATTTGCTTTGAGTGAACATATTCATATATGAATGATACTGCATCTAACAACTTCTAGTTACCTGAGATTCAACTTATCTTCACAATATTTTACTCACAACTACTTCCACTTTCACACAAATCAATCTCTGTTACTCTGTTCATGTTACTGAACTGCTGACCTTTTATACACTCTGGCCCCAGTCAAACAGAAGTGGTAGGAGGGAACATCACATTAACAGTGAGTGTAGTCTTATCCTATCCAACAGTAGAATGGCAAAATAGACACTGGTGCTTATTGTTGAATTATCTATAATGGAGCAGATGACAGATATATCATGCACTTTATGATATAAGCATTTTGGTGGGTTTCCTTCACATTTTTAGCAAAAACCTATTTTTCAGAACAGATACAAACTTACAGGATATACCATTGGAAAGCTGACAAAATTCTCTCTCCAATATCTTATGCCCTCAGTACAAACATTGGGTATTCTGGTCCCAAACTAAATAGGGAGATCTAATTGGAAGCTATCTTGAAAAGTTACCATCATGGATTTCCAAGTGGCAGATCTGAAAAACTTACATACCAAATTTCATGCTAGTACCTCATGTGCGCAATTTCCCCAAATATTGATTTTACCTGCTCCACAACTATGAGTTCTTAGAGAGGAATATTCTCTTACATAGGAAGTGCCATCACCATTTCCAACAGAAACTTCATTGCACCTGTGAATTTTTGGAATTTTGTTTCAATTAAAAGTAAATAAAAATAATTTTTCAGACAGGGTCCATAGGGAGTAATGCTAGTGCACAAGCCTATACTCTCAAACACGCAAGGTTTATTCAGGCATATTATGATAATGGTTTGGGTAACATTCATGTTCCTAATCATAATTTTGTTTTTTAATTGGGATAGAAAATACTCACCAGAAGATTTTGTAGGCTCATAATAATCTCCCGTTGATATCTGCTTCCTTAGCACCTTGAAGTTACTACCATCAAAAGGCATTGCCCCATACACTAAAGTATATAGAAGTACACCCAAACTCCAGCAGTCCACCTAGAAAGAGGAAAGAAACAAAGATTAAAAAAAAAAAAAAAAACAGACTAAAAGAGAAATCTGAATATCTGTGATGAAGTATTATCATTATACACTGATTGACTAGTATCCTCATTTTGGTTTGGTTTAAAATTCCCAGAAGGCTAACTATGACAGACACAGACTATAACAACCAAGATGAGGATCACAGTCCAACTGAATCAGAGAATAATGATGAGAAAAGAAAAAAAAACAGTATGGACCAATGGAAATACTTAATCTCAGAATTCCAGAAAATATTTTTTAAAGGTACCCATCTTCCAAATTAAGATGTTTATTTTTCTCCCTGATAGATGTGTTTTAGTATGACTTATGGTTGGAATAAGGATTTATCGAACTAATAAGTTTTGGGACATGACAAGTAGATAATCCATCAAGACCCCGACTTATGGATGTAATTACTTTCAAAAATATTTAGTAAACTGAAAACCTTTTTTTTACAGTTGAAATAATTTATAAGAATGAAAACAAGTCATGCAGCAATTATAACTCCCAAATTTGATAGGACAATAGAACAATATTTTCTTTCCACAAGTTCATCCAGATTTCTTTCCACATTGATAGCAAAGATAAATGTTCGCAAAATTATAATTTTGTTATTAGTAAAAATCTCAGTGCATAGAATCCCACTATATCTCAATAACCTTTATTCTGTTAGTAGAAACAGAAACACTCAAAACTGGAACTATTTAGTAACTCAATTACAAAATAAATGAATTAAAATGACAATATCAAGATTTGATTCAAGATGGAATATTACAAAAAATTTTTTAAATCAATTTTGACCCTGTGGAAATGTCACATCTTGACTTCCTTTTTATTCCAACTTTCTCAGAGATTTAGAAATAAAACAGTGGGTTTGCAGCAGGAAGAATTTTTACATTTTGCTTTATTCACATAAGGGCAAAAAATATTTCCCCAGTTGTAGCCACAAATGCATTTGCAGAGAAGTTGAAGGCATCGGGAAGTCAAGTTCAAACTCTGGCTGAGACAGTTTGCGGTTTCTTTGCACTAATGCCCTAGGTATAAAATTAAATCCATCTCTTCCCCCTACCGACCTGTCAAGGACCAGCATGGCAGGGTAGAGCTTAACAATCCCAGTGTCTAACATTTATTTGGGGAGGGCCCATCTCCAACAAGGACTCTAGCAGGCAAATTTTAGAATCTTTCAAAAAAGTTGGTTGGTATTGCCAGGATCAATTAGTTTCAAGAATTTTCAAATCTTCACTTTCTGGAAATATCATAAACTCCCATTCTTCATCAGTTTAGAGCGATTTATACATTTGTAAATTTGACAGCTAGGTAGAAAAAAACGTACCTCTGGTCCCCGATATGGGATTCCATTAATAATCTCAGGGGATGCATACAACGGACTGCCACAGAAAGTGGTGAGATGTGATGCAGAACTGTAGAAATTTGATAAACCAAAATCGGCAATCTGTAAAAAACGAAATTCAATATATAAATTGTAGGCTCGATAGAATGCGGAATTGCTTATAGCACAGTATGGACACTAATTTTTTTAAACATTAAATGACAGCTAAATACATAATATAGACAGTGTTTTGTATACTTGCCCTACTTCTGAATGACAGTTCAAGTGAAAGTAGTGAAAGTTGGGTCTATTGTGCACCCATTCAAGCATAAGCACCTTCTTCCACTTCCCATGCAGGGATGGGTGGAGGAGAAAAAGGATGATTGTTATAGAAATAATTTGAATTGCTGTAAGTTACTATGCTTTAATTCCTGTGAACTGCAATTGACTCTGTACAGACTTCGTAATCAGAAAAACATCAAAAGGTGGAACGATTAATTAAACAAATTTCATTTGTGCGAAAAGCCATCAGATACAAACAAGCAGAATAATGAATAGGATTAATCTCATTTTTATCAACTTTTTCAGTGTTCTTCATTTCTCTAGATATTACATAGCTATGTTTGTAGGATGATGTTCAAATAAGCTTTAAAATAATAGCCTAAATAAGCATAACTTCTCAATGAATCAAGCATTAAGTGTATTTGTTGGCACAATATCTAGTTATTTTCAAATTATCTGATCAACATGATTTTTTATTAAATGTGTGAGTTATATCCTAAAATATCTGTGTGTCCCCCATTCAAGAAAGGCGGGGGGGACAAAAGAGTTTCAGCAGTACCTTCTCCACCCGGACCACCTCCCCAGGTAGGTCAGAGGCAAGAAAAGACCAGACTCCATGTTTTCATTGCCAACTCTCAGGGCTGTCAATTACTGCTTGAAAAGTGAAAACAGCAGAATGGAACAAATTCCAGGGATTCCAACCCCCCATCCCCTAAGCAGAGAGATATAGATAATGAGAGATTGAGGGGAAAGAAATCAGAACCATTCCCAGACTGTCAGCGACAGAAAGGGGGGTCGAGAGGAGAAGCAGTGAATAAGAGGATAGGGGGTTTGAAAGAGGGTAACAGACAAACCCTTCCCATCCATTGCCTTCAAGAGGAAGGCAAGAGAAAAATAAAATAAATAAATAAATAAGAGGTTTATCATTCTGGTTGAAGCATACTGACACTGTAGTCAAGAGAATGAACAGTTTCAGTGGCACAGTGGGGTGTGGGTAGGCTATGCACAGTGTGGGAAGAGGAGGGTGGAATGGTGTGAAAAACTAAACATTGGTTGATGGTTGAAGAGAAACTAACAAAATGATTCAAAAAAATTAGAAGGAAGAGACTTTCTCAAGCTAAAATATATGAATGTAGCTGAACAGTCTGGCGGAAAGGCAAGGCCCAAATAACTGCTTCATCCACACGTTCTCAATTTTGTTTTTTCACTGTCTGTACGAGTAAATTTTTTCCAAAATCCAGTTACAAGATCAAATCTACCAATTCCCCCGATTGTTAAAATTTGCAGTATCATTACATGTACAATAATTACCCCAATTATTAAAATTAGCAGTGGCGTTATATCTTTAATCGATAAAGTGAATGGCAGTCCTAATGTATGAGTTTAATAAATTCTACCATGGAGATCATAGATTTCACAACCTGATTTTCAGTTTTCAAAGTGAAAAAACATCAGGGATTATTTCCACCAGCCATTTTGCTAAAAAAAGAATCAAAAATCGATTATCTTTTTGAAATATAATTGACCAACCCACACATCAAAGAGTCATTAAATAGAAACAGTGAAGATTAGATTCTTCCAAATATAGTTTCTTCAGTCTTAAAGTGGGTCTGGCTGGCTGTGTAGTTGAGTATGCAGGCTGCACCAATAGGGCTGGAGGGCTGAAAATTCAAACATTTACTCCTTACGTCAAGAATAAAAAATCTTTTCAACCCAACCCCAATAGGCTTTTAGTGTAGCATTCAATTTACAATGCATAGTTATGATAAAATGGCCCCTTGATTCATACTTTTTTTAATTTAAATTCTGTCTTGATGATCACTACACAAAAGACATAATTCATTCATTGACTTTTTTTTTAAATGGTTATGTGTGACTATGGAATTGAAGGGTAAATTACAAAAATGACAATGAAAATGGAGGGTTAATTGGAAAAATCCCAAAGTGGAAATAAGATAACCTAGCAAGGTTGAGTGTATTTACTAATTAGAATGCTTATCCATAGGGGTTTTTGGCAGAACCCAGATGTATCATTAATTGCCTCTTTTCGAGAGATTTAAAAATCCTTGAGTTGAGAAAATACTTTCACACTGAAGGGTCAGATGAGCGAGGCCTGGACAGAATACATATGTATGGTTAATCGCCTTTGTTTGAGAGGTTTAAAAATCAATGAGTTAGGAAAATATTTTTGCATCAAAGTATTGGGCAAGCTAGGCCTGGACAGATTACAGATGTTTGATTATTAATCACCTTTGTTAGGAAAATTTCTCCGGTTTACAAGCAGGCAAATTGATACATTGCTAGAGGATCTAGCCCCATCTATCATCTACACATATTTTCAAAGGGAAAATTATGGATTCCCAAATTGGGAGAGATCTGAATGAAGATTGCTTAGGCTAGCATGATTTCAACATTTGCCAGCTGAGGAGGGAAGAAATCAAATGTAAACTCTTCAGTCATCGGCCTCAACTACAAGGGGAACCGGCTATTATATAAGCCATTTATTTCCAAGCGGCTAGGAACTGCATAGAATTCCACTCCTTGTTATCACAAAATCTTGACCCCTAGAAGATAATATCCGCAGTAATGCTATACTAAGAGACATTGAGTGGATACCCCATCGACTAATAACTTGAGAACTCTGTTGAAGCTATACCAACAGACATACCAAGAGATATGAAGGAGATAACCCGCAAGACAGATTGATTGTCATTCCATAGTGTCCTTCCCCACATCAGCGCATATTTTGACCAGTCATCCTGTTATAATACAGACATAAATCTTGTTGCATATTTACACCCAGTATCGATAGTTCCTTTTTGAATTGTTCAAGTATTGTAGCGTCTTTTAGTCGACAGCTGCACCTCCTTGGATCTGGACACAATGTGGGCAAGGTAGGGGCGACTCAAAGTAGAGATACAGTGACCAGTCAACCACAGCCTAACCAATGTCATACTAACCAACTGGTGAAGGGGGCGGAGACCAGCAAAGGGTGTTAGTTCACACATGACCAACACAGCATACAGCCAAAAGACATTGGTCACATGACGGTTTCTATTGAGTCACAAACCAGACCATTTCAATTTTCATTAATGTATCTGGTTGAGGAGAAGATCTTTTTTTCCAATTGAGTTAATTTATTCAAAGTTATACATAAAAGAATTTTGATGGAGAATTTGATATAAGTAAAAATTTACCAGTTAAATGAAACAAAGTATCTCCAATTTCAATATTCAAAGTTGGAACTATTCAAGGCATGAGAGAGATACAAAATATGTGCCTTGTAATAAGTTATGGTTAACAAACTGATCTACCAGATCATTACTACAGTGTAGTGACTTTAATTCTCATTGGGTACCATATACTTGTGACCATGTTACAGACAGGGCTAAGATTAATCCATCAACAGCAGAAGGTACAAGTACACTAGTTATCCATTGCAGGATAAAAGCCCTTGGTTCATTGCAAGGAAATCCGTTGCACAATTAAGGCCCTGACTCACAGACAGAACCAAGTCGCTATCAGAATAAAATAGAAATTTTATTGACTCAGCTATAGAGCTGAAATGATGGAAATATCTATCATTTGCAGTTAATGGGTAGATACCTGGGAAGAGAGGAGAAAAAAAAAACATTTTTTTCACCCTGGAAGGGCATTCCCTCAACCACAAATGAAAAATAGTAAAAAATTTAAAAAAACTGATAACATTATAAGACATGGAAATGCCTCCAACATGAACAGATTTATTTTCTCCCATTCCTATATTAATCAATGTGTGTGTGTGTGTGGATTGATAGGGTTTCAAAAGGAATTAGATTTCAGCATTTGCTTTTATTCCCCCTTGGGAGATAGCTGATTGAAACAATCTCCTGGTGCTTGAAGCAGAATCTCTTCGATAAAAACTTGTTTTTATATTAAATACAGTTCAGTACAAGTTATCAAACAAATATTCCAGAACTATCATTCTCTGATCGAATTGATACAGCAAACCCTCACAATTGAGTGGGAGGAAGTGAGGATGAAACAATAATTACAGATGTTTCTAGTGCTGACTATCTGAATCCTGAATCTGTAGGATAGATTTCAATTTTTTTTGGCTGCCTATTGATTTGACCGTTAAGAGTTCAGTTCAAATTCTCAAGAATTTAACCAGATACAACAGGCATCAGAAGAAGGCTAGAGGGTATAACGTATAAATTATCATGTAATAATGATAACTTTTCATCTCAGAAGTTCAGATAGAAGTGGATGTCATACTTTACCTTAATATTTTCATGTTCATCTAAGACAATATTTTCCAATTTCAAATCTCTGTGCACAATACCATTCTGAAAGAAAAAGAAAAGAAACTAAGACCAATAAGAATTCCAGAGAAGTACTTTATAGAACCAATCATAACACAAGCAGGATAAACCAGCACAAGGGACAAAAATAAGCTTAACCTGTTGGCTGCAATGGACGAGATAACTCATCTTAGCAAGTCGTCAATGCAGGGCCATGGACGAGATAACTCGTTTTACAATGGTTGTGTTGTTCTTTTTCTTTTCACACGTAGTCTATTGTACATATTTGTTGATTTGTATGACAGTTGCATTAAAAATATACTTGACGGTAAACAGGTTAATTATCATCTTTAAAAGAACCTTTGTTCATTCTATAAAAGTTCTAATCCAAAATTAAATCTGTTTTGCTTATAAGAGAAAAGAGAGAGAGAGAGAGAGAGAGAGAATAATAATAATATTGTTATAAATCAGTACAGTAGGGCAATAACATATGCATGCAACATGGTGAACAAATCACATTAACATGTCTTCAAGATTTCAGAACCAGACCGGTTTAGAAATCTTGACACATAACTTTTATTTCAATTGATCCTCATTGAGTACCCCACACTTGCTGCCTTACACCAGATCGAAATCCTGAGTTAAGTTTCGATAAAAAGCAAATGTGAAAAAAAAAAAAAAAAAATGAAAGAAAACACCAGTCAATAATTATTAATAAATGGTAAACACAGCTCATTACATTCTTTAGGTTTGCCTCATGGTTGAAATATTTAGTTCGGTGTTCAAGTCCTGGTAAAAACCAAGACCTCCACACATACACACTCACTTGAAAGACAGGTACTCCTTCTTTTCTGACATTTGAGGAAATTCTGTAATGCTCTATAAAACTCATTTACAGTACGTTTAGATATACTTATTGAACTAAGCCACACAGTTAATCGTCCAATTCTCACTGACCTAAATCCACAATTGCACGTTGATACGTTTTTGAAAAAGTGCAACATCTGACCTTTGACCCAACATACACAGAATATTTTCCATTTTTGAACCAATGCACAAAATTGACAACCTTCAACTGTGATTTGCTATATCATCAGGAGTGGTTGAAGCTGAGTGGAGATCTCTTCATTATCTTGTCTCCTGAGGGGTTACAGAAAAAAAAGGGTGGGGTGCAGTGAATTGAGGGTGGGGTCACAATGGAAGAAAAGCTGGAGTGGGGCACCAAGAGAGAAGGAAGTACAGCACAACAACAGGAAGAAAAAAAAAGGAATACACCCAAAAGAAAGCCCCAGATCACAATCAGAAAAATGAAGGGGAAGCTTGTGGTAGAAGATCTTAATCCGTCACCCTCACCTGTTTCTATAACTGAAATGCTGGAAAAATTCATTCGCAAATTTTTAATTTGAGTCACACACTAGTTATTCAAATCAAAAGAAGATTCAGGAGTAAGAGAAGCAGTGACAGCAGTGGGAATAAATTGAATAAAATACAGGACTCAATTCTATACATTAACTGGGGGGAGGGGAAACAGATGAAACCAAATTTTTCAACAGAAAATAGTCAAACAAATGAGACCATCAATTCATTAGTTCATCTATACCAAGGAAATGGTATTGATATACCAGTGGGTCCAAAGGTTTCTCCAGAAGACCCCTAGAATTTTCAGATGATTTTCATTTATTCTTTTCTGAGCATCTTTTAAGTTTTACATTTTTTGTCTGAACATAATAACTCAACACTCAAAAGGTCAACTTGGGAGGTGTCCTGTGTCTAAGTGTTTTTAAAGGAGAAGCTGCTGCTCTATTTGCCTATCCCTAGACCTTATCATACCAGACTTCACTTGGGAAAGCTGTGAAATTATTTTTAAAACATTCACTGATCACTTTATGCATAAAGGGGGGGGGCAATACTTTAGCAGAACCCTGAAAAATCTCTAATATAATCTAAAAATAATGTTAGAAAATCTGAGCCTCCTAAAATGAGAAAACATTTTTGCAAGTAATTTTTCTTTCGTGCAGATCATTTCAAATTTGAATATTGTTTTTCCAGATTAATCTTGCTTTTCCAACCAAGATTTGGAAAATGAGAATTTTGTAATTTCATTAAAGTTTTAGAGGTAGGTCCACAGTAAACATAATGAAGGCACCGAAGATAACATGCAAAAAAACATTTACATCCTCATTCTTCAATGCTGTACTTCCACATGAATAGGTCCAGTTTAGCATTACAGTCACATTGTAAATAGAAAAAAAAAAAAAAAAAAAATCTACTTTTTTCAGAACAGATACATTTCCTGCAGAAATGAAAGTCTTATGGATTGAAAGCACAACAAAATTACTAGGTAATAATGTATTTTTATATTTTCAAGAGGATGGACCATTTTTGTCAAGTTGTGTCAAAAATTGAATTATATTAAAAATTCTTGAACATCAGATTTTGATACACATTACATTTCTCAAATAATAAAACAGTTTCATATAATAGCATTTCATAAGTACTGACTATAATTTCAAGAAGGGTCATCAACGTTCAAAGAATTTTTTGGACTGAACTCCTTGTTTGTGTTTACATGTTTTGGCTGTCTCCTTAATTTATTTTTTTGTTTCCAACACCATTCTCCATTTAAAACCCATATTCCCCCCCCCCCGGAGTGATGAGTGTTCACCTTTCTCACTTCAGATATGGTCAGCCATTCTAGATCTTTCTATTTCACCTATGATTATAGTTTTCTAGAACTCCTTGAATCACACTGTGAGGGGCCTGCCAATTCCTCCACATGGTGAACCCTCCTCAAAGAATAAATTTTGGAGGGTATGACGACCACAATGTTATGGTTCCTGCAAGCTTTCTGTATCTTCATCACAAAGAATATTAAACTTAGCAGCTAGGGAGGTACCTTTCATGATATTAGATTCAAGTTCAAATTGTTCTAATTCAATATCTAAGCAGAATGCCTTCATAAAAAATTCCGGAAAAATTGGAAATGATTCAATTTGTTTTCTAAAATCAACCTGAGAGGTTGATAAGATAAATTCGCTGATTGGAAAGAATAAAAGCTGCAATATACACCTAATTACAGCATTGTACGGTAATTTATCCATTCAAAATGTACGTTTGAAAAGTGAGAACCAAAAAAAGAAAAAAAAAAAAAAAAAAAAAATGTGGATTTCTTCTTCTAAGCTAATTCAATAGATTTGAAACATTTTTCTTCCAAATATTAGGGTCTTTATGATACAAGCATGGCAACCATAGAACATTGTTTCCTTGTAATAACAGTATTTTTTGATATGTATTCTTTTAAAAATTGGAAAAAAAAATAAATAAATAAAAAAAAATGCTGTATTTGAATTATTCCTAGTCAAATGTATGGATGCCCAAAAGAAACAAAAGTTAGTCTATAATATAACTCCTTTTCCATCAGTACCACTTCTGCGTGGATAGAGGATTCGACTAGCTATTGTCATAAAATAGTAAATAGGATTTTAAAACAGTACCAAGATGTAATTCATAAAAATTTGTCTTGTAAAAAAGAAACTTTGCTTACTGAGTATGACCAAAGTGAAAAAACATGATACATTGATGAATCATGGCAGCTTTACCCTATATATGTTATCTATACTATCATTTTAGAATTGGAAAAAAATTTTATATGAACTTTTCAACTCAATACACAAGTGAACAGTGCCTCAAAGCCTGCTTGTTTAACCATTAAGGCAGACACCCACAAGATATGGTAACAATCTATTCAAGAAAATCAAACAAACATTTAATACATAACCAAAATATACTATTAGTATCATTTGAACAGTTTCTTGACACCCAATCTGACAAAGATTCTGTGAAAGGAAGTCCCCACCAGATGTGTTGAAGGTTTTACAGAGTCATTTTTATCTACTGTTCCTGGAAATTCATTTAACCTCCTTTGCAAAACCTCCGACCCATAATACCAGTGCACTGAACTCCGTGTAATATTTGGATTCTTTTTGGGGAAATGCTGAGTTTTGTTTTTGAATCCCTCCCCCACCCTTATAAAGATAATTTTCAAAAATATCTTTGATAAAATAGCCAACAGTCAATTTTTTACCATGTCAACATATTTGAATACACTGAGTGTGTTGTGCAGTATCATGAGGTAGAGAAAACATGGGATTAGACAGGTGTCATTTGCGGGCTCCATTTTCACTCTAATGCTATAATTACTGCATTTGCATCTACCTCCCACTATTCCCTTCCCACACACCATTATGCAACCTAATGGGAGACTGAAACAAACAGTAGAGACTCTTTTTACTGAAATAAAATCCAGAGACAATCTAAGGGGCTTAATGTATACTTATTGAGTCTTTTTACCATTTGAAAAAGGATCACATCAGTGTGAGGTCAAGATCAGTTTAAAATTGGGAGTTGAAAGAAAAAAAAAAAGAAAAAAAAAAAAAAGAAGAGTGATAAATCAAAGCTATGTACAAGTAATACAATAGCCACTCCATGAGTATCATTTGCCTCAATTCCTGATCACTTATAATCCTTTCTTGTTTATTTGCAATGCATTTGTATTGAATAAAAACAAAATAGCTTACTATGCATTTCTAAAGTAAAAAAAATTTCAGTGTTTTTACGTACTTATAATTGGCCTATTCTATCAATAATACTTGCTCTAATTCCTGACCACTGACAATCCCTTCTTGATTTTTAAAGCATTTCCATTATCTATAAAATAGCCCTGTTCTGTCAGTAACACTTCACTTGCTCTTTTATTGGCCACTGACAATTACACTTCTGATTTTCAATGTATTTATTGAGCAAAATCATTAGCAGTGCATTACATCATACATATCATAGCCTTATTTTCTCCATAGGGTTTGCATTATTTGTACTCGTTAGGCTCTTATGATGCATTTTATTTTATAAGCATTTTCAGTATTAAATGGCATTCACAACACAATTGTATAATCCATGTGTGTGTAAGATTACTATGTAACCTGTGATATCAAAGGTAGAATTCATTAAACTAACATCAAAACATCTATTCACTCAACTGATTCCATTTGAATACACTCATGAGATTCTGGCTGTAAGAGGAGAAAATGAAACTAACTGTAATTCAGCAAATGTCCATCCACCTGTTATCACAGAACAGGTCACATATTTTGAGTCAAGCTGCATTCACACCCATCTAAAAGTTAATTTCTTTAATTCATCAAATAACTGTGTCAGTGTAACCATAACTAAAAGGACCAAATTTTTCAGCATATTGGTCTTAAAATCTTTTTGTTCTTAATTATGGGTCTGCGTATGGGCTATAGCCAATAATAATGATCCGATTTCCATCTATCTATATAATACTATACGTCTGATTCAGTTTATCTGTATGTGACCGGTAAGTGACCAAAATGGTATATTACAGCTAGTAGTGTAGAATTAAGCTACCCCTATAGATAAATTTGAAAGAAAAACATTTTTGAAAAAAGCTTGAGCTTTTATAAGTGCCAAAGGCCCCCATTTAGGCCTTTTGGAGGAATGGGCAGATTTACAGTTGTAATCTAGCACCAACTTCATTTGAAGTCAGACTGAGTTTCAGCTTTTATGGCCGCACACCAATTTGCTTTAGTCATTATCTGCAGTAACATCCAGAATATTTGTGGCACTGGGGTAAAAAAAACACTGCTGATTAAAACACTGAACTTGACAATTTTTGACCAACAATTTATTTGAGTAAGTTTCAGAGCTCAATTTGTATGCTTTGCATAGAAATTGATGGGGGAGAGGGGGAATAGAAGTCAGTAATCAGAGCGAACATCACTGAAAATAGGAATATGTACATACAGACACACATTTTGTGTACAGACATTTATCTAACTTGGCTTAGCATGGCACAAGGAAGTGAGGATGGTACTCACTTCTGGGATAATTATCTACAAAACTAGCTTGTTAATCATTACTACAAGAGAAATGTCTTTTTTTTTCTTTTCCATACATGGGAAAAATCGAAGATTGTGAAAAATTGTGGGGTTTTAAAAGCTAGTTTTTGGCCACTGCCCAAGATATTTTATGTAACATGAGAGTTTTCGGAGGAAATTGTTACAAATGTTATAAAAGCAAGAGATTAAAAACACTGACCACAGTGGTCTGGCCACTTCACACTATTTGATTATAGACATAATATAAACCAAAGGCAGGCTGACTGACTATCACATTTCAGATGACCACTTCTAACTAATCTTCCTGCTCCCATATTCAAGATACTAGTTTCCCTTGCCATCCAAAAGTTGAGTGTTCTTCCCTATAAAAACCTTTTATAGGCTGCAAGCGGAAATGGCATTAAGAGAAGAAACAATTATCTTCAATTTATATGGGACAAATTTTTTAGTGTTCCCCCCATTCCCTGTCCATTAATTGAAACAATGGACTTTTCTTCTAATGAGTTCAGTCAATTTTTTCAATAAAACCTCAGACAAAATTGACAAAATGTCAACATTTACACTACTAACAACATTGAAGTAGTGGATTATCAAGTCTCGAAGTAAGAGAATGTAAAGAGACCACTCAAACTCAACTGAAACATGGATAGATATTTTTACTAAGTGCACAACAACCTCCAGTTCATGGGTAATAACCATAAAACAAATATATGTGACCTTTCTCATACCGTGGGTGTCAGGATGCAAGATAGACAACTACATTACAACAGAGCCATACTGAAATTTAATGAAATCTTTCTCCAAAATTGCTTTTTTGGAGCTAGATTAATATTTTGGGGTCCACCATCAAACTGAGTCATACCACAAACCATGCAATAACCTGTTCATGAGGAAACAACACACACAAGTGTTTTAACAATCAAAGACACCTCTCTCTCCAAGAAATCTTTTTTCCATCAGCTAGTTCAAGACAGACACACTTATTCCGTGACAAAAATTAAAACTTACCAAATGACAATAATAAATAGCAGCAGCAATTTGCCGGAACATTCTCCGGGCTTCTTTTTCTGATAATGGCTTATTTTTGTTGATATATTCATACAGTTCCCCTCCAGCAGCGTAGTCCATTACGAGGATTATCTTCTCCTTGTTTTCAAAAACTGAAAAGAACAAACAGAAAAAGAAAAAAAAATTATTTCATATCCAGAGCAAAATTCTCCATCATAACACCATATTATTATCCCTACTCATAGTTATACTCCAATTACACAATGCTGCAAGTAAACATCCCAGATCAACTTTCAAAATAAATTCACGTAGATCAATCTGATTTTCAACACACAGCAAAAACTAATACTCCAATAAATAAATTTAAAAAGACCAAAAAAGAAAAAAAAAAAAAAAAAGCACACAAACAGCAACCAAACAAAATCATACCCTCAATAGACTGTAATTAATTATAATCTATGCATAAGCTATGACTCAACATGGAATTGTTTTTCAGAATATATTTACAAACTGATTGTTAAGCTTCTTAAATGAGAGTTACATTAATAGGTGCGAATCAGTTACTTTGGCACCTGATCAGAAAATAATTTTTTCATCCCTCGATACTCATAACAGGGGAATATGGTTCTGAAGCCTCACTTGTCTTCAGAAAATTTGAATAAAATGTTGAAATGATGAAAATAGGTAGGACAATTCTTCAAAAGGACACTGATTTCATTATATTCAGGTTTTAATAACACATTATCCTCAAAATTTGGCCAGTATTTTATCAACGTGTCAATTTTATAAAAGCATTCACCAAAAAGGTTAAAGGTTCTGAATTCAAATGTTACAGTTGGATAATATCTTGCACTAATTGACAGTGTCTGCTACAGTTGTGTAACATACATACTCATTACCATAACATTGCTGCCAAAAGCGGGCCCAAAAACTTCTGACTAGAGATGGGGCCTTTATGAATAACATTGCAGAATAAAATCCTTCCAAAATCTAGGGAGAATGAAGGTTTACTTATGTGGCAAATATCTCATAATTAACAGATTTTGCATATCCTGGTGTCCCTAACTCTATACACCTATTTTTACTGAAAATTCTCCATGAAGAACCATCATCTTCTCACAGACAATATAATGAACATCAGGCATGAATTAGTTGCAGCTTTAGGGACTTTTTAAGAAATAAAGAAAGGTAAGGAAACCAGTACGATACAATATTTATTATTAAACTTTATTTGGAGTATGATAAACTATATCTATACTAACTTTTTTTGAAGAGACAGGTTCAATAAAGCAAGACGACTAAGACAGATGAGAAAGAAAAGCCTTGTGGTCTGATCAGTTTCTGATAAGAATTTATATTTAGAATTTCATGCAAGAGACTACATGTCACACTAGCGTAAAGGGCGGTCGGTCGCACAGTCAAGTAATTGCTGACCCACTTATTGAATTGAGTTAAATAAAATGAAATAAAAATAAAAGAAGTGTAATGCTCTGGAACCAAGCAACAACAAAAAACATACCAATACTTTAACCACCCAACCTAGGCCTTTAAGAGTCAAACCCACCCACTGCAAAATACTGGCCGCCTAGCTACAATCAAACTGAAGGGGTAAGAATGTGGGAGGTGAGAGTTATTTTTTGGTTTTCTTTACATTAGGACAATTAGTACAAAACGATTCAGATTTTCCAAGTTCTCAATAAATTTCAATGACATTTTGTCAAGGGGTGGGAAATGGGCCTCAGAAGAAGTGATTCATTTTCCTGGTAGATCCAGGAAGTTTTCATCCCTGCATCATTTGTAGCTATATGTCCACACAATAGAAGTTAATCATAAATCTTTATTACCACTTTGTCAAAGGGTAGGCCCTACACTAAGGGAGAATTGATTAATTTTGGAGACAGATCTAAGATTTTAAGTTTCCTCCCCTGCATCGTAAGTATTTGCGAGACCCATTTTCATGCACTTATAAATGGCATCGATGTTGGCAGAGGTAGAAGAAACCTGTAATGAACTTCGTCTAGTAAATGTGCAAGGTGTTCAATCTTCACCTGACGCTTTTACTGTGACTCATGCCAGACTACACTACACTAAATACTGAATATATAATCAATGAAAGAGAAAAAAAAAAATCAGGGTTTTTTTTTCACATATTTCAATGAGAATCATGGGTAATAATTAGTTCATGAAAAACAATGATTTTATGATATGTGAGCCAAGCCTGTCAATATTTTCCAAGGAAACCGACTATAAATATATCTGTCATATTAGAATGTCCTTAGGTTGCAGGGGCCTGAAAAAACTGAGCATTTTAGTTTGTTTGCCAAATTTAATAAATAAGTAGGAAGTTATATTTTTCTGCACACATTAGAGTACGGATGATCACTTTCAGATTATGATACAGACATTTTCCAACACACTGGTGTGTCGTCAGATATTTGTATTTTCATGTAGAGGTTCCTTGAGATGTGGAAGTTATCTCAAGGGTTCCACAGTATTAAAGTTTGAGAAAATAGGTCTTGAACTAAAAAGTCAAGGTTAATGTTTAGCTCTCCTCAACGAATTGTAAACATTTTTAATTAGGTTGTTGGGAGAGAAATCTTGAATAAGTTTTTTAAGATTCAGACTTTTTCTATGGATTCTATTTTTCCTCTTTCCATAACAGAAGGAAGAGGGGGGATGGAAGAGAGAAAAAAAAAAAAGCATTTTCTGGAGAATTCATCAACAGGTTGATGAATTCAACAGGTTCGGCTATGATAGACTGTTCGCCATTAGAAATCTCACCATTTTTCAGGAGGAAAAAAAAAAAAAAAAAAAAAAAAAATCAAGAGATTTATAAAGATTTGAAAAAGAAAAAACAAAAACAAAGGTAAAATAAAAGATAAAATGATTTTTTTCTATAGACACTGAATAGAAAAGTGAGTCAAGTACGAACAAAAAGAGATTGTGAAAAACTAAAAAATTGAGTGAAATATCAAGAATGAAGAAAAAAACATAAGGAGAGAAAGGGGAGGGTCGAAATGGAGAGAAAGAGATGTGGAGAAAGGTGGGGAACAATAAAGAAAAGGAATGCTTAAAGTGGTTAAAAAAATAGATAGGGAGAGGGGAGAAAGAAACAGAAAGGGGGCGGAACAAAAAAAAAGGAATTAAAAATTGTGAAAGAGAGAGAGACATATTTAGTAAGTGGATGTTAGCAACAAGTGTAAGTGGGGGGGAATAGAAAGGAGGAAAAAAACTGGAAAATCGAGAGGATGAATCGAGTTGAATGGATCAGAAGAATCGGTAACAAAATGAAAAATAATTCACCCCGATTGAAGCAAAAATAATTCACCCCCAACTGAAGCTGATTTAATGACGCAATTAACTGCCATCAGAAAAAGCTTATTTCAAGTACATTCAAAATAAAATTTGAAAAAATTCAAATCAAATTTCAAGAAATAAGCACTTCCCACAGAAAATGCAACGATACTCATTTATACTTGTTAGAACCACTGAATGGATGTTAATTGGAAAGCATAGCAGGGTGAACCAATTTATTCCAGAAGAAGGAATTCTTTGAAAATCATACAGATCTTGATTCATACACTATTTATAAGGTTTTAACAACCGAGGGAAAAGTTACACACCGCAGTTGTTAAATATCTCAAGAATATGGAAAGTAGTACTTGTCGAACCACCACTACATCTAATAGTAATTGTTATATATCATAACTAAAATTATTAAGCAAATTTCAAAATATATCTTATTATAAATATATTCTTTTTGTTTTGTTTGTGTTTTTTTTCTTTTACAGCTATAATATCAGTAAAAATTATTGACTATTCCTCACAATCATTTCTGATTGGCGACCTGGGAGCGTAAATTGAACATTACACGAGTTAATTCCTGTTGTGAACAGAATGCGATTTCACCAAAACACTCCATCCGAACAGAAATTCGGGATCAAATTTTAAATAAGATAATTCTATTGTTTAGGATTAATTGTTCATGGTTTACTTTTCTGAGCTTGATCGGCTTCAGTCGGACATTATAAAGCTTTCTGGCACTTGTGACCACATTTTCTTTCTCTTCAAATTCGCAACCCATTCCTTGTGTTTTTGGTCCATAAGACTTTCCTCACCCCAGGGAATTTGTCAGTTTTGAAAAAAGTTTATTCAGGAATGCCTGAATCACTTTTGAAAAAGGTCTGCTTCATTATGATCACTAATGACGTCATGCACACGAACAATGTTATGAAACACTGACTTGAATATAGATTTTTACAGATCAATATCGCAGAGGTCAGTTGGCTACAATATAATTAGAGGATTCATAATAAGTTTCTTTCCTTATTCAAGAAATAGAATATCAAGTGAAAATACACAGTGAAATTTGTTTCAGTTGACCTTTAAAATTTCAAGGCGAGAAATTCTAAAAAACTTACAAGAATCAAGGAATACAAAAATACGAAAGTGTAACCATCAAGATAACAAATATTCCCCCACCCCAAGTTTAGCCCTATGACTCATTCTGGGGAACTGACAAATTAAGGGTTGGCAGCATATTTTGAGAATTTTCTTAAATTCTGTCATTCTTCAATGTGATTTTAATAGTTTTTAATCCTTGAAAAATATCTACCAATATGAGAGCCCTCTGTTCTATCGTTCACGCTCATTCTCCCCTTAAACCACAAGGTCGATTGACCTGACATTTGGTAGGGAGGATCAATGAAAATCAACTTCTCACATAAGTTAACCTTCGAAGTCACCAGCGGTCATTCTCTGGTCAATCTTCGGTTCTATCCATGAGGAAAATTTAAACTCAATACCAAGATTTTCGTTATTTGTTATTCTTGTGAATGGCAAAATGTTCCTCAAAATAAATTTCAACTCTTTTTGGTGTTTTTCCTCCTCATATTCACGGTATATCTTCAACAGTGGCAAATAGTTGTAATACAGCTGTTGTTTAATTATCTAACTTCCCCTACCCTGTTCAAACTCAACAACAGAAGCTAGTAACTAGTACCCTTTCCCTTTTTTTTCAAACATAACAGCCGATTAGATGCTGTCATTATTAGGATTTTTTTTTCTAATTTGGTTGGCGGCTATAAAAAACAAGTCAAAATTAAGTAAGTCAAGAAATCCCTTGGGCCTTATCAGTACAGTACATTATTAAGTCATATTACCTTCAATTTATACGTAATCTTATTGTCAGACATTTTAATAGGTACAAATATAGGCTTATTTCATGGGTTCTTATATTCAAGGCTCTTTCTTTGCCAGGTAACTTCAGTTAATTTATCTATATAATGATTAGTGTAACTGTTTTAAAATATACACAAGATGAAATCTAGATTTTGCTGATAAAAATATCACCACTTGAAAACTATCTATACCACCTAACCCATATTCATCCTAGATTTAGCCTTGTAGGCTAATTTCTAGTCCACAGTCATTTGACCACCAACCAAGCAAACGATTGAATGTATAAATAGATTAACAGTATTGAAATAGTTAACCACTAAGAGAAAGACAGAGAGACATGGAGAGATAGTTTCTTTTTTCTAGATAAAAATTATAAAAAATTGAAAAAATAAAAAATAAAAATAATTCAATAAAAATTCCAATAAATACATCGAAGAAATTTTTCATGGGTAATAAATCAAATGAATACGTCGAAGCATTCAAAAGAAAGAAAGAAAAAAACTTACAACAGGAATATGATGCTTAGCAACCAGAAAGAAATTTCAAGATAATATAATCTTCTGAAATTAAATGCTAGTGAAGACGGATTCAGTTCAATGGTTTCTTTTAGGAGATTGAACAAGGAGATTTCAAGCAATTACCTGCGAACATATAACACTGACAAATACTCAAGAATAGAATTTGTCAAAATACACCAAAGAAAATTCCAACAAAACTAAGGAAATCTGCCATTTGTACAGATATGAACTCTTAACATGATTAATGGTTGTTATCATTGCAGTAATGAATGGGAGAGAAAGAAAGAGGGGTCTCAAAAAAAAAAAATAAATAAATAAATAAAAAATCAGTCAATCTTGATCAGAACTCTAAGGGGAAAAACAAATTCTCTCAATTATATTTACTTTTACAGATCTTTAAATATTTACGTATGATTGATCTTCGTCAAGGTCGACTATAGGATTAACAACTTTTTGCTACCATAGCCAGGGGAGGTGAGGGTATGCAGGTTGCTTAATGGTTTACAGCACTAGGATGGAATCAGTGAACAAAGTTCAAACTACAGTGGGGAAAGTTTGCATTCACTTCACACCAACACCCTTGGGAAAAGCATGACTCTACAACTTCCCCCATCTACAGATAAATATCAGGGCACTTAGAGCCCTCAAGTCTGGTAAGCAGTCTATTTTGGATGTTGGGCTAGCATCCCGGCACCATTAAACCCCACAATTACAGCAAACAATGACTGGGCCTTGAAGGAGGATTTGAGAAATGGAGACTAAATCATTGTCTCATGTGCCATAACTGAGTTAAGAGCTGAGCTAATAAGGTTGGTGTGTGAGAGTTTTTTTGCCTGTGTGCCCGCTCACACTTCTATTTTGTGGCATGCCAGACACGAGATGTTCAGTCAAAAGATCTAAGGATGGTATGGAAGTACAAGGAAACACAAATCTATGCATAACTAATTTCAGTCTGGTACAAGGTCACAAAGAGAGGGAACCCACCCAGTATGAACTGAACAACTCATTATGTCTATTAAGGAAGTTGTGAATCCATACAATCCTGTACTATCTCTAGTTGTCTTCACAATATCTCATCACTAGCATACCATAATGATCAAAGAAGGAAGAAGAGGGTAGATGAACACTCAGCCAACTGATTTCCTATAGCTATCTTAACCGCCCAAGTTGTACCAGTAAAAAGCTCTATCAATCTTGACAGACCCATCATACATGATAGCAGTTCTAATTGTGTGGTTCGATGACCCCTAGTAATCTGCGTAACCTATAAGAGGGGTCCACAAAAGATGTAAATTTTATACTTCATTAGCAGACCAAAGAAAAATCTTTATAACCTTGCATATAACTTTTCAAGACAGTAAGCCTAGATCTTAGATATTGCATTTAATGGAATCTGAAAAGTCTATTGAGATTAATTCAGATTCCACTTCACTAGCAGTATTTAAAAGACTGCCACTTTCAGAATTTTGCAGGAAGAACTTCCATGGCTATTAAGGATGTTAAAGTACTTCTCCCCTTTCCAACTATGTATCAATGTGAAATGGAATTTCCAACAAACAATAAAAACTAATCATCATAATATATCGGATGCCGAGACAAATATGAGAATCCATCTGAGTAGCAATGAACCAGACTTGAAAGATCTGTTGAACCCCAACCCCCATGAAAATACTATTCACACCATTGACCCTTCTTTTGTATATCTTCCCATTTAGAATGTACGTACGTAATTATCCCAAATAAATGTTTCTTTGCGATGGCTAATTTTTACTACTAAAATCACCAAACCAACATATTTTTGGAGAATATCAGGGGGTCAGCGTAGAAAAAAAGAAATTAGACAATGAAATGTGATAAAACAATTAAGATGAATATACTAGCTGGAATAACACTGACCTTACGTAGTGCAATGGGGAGGAGCCTCAGAGAGTAGATCCCCAGGAACTAGATATACTTTCTAGTCCTGGATCACGGATGACCGGGTTCCTGGCATAAATGCCAGGTGTATGAATGAATCAAAGAAGGGAAAAGATTTAGGCGGAAAGGAGATGGAGAAGAAGGATAGGCAATTTCCGACAAAAAACGTCTTACAGCCATATACACCCCTTCTATTTTTCATTCATTCAATTATGAGGTCATCAGCAGGAGAGAGTACCCTTCTGCCCGGGCAGGGACTTATATCATCATAATCACTATAACTGACAGGTTTGTGTACAGCGCAGGTGGGGTGGGGTACATAGGGACTTAGAAGCAGTAGAATACCCCTACCGCCACACCGCGACAACCCAATCGCTAACTTTGGCGGGAACTGGAGGAGGTGATACAAGGGATGGGGAAAAAAGTGAAGAAAAAAAACAAAAAAAAAAACAACAACAATTAAAAAAATTCAAAAATGTGTAAGTGACATCTATGAGAGAACCGCCAAATATTCTGTTCACTGCAATACAGTGACTCATGCCATTATATCATTTGGAGTGAAGTAAAAGAGTGGGAATAAAGAGAGGGGGGGTGATGGTGAGTATTTATGGGGAGTGGGTATAAGAGTAAGTGGTGGTGGTGGTGGGGCAGAGAAAAATGGGAAACAGAAACTGAAAAGCACAACGGAACTCAAAATGAAGAATCTTAACAGGGATGACGGAGAAGAGAATGTTGGCACTACACGTCTTGAAGAATTCATTTCAAAAAGGCAAACAAGGAGAGGATATGTATGCAATGTTCCATATACGTGTTCTAACAGTTCTACCTTTCCTGAACAGTTCTTGTAAAAT
Source organism: Thysanoteuthis rhombus (assembly GCA_963457665.1). Taxonomy (NCBI): domain Eukaryota; kingdom Metazoa; phylum Mollusca; class Cephalopoda; order Oegopsida; family Thysanoteuthidae; genus Thysanoteuthis; species Thysanoteuthis major. The sequence goes on along the minus strand of OY735207.1, from coordinate 28,966,219 downwards.
AGAAGCAGCAACCAGAAGCAAAGTGGATGCACTTTCAAAAAGCTTTTATACAGAATTTCATGTTGATTAATTAGATGGATTGGGGTAGGGTTATTCAGTTATTACTGATAATAAATGATATCTGTTCTGCTTCTTATTGTTTTCATTGACCTTCTTGTAAGGAATAGAAAATTTTCAAGTTTCAATTCAGAGTTTTGAGGCGATTTAATGGAGTAATTTAGGATTAGGGTAGGGTTATCCATGGATTAAAGCAATTTTTATAGGTAATAAAAGATATCTTGGCTTTACTTTTTGTTGCTTCTCACATTTTACCATTATATGTGTACAAACATTTGTCAATATTCTACAAAAAATCAATAGTACAAGTGTGGAGAGCATCTAAGAATCAAACTAGGTCTGCAAGATTAGTTAACACATGAAAGTGTTATTCCACAGCATTTGGTTTTTTTCACACTAGCACACACAAAACAAGGAGATAAATAAATACCAGGGGAGGTGGACAATTTTCGAGTTGAACCAATTAGCTGACCAAGCATCAACATCAATAGCATCTGAGAACTGCTCAGAGATTTCTCAAAGCCAACAAATTACCCAATGCAAGAGAGGGAACGGAAGTATCCTGATAACATAACCCGAATATACAAAAAATAAAAATTTAAAAAAATACACGTGTCCAGTCCAATCAAGCATGCTCTTTGAGTAGCGATTCCACATCCGAGATCCAACAACAACTGATGAAAGTCAGGGGGTACACAGTCCAACCATTGCGGAAAAAAAAATATTGAACAGAAACAAGGAATAGTCCAACCCATAAATCAATGTATAATAACTATATTCTGATCTTCCCAGGTGTACAAACGAAGTCTTTCCAGAAAGTGTCCAGCCATTTTAAATATCGCCCATGATGTCAGAGAAGACTCTACTGTACAAGAATGAGTAGAAAATCTCACCTGGGGTTACTCACTCAGCAGTTGGATGCTTGCATTTTCATATCTAGTGTAGGGCTTTTGGGCAAAATATCACATAATTCAGGTTTGTCAGCCTCCATACAGCCAAGATTTGGCTCCCTGCAACTTATGGTTTCTCCCACAGAGATTTCAGGGCAATGGAAAAAATTAAGGAAAATGTAATGAGACAGCCGATGGTGATCCTACAGAGGACTTTGACAACTGTTTTGATAAGTGGAAGGAATACAGGATAAGTCTGAAAGATCCCTAAGGAGTACCTAGAACTTTGCCATAGGTAAGCTATTTTTTTTCTTAATGGCTGGATAGTTTCTTGACAAACCTGGTATTGAACAGCAATGGCACTGCCTGATTCATCAGGGGATTTAGAAACAGCCAGTAATAAGTATACTCAACATGCCAGAAATTGGATTTACGGATGGAAAAACTGAATCAACAGCAGAAGAATTAATTCATCTAATTTTCCAGCCATTAAAATCAAAAGTATTAACAAAACAATATTTTTTTAAATATTCAATGAAATGTGTAGCAGTAATAATCCTTCATACATAGAATAACTTTCACTCTAAAGATGTAAACGTATTGTTATAAGTAGGTTATATTCACCTTGCTGGTAAACTAGTAAATGAAATGCTTCCCTGGCCACAAATTCATTTGTAGAGAGAGACAGATTAAAAATAAAAACTTTTTATTCGAACTGTGACTGAGCAAAACCGGGAATCGAGGGTGGGGCGGGGGTTATGAATAGCGTTAAGCTCTGCTGAACAGAACCAATCTGATAAAGTAAAGATCATAGAATTACTTAATGGGAATGATAGTTCCCGCTGGATAAAAGGGGTAAGAAAAAAAAAAAAGACGACGTCAAAGACAGGGAGAAAAAGAATAGAAGGGTTAAAAGAGATTAAGGACATCACCCTCCTCAACACAACACTGAACTGATAGTCATATTCTTAAAAAGCAGCATAGACACTCGCTTGAAAGAGATGTGTCATCCGACTTGAACATTGGTATTTAGATTTTCAAAAGGCAATGATTGATTAATAAAAGTACCAAGTAAATGCACAACAAGTGGGACTGACTGGTTTTTACTCTCATTTATTTCTCAATTTCAGACTTAATGTCTTATTCAGTAAAATAGTCACATTATTGGTCCAGATATCTACCAAGGCCAGGTAAGTGTATCATACAGGGAAATGTGGGAAAATGGCAAAAATTTATCTTATATAATATCATGGCATATCCAATATGATAGATCATATGGTATATCTGATATAATACATTCAACATATAATATATTCAACAAAACATTTTTATGTGTGTATGTATAGACAAAATACCTTGACTATTAAAAAATGGAGAACTCCTTGATTGACAGAAAGAGAGAGATTGACAGAGAAATGAACAGGTCAGCTTTTTTGAAAGAAAAAGACAATGCAGTGATAAGGCAATTTTTCTGAATTCAGTATATATTGTTTTTCAATTCTTTATGTGATCTCCAGTCATAAAGATATGTTTATTTCCAAATCTGAACTAGAAACACAGCCAGTCAGAACTTCTCACTGATTAACCTAAGTAGGTTTTTAACAATTAATGGGCATTACAAAGAAACAATAAAATCACTTGTGTGAGAAATTTTTCTTCATTTTACTTCACTGAAGAGTTTCAAGAGTCTCCAATGTTAGGAAGGATAGTTGGCTAGTGACCTTGTATCAGCTGACACATCAGACATCCCTGGATAGGCTTCCCATATCATAAGTTTCTCTCATCTCGGAGGGCAATACACTAAATAGACAGAGGTAACAAGCACCAAAAATAGCATCTCACACAACATCATTCTCCCTTACAGCACCTAATATCCTAGAAGTCACCAATCTAGGTATTTACCAGGCTCAACTTCAGTGATTGCACGAGAAGCAAAGTTCAACAATGATAGCTGAGGGTTTGGGTTTGGGGGGGGGGGTTGATTAAAACATTGAGGTCATGATTACTTAGTATGCAATTTTGATGCTTTCATATTTTCATGTCATAAAGAATGAACTTTACAAAGAGTATTTAAAAGGTAAAAAAACAAAACAAAAAAAATAAAAATAATGGTAATCATCAAGACGATGCCATAAAAAAAAAAAAAAAATAATAATAATTTATTAAGCAGACTTGTCGTTACAAGATCTCTCTCCAGTGAGAGTCACGAGATACTGCTGACTGAAAAATTCAAAATAAACGCATATACATCCCTACACATTATATATAGAAACTCTTTTTGTTTCCAATGCACAATATAGAGAATCAATGCTGGAACTTGTTCAAGTAAAAAAATCTTACTGTACAGCAATTCAATCATCCTATTCCAATTTTTATAGCACTGTAAATCTTCACAACCAAGATCTACCAAAAGTAGGCTATAAGACATTCTTTTGTTAGGGAGATAAAAATAAAACATTTTCAACCCCATAGGGACATTTTTGAAGTTGATATTTCAGAACTTTCAAAGAAAATATTAGTTGAAATTTGTCAAGAGTTTTTTAAAGAATGAGTGCCCCTCAAAATGAATGCATACATAGGAAGTAAGGTGGCAAATTTTCATGGTTCATATAATATACATATCTTTTATAAAACTTGTACAAAATACTAACTCAAATATGCCTAAAGGTACATTTTGCAACCCCTGTCAGAATTAGTAAAAGCCAACTCTTCAGAGTTCCATATTTCTGTCATTCAATCAAAGCAATCTGTACATCAAAACAATGAATAGAAATTGCTTTAAAAACATCAACTACTGAATTTGGCAATTTTTTTACCTTAAATTTATTTCAATAAGTTTCCATACTCAATTCAGGTGTTTTACATCAAATGAGAAAGAAAGATCACAAGAGGTCAGAAATTTTGGCAAGAATATATTACCAACGGAACACGGCTAGTATACAAATAACTGTGTTTATAACATTACACATATCCCAATTACTATCAATTCAAGTAAGGAGGAAAAATAATAACTGGCACATACCTTCACGAACATTTATAATGTTTGGATGACGGAGTTTCGACATTATTTTAATCTCCCTTCGGATTTTGTTGAGGTCCTGTTCATGCCGAATTTTGTTGAGCTTTATGTATTTAATGGCAACCTAGAAGAGAGGGAAAAAAAAGTTCTTTAATGAAAAGTTACTATTAGAGGAAATGCAAGATACACACCTTGTTCCAATCAACATCAATAAACTGGAATCCCCAAAAAACTATGCAACACAAACTAATCACGCATACCATTAACAACAAGAGATTTTTTTCTTTTCATTCGTTTACACTTGCTGTCAGAAGAAAAAAATGACAGATTCAACTAAGCAACTTCTATTACATAAAAGTTAAGAATATGAAGAGAAGGAGAGAAGCTGATTCAATTGAGAAGTTGTCACAGTTGTCACAGTTGTCAAATGATATTGAGTACCTCTTTATGTAAGTAACCCACTTATACACCTACCAAGTCGAAAGTATTATGCTTGGATAAAAACAAATACAAAATGTGAACAAAACCTTTACAAATTTCGGCTGGATTACAAGGCCAAACAGCAAGACTTGAACCTGTACCATAGTTCATTGTTAGTGAATTTGATTCTCACTAAGTACCCTATCATTATAGCCTTGTGCAAAAATATAGTTAGATCATCATTGCTATTACCATCAAATGATCATGAATGTTTTTTTTAATTAGTTCTAACAAGTAGACATTTTTCATCAAGTTTGGATATAATAGAAACAGGAGAATTTTCACCTTGGAAAAGCTAAATTTTGTTTGACTCCACCAACACAGAGAGAGTTTAAAATTTTATTTTCTTCCATCACAAGCAGCCATCTGAGCATATAAGACACTAAGATTAACTTATTATATTAGAAGATCAAGAAACTGATTGTAGACATTCACCGTCATTGCTCTATCCCCTTAATTCTATCAGACACTTCCCAGACAGCTCTTCCACACCACTCCTTTCCTCAAACCAACCCTGGAACCCCCACCCATATGTGTTGGGTGGGTGGGAACTTATTACACAAGATTGGCACAGAGCCAAATGCCCCTACATTCCGGGACAACACATCATCCCTTGGCTTCACTCCCAAACTTCATCTTTCACAACTGAAGTCAACTAACAGAAGCTCAAGGAGACAAGGTCACTGTCTCATTCTCCTGAGGACATTTCATGAGAACTTGACACATAAATTGGAATGGTGAATAACAGTAGAGCAACCATCATACATAGATAGGCTACCCAAGGTTAAAGGGATGAGAGTTTGAGTCTCGAGTTAATGCATTATTTTCAATCCACACTGTTCACTAATGGCTGTAGAATGATTGCATAGTTACGATGAAAGAAATAGTAGTCAAAAATGATCAGTGGTTGATTATGTACACCAGATTCTTAGGCACTCTTTATCCATTTTGCTGGACTAACCAAGGTCATAAAATAATTCAAAAATCACACATCTGACTCACTGATTATGCACACTTCATATCTTTAAAAACTGTTAGAAACTAAAATCAAACAAGTATCAAAATATGAACTAAATGGCTCAATAGAAACAGTGGAAATGGAATGGAGCAATTCTAACCAGCAGAGCATCAACAATTAAGAGATGGCTTCTCACACAATGCTATCAGTGGCCACTCAATGAATTAGTGAGAGATAGGTTTTTGCGTCTAGATCGAGAGTTGCATGAAAATTGGTGGTGAACCTGTGCTAGTTAGCATGATTCCAAATAGCCTTTCATTATCTCACCTGTTACAAAAAGCATATCACGTAGAGTAGCTGAGATAATTTCCAGTTGCATTCCAAGAAATGGACTCAAGTAATCTTATCTCTTACCTTATCAAGTTCATACATATATAACAAGAGATAAACACCTTCTTCACAAAATAATAAGATCTCAGTGGATTTCATATCAGCATTAATATTTAACATTTTGCAAAGACAATTATTTACTAATATAGGTTACTATTTTTGTCTATAACTTGAAAAATCATCAATATTCCAAATTTTGTTCAGACATTGGATCTTTGATGTCAACACTATGTTTTGGATAATCCCACCACCAGTCCTTGTCAGGATTATAATTCAAGAAGAGAGTAAACCTTTTTTATCGTCCAACATCAAGGGTGCCAAGAGGCAATTCATTTGTCTAAACAAGATTAGGAATGTTGATGATTTTTCTTGGAGTCGTGATACGGGCAGAAATTAGGAGCAGATGGGGGGGGGGGTTAGCCTCTTCTCAAATAATACACCAATAAGGAATGGATGAGCCAAAATGTTGTGTTGATAAAGATTCAAAGAAGAGATTTAATTGTATGGTTATCATTTTCAAATAATTTTTCTCATTCGTCAAGGGTGAAATTAGAAAATAGTAACAGCTCAGGGCAAGATTGGACCTCACTCTTTCTTCCGCAGGTTATACTGTTTTCTATAAAAGGTCAAAGAATCTTGACCTAGGATAGAATAAAAATCATCAATAAAATGAGGGGAAAATAAATGAAGAAATAGATTCTATAAAACTAATGCCTTCCTCAAGTACCTGTGTCATCAAGTAATCATCTAGTGTCCTCCAGTGTTTCCCTCTTGTCATTCATATGAAGGTTTCATATTTCAGTGTGTTAGGGAATGAATGTGTCATAATCAGACTTACTGGGTGGGCTATGATTTAGTCCCAGTGCCAAAGTCTGCTTTTCAAAACAAAAACTAATACCTGCAGATAAGCTACAAGTTGAATGAAAGAGCTAATTCCCACATTATACAAAACTTAGTATTTACATTTTACACTATCATTGGGTTTCTTTTATCTCAATAATGCTTCAAATGAAAGGTGCAGAGTAGAAAAATAATGTTTCTAAGAAAAAAAAATTTTTTCGTTGGTCTCTGTCCAAGATATACAGGTTAGTCGTTCATTTTTGTAGATTCCTCATGGTGCATAGGGCCACAACCACGGCTACTGTTTCAATAGCTAGTAAGTTTTTATGGGACTAGATATACAAGGCCCCTTCCCAACTGTTACCCTAGACTTGAGACCTTCAATAGACTTAGAGTAACCTTTTTTTACTGCCTTACTGAGGTAAGAGCTTCAAATGCCTTGCTACAATACCCTTAGCTGGTGGGGAGAAGTGGATTCATGTCTTTTTCAAGGGTAAGTGAATGAACATCTTCAGCTGAAACTTGAAGCGAGTCCAATGATCCAATTTTCTGTATGTGAGCATCCGTAACTCAAACGTATACTGTAATCATGATTACATTAACTGCCCATCAATGTTAACTACGAGGATTACAGCTTTGTGCTGCTATTGATAAGGTAAGCTCTATAGAGAGTGGACTTTCCCAAGTACACACGCACCCACTGTCAACCATTGTAGTGAGGCATCCTGTGAAGATATCTGGTGATAGGACAGAGTGCAGGGGAAAGTAGAATCATGCTTTTTTTCCAGGTAAACAAACAAAATTTGAAATTGACCTGCTGATTCACTTTTCCATGCTAGTAATCATAACATCCCGAATGATGAAAACATGAAAAATTCAAAACACTCTCCATCTTTATAGTGTGTGTGTGTGTGTGTGTGTATGTATATATATAAATATCAATGAGTCTACAGCTTGATACATAGTAATTTGCTGAATTTTGATCTATCAATTTCACAGTATTTTGTTTGATCTATGGAGAATTGTTGGCTCAAGTATGCTGATAGGGAAGGAAATTATGTTGAAAAATAATATTCGTTGTGAAGCTAAGAAGGCCTTCCTACTTTGATATGAAATCCTGGTTTTCACCTGAGCTCAAACACTAACCTCAGGCACCATCAAGAAACATACAACTCAATAACAAGGCAGGTCTTGTGTGTGTATATGTATATTACACACCTTCTTGATTGAGATGTGTATATATATATATATATATATATATATATATATATATATATCTCAATCAGAGTACTGAAACAAGATTAGAGTATCCCCCACCACCACTATAGCTGGCAGCAAACAAGGATTTTTGTTAAGTAACAAATGTAAATCATCTTACCAAATCAACAGGCAACAATTCTATAAGCTTTCCAAAGTCGCTAGTGAGCTGGATTAATTCAAAAAAAGCGCATTAATCTTCATTTCTGACAAGTTTGTTTATCACTTGAAATAAAATGTATCTTTTTCATGGGGGTGGTGAATAAACTAAGGCCAATCAGATTAAAGAAATAAATCATCTTTATTCAAACAGCTGACAAGATTCATAATTAAGCAAGAAACTAGATTAGTTCTACCCAGGCAGTGTCACTAGAGTAACAGCATCAAACATAGAATCAGCTCAAAAATTGTAGAGCATTCTGCACCCCCCCATTATCAATGGATTTTTCGAGAGCTCTTCTTAGGTTTCTTGGCTCCCCAGTCAAATGGGACACAACATGAACAGAAATTCATCTATTACAGAGGAAGCTGCTTTATTGTGATCACTTAAGAGAGGCCTCAATAAGTAGCTTCCTTTAGATAAAATATAGCTGATAATATTGAGCAAAACAAAAAATCAAAACGATTTACATGAGGTTTTAGTTAAAAATAAACACTATAATGAAGTGTTTGCGATTCGACTGATCTTTATAACGACCGTTTGACATCCTCCTCTGCATTATATCTGTCTCTGGTCTCCCTCAAATGCGCCAGGAACTTCAAAGGGGGTCATATGACTCCTATTGATAACAACAGATCTGCACAAAGATCTTTGTTCTATAGACACGTGTCTTTTGTCATTCATTAAAATGATTTTACCATACCACACTCCTGAACTTAACCTTGCTTTGTTTGAAAAAGTTCTTTTTCCAAGGTTAAAGGGAGATAGCTAGGGAGGAACAAGGAGAAGGGACAGGAAGATAGATTCTAGACAGGTGTCAGTTGCAGCTGATCACCAACTAAAGGAGGACAGATGGTGTTAGTTATACCAGCTAGCACTAATATAACTATTTGAGTAACTTAGCAGATGTCAGAATAGGTTGGAGGTTTCTTAAAGTTTTTTCTCTTCATTTGAAACTATCATCAGCCTTTTAGCAGCTGTCGTCTTCCGCAAGATTCACCAGATATCATGAGTGTTGTGGAGCCAATATTTCCTCAACTTGTCCAGTTCATGACATCTCATATTTTGTTGGCCGTGTTTTCACATATGATCTGTGGGAATCCACACTGAGTCGTGATGACATTCTTGCAACATGGCCACCCCATTACCATTTGAGTCTCTAGATGGTTTCCATATTTCTGACTCTCGTTTTTTCTCTTATCAGTTATGTGCTATGCTGTCTTATGACCTCTCCATGTGACGTTGAGCATTATTTTCGCTTGTGCATGTATCTCAGTTTGAGGGGCAGTCTTTTGGTTAGGTTCCATGTTTCAGCTCCATAGGTGACTATCTGGAGGATGCATTGGTTGTATACCCTTCTTTTCAGGATTAATGAGATTTTTTTTCTAAAGTTCAAGCTGGCTAAGCATATCTACAGAGGAAGTCTTTCATTATGATCGCAGATAATGATATCGAATGGATATTGTTAATCTTTCTGTGTCTAGTCAGCTATGATCAGCCCTGGGCAAGACAGCTAGTGCTTTGCTCATTGCCTTCCATAAAACCTGAAAGTAATCTCTCAACATGCCAAAGATTTCTACTATCAAAAATGAACCCACTTTGGGAGGGGGCAGAAGTTTAGAATTAAGCTGAGTAATGGATATTCAGTATTTACAACCTCTTTGTTTCTACTTCAGTTGACAGCAAACATGAAGAACTGGATAAGAACATCAAATATAACTTACTGTATATGTTGGTATATGAGAGACATCACATATATATTTTTCTCTAATAGTTTATTCAATTTATGTTATCAAGGCCGAATGATATATTAACCATGTAATGACAGAAGATCATTTCAAAAAAGTTTCAACATAATAGAACGCAATTTATTATCTATCTTTCAGATCATACATCCATTTTTCAATATAATACATGCTATACAACATTACATCCCATGCGCTGGAATTCTGACTGGGAAGCTGTTCAACAAAACTCAATATGGACAGTTATGGGGCTGGGGAGGGGGGGGCAGTGAGTGGTAGTCCTCCAAATGTTCAAATTGCCTCAACCATTATAATAATCTAGTTCTCTGGACGATTTTGTGTAAAAATATTGGAAAATCGCAAAGTCAATAAAATCGAATTTTCAAAATACCAGGTGGAATTTTCTTTTCAGTTCTAATATTTATATATTTTGGAAGCACTCTTATCTAACAAAAAAAAAATTTATAACAGAAGTGAGAAAAATCTTTGAATACGTCATTTTTAATGTTCACGAATGGGTCAGCTTATCACTTAATTTTCTGTAAATCATTAATTCTATAGATTTTTTTCCCCCCGAGAAAAATTATATCGGTTTTTTTTCCAATCTTCCTTAAATAATACCAAGATTTTGATGATAAAAAAATAATAGATATGTTCGAGGCTTTTTTTCTCGGGTCTTTCATCACACGGAAGTTTTTTTTTTTTTTTTTTTACTAATTTTTACATGATAACTTCATGGACTAAATCCTGGGAGAATGTCTGGTATAGTTAGAGGTTATTTTATCGTCAAAATCTTAGTTATCAAGATTGGGGAAAAAAAACCGACTATCTCACCGAGAAAATTCTGTAGAATCGGATATTCGCATAAAAATAAAAGCGTGAAAAGCTGTCCATTCGTAAACATTAAAATTACGTTCTCAATGATTTTCTAATATTCATGGAAATATTTTCATATAATAACAGTGCTTTCTAAGTACTGAAATATCAGATTTTAAAAAATGATCATTTCATTTAGCATTTTTTTCTATTTGATTTTATGATTTCCGGTGTACTAACAATAAAATACTGTAGAAGAGTTCAAAAAGAAATACCCAGGGTATTTTTCAAATTTCATCAATTTCACACAAAATCGTTGACAGAATTAGATAAAATACTTTGTTTGGACAATGTGAACGGTCACCATTTGTCTTTTAGTTAGGTATGTAGGGCATTTTAAATACATGTAACGTAGTTTTCTTGACAATTTCATTCTAACATGCAGGGATGGGCTGGCATTATTTTTTGTCGGCAGAAATCAGCTATGACGTAATAATCGTAGTAATTAATTTTGGATGATAAAAATTAACAAGACAAAATATTGATTAAAAACAGTGGAAAATGGTTCGGAAGAAATGCAAGCGATGATACAATTATGGCGATATTTTGCAGCTAAAATTGAGTAAATGTTAAATGTATTGTGCAATGTGTCTTTCAACGTGATTAGGCTTGTTTAACCAGTTTTGTTGTCGAGGAAAAGAGAAAAATAAGCAGAGGAGACAAGATACGCAATGAATCTGTTGAACAATAATACGTTCGGTTACACAGACGTGACAGGTGACTAAGGTATGAAGAGAAGCGAAAAGAATGAGGTTTAAAATAAAGCGTGGGCGGGGGATCACGTTCATGGTTTCTCAAAAGGGCACAGAAGAGAAGGGGGCCAGAAATAGGATACCGTGTTCATATAATGGACATCCTTGTAAGATAGTTGTTGAAACTGCCGACCAATCAGAAATAAGTAAGTTTTTCAAAGAAAATGAATGGTTCAGATTTGCACTTCCTGAATATAATCATTTCAAATATGTATATTCATTTCAAGGGGCTAAACAGAATTAAATGACTAAATAAATTTGTTGTTCTCACTTTCAAGATTTCAACACGCACTTGAAACCTGTTCAATCTAGCAACCTAGCTCTTTCTACGAAATGACTGCATCAAAATGAGGCGTCTCATTGATCGCTGAAATTCAAAATTTCTTGCTATCATGAGCGTTCGCTGAGGTGCTGCCCCACCCCCCGGAATCAAGCCTTCTCTTCTAGAGTTAGGTTTGAAAGTGGGAGCCTTGTCAATGCAATCAGCGTGAAAGTATTTATTAGGCTGTTCGCTCGTCTTGAAATAAAGTCGCCACTTCAACGAATCTACCATTTTGACACGAAGGTCCAGAGGCACCCTTCAATGATGTATGAACAAAGGAAACTCAGTCCAGGCCTCCATACTGGTTGATATCCGATGAAACTACCATGAGGTTCTGCGTTTAGTTGGTTGGGGGCATGGAAGCGAAAGAATCGAGGGGGTAGTTCCGATCTCGTATTTGGATGTTTCTAGATACTTCAATCATCAAAAATTATCTTCGATTGAAAAAATCTAGAAGCAGCCCAACAGATTATCGTAATATTGCTGTGATTGCCACCCACACGTGGTTAGCTACGTTCCAGCATTGCTGGGTTTTTTTTTATTTATGAAAAGGAAAAAAGATTTTCTGTTCATTCGACTACAAAAAAAAAATTAAACTTTCCTGAAATCTAGCTATAAAAAAAAGTATCTGTAAATCTTTTAACAATTGATTTTTCCTCTAAATCACTGTAAAATTAAAAATATCAAGTTTATTAGAAAAGGAAATCTGAATTCAAGTAAATCCCTTCTTTAAAATGATTCAACTCCATTTGTCTAGATATGGGTGTTGAATTTTTTTTTTTTTAAGCTCAATTCCGCTTGAGAAAACAAGTTTTACAATAAAGTTGTTTTGTTTTTTTTTTTTTACGGGATAACTCATTATATATGGTGTTGAAGAAACATCTTTAAAGAGAGATTTATTTGAATATTGAACATATGCAACATGGTTATAAAAAGGCCACGTTTTAATTATATTCTTTTTTCAAATAAGTTTTGAGAATCCACAAACTGTCTTTCAAGATTGTGGGAGTTTAACGCTGTCTACCTAAGAGCTCGTACTGATTCAACAAAATATGTCACAGATTTCTGTTTTGCATAACAATTTAGACTTTCCTTTTCAAATACAGAAAGCACAAAAATTAAAATTCATTCTATAGATTTCAACAAGCAGAGGAGCCCGGTTAACAAACACCATCTCAAATGCATCATAACAGTCAGAAAATTTTTTTTAGAGATGTGCATTCAAATGGGAATCAAAATTGCACATACAATTATTTACAATAAGAAATACATAAAAACTTGCGATCAGTTGAACCATTCTAGTTCAACCCAAAATAAATGCTTCAACAAAGTTGACACAGGGTGCCTCTGCTAGTCACCAAAAAGGGATAATGGTGCTGTACAATTGTTTTGTGTAACCCTTAACTAATATGCTCTTTCAGGGAAAAAAAAAAAAAAAAAAAATAGCGCTTGTAGCAAAAAAATAACACATAATTGTCCTCTACTATTCTGGTTCCTGTGATTGTATTGATCTGTAGTATCAACCATCTACTAACCTCGCCCCCTCAGTCACATCATAAATACTGATATGGAAAGTGAAGAGAAAGAGAGGAGTAGGAAAGACGAATGTGAAAATATTATGCTAAGGATTTTTTTTCAGAAATATTCCTTATATTTCCATGATTCACCTTTTCCCTCTTGGTGATTTCTATTTCCTAAACCCTCACATGAGAGACACAGTTCTCATATGCATTAGCAGACTTCAATGAGGAAGATTACTTATTAAAATAAAACAAGATAGTGTTGTAGACTCAAATGTAATTTTTCCAGCTAAAAACAGCTTGCTAAATCTCTTCCATATCAGGCTAACTTGATGGCTACTACCCATATACTAAGACTCAAAACAATTAAAAATTGTGTATTTACTATTCTTGAACTCACTGGATCTATTGAGGTTTGCCAGAGAAAAGAAAAAAAAAAAAAAAAAAAATCTCATCGGACTCAAAATATTCTCAAAGCAAATGTTTCGATTAAAGATTTGGTTTGTCGATCTTGAGTAGAAACAAATAAAGAATATGTAGTTTGATCTGCTTAGACTGACGCAAGGAAAAAAAAAAAAAAAAAAGGATAAAGTCGGCTAAATATCCTATATTCATATAATTTGATGGCTAAAAATGTTAAATATATATTCTGAATTACTTTTAAAATGAAATTAGAACAAGCATATTGTTTTTTCCCCAAACAGCTAGATTTTCAGCTAACACAGATTTTTCTTTTAAAGAGGGGAAAATCAGTTAAATCTAGCCAAAAATATGGCTGATTTGGCATCCCTGGAAGACAAGCAAGCACATTATTTTCTCAAGGTTGTGTGTATTCTGTGCCGATGTGTGTAGGGGTTCAACTCAATATTAGCATTGATAGCATTATATAGGCGTGTTTGTTCAAATCATTTCCAGGTCACAGATAACGGTATTCTACCATTTGTAAATTGTGATTTAGATTTTAAATCGGTGAAGTAGACATAAATTTGATGTGAAATTTTATATTAAGGCTCCAGAAAAATAAGTCAGGCTGGAAAGAAACCTTTTGCTATTCATGTAAAAGTGCAAACATGCAAAAAGCAGAAAATAAGTGACCCAATTGGTGGAAACTAGTTTTTCTTGTGTGTCCCAAGAGGCAATACAGACAAGAATATACAGTTGGATTGATCTGGTCTTAGGTTTCCTAAATTCTATCTCAACGTTTAGAGATCCAGTCTTTAGCACAAGAGATTCAAGTTTTGTCATACTAATGGTGACAAATCCAAATGCACAACGAGGTGCAGGTGGCCTACAAGTTAGAGGCAAGGAGACTAGAATTGACAAGCCTTTTATACAGTTTGTGTTCACTCCACATTGATACCCTAGAGAATGGTATGAATCAACCTATTCTTTCAAGCTATGGGCAAATAGCAGGGCAGATTAGACTCAAGCCATATTAGGCAACCAGTCTTGGAAATGAACCAGAGAGTGTAGAGGTGGAGGGCTTAGAGTTACATTGCTTTGTGGAGTGTAAAACATAAAAAAAGATAAAAATTGAAAAAAGTGGTGATATGCAGAGTGACCTAGTTCACAGCATCCTAATCCGTCTCCAACATTACAAATATTCAAGAAGTTAGGATCAACTAAAACAAAAATGCTAGGGACCAACCTATACCCATACCAAAAAGAGTTTCAAAGAAATCATGAAAATCATCTTGTATACCTCAGGTGTATTTGAAATTATATTCTGAAATTCAATTATTTCCATTATTCTAGGTTTTCTGAACTATCTTCATCATTATCATTTTTAAGAAACCATTTCAGTAATGCCAAAGAATGCATGTTGTATCTGGTTGTTCAGAAGTTGCTTACTATTTCTGTTTCAGCTTGAGAACACCTGTAAAAACATAACTGTTGTCCAAGTTGTACACTTTTATGGGCAATCTGATAACACAGGTAGTTCTAGATAGATATTTACTAGAGTCATTAATGTTCCTGATGCTTCAAGCAACAGTTGTTTTCAACAGAGCCTGTTCCCTCAGGAGAACATTTCACTGGAAATCTCTCTTGATTGAACACTCACTCAACCAAGGCAAACAGACATCAAAGAAAAGAAAACATAACTTCATGCCTCAATGGGTTCAATTATTATCAGTAATTCCAAGAAATTTCCACTTGATACAACCAAACGAAGGACAGGTCGAACAGAGCTCAGTAAATGTTAAGGTAAGACAGGTAGATCATGTGTCTAAGAAGAAACTGAAATGTTATTATAAAAGGTGAATTCAACAATTTACTTTTGCCACTACTGCACTACGGCAGGTACCCCCTCAGGATTTTCAAAGTACAGATGAAGCAACATATTGCAATCACTTTGAGAGAGAATTTTTTGATAAAAATTACCAACTGATGACATTAAGCAAAGGATATGAACATTGGAAAAATTCACTTTATAAATTCCTTTTTGTATTATCAAATTTATTGTTATAAACAATTTTACATAAAAAGAAAATTTACTATGAAATCAATTTATTGATCTTTTAAAAATTGTTTTAAAACAATATTTCTTCCAGAAGATTGGTGCTACACAATCTTTCTACAACTTCCCATTGTGCTGTATCAGCTAAGATTAGAAAATATGTTAACCCAAGAGCTATAATTTCGAATACACTGACATTGAGGCAACCTTATGATTAATTCTGAAAAAGAATCCTATAGGGTAGATATTGGCTATGGTTGTTTAGTTACCTTCAACATCTCTTCTCATGAGACAAATAGTACAAATTTGAAATCAATAGCCAACATCTGCAAGCCACCAAGTATGTCTTAGCACAAGGTATCAAAAATTCAATTGGAAGGGAGAAATCAATAGAGCCCTGAAGCAAACAAGCAAGGAAGACAATCACAGGAAGATGAGATCTGCAAATTTGGCCAAGGAAATGAGAGGTTAAACAAAGATCACACTGTTTGGAAGAAGGGATTTTACAAACAAGTACTAAAACTGGAAGAGGCATAACAGTTACTGACACACAAAACGTTATTGTCAGAATAAGTCTCAGCCGAGGCAGCTTACATTCACTAATGCCCTTGGGAAAGATACAACTCCACTTTTCACCCGAGCGGCAGATGAATGGCAGGGCGGTTGGAGCTTTTCAGCTTTATACGGCAATTCTTTCAAGAAAAACCTACAGCATGGCAATCACCATAGCAGGTCCCTGGCCAGGTTAAAGGAGGTGGGTTAGGCATGAGGCTAGCGATTCCACTCCATAAAAACAAATTTGCAAAATTACATCCCAGAGCTCCACTAAAAACGATTATGAAGATCCAAATCAATATTTCATTATTGTCATATTTTCACTGAAAAAAAAAAAAAAAAAAAATGAATAAATAAATGAAACCTATTAAATAAATTCAATGAGACTGGAAGTTGACTACTGCCCAGGTAGGTAAGGTAGTCAAGGGAGAGAGGTTAGCCCATCCACTCTTTTCTTCACCAACAAGAGATCATATCTGATATACAATGATGGGATAAAGCACAGGGGGAAATGGATTCATTCCTGCCTCAGAACATCTCAGTTGGAATTCAAATTTGATTCAGCAATTCAGCTTTTATTTTTCTTAAAACTTGATTTACTTTTTCCTTAAATTATACAACTCCTCAAGTTAGAGGGAAACAATAAGATCTTCATTTTGAGTGTGAAATATGTGAATTATCTTCAACGTAGGAAGCATTCAAAAATATGGCTTAGATGTGAGGGACACAATAATGCCATAAAAAACAGGAATAACTTAGTAACCGACAAGACTTGGGTAACTGAAAAAGTCTGATTTATCCCCTCTTCCAGTGTTTCTATAAACATTTTCATAGATAGCATTCCTGGGTCACAACTGCTATTTACGGAGACCTTCCTTTTCTACAGTACTTCACTTCCTATACAGACCGAGACTTATTAACATCTGATATAACTATATGGTGATCTCAAATGACAGGCAGTATTTAGCCAACAATAAAGAATTTTGGGGGGGAAAGAGGTTTGGTGGAGTAGTGATGGCAATTTTCAAGTCCATAGACAACCGAATGACTAGGAGAGCTGAAACAAACAAACATATGCACGTATAAAAAGGGAATAGATCACTTCACCACTTTTGGTAGTTATGTTTGTTCAATATACCACTTAAAATGAAATTTGGAGGGGTAAGCCTGTTGGTTCTTATCAAGAGAAGCTCACATGACTGGGGAAAACAGCCTTGAATTTTTGATAAGGAAAGAGGAGCACAAATAATGGCAAATAATGTACAATTCATTTCGACAGATGATATTGAAAGTTGGGATAAGATAAGCATCCCCCCTCCCGAGAATAGAATACAAATTGAGATTCATTCATTCATTTTCTAGTTGCTCTTACCTAGGCCAGTCAGAGGGTTTAGGAAGTGGGGCGGGGGCTTTTGGTCTGTATTATTGAGCATAGGGTAGAGATCAGTCTCCTACATAAGATTAACAGGATCACCACAGGAGGCTCTCCACATTATCCCCAGCTGCTTGCAGCAGGCAGCTGGTATTTCCTGAAGGTCAACCATCTTAGTACTGACTGGCCCAAAGACCTCCCCCCTTCCTCACTGAACTCTGACTGATACAGCCTGGCTGTGAGCGACTAAAAAAATGAATGAATTTCATTTTGTATTCTATTCCCACCTTGCTCAACTTCAAAAAGAACCTATTTGGCTGAAACACAAATGAAAAGAATTGGTAACTTGCCTTCCATTCCTCTCAACAATTTATGGTTGTGGAAGCCAGATGAATAGCAATTAGTTTGAGATTTATCAGGCAAGTGTTAGAAAGGGGGAAGCAATGAAGGAATAGAGAGGAGTAAATTTGGGGAGGAAAGGATTTGATTGATGAATAGAAGATTTGAGAGAGGTCCCAAGAAGTGTGCATGGAGTAGGGGGGGGCGATTATATTGCATACTTACAGATCCACAAACACACAAGTTCCTTTGATTTTGCCCCCATCTACGTACAGTTTGAGAGAGAGAGAGATAGAGAGAGAAAGAGAGAGATAGTACCAATTAATCTGGTGTTGCAGAACTGCGTAATTCAGTTTTTCTGTTCTATATTTTACACTACCCATTTATAAAATCTGATATCAAGGGGTAGAAGTGATTGAGCAAATGCATGAAAACCTTCATTCATTTTCATAAATAACAAATGAACATCCATATCCTCCTCAACCAAATGTCTAGTGTAGAATAGATGCTTTCAATAGAAAAACCTTAATGATGAAGGAAAAAATGTTGACATTTCAGTATCTCTTGCTGTGTTCAAGTTCAGCTGCTGAGCTTCTAGGAACTTGTAGCCTTCCTTCCTGTTCACACCCCTCCCCTACCATCATCTTCCACTGTAAGCATCAGTCATTTTTTTTAAGGCTAGTCCCCATCAACTGGTTTCCAACTGATAGAAGTAATGGAACCATTACCACCTCTGATAGTTCTCATGCTGATCTTGGCTGTTTCTTCCTCACCAATGTCCATGTGATATTCTCTGTGTATCTATCCCTGTCTGAGTGCCTTGTTGAAAAGCACATTATAATGAACTTCCCTTTGTAAGACACTAGATATGGTTAGTTGCATTCTTTTCATCCATTTGAAGGCCCTGAAATCTAGGTCGAGAAAAACGGACTTCAGCTACAAGTAATGTGTCCCTGTTTATTTCAAGGGGAGAGTAAGAATTTGAGATCAATAATTGCTGTTAATCAATAACTCCAATTTTTTCTAGCTCACTCAATACAGCTATTGTTCAGATCTGAAGAAAAAAAAGATTATATATACACACTATGTATTATCAGTCAAGTGGTGGACAAAGTAAATGGAGCTGCACTCTTACAAAAAGAAAAAATTGAAAATTTAGTTATTCTTAGGAAAAACTAGGGAGACGCTGCATTATAGTCACACAGTTGAAGGAACATATTTAGCCATAGATATGATTTTTTGCAGTGATTGGCAGAATTGTCAAAAAATACAGAAATACAAAGTGTTAATTGAACTGAAACCATAAATTAACAGGAGTTCCAAGTGTCGCAGAAAATCTTTTCTTCAAGTATCTTTTAATAATTTAATAATCTTTCCAATTACAAAGAAAAAAACACCTAAATATCGGGTTCTTATAAAAAAGAATAAAATAAACGCATACATAATTCCTTGAGCTAACACATTGTGGGGAAAAGAAAAAAAAAAAAAAAAAAGATTCTCTATCCCACAAAAATTAACTATGGCCTTGAATTTTTTTTTTTTTTAAAACTTCAAGCTAGGAGGTGGCGGTGGACAAGCGAGAGATGAAAAACATGATAGCTGTATAACCATTACTGACTTTTTCAAATTTTGAGCAGAGACATAAGCTCAATTGCATATAACCTCAGTGTAGATCGATTTGTCATTCAGTAAGCCGATTCCACATCTGCTGTTTGACTGTCACCATTTCTTGTTATTACAGGAGAGCCCATTCAAAATCAGAGCCAAAATTGCATTTGCTAGATAGAGTGCCGCAACTTGAGAATCCCAATGCATCCATATTGAATTTCCTGTGAACTAAGGACACGCCCAGGCATGTCCTTACCAAGTTAGTTTTTGAAAATTCCCCAAATCAAAATCAACATTAAATAATTAGGGGTCTGAGTAGAATTGAGAGAAAGAGGAAAAGAGGGAAAAGAAAGTGAATAAGTTGCATGACATATCAAGCTTTCAAACAGTGTATCTTGAAGCTTTGTATCTGGTGTGCTTGATAACTTACTGGCAAAAACATGAAGCTAGGTACCATTGATATTGAAAAGTTCCTTATAAAATGCTTAATATGCAAAGCATTCACAGAAAAGACCATTCTTTATAAAATTGATTAACCCTGGGTGATACATTTTGTTCCACTCACCTCTGCCATCAAACCCTTGAGAAAATAGTAATACATACCAAGAAAAACCATTCAAAACTTATAAGAATTATGTTTTTTGTAAAACGTATTCATCTCATTCATACGAAAAATATCTATTTTAAAAACCGGAGGTTTTTTGTGTAGAAGATGAAAAATAAAACCAAAAGAATAAATAAAAACTTGAAATCAAGTGGGATTTAATCAATTAGGTCTAATCAAATCCAACTCCTTTGATTACTGCAACTTGACTACCCCATCATCATTTTTCATCATTTAACTAATTACTTAGTTACTAAATAAACAAACTAAATGTAAACAATGGTGGTAATAAATGTTGTAGTAGTAGTAGCAGTAGTAGTAGTAGTAGCATCACTGATAAGTAGCAAAATAGTGCTGCTGCTAATCTCAGAGATATAGAAAGACCAATACTGGACGTTTTTCTTCTCACAGACTTGTCAGGTCAAGGTGGTGGCTGGCATAATAAGTAGCACCCTTTAATCCTTTCAAAACTTCTGGGATATATTCAGGGGTTTTACATGTCCTATTGATTCCTTGACCCAGGGACCCAGGTATTAAATACCTACATAGGTTAGTGTTGAAGGGATTAAAATCAGATCTAGTTTACAGCAAGAGATGATACAGCAGTAATACAGCTCTCTACAAAGACCAAAGACAGAACAAGACAAAGACTGACACCGCTGCCAGTAATTACTGGCATCATTTACCAGTTAGATTTCCATTATACATTTAAATAAGTCAGACCCTCGTCTAGATTCAGCCATCATTTTTAAATCCTTGAGAAAATGGACAATAATTTTTCAAGTACATCCACCCAAAAAAAACAATCTTTGAAAGAATTCAAGACAAACAATTAGCAATGGTATTTGGAAATCACTGCAAATTATCCAAACCCCATAACTATCCATCAACAATTTTGATAGATGTCCTGGTCATAATACCAGCTAAATGGACACAGTGTACTATTGTTTTTGTTTTTGTTTTGTTTTGTTTTTGTGGAGGAGGGTTACCAAATGTCTGCTTTGCATACTGGCATATACAGTATTGGGTGTGTGAGAAAATCTACTCATAAAAAGTAAAAATAAAAGAGAAGTTATTCTCAAAGAGTCACCAGACTTGAAGGGTTTGCGAACACTAGGCTGTAAAGAAACTAGAAAACAACAACAACAAAACTGACTACAATTGAAATAATCAGAAGATAGAAACCTTGTCTCCAGGAATGTTAAAAACAAATTTCTCAAGTGCGATCTTTATGACTGTTATTGTTCTTTTGAAACACTTCATACCCAGCAATACAAAAATCATTTATAGGTCTCAGCTCATTGAATTTATAGCTTGACACATAAACAGTTGTTCATTGTTTTGTTTTTGTTTTTCAAAATGAGGGACAAAAACAAAATAAGAAACTGATGAGTGTTTGTAGTAGAGCAATAGAGAGCAAGATTTTCATCATTACTATAGTAAGCTCAATCCTCACAAAGTATCACATGAACCATAGTAAGCATCACCATATTTTTAAAAATCCATTTCTCTACTTCCCTTGTCTTCACAGCGGGGTGTTTACATGCTTCTCTTGTCTTGGTCTTGTTATTTCAGTCTCTCTTGCCTTAATATTGCCACACGTCCTTCACTCGGCCCGACTTTTCAATCTATATTTGTATTTTATCTTCTCTCGTCTACCATATGTCCTCCTTAGTAATTTCTGTACCCAACCCGACCACTCCTCACAACACACACACACACATCTTTTTGTTCGTCCTCCTCAGTCAGAGATGACAATTTTTTTCTGTAGTTAATATCTACAATCATCCAAACTTTCATGAATTACCTACTATTTTATATTTTACCAACGTTAGAATCTGGATATAAAAAAAGTATTGAATTCAAATTTGACTCGCTTGATACGTCAGCAAGACAATATCTGTTACTAACTCATTCATACAAGCGACTGATCTCAGACAAAATAGATGGATACCTAGTTTAAATACATTTTAATAACAATTTAATAACATTTGCAGTCATGTAAAGGTCATTCAGACTATTAAAATGTAATTAAGTATCTTGACGTTTCAAATCAATCTTAATTTCAATTAGTTTCAAACCTATCTAGATTTCGATTTGTTTCAAATCAATCGAAAATAAGATAAAATGGAATTTCATGTTACAACCAGGTCATGTGATATGTCAACATGACGATATGTTGATTCCAACAACTTACGATATTTTTCTCAAATCCTGATTCATACGGTGTAGTCATCATCCTCTACCAATTAATTCAGCTGGTAACGATTAACGAAACAATGCCATTAAATCTTTTGTAATTAAACAAAAAGAGACCAAGTCATTAACCCCCACCCCACCCTAGTCAATGTGTGGTCGCGCAAATCGTATATCAACCCTCAAAACATCGAATCTAATGAATATAGCCATTTTATAGTCAACCGAAATTTGGACCGCATTTCAGACTTCAAACCAACGATTACTAAATGTTTTACTTTGCACCTTTTTTAGCTGTCAAACTTGCATGTATCTTCCCTAGTTAGCAACACTGATTATCATAATCTCTTATTGATGGGGCAGATATATTTTAACATGGTACTCTTACTGCGGCAGAGGGTTCAATTATGTGACTATAAATGTTGTCATTTGTGATAGAAAACTGACAAAATAAAAGAGGAAATGCTTGTGAGCAAACAACCTATTAACAACTCGTACACTGTCTTCATAACATTTCAACAAACAGGTTTTTTTAATAACCTTGTATTAAATATACGACAATACATTTAAAAAGTATTTTCACGGTGTTATTTTTCTGCAGTCTCATATCCTCTGTTCACTACGTAAAGCTAACCTAGTCAAGTCAAGCTAGTCACTGAGTTAATATGCCTATTGCGTCATTGTTTGACTAAGGAGAGAGGAAGAGAGGCGAGAATGCAACAAATTAGTAGTCTTGGTAGTTTTGTGAAGTAACCGACCGTTGGTGGTGACAAGGTTCTTCTGTCAGATTGACATTTCGTACTGATTCACTCCATAAAAACCACAATAGCCGAGTCAGCAGCTCCAAGTTGAGACATCGACAAAACCACTTAGACAACACCTTAACTAACCGGCCTTGTACACACAAAAAGAAAGAGAAAAATTACAGGGTACTTGCTAGAGTGGTCAAGCCACGTACGAAAAAAGAACTTGAGACTTAATGAAGTTTAAAGTATCGAAAAGGAAAAAGAGATTCAACTTCTGCATAGCCAATAATTAAGTAATTAATTGTTGGGAGGCAAAAAATAAAATAAGAAAAGTTACGTGTTTGTAGTCATTTAAACAGAATTTTCCAGTGAGAAATCAAACTAACATACACAATAGTAAAAATATGGCCACTCTATTTGTCTTTTAAATCTTTCTCAATTCAATAAAAGTGAAAACTGTTCGTCAGTCACGCAACAGAAACCACCTAAACATCGGCAGACCGACTAAATTTAGCATTTATACTCAATGAACCTAGGGGGAGGTTTGTAAATAAAAAGTTTTTGGATGGGGGGGGGGGATGTTTGGGTTTTTTTTTTTTATCCCTCCTAGATAGAGTTCATTACGGTGATGATTTAATAAGATAAGATTCAATAAATACGTAGTTCAAATCCACGCTCTCTTATCCCAGGAAGGAACAAGCAGAATAATTTCATAGATTCTATCTGGTCAAAAAAATAAGGCCATCCACGGGAGAAAAAACGGTCCAAGCTAGTTTATCAAATCATTTTCTATGTGTAGAAGTCTCAAATCTTCTCCAGCAGCAAATACAACCTACTTTAAAGTTGAAGCCTTTCTGGTTCAGAGATTTTTAGATATTTCTTAAGAAGAATGATATTCAAGAGCCTTCAAACATCCGTCAACAGTATACTTTTATTGAAAATCCAGCAGTTTAATGTTTGTCAAATCATTTTGTAATCAACCGTTTTTTGCGCTTCACAGAATTATGATTTAGAATTTGGATGAGCCGGGTGTGGGTTGAGATAAGTAATAAACATTTTCTTCTAAATTTATATCTTGCGCCAGACGCACAAAGATGCCTGCTGGAACACAGATGTATGAGCTTTTATTTTTATTTTGTATTATACAGTGATGGAAATGGTTTAGGGAACTATATCGGACATACACACAAAAATGGAAAGAAAGGAAGTGGTAGATAAGAGCCATAACCCTCCACCCATTTCCATCACTGTTATATTTGTCGAGCGATCAAGTAAATAAACTTGAAAAAAAATAATCAGACCGGTTCCTTTCACAGAGCAAATAGTATTCGCTGTGTTTTCGCATCTCTTCACCCCAAGACTGCCGACATTCCCGTTCAGTGTACCCACATTTGGGTAAGAGGTAGGTCATTGATTTGAGACAAAACAATAATACTACTATCAACCCTTTTTTTTTATAGGGACCGCACCACTCGTTCATCACCTCTTTACGGCAATCCTAATTTCATTATTACCTTAGCATTATCTGGCACAAGGCTACAGCTGTAATGCTTTGCTAGCCACTGACTGCCCCACAGCGAGGTGTGCTGGTTATTTTTTCTATTCCATCCATATTGTGATTTTTTTTAAATCAAGTAAATACACAGAAAGGTTTCAAGATCTTGGAAATTGATTTGACATACGTAATCTTTCTAGCGTGTCAGCGTACACGTGGGCCAAGCACATACACAAATAAAATCGGTGTTTCTAAAAAGTAGAACAATATTTGTTGTCCCAGTCGTGTGACTGGGCGGACCCGGGCTTTCCACTCGGTGTTATAACAAGTGTCCTTTATTTCTCCAAACGCAGCGAGCGAAAGGCGCTAAAACAAACCTTTCACGTCTTTCTGTTCTTCCACATCAACCCAATGTGGGCGAGATAAAATGCGAACTGTCCTTTGAGAATTCAACATACTCTCTCATTGGCACTAAAACTTTTTAAAATAGTCATTCTTTCCAAAAGCGAAGAGACAATTGATAGGATGAATCAGATAGATGTGTGTGTGTTTCAAGTTTAACGGCAAATCAAGATGAATGAATTAATCGGTGCAAAAATTACTCAGTGGGTTATCAAAGCACGAAATTTAGTACGAATATTATTCGATAAGTACTAATCATTTTCAGATACGGAGACATTCTTAAACCGTTCACCCATGGCAACAGTTGCCAAGGAATTCATTTCCTATAGCAAATGCATAGAATATCATTTCTTATAAATTTTCACAGCAAAAAGTTTTGCAACAGTTGTAGTAGTACCAGGTGGTACGCTCAAACACTTACTAGAAGTCCTCCAGTCTAACCACAGGGAAGGTATTTTCCAGATGGCATACAAAGGCCTTATTACAGACGAACATCATGAGTTATGTTTTCATACAGCGATACGCATCATAAAGAGACATGTGAACAAACACGAGTGAATACAGAAATGTATGAAGAAAAAAAAAAGGTTAAGAAAAAAAAATCTCTCAATCAAGAACGAATTATTGGATCCACCCCCAAATTCAAGTAAGTTCTATGAGCACAAAATGTCATTGAAATTAACTGAGAATTCTCGGAGACATCGTATAGACAGTCAGGGGCGAAAAAAAAAATCAGTTTTTCCAATTTTTTTTTGTACGTTCCTGTATTTGCTAATGTCGGTTCACGCCATATCTCTAAAAGTTCTCAATGATTTTCAATGAAACTTTGTGGTAAGGTTGGCCACTTTTTGAAAAAAGTGATCAGTTTTGAGTGTGGATTTTCTTTTCTTTTTTTTTTTTTGAATAGGAGAAATTTGCGTTTTGTTTTTTCAAATAGTTGAAGTTCAGCAGGGGAGTAGTAGGGTAGCGATAAAGCTAATGAGCAACACAGTCTACACAACATAGGAAATCTGATTCTGTTCATCTTTTTCTGACCCTTTATGTAGTCGAAACGGTGCATCGTATCCAGAGGGTTGAATTAAGGTACTCTTAAATGCGTCAACTGAAAGAATGCAAAACGATCCGAATGATTTGCACTTTAATAACACCGTGGTGTCAGCACTCACACTCATCAGTATTGTAACGATCGATTTGTCAAGTGAGATGCTAATTTTAGCGCGGACTCCTGTATTTCTTTATTTGCAAATACGTTTCTAAAAATTCAGGTTCATTTTTGTCGCATCAGATTGTACTATTTTCCCCCCAAACGGCTAAAATACAACCGTGATAAGTCTTTCATTCTTCATACCGCCAGAATTTTTGTCACAGTAATGAATCAATGAGTGAAAGTTTTCACGAATTAATTTATAATTCCTAACCGTACCTATGAAGCTAAGCTTCGTCTGGCACATAACTAAGTGGGAAGGGCCAGCCTGCTTTTGAAAACCAGCAGGATTTTCATTCTGTATTGAAATCATCCCCTTACTTACTACTCGACGTTGGAAGGAATGTGTAATAATCAAGAGTGTCTACTCGCTGGGTTCTCCATCAAATGAAGGACGATTATTCAAATTTCAAAGTTGTTACTTCCGGTATATTCTAAAATGGCCCTGTCTCAATGTCCTGCACCTGCTGTTGCTGTAGTGGCGGCTGCCAGTTCATTGTGAAACTCTCCACCCCCATTCTCTGCTTATTGAACCTTCCTCTCCATCTCTATCTTTCGGTAGACTTGAAGGAGAGGAAGTCGAGTTATACCGGCCCCTGTCAAGATTGGCAATGGGCGTTTTTTTTTTCTTCTTTTCCTGTTACTACAGTAGCTACATTTGTGTTATGCCAATCTTCAAAGTATGTAGGGCTTGTCTGCTTTCGTAGGAAAGAATTGCGATCTCGGCTATGGCTTAAAAAGAGTCACATTTAATTCAGAGTAATAAAATGAGTTATACTTCAAATAAAGTAAATACTGACGATATTGTTCTACCTTATTCAAAGTAGTAGATCAAATAATATTTTCAGACACTTCCATTGACAATATACGTCATATGTACACTGACAACGCAATCTATAATGTCATTACTCATTATCGAATAAATCATATTCTATTCAATTTTCATCAGAGAAAAGTGATAAAACGAAACCCTAACCTTTAACCCTAGCCATATATACAGACAGGTACTTCCATTTCGCTTTCACTCGAACTAAATCAGCGATCGTTGCAGCCAATAAGAAAGGCATACATAATACACAACGATTTTGGATATGACCAGTCTCGTCTCTTTTGCACGAATGCTGAGTGTTTAATAGGGATCCATCTCCTTGGCATCACTTGCCCGGTGCATTAACGGGACAGGACAGGGGCACGCCATGACACCTGCAGAAGAATATGTAACCAAGTGGAACTGGATAATTTTTGCATTTGACGCACGCGTGTGGGGTCCCCGCTCTGAATACAACCTTGTGCCGTATTTACCCTCAAAGGGGAGCAAATAAATCATCTCTGCCACGAGGCAGTCCCCGATAATTTCTGTACTTGAGTGATAGCCCAGTTATTTAGTATGCTTCAGCGAGTGAGGAAGAAAGGTCGCAATGTACCGCTGAGGGGAAATCTATATTTGAAAACAAAGCCCCGCTGGAGTGGACGAGATAATCCATTCCGAGTTTGAGTTTTTTTTTCAATTCGCCACACATGCTGAGACGACCTTTAGTCAGCACTAAAACATTTGGTTTAGCGTTAATTTCTTGATAGATGACGTTGATTCAAGAGAACGTGTTGGCTAGACACTATACCATTGGTTCTCAACTTTTTTTACCATATATCAGAAGGTCATTCATCTTTTCCAAAATAGTCTAACTCAAAAAGTGCATTCCACATGATATACATATTGAAATCTATAATTTTTCGTATTTTAGCAGATACATCTTCTTGGGTTATCATCAATAATGCAAAGTAATCTAATTATACCAGTAATGTCAAAAGATCAATACTGTAAGAACAGTTTGAATCAGCCAATATGTGGTTGTGGTTAAAATTGCCGCTTTACTTCAAAAATGTAAATTTGAAATGCAGTCAAGAGTAGAATCATTTGGTCAACTCATGATATTGTTTGTTCGCTTGTAATTGGTTTCGCAATCTCCCAAGAAGAGAGTTAAGTATATTTCAAAATCCAGAGCTTTCTAAAGTTAGGAAATGGAGACAGAGTTTCATCGAAACCCACCAAGCAGTTTTATTTGCGTGTGCTTTGTAACAAAAACAGGAACACAACGAATTTGATAGGATTTTTTTCTCCCAAGACTCAGCGGTCAGACAAAAAGTAATGATGCTATAAATCACGAAATCGAATCTAGATCATTTAAGCGACCAAAGAATTCGTTGTCCCCGCTTCTACAACGAACAGAAAAATACAAAGAAAAACGCCAAACGTAAAAAATCTAGGCTATTTATTATTTCAAGATGTAGGAGGGATAACTATATACATATATATCAGCCATAAATTCTAGGTTCGGTATTCTTCCATTACACTAAATATGGGACCAATTTTGCATTTCCCTTAACTTTTGACCTCTTTGAAAATTAGTGGAAAAAAGTTTCCCCTCATTTTTTATCCTCAAAGATGAAAGATGGCCCTTCCATTTTCTTCCGAATGAAATTTTTAAAAAATGATCAGAATAAGCCAGGTGATAGACGGAAAAAAAATCAAAAGGAGGAATGTTCAGGATACGAGGTACAGTAAAATAGTACAACTCCTCTTAAAATGTATGGTTAGTACAAAACGTTCTCTGATGGTGTCATAAATGTTCTGAATTTCTCAAGATGTCTCATTATTTGTCTCTATTCGCACATTCTTCTGCTTTCTTTACTTGGGCAATGGACTAATCCATCCATCATTACTTAAGGTATAGCAGGGTGTTAGGTAGATAACTGATAGTGTACTGAATTAGGGAGATTCGTGGCATTTTTTCTGAAAAGATCAATTTCAATTTGTACATACTGCATTCGACAATAGGGCAAAACTTGGTCATACTCTTCTGAGCACCAATGGCTAAATGAGGAGTCGAACATATACGTCAAGTACCAACACCGATGCGAAATATACAACCATCTCAGGCACGAAATACACCAAGCCAAGGTAATTATTCAAACTGGCTTAACGACGAGTCTTGACCTGTGATAAGTTATCCAGAC
Source organism: Thysanoteuthis rhombus (assembly GCA_963457665.1). NCBI lineage: Eukaryota > Metazoa > Mollusca > Cephalopoda > Oegopsida > Thysanoteuthidae > Thysanoteuthis > Thysanoteuthis major. The sequence continues at coordinate 28,936,959 of OY735207.1, read as the reverse complement.
GGTCTTGAGTAGTTGAAATTTAAAGCAACTAAAACGCAGATGAAATAAATTGATAATGAACGAGGTTATCATTTAGACATATTAAGTTTTTTGTGTTCATCGATAGATAATATTGGTTTCATTTATTTGTTTATTCATCACTGAGAGATCGACCGTGGGAAAAGCCATCAGGATTATTATATATATTACACACACCAGTGTTTCTTTTTCGACATATGGAGGATTAACGAAGGTTTCGACGTGATATTTGGTCAGGTGGGTCACATATTTCTCATGGGTGATGTAACCAGTTTTCCACACCAGGGGAAAAACCCAATTCCGAATACTGATTTTCAAGGCCTGCGTTCCCCAGTTGGAACTGGCGTAATACACTTTTCCGATTAATTGAAAAGGTCCATTTAGTTCTTAATACCGACAGTAGCACTGGATTCAGCTTTTTAAAACAAAAAATTACCTCGATTAGGAAAAAAAGGCATTCAAAAGTAAAGTTTTCATGTGCCGGAAAAAACAACCAATGCCGTATGAAAGAAAAAATAAAAAGAAAAAAGTCTCAACTGTCAAAGTCCAAACGTAAAAGAAATATTACAAGTTCATTTTTCATTCCTTTCGAAAAAAAAAGATTCACATCTGTCAATTCAGAAACCCCATATAAGCAAATGATAGCATTGTGGACGCTTTTCTTCATAAAACCGTTCATTTGGTAATCTATGAAGCGTGATCTAAAAAAAGCTCTGATGAAATGTAAAAAACGAGCTGGACACTAAACGTGTCGTGTTTCTGCTCGGCTATTTCATCAGTCAAGTGTAGTACGGACTACTGCAATTGACAATCGCGATCGGCATCAGAAGGCGTCAGTCGGGGATGTCAACTGTGTAGTACGAATATTCCAATTCGATTTGTATCAAGTAATTTAATTCAGTGTTCTTTGTAAATTTGAATTTATGTCTCATTTCGCAACATATGTCTCAAGAACAGAACAAGTAATGATTAAATCTTATAACATTTTGAAATTTAGAACGAATAAAGGTTTTTGTGATTTCATTCAGTACCATGAAGAGTTCAGAAACAAAAGGGATACAACTCTAACTGACAGAGTGAAGTGGCTTTGTGTGTCGCCCGTTCCAAGTTGATCGCTGAGATGCCAAATCAGCTATTTTTTTTTTCGGTTGGATCTAGCCGATTTTTTCCAAATCATCTTACATAAATCAGCGATAATCAATAAACCGAATTTTCCCAACTCATTTACCTTTTTAATATGTTATTTGCTCCTTTTAAAATGTCATCATAAAGAACTAAAATATCAAAATGCTTATATGATGATGGTGATATTCGCTCAAGCTGTTGATTATTCCATTTTAAAAACTATTCCAGTATGAAGAAAATAAATTATAGTATCACTGTTTAATGCTAATCATTTATTAGTATTAGTTAAAATAGTACGTATTCTTCGCTTCCAAGTACATCATATTCATCGTTTTAATTTCATTATTGTGTTTATTTCGGATGAATAAATTGCACAATTATACCTTGTAAATAAAAATCATACTTTTCAGGGACCACGTTATACCAAAGGTTAACAGGTATTATCAAGGTATTCAAGTTGTGAAACATTTCCCCAACTTATTTCATTATAAAAATACTCATTTTATGAGTACAAATTTTGAAAAATCCTATCATCTTTTGACAAGTGGTACGAAATAAGTAAAATCACAATAAAATCTTCATTCAGTCAAATTTACAAAGGATACAAAATTAAATAACTCATCTGGTATCAGTTCAGTTGTAATATTCGTACTATACAATTGACATTCTCGACTGATACCTTTTGACTGATCGTGATTGTAAATTGCAGTAGACAGTATTACACTGTTTTTCGACCGTTCCCAAATTATCAGTTGTTGTAAGGGCACCCCATCAGTTACAACAAAATACTAAGCTTAGATTAATTCTAATAAAAACAATATGTTCAAAAGATTCATAAGTAAACACTTCATCATTTATGTGTACTAATTTTAGTTTTATAGTAACTCACAACCACCATCAAAATTTGGGACGCCAAACTACGAGATAACCTTTTTTCTTAAAACCGTATTAAATAGAAAGGTTAAACCTAAGCCATTGTGAGATGAGCATTAAGGCGGAGGTAAAATATAGCTATGATGAAATAAACGTTTTCGTTTCTTCGAAATAATAAAAATACATCAAAGACCCTGTATTTTCTTTTCTGTGGATTCGAACCCCTGGTGTCTTTTGCAGTGTTCAGTTATAAAATTTTGCTAACCTTAACTTAGTCCAACACATGTTCACAAGCTTAGTGCACCGAGTAAGAGATAGGACTCTCTACCGAACTAGCGGTCTAGGTTACACAAGGGTGTGTTAAACATTGCTTCCTGGTGATGCGTAATGGTATCTACGACGTTTAGCTTCTGGCTCAAGGCTACAAGTATGCGGTACCCAGGAACAGTCGAACCCCCCTACAATACAGTAATAATAATCCCTTAGACAAGACCACAAGTCATTGTTCTATAGTGATGTGAACATCGATATTCAAGCAGTTTAGCGACTACACAGAAGTTGGTGGGCACAAGTAGAGAACACCCAGTAAAGATCCGACTCAATACAACAGGAGTAACGATCTATTAGACGGGCTCGTTAACCATAGCATCATGGTGAAACATAAGGTGTTTACGGAGTTCAGCTTAGTCTGACATAAACCCCTATACGTGAAGACAACGAAAATAAACTAACTACACAGTAGCAGTGGTCTATGGTAGAGCTTTTCAAACTTTTTCACTCACTCGCAATCCCAATTCAGTGGCATGAGCAATTAGTATTCAGACATGGTAGAAACAAATGAAGATCAAAGGAAACTTTATTATAAACTAAAAAAAATAATATGAAGTAATATTACCTTATGTTACGTGGGTAGAAGTGATTGTTTATTCAACATGTTAGCTCAAAATCGTAGCTTAGTATTTATCAGAGCTGGTCTTGAAGCGTTTTCAATGTTCTTGAGACTTGGGTGGTATTTTGTTTCAATTGTCATCAATTTTGAAAATGCCAATTCACGCAAATAGGCGGTAACAAAGGGCAAAAGAGCCGTCATCGCCCGCTCTGACAGTATTGGGATTCAGCTTCAACAACCAGCCCCAAATGCCAAGTTTTAGTTTGAAAATTCGAGTTTCAGAGTAGAATCATATGAAAGACTATGAGACTAGCTTGTTATGTTGCGCTTATAGGGTCGCAGTGATTGAAAGTATTTGTCTCGGTATGTTTCATTCAATATTCTATCAAAATACATTACACGGCATTAGTATACTAGGTAAACAGTCCGAATTACAAACGTTTAGTCATTATACTAACACAGCTAATAACAGTAATTGATAGATGTGCCGTTTCTGACAGGCCACTGTGAAAAGCTGAATAAATATAAACCGTCATTTACTAAGCTAACGTTAGTACAGCACAAGGCCACAAATTTAGAGCATACGACTCACTACAGTCGTAATGTTTTGCAAAAGTTTTTAAAAAATGTAACGCACAGTCGGTTTTAATGAGTGTCCCCCACGCTAGCTAATGTTGGTAGCGCAAGAAGAAAAAAAGAAGTCCTGTCCCCACAGCCTGTGCCGCAAATCCGTTAAGGGAACGTTATATTGAAACTATCACAATTGTTATTCAATTTATACCAATTCATTATCATCATCCACACAGGCGCATATATATATTTATAAAAATATATATATAAACATTTCATGTAAGAGAGGGCTACTCTCAGAAAAATGCCTACAGCTTGGTATTCGCCTTGGTCATCTCGGCTCGCTGAGATAGTGAGGAAGGCACAAAGCTCATAGACTTGGTGTGCACGAGCTGATCTCCACTTCAAACACCTAGCGCAGGCGGGAGGAAACATAAGTTCTGCACCTAACGGATCGGGCTCCGGGGCAACCTTCAATCTTGCAAAAGATTGGCCATCCTCCTCTGACCCTCTCTAGCTCGGAACAAGCCAAAAAGCAGCACAATGATAACCAATGTGAGGTCAAAATAAAATCCCCTTTACAACCGAAGGACGTCGGTTTATTGTCTCAAGTTTTATTATCATTTCAGAAACCCTGATCATCGTGTAATTCTGCTGAGAGCTGAAAAGGCGGTAATTGAAGAATATCAAGTCAGATCTTTGTAAATTACGAAGTTTTCCACGGGTCATCTATGCAACAAGTAGTTGGACATGGTTTAGCGCAATTGTCAGAGTTTATTGCACCAGCCAGTTTGCATCTAGCAATTCCTTGAAAACAATGTCTAATTCGTTTTAAATGCAAGTTGTCTGTCCAGCTTCCGGTGATCTCGTATTTAACGTCCCAAATTATCACGGTTGTTTTGACCATCAATAATTTGCGTCATTTTCTGGAGCTAGGCACTGGTGTTCATATAGAAATCATTGAGGGTGCCTTGGGGCCTATGCCAAGAAAAAGTAAAGCGCATGAATGGAAACATCCGGAATTCGATTGATTCCTACCTCCAAGGAATTTGAATAACAAGCAGGGTAATCCACCAGGTAGGTACCCAACTACTACGGCCTTTTTCCAGATCAAGTGCACAATGGTTAGCAATTTCGTATAGCAAACCAATTCGCGAGCGTAGCAAGTTCGATCTTACCAACCAAAATTGCTATTGGAGGAAACTCATGAAATCAAGAATTAAAATAGATTTCATCTAAAAGGTTTTGGGAAAAAAAATGAATCATCAACCAATTTTCTAACTAACTTCCACCTTAAAAGAAGGGCCGTAGCCAATTATTAATTCCTGTGGTCGAGTCACTAGGTCAGCGTTTCTTAGTCCCTACATTCGCGTGTCTAGGAACTACAATACTTCACTGACAAAATAAGTAAGTAATTAATTATTACACCAACAGGGAAGCTCACTTATGTCCGTCCTGGCGATTTCGCCCAGGTCAATTGGAAAGAATTTTCGACAGATACCCCCGTACAAAAGATACAAAAATGGATGATTGGTGTACGAGTAGAACATTGTTTGAATACTCTTTGAAATAGACTCTTCCACGGGGCAAATAAGTTGCTTTATCGAATTATACACACCTAAATCCTGGCGTTTCAGACCCGTTACAGCTGGTGATTTATTGGGTAATTCTTTGTTATCAGTACACTACTCTTTTTCGGACGACAGATAGTTCAGCCTCCTTTAGGTTGCACGTTATATAAGGTCTCAGAATTTAACCCTCTTTGTACTTTCCCTTTCTTCTTAAATAAAGACCGAACATGACTTCGACCAGAAGAATACCGAGGAGTGTTATCGCTGTGTGGGAAGTGGCCAGGAGAAAATGAAATACATCTAAGAAATTTCGGAAATAAGTTAGCAATATATTTAACACAAGAATGGCGGATATGAAAAGCCGTCACTTGCATATTTTCATAGTGCATAATGTTGGTTTAGCCAGTTCGCGGATCATTACGACTGAGGCAACTTTTATTCTTACTAGGTACACTACAATTATGAGCTCCTACCGTCCTGAGCTAAGATTTAGTTAATACTTTCCTTCTGCTTATTTTTGATGAAGACACACTTAACACTCGAAAGAGAGGCCCTTTCCTATCTGATTTTCTTCCACTCGATTGGATTAGGTGGTTGGGTGCCCCATTATGGAACGCTTAGTTAGCAAGATAATCTTGCCAACCATTTGCTGTAGAGAGTTCGATCCTCTCTGGTTATTCTACATCGGAGGACTTGTATAAGACTAAGGCAAGAAAGATAATAAGACGCCGACTTGGTCAACAAAGATGGACCGACACGTAAGTAAGAGAAACCAACGTTTCCCCGCCAGGCGTCGTAAATACTTGTTAGTCCAACTTCGTTCGGTTGGCTAGAATTGCCATCGACTGGAGACTGAGCTTGGCCTTGCATAATAATACATAGCCAATCATTAGGGAAGGCCCTGACCCACTGGCTTCACTGCCATGCAGTCGCACTAGCATGGTTATTTTTTGCTGTAGGAGCACTCACGGAAGGTTAGTTACCTAGAATAAGATAGTAATTCATGAGTTTTGATGTGACCATTTCCACCGGCAGCTTTAATAAAAGTAATTCATTATCATTAGCATCACAACAACCTGAAATGATGGGCGTTTTTTGTTATGAATTCATTTCGACATCGTATCCAAGATTAAGAAATACTCATTAATATTATTACTCAATGGAACAAAAGGCATTCCAACCACTTTTATTAACCTGGGCAGAGACAAAATTATCTTGCAACAATTTCAAGTTTACATTTGTAAAAGTATTCAGAGAGCGCATATTTTTGTCACAGGAAAAGATTTTGCACAACATGAGATTGTACACGAAGAGAACCCAACAACATGGCTGGCTAGTTTTTGGCTCCATTTAACCCTCCTTTCGAGGGATTTTGCGGGGATGAAGAATGTCCGAAGACTGCAAAACCAAAGAAAAAAAAAAAAGAAAAACAGATTCTGGATCATCACTTTTGTTTTTTGTCCGCCAAATTTCTGATACTTGAAATCTTGTGAGGGAACAATGTGGAGAAATAGGGGTCACTACGTCAGCAGGCTCCATGACTGGAGAGCACAAATGAAGCGGGGGGGGGGGTGCACCCCCCTTCCCACGACATCGAGTTCCAGATATTTCATTTCCTGCATTCTGATGAATATTAAAGCAACAATTCATTCTCTTGCACATCAGATCGTTAAAACAAGCCATACTTTGTAGTCGGACCGGGTGTGCGGTCCTTACAGCAGATGATATGGTATGTCACGCCTTGAAGTGTACCAAAATAAATTAATACAATATTCACTGCTCTGAATTTATATTATTCATAGTAACGCCTTTAATTGTTTAAAAATAAACTAATAATTACTGCTTAATTCAGGGCCACATTCATTGGAGTATGGGCTTTAAAAATAAAGTAATACTAGAATCTAGTTTTGTACTAAGGTTCGCACTCCTAAGGACAACACTACTTAATTGTACCTGTGATTTGAAGGTTCAAAAATATCGAAAGATAGATCTTCGTGAAATATAAACTAGATTTTAAATTTTCCAATGATACAGACCGAATAAGTTTTATTTCAAATCCAGTATTAAGAGGTGAATAACTTCATTGGGAGATTTAATTTACTGCCATATTTCAGCACACATTGACATTCATTTTGAAGAAAGGAATAAATAAAAACTCACTGAGTGTTTTCTTTCCCAATAGGTTTGCTCAAAATTGTTAATAAAAAATTTCTCTTTAAAATATTCAACTAAGCCAAAAGTTTCACAGGATTCGTAAAACTACTACTTACTAACCAAATTTTTTTCTTCAAAATGAAGATTTAGTAATACAAACTAACTTGAAAAAACATTACTAGTTCTTTAGTAGTCTGACGTGTCATTTTCAGGATGAATTTCTTCGTCAAAGTGACAGCACTAGTTTTTAAGATGCAAGTGGATCTAATTGCCAATTAAAATACTTTTTACACTCAAAAGACTACGTTCATTTGAGCCTGGCCCTTAAAGACTTATAAGCTCAAGTGTCATTACTGCGCTTAACCAGACCGCTTGAAAATATGTTAGTACTGTAGATATGTTATACTCGCTCGCTAATATGGTTAATTAATAATCAATTTCGGTGTTGGACCGGGGGGGGGGAATTCTCGTTTGGATTTTTCTTTCAAGTTTACTAATCAAGTGTTAAAAATGGAAGTTTACCCCAGTTGTCCAATTCGGAAGAGAGTAAAGAATAGATATTTTAATAATCCTGATTTTGAGTCGGTCGGTGACATTTTTGTCGTATGAATAAACCTAAACTAGGAAAAGTGTTAGGGTTCACAAAAATTACTCATTAAACGAAGTAGAAATCTACCATTCATTCGACCAAGCGTATTATTACATCTCCTCCAGCATTTATTGACGTAAAAATTGATGAGAGGTTTTGAAAACAGAGGCGAATAATGCGCCAGAGTTAGTTGTAACGACTATCTTGCTTAAAGCAACAACAAAACAGGTTAAAAATCGTTATTGTTTAATGTATGGTTTAACCTGGACCATAACCCACATCGATCAACAAATTTCGATTAATGCCAGTATCATTAACATTCATAATCTTATGTCTTTGCTACTTATTCAGTTTCCTTCTTTTCTTTTAAAACCTAGATAGCAATAACTATGAAACTAAAATACGAATTTTAATAAGGCGAACCTGCGATGTGTCTGATAGACATGGAAAGCCACGTGATCTAAACCTACAATGAATGATGCAAATAACTGGAGATTTCGTAAAAATATCATTTCCGTGACAAGCCAACATAATTTTATCGTGATTTTGCCATAGAGTCTTTCATCTTAGTTTTGGAGAGAATTCTGATTAGGAGACGAATCAAAAACTACATCTACAACAGGAAAAGTAAAAAGCAAGCTAGAGTTACAAGACAGCAAGAAAAAATGTAATTATTTTAGAAACCAGAAACATCGGGAAATCTAACGAAAGTACTGATAGATGTGTCTACATAAGATGATGATAAAGGCAACAAATACGTACTATTTTTAGGGGGGGGAGTTTTCAGAGATTTTTCTCAACTTCAAAGAATTTCCCCGAAGATTCACAACATACACATAAAAGCGGTCAATACAAAAAACAAAAAAAATGGAACTTCTAATTTTGATCCAGATTAACATAGCACTATAAACAAACCTTTGTCAAAGTTTTAATATTAGAAATCTGATCTTTGATAAATGAGTATTATCAAGTGTTTTAAAAACTGCCTGAACACAGTGAATGAAAGAGTGTAAAACTTGAGGGCGATTTCGTAGTTCTATTGTAATGACGATCAGTTGTAACTGATTGCCATGCAGACATCATATCTAATAAAAACTAGACATCATTTTACTGCTATAAGTATTTTTTTTATTCATACTATTTTGAAAGAAAACATACCAACTCACAAAATTAAAATAGTGTATTCACGACTATACAATAAATACACCAGTAGTTAAAATAGCTGGTGGTATGATTACTTTTATTTTACTTCTGGATTTTTTTTGATTTTTTTTTTTACACGGTTTTAATTTTATATTTGCTTAGCCTTCTGTAACTAACTGAGTAGAGAATGTCATCACGACAGCCGTAATTTGGGACGGTGAACTACAGATGCCAAGTTTTTATTTTTATGAGAATTTTACACGAGAAATGAATGAGCACTTCAAAATCTACTCCAACAATGAATGAGAGAGAGAGTGCAGAACTTGAAATATTTTTTTCAGCAATTGATTATTATTCAAGTAAATAAGAATGTTTACCTTCTCACGGGTTGCTCGTTCGATTGCCATCTTAACTTTGCCATAAGTTCCTTCACCAATCGTGGCTTGCATTTCGAATCGGGTCCTTAAATTATGTCTGTGTGTATGAATTACAGGTCGGTTATTTGAGGTCGTAGTAGTAGCCATCTCAGTGACCATAACTCCTTCTTCCTCTTCAGGAGGATTCTTAGCAGGCATGATTCCAGAGATCGTTGTCAAAAAGAGACGAGAGATTTGGTTGAGACGAAAAAGATAGGAAACTTGAAGTTGGAATTAAATGTTTTAAATGTGTAGCGGGTAACCAATTTATAAAAAGGAGAATTTTAGTTGCCTTACCCCGGGCCCGATAGGAAGCAACACTTGAGGAAGAAAAAAAAGTAAAGAAAAAAAAGGAGGAAAAACGCCAAGCAGATTTTACCCCATGAATTGTAAAAATTTATGTTTTGTAGTAAAGTAGAGATATAAGTCTGTATTTTTTAAAAGAAGAGGGGACTTGGAACGGCAAGTCTTGGTCGTACTGTTGTGGTGAGTTGAATGATAAGACAATAACATACAATGCATATGTAATGTGTACGATAACTGCGTGTGTGCACAGGGATAAATATTAAATAGGGTGAGTCCAGCTCCAGTTTATTTACATTCTTCGACCTATTCCAGTGGTGATCATTTTTAAAAAGCAAACGCTTAAATACTATAAGTTTGCTTTTCGTAAAAAAAACTTTTTATCCAGTTTTCAAGAAAAGAAATCCTTGGGTTCCGACGTGAAGATTCTTCTTCTTATCCAGTTACAAAATATGTGACCAGCATTGATCGTGTAACGTCTCAAGATAGCCTTCCTCGAATTTACATCAAATAACTCCACGGTGAATACTATGATGTTTTTAGAGCCCCGAGTGTTTTTGTGTTGGCTAAGGATCCAGGGATCTTGTATCTTGCAGTAGTAATCTTAGCATTACCGGTTTCCCAGGAGAAGATTTAGGATCAGGCCAAAAGCGGTTTCTACGACCACGTAGATAATAAGAAGAATAATACACGTCCCAAGATGATGAAAAACACAGCATTTACTCTGGAGGGTTGATTAATTAAATAAGAAGCTCCAAGTGATTAGAGTAGTTTAGAGATTAACGTTGGTTGTTCTGCGACAAGTCAGAATTAGTTTCTCCGTCCTTAAGACAAAATTGCCGGTGAAATAAAATAAGTGGTTCCTATAATGTGTTGTGCGAGACTTGACTAAAAACAGCCAAGGAATTAACGTTGTCCGCTCTGTATTTAAAAATGATTAATGCGTGTGTGCAGCTCTCGTTTGTTGAGCCTCAGATCGGCCTGTCTCGGTTGCTACGCTATCGTTAGTAAGACTGGTTTTTTGCGTCACCAACAGACAGACAAAATATCCATGCAGGAACTGTACTCGCCACAACTGCCTCTGCTGCTGATGCCATGAAGGACTACCAGAGAGAAAGGAATCCTGTTGTTAAACAGGTGCCGTCCGCTACAATATACTTTCTCTCCGTCGTTTCACTAACGTTCACAAACTTGTTCTGCCTCTTCCTTCTCTCCCACCATTGTTCAATCTTTCTTTTGCTTTCTTTGTTTAGTTTCTGTTCTGTGTATTTTTCCCCCTCCCTGTCAATATCTTTTTCTCACTCTGTTTGCCTTTTCTCTTTTTTTCTCGTTTCTTTCTTTCGTGCGGCAGCCTGCTTATCGCCACGAGCTTTCTGATTGGTCGGGTGTCTGTTACGTCATCACGGGATTTCCCTCTTTCATATTTCGCAGAACAAATCATTCGGAGAAGGCCGCGTGAACACCTCTCGATTATTTGATTCACTCACTCACTCACTCACTCACTCACTCACTCACTCTTTCTTACTATAAGAATATAGATAACTACTAAATTATGAACTAAGAATATTTTCGTTTAATCTATCTAATCAATGCTTGGCATTTCCACTTTGATAACTTCGAATGAATGTCATCACCCAGACGAGATATCTGAATGAATGATATCAAACATTACATTTAGTTGAATTTTCCAATTATTTACTTGACTTAATTAGCGAAATTAGATACAAGGTCAATAGAGAGTATATGATACCTAGAGTGGAATACCGTATATAGTGTATTCGATCCTTGGGGATATCGTACACGAGCCGCTACTACACGGTAGGGTACCATAGTGCTACACGTGTGGGACACTTGGAGAAGATCGTATCCTCTACAGTAGTAATGGGCTGCGTGGCGAGCTTCCTAACCACTGCCACTATTCCTCAGCGATGCATTTTTGATTAGGCCACTCTCTATACTTTTTAGAATATTTTTCATTGTTATCGTGATAAAAATGGGTTTGGGGAATAATGTATACGGTTAGGCTGCATCTAGGATCCATGCTTGGGGATGAACGAAATAAACCCGTGCCACCAGAGGCGTTATTAGAGAGACGTGGGGTAAACGCCCCCCCCCCCAGGCGCAGGTGCGAAGGGACGGATAATTTCCTATGGCCTATAATGCTTTTTAATTAATAATAATTATACCATCTCGTAGGATATCGTGCAACTGCCACTGGGAGCTGTCTTTGCCCGTAGGCGCTCACCCTCGTTACGCCACTGCGTGCCGCTGGGATTCGGTAAGCCGTCGTGGGTAATTTGACAAAGCATAGCTAATAATGAAGGTCACCACTTGTTGACATTGGACATTGAACAAAAAAACTGGGAATTTTCAATCAATTATAAGTTTCTGTTGTTATCCAGCCTTTAGTATTATCCGATTCGGACCAATTTCCACCCAAAAAGAATAGACCTTGAAATACAAAAGGTTGAATGAGTAGTGTGTATAATTTCTATCTATCCATCTAACTAACTATCTATCTATACACACAGACGTAAAAACGTACACACATTTGTACTTCATCAGCGATTTTGTAGTCATTATCCCACCATAATACGCATGTATAATTTCAGACAATCGTTTTAGAGACGGTTATAATCCAACAGAACAGGTTGGAGGCTGATTGTAGAGTCAAATATCAAGGATCCGTGATCGTTGTTTGGGGCACTAGGTTTGTAAGCATTTCTTAGTTCCCTCGAACATGCTGATCAAAATTAGCTGGGGCTACCCACTCAAAAAATGGGCATAGCCCACAGGGTACTTATTCAAAATGGCTGACGTTCGGTAATCTTTGGTCTGACGGGTGAAAAATATGGTAGTTATACTATCAGTTTTAGTTAGACTATGTAGTTATACAACGTCTCCAAAAAGGATATTAAAATCAACTTCTAACCGATTAATACGTTGTATACTAATACTTTTTGGACCCTTGGTGTGACCTTTTGGGGCTTTACTATACTATCGTATTTTACAACCGTCAGGCCAAGGATTGTCTCAATTTTCACTCAATATCTCACATTTCACCAACATTCCAAAGTATATAAACATGTCATTCGCTTCAAACGTGGTAGAGAGTTAGAAATTAATAGCCACTACAATGAAACATGATAATTTTCACCCTATCCTATTTTTAGAGCTAGTCACGTGAACTTGTTAACAATTCTTAAGCCTCAAATGACCGTGTACCACAGAAGTAACCAGGAAATGATACCATACTTTTATTTGTGACCTGAGATTAACCTGACGTACGAGTCAGTTGAGCGGTGGACAAGTGGCCCCTCATTTCAGGCAAAACGTGTTAAATTCCGGTAATCAGTGTGATTTTGGCAGAACTGTGGAAAATTTCGAGCCAAGTCTTTCGTTCCACTATTAGAAAGAGTTCTCATATGAACCCGAGAGCCAGATAAGAATGTCGTAGTGTCTTAGGTCCAAATGATTTATGGTCTCTGTTGACCGCGCCAGTGCGCGAGTTCTGCCCCTTGTACATATGTAGGCATGTATTTGAGTCAGCCTCTTGGGCCAGTGGTTTCAAAAGGACATTTTCTTGAGGTACCGATCATACAGAGTACGTGATAATGCGAATGGAGTTGAATCAACGAATAAAACCATCAGACAGTGTACAAGAATATCACAGGTGCCATGCATGAGCTTTAAGACAAAACTAAAGGAAAGTTTTTTAAAATCTTGCACTTTTGATGCCTTTTGTCAACATAAAACAATCCCAAATCTACTACGAATTTCGTTACGCTTAGGATTTCAGGCCAGTTATCAATGAAGTTGTATTTGCAATTACAAAACAATATATAGTGATATTTAAAGGTTAAAAGCAAAGCAGATTTTCATTTGTACCGATTCCGTTTTCCATTCATCTTTTATACCCTTTGTATAACACCATGTTGAAGCCAGACATTGTTGCAAAGAAGAGAAAACTTGAAAATGTGACTGATTCATCAACTGAGGAAAGAGAAAATTGCATTCTTTGCAAGTAACATAGTGATGAAAAATGTGCAAGATTATTCTGTACTATTCCGATTATGGCCTGAATTACAGGATCTAGCACTAAAGTCGTAGGTTTGGGATAAGTTTCACAGCGTTCACGATACAATAAATTGGGCTTCAGGGCCTAATAGTGAACCATGACATGGATATTACAAGAGGGAATTTGTCTGTTCCTGTAAGCTGCAACAAGTTGAACATGGAAAAGAGAAAGAATCCCTTGAAAAGTGAGGCTGGGGTCCAAGAGGAAATACAAAAATGTGACGATATCTCTACGTGGAGTAACGTGGGGAAACTTCACGAAAACACCTTTGCATTTGGTATATGCCACCGAAAAACTCTAAACAACCCAACTGAAACTGCTTCCATGTAATTCAAAAGAAAGATTCTTAGAAAAATTTCGAAACTCTCGAAATGAGAAGCTGCATTCTGAAAGCAATTGACGCTACTCCTGATGCATCAGAAATAATATATTATGTCTGGCTTGAAGAGCTCTGAGATGCTTGTAGATGTGACTGGCAATCTGTTATCAGAGCAAGATCACCTTCAACATATTCAACGAAAGGGAGTCAAACCCATATTCGTATAGCACGTCAAGACAGGAAACCTTGAGAGTTGGGGACCTTTGACTTTGAAAAGGTTACTATAAGATTACACGAACTTGCTACGAAGTTTTGAACTCTATGGTAATGGCGTTAAGATTTTCCTATCTATCCCATTCTGTCAATATCTATCTATCTATCTACTTATCTAGTATCTGCATTTTCGTTGTGTCTATCTCAAAATTTCAGTCGATATATTCTCCGATCTTCCTCAGGTGTATTTAGCAGTAATGATGATATTGAAGAAGGGATGACTAGGGGATGAACCCACAAACCGATATGTAAAGGCCACCAGATGCAACATACACCTGAGGAAGGTTGGAGAACATGCCAGCTGAAATCTTATGATAAAATTAACACCGTTAAAGGTACTGGTTTGAATGATGCAGTTAAACTATTTGCCGAGAGTGGAGAGATTGGTTGAGGATAAATTGTGAGAACGAGGCTGTATAATGAATTAGACACAAAAGGTTCAGAGCGTCGGGCATAAGAAAGGTTTGGGGCCAATCAAAGGTATTCTTCAAATCATTAAAGAAATTTAAATATAGAATTATACAAATGCATACATTTCGAAACATTAGCGAAACCCAAATTTTATCTGTACCCTGGGTGGGTGATAAATGATGTACTCCTTTGAGTCTTCTTTGAGGTTTGCAAGAAAAATTAGATGTTGTTTCAAGTTGTACACTTCAGATTGGCTTTGGTGAGTTATATCAAATTAATTTGTGGCGATAACAAGAGAGATTTTTGTCCAGATGTTAATCTTGAATTTGTAAATGAAATATCAATTGAGTGTTTGCATTTAAATTCTCTTTGTGAATATTTTGATAAATTTCTCAGCACCACAGAATTTACCCCCAAGATCATCGATTGCAGATTTTTTTCCAGTTTTTCAGAAAACATCCCCCGGCAATTTTGTTCACCGCGAATAATGAGTGAAGAGACAACAGATAAAAAACATTACAAATATCTTGACTAGCTTTTGCTACAAGAGGCACGACCCTGCAAACAAAGCTAGCAATATTTCTCTATTTTCGCATCCCATATTCCAACACTGCCGACTTGGTATTTGGTAAAGGCAGCCAGTAGTAAACTGGCCCCCGTCTGATAACGACGACGTGAGTTCGATTCTCACCGACAGTTTACTCTTTATATACCCAATTGCAGTGTAATTCGTTGCTATTGAAACGATGACCTGAACTGAAAGTTATTTGCAAACAACTAAAAATTAAGATGATGGAAAAACTTGAATTTGAATTTGAATTTAAATCTAATTTTAAAAAAGTGTTGTGCGTCCACTACCACTTTTGAAGGGGGCATGATATATTTCTGGGGAAATATATTCGGAATATATCTCAGTAGCAACCCTGTTACCATCAAAGAATAATACCATCTTTTTATATTGGTACATTGAAGTTGGGGTTACATGAAAATTGTTCGATACCTTTATCCTATAAGGTTCGAACTTTCAAACCCCTTTGCCCTAGGTGTGACGGCCTTATCCAGGGAAGGGAAAATGCCCTATTGGGCACCCCCATCAGTGGACGTCCATGGTGCTGAGATGTTGTAAGAAGCTTCAATTAAAGCAGCCGTCAGTGAGAAGCAAATTAAGAGACGAACACACAGACACAGAAAAAGTACTTCGTGATGCATGCGTAAGTCAATGTGCGTGTGTGCAGATACTATGACACCATCGGTAGCTTGTATTTTAGAAGAATTTTAAAAAATCGAACATATGATAGTTCATGTACCTTAACACACTCATAAGTATTTACAAATTATGAACCCGTATTTTCAATGGATGATTTTTTTTCTGGTTAGTTTTCTTTTGAATTGATAATACACAATTTTTTGTAAACCCCTCTCCAAAAGAGTACATTTATGAATAGCACACCTGAAGGATGCTATAAAATGAATCAACCGAAATATTGCTGTAAGATTGCAAGAGAGAGGAAGAGCGAGAGAGAGGCTGTACATATGATCAGACTGAAATAGACATGTGAGAAATACAAAAAGAATTCGATAGATAGATAGACAAATATGAAGGAACATTCTAATTGTATAAGGCGGATGTGCGTGTGTGCACAAGCGTATGCGGGTGTGTGTATGAAGCTAATAGAATAAATACCAAGATTCGTATTCATTACACACGCACACACATACAGATACATGTATATGCGTTGCAAGTATGCACTGGATGAGCATAAAATACTTATAAGTACACCATGGTGTCTTTTAACGCGCAAATCACACCTGCACGTGGGTATATATAAGTAATAATAACTGAAAATAACTCAAATTCATTCATGTCTTTTTGACATTCCATATTTATACTGACGATTCGGATTGTAAAGTTCGAATCGATCCAAATTTTGAATTTTTGATTTTCTGGTTTGCCATCTTTTTCAACAATGAGGCGAACACACAGACACAAATAGAAATACTGCATGGCTTCCGTTTTTCTCACTACGTGCGCATCTGCGGGTGTGCACAGATATACATTTGTAGGTACGTCACTTATTTTAGTCTTGGTAAATGCTAATGAAATTAACAGTCCATTTTCTGATATTTATAAAACTATAAATTTAATAGAATATAACTTGAAATTTCAAAATATACTTAGAAAACTGGGATGATAAAATGAGATTGTTGAAGTTTTTTCTTTCGATACCAATCGTGTGTCACCTTAAAAACTACGACGCTTAGCTGCTGACTCAAGTGTCATAGTTTTGTTATAACTGGTATAGATCGTTTCTAGACAGACTACCCCTCCTCACTTGAAAGATTGGCGCAACAAAATCTTCCTACACCCTATTTCTCCCCTTTTCATACAGCCCTATGTCAGACCAGCCAACATAATAAGTGTCAGTACAATACGATGTCAAACGAGAGTGGAAGGAAGGGGAAAGATAGTGTTTCGTCGGCCTTATTTGAAAATCAACCTTGAAAATCTCGGCTTCTATCTAAATTTGAACACCGACTTTTGACACCGGTGTCAATTTGTTCACATCTATCAGTCTATTTTTTTCACTGTTTAAATCCATCTCAATTTGTTAAGAGCTGTCTACCTATCTATCTAAATACGATTATGTCTATTTAAGTCTGCCACTATCTATCTATCTATCTATCTATCTTCCTGTTGTGAACTGAGTAACTGCAGCTTAACCCATAATTTGAACTTATATCTTTTTAATCTTGTATTTCCTCATGCCTGCCTTGTCTGTTATCTTAAGAGAAGAATGGCAAACATAGGATTTGACGAAATTGACAAAAATAATCACTACAATGCATTTTTACATGAAAATCATTCGCTATGCATTTACATTAAACACGTAGCAGCGCTCGTCTGTTAGTTTGCCTTACCTCCACACCATTATTGGTTTATCAGCTTTCCACCCGACAAGCTCAACCTTTAAGAACAAGAAAATTCCGCTCGTGCTAAAAAGAAGGGTCTACAACCAATGCATCCTCCGTATAGTCACCTATGGAGCTGAAACATGAAACCTAACCAAAAGACTAACCCTTAAACTGGGAACCATGCAACGTGCTCTAGAGAGAATCATGCTCAAAATAACAAGGAAAGATTGCAAGACAGCATAATATATAAGAGGAAAGACAGGTGTCCGAGATATAATAAAATCCAAAAGAAAACTTGAATGGCAATGGGCGGGTTAAGTTGCAAGAATATCAGACAACCGTTGGACATTATGACTCACAACGTGGATTCCCAGAGATCACATGCGAAACCGGGGCCGACAAAATGTGAGGTGGCGTGACCAGATAAGTTCAAGAAGTACTAACTCCGTGACGCCCACGGGCGAGAGGTCTGGCAAAACTTGGGGAAGGTCTATGTCCAACAACTCATGCTAAAAGGCTGATGATTATGATCGATCTCTTTTTTGCTTGTTTGCAGTGCATTTCTATCATTGGAAAAACATTAACATTATAATACAATAGCCCTAATCTACTAATCTCGCTTGATACAGATCCTGATCATTAATAATCCCTTTCTTCCTTGCAATAGTAGAATCATTAGCAATGCATTCAAATCATACATAAAATAGCCCGATTCTCTCACTAACACGAGCAATGATTCATGACTACTGATTTTAATGCTTTTTCATGGTGAAAATCATTTGGAAAGATTTCTGTGATATAATTATGAGTGATTCTTTTCCTATAGTCAATTATCATGACACTAGGCTAAAAGTACGGTTTCCCCAGTGAGGATTGAGCCCACTACAGTTGTAATGGTCTACAAAACTAACTTGTTGACCATTGCTCCCCGTTTGGGTGTCCTCCAATAAACCCAAGTTGGTCTTAAGACAAGTAATATTAGCATCCAGCGAGGATCACGCACCCAAGAATTTTACAAAATAAACCTTATTGACACAGCAGTTCATTTACTAGGCTACATAAAGACTCTGAGACTTGTCTGTTCAAAAAAAGGACGAGACAAGGCGATGCTAGCTCACCAAAACTCGTCACAGCCTCAAGATGACCTTCCAGAAGTTGGAATGGGAAAACAAATGAATCAGATTTGCTGACGACATCATCTTTTTCACTGAGAACCTTCATGATCTCCAAATAATGCCAGACTAGAACAAATGTCATGAGCAACACATACGTCGAAGACAAATACACATTATTGAAAATGCAGAGTTAAAAACGCATAGAAAATAGACTACTATGATAACCAATCTCCATGAAATACCCCAAAGAAGAAATCTAGCGAAAACACACTCCAGTTGGCACCCTTCGGTTAAGATCACACGCAGAGATCACAAGATAGCACATATATCAGAAAACAGACAGGAGCCATATTGCAGAGAACTCACTGTGTTCAACTAATTATTTGCCTAAAAGTTATAAATGACTTCTAAAAAGAATAAAATCAAAAAGACTCAGAGAAAAGAGAAAAAGTAAGAAAATGCATACCTGTACGCTAATGTTAATATGATTGTAAAGACTTTTTTAAAAAGTGGATAGGAACACACACGCACACACACACATACACACACACACACACACACACACACACACACATATATATATATATATATATATATATATATATACATATATATATATATATATATATATATATATATATATATATATACATATATATATATATATATATATATATATATATAGAGAGAGAGAGAGAGAGAGAGAGAGAGAGAGAGAGAGTGTGAGAAGTACTTCAACAGGTGTGCAGCCCCACCAAATTTTGCATGCCTACTCAATGGTCCTTGGGGTAGGTTTTAAAATTTAAAAAAAAGTTTTGAGGATATATATTTGTTTGTTATTTACAATGTAATTATAATACCAAAGTGGGGACTTACTTTCTGTCTATATTTTCTTTTTCTTTTTTTCTTTTTTACATGTTTGAATTCTTTAATGGGTCTAAAGTGAAGGGAAACCAACCCTCCCCTTGAGGGATAATTTTTCCTCCCTGCAAAGGATCAAAAGTGACTGTATATTTTGCTCTTTTAATCTCTTATATATATATATATATATATATATATATATATATATATATATATATATATATATATATATATATATATATATATGAGGTGTCTGTTTGTCGCGATACGAAAAAAAAAGAGAGGTAGCCCAACCAGATTTGCACTACATACTCAAAAACCATCTGCGAAGTTTTTGAAAATAGTTTACGGGTTTTTGACTGTACAGTTTTTGCTCTCTTGATGTGTCAAAATGAAGGCAAACTTTTCCATCTTCCAAAGTGTCAAAAATGAAGGGAGACTTTAGCTCCCTTTAGGTTGTCAAAAGAGGACTGGAGACATGAAGTCATGTGAAGTGTCACCTAGTGTAAGAGAGAGAGAGGGGGGGGGATTAATGCTCTGATTTTCATAGAACTCAGCAGGAAGGTGGAAGGTTTTCCCCAGCAATGCGGAGCCTCAAATATTCCATAAGAAATACTCTCAACACTGATCTATACACAAAAACCCCGTACATACAAATAACACCAAATTACATGATATAGCCATTTTTTTAGAGGTTAAACAGACAAGAGTTTGGAAGGAGTGTTTGTAGATTTCTCTGACTAATTGGTACGCATTTTATGTCTTATAAGGCTATTAGTAATAACTGGCCAGTAAATGTCTTCTGTCGTGTATGGTACCGACAGTCAATTGTAATGATGAATTCTTATCAAAGACACACCCAAAATCGTCTGCTTTACAAGACTCAAAAAATAGAGATCAAAATTTCAGGTCATGTGATGTCCAAAATATATTAAACTTTCGCAGTGGCGTTGATGTCTGCCGGGGCGCTAACTCAGGGAATAACCGTAAGTGTTGCTAACTCGAAAAAAAATTTGCGCTCAATTGATAAAAAAAAACAAAAAAAAACGTCTAAATGCCAAAACGCGCCAAGAACATTATTGGCCTTTTTATGGACATTTGCTTTGTTGAAAATGGTTAAATTCACCTGAAACGGCTAGAAAGTGGCAAAAATGCAAAATAGCGCTAAATGTCGGATTTTCGAGCAGCCAAAACGAAAGCAAAAACAAAAACAAAAAAACAACACGTTGAATTTAGCGCGAAAGCGCTAGTTAGTTAACACTGGTAACACCTCCAGAACTTGCGCCCTTCCCAGGATATCTAGAATTTGGGCGTTCTTACCCTACAGCAAGTATCAGGTATCCGTACCTGAAAATACGCTAAATTTCCTTCTTGCATAAAATTTGATATTTATGCTCCTAACTATTTCGTTATGCTCCTACCGAGTAACATTTCTTCCCAGGGAGTTTAAATATTACAAGACAAGAGATTTTTCTTTTCATTGCACAAAGTAAATTGTCTCACAACACTAATTGTTAGAAATCAAAAAGGTTTTTCCCTAGAAAAGAGTATTGAAAGTTATAATCTTATACGGACAAGTTTCCTATGTACCTCAGACGATACAAAGATGGCACCTCTTTTGGTACTCGTTTACCAATGAATTAAAATGAATTTTCCGTTTAAAGTAGCAAGGATGTGGTATCTACTTATTATAAAATAACTAACTTGTGAATTTAAAACCACGTTAACAAATTTTAGAAATGGTTACGTGGGAAATAATATTCTTATCGTCCACCAAAAACCACCATTTTCCAGTTGCAACAGAACATGAAGAAATACAATTGTTTGCACTTTCCAGAGAGAATAATATTTCACTGAAAGCAAAATATCAACTTTAGAATTCCCTGGAAACATAGTCCTTTAATATTTGTTGTTTATTGATGACCACAGCCTGAGGGTCTGAGTCGTTTGGATGAAAAGCATCAATAATTAAGATGAAAGAAATAGTAATAAACAATAATCATAATAGAAAATCTTCAATAAATCACAAGAACAATAACTTCAACGTTGAGTCCACCATCCTTACGTCCATATCAGTCAATGTGGTTGCTTCAATTATTATCAATCTACTGCTAGTGACGAAGTTTTTGGCAAGAAACGTCTAAACGATACCAAATAATTAGCAACTATAACAATCAGAGACTTGTATCTACATATGGAAGTAAAAAAAGAACAAAAAAAACAAATATCAAAATATCTCAGAATAGTGAAATGTCCCAGTAATAACGGATCTCTAATTAACAAAAACGCATTTTAACACATAGAATTTCTGGTCCCATGACCGGTTTCAATCCTAACAATAATTTTTACGACAGACAGACGGAGAATTGAGCCTTTACATAATCAGGTTTTACGTCCTTTACAGTCGACTTTCCACAGCAACCAGAGTGGAGGAGAAGACTGGTACACCCGATTGAACCGAAGATCTGACCTAGATTTTAAATCAATCTAACTTGAAGCTGTCAAAAAGTCGCGAAACGGAAATGGAGAAAGAGAAGAAGCTAGTTTTGAGATCCGCCAACTTCCACGGTTTGTTGCGTCTCGTATGTTTTTTACTACGAACTTAAAATCTCACAATTCGGTGTCCATTTCACTCAGTTTTAACAATTTTGTTGTAAACTTTCAAAAACAACCATTTCAAGCAATTTTATGACAATGTCATTTGATTAAAACATTCTGCAGTTACCTGTAAGATAGTTGCATATGTCCTATATGTCGTTAAAAGACGTTGTATGGCTGCAAGATTTAAGGAGATCCCGTGTCACAAACGGTGACCAGATGATAACCTGATGGAAAAAGCCCAGAATGCAAGAGTCAACAATAACAATGCTCATAAGAATTAATATTTTGTTTAAAGTATTAACATTCATGGAAGAATTTAATCAAGTTTACTTTTTTAGCATCACCCCAAAATCTCCAGATTTGGGGTGAAATCTCCAGATTATTTTTGTATTAGTATTGAGATTTTTGCACTTCGGAAGTTGGTAGATCTGGGCTTTTAAAGAGAAGGAATAGAAGAGGAGGAGCTGTGTGTGATTGAGTTCCCCAATAGAAATGATTTCCGATTTCAAAGGGGTTCTAAACGTAGTAGTAGTAGTAGTAGTAGTAGTAATTCAGGACCATGAATATGCTGGCTTTTTGCCATGTCTTACTGGCAAACGTTTCTCATCCCTCTATCTTCAATCTGGTCTTCTCCTACTGCGTGTACTATCCCATGGGCACCAATCGGTAATCCTTTTGCCCCATCGTTATCATTTCTCCTTGCTATGTGTCCAGCTCATCTCCTAAATAAATTGTATATCGTTCGTTCTGGTCCACTCACCGATGTGTGTTGATCCCTATTTCAGAGTTATCCTAGCATTGCTCTTTTCATAGCTCTCTCTTGTTTTGTCAGGTTGTTTTGTTCATTTCCACCTTTTGCATCGGTATTATGCATTCATCGTATACTTCACGTTTTAAGCACATTGACAAGGTGCTCCTTGATATGTCCCTATTCATACCAAATGCTTTCCAGCCGATCGCGATGCCCGTACGTACACGTATTCATCAACCTCTTCTAAAGCCCAACCCTCTCTGTTTATGGTCTTTTTTTTTTTTACTTCATTGTTGAACATTACTTTTGTCTTAATTCTCACTATTCTTAAGCCTACCATTTTTACTTTCCGTCTTTAGATCACTCAACGTATTTTGTAATTCTTCCGGTGCTTCTGTCGTCATTCTGCAAATCTCAAGTGGTTCAAATATTTTCAATGTTTACTCCCATTTCTTCCTGGTAAGTTTTCTGAAAGGCTTTTAAAGGTTGCTGTAAACAGTTTAGTTGATATCGTATCCTCTTGTCTGACCCCTTTTCCTATCTTTATATAGTTTATATCTTTATGTAGCCCAATTAATGCAGTTATCCATTTTTGTATATGTTCTCAATAACTTGTCTGTAATTCTCGTTAACACGTTGTGCTCGCATTGAGTTGAAGACTGTCGTGTGTTCTACCAAGTTGAATTCATTTTCGTAAACTACAAAAGCCAAACTGAGTGGTTCATTGTATTCTAAGGACTTTCCGATTAGTAGAACTTATTGTGTGTAGTTGGTATAGTTTTTAATACCCACTCCTAAAGCCTGCTGGTTCGCGTGGTTGAATTTTCATCTTGTGTGTTCGTTAGTCTGTATTTTTGCGAATCTTCTTCTTTGTGAAAGTTTGTAACTATATTCGTCTTCTCTTCCCAAAAGGTGCATCGCAATCGGAGTTATTCATTCAAGTTACCCCTAAATATGCAGGATTAGAGCGTGCAAAAAAAAAAACAAAAAAAATTCAGTTGTGATCAATGAAAAAAAGTTTGTAGGTGCAATTAATTAGACTTAATTTCTTCCATGAGATTCTTGGTTTCTTCTAAGAGTTTACTGATGGTTTGTTTGCCCCTTGGCCCCATATTCGTAATTTTATTGAATTAGAGATTTCACTCTACCTAAAATGTAGCTCTTTCATAAACATTACCATAATTCTCTTCTTTGAATCTATCAGAACATTTTTGACATGATTTAAAGCCAAACAATTACTAAAAATATAATTACTGCATTCAAACTATTGATAGTGACCTAAATCCTCGTCGACTGCTCAAGAAATGAAGCATTGGAACTGGTCGAGTCCAACAGATACCAATTGTTTTCACAAAATAACACGAAAGCAACAAAGAGAACAATACATTTTGTAACCATTTTATGAATCTGTGTTAACTACTAGAGGCTTTTGCTGACTCATTAATGTAAATACATGTCATATGTCATTCTTCACCTTTCAAGCAGGTTTTTTTTTCCAGCAAAACTTCGAATCATCCAGGACTTTTAGCCCCACTACAGTCCAGATTTGGCTCTCTGTGACTTAGAGATTTGAAACAATGAACGAAATTAAGGGGAATGCGACGTGACAGCTCGTAACGATCTCATAAGAGGATATCGCAGACTATTCTAATGAGTGGATAAAAGATCCAACCAAAGCACTACAGATTCCACACACACACATATATATATATATATATATATATATATATATATATATATATATATATATATATATATATAATCGAAAGACTAGTGTTGCATTTTCTGCTCTAGAGTAGTTTTTCTTCGTCGTAATTCTGCTTTTTATCCCAACTTTCTAGGTTGAATACTCTCAAAGTGTAACGTACATTTTAATGGTCAGAGGGGTTTCAACCTTGAAATTTATGATAAAAAGCCACACTAGAATGAAGAAAAAATTAGTCGAGAATGAATACTGAAAAGGCTTCATCTCAGAATTAAAATACCATTTTGAAGATTTAGAGTAAAACAGTAGCAATATGACTGCTGATATGTATCACACCAAGTCATAGGCTTCCGTGGTTGAATTTGTAAAGGCGCCGTCCATAAAAGACAAGCCACTACAATATAAGATAGGTGTTAAAATTTGATTAGCAGCCACTCCTTCAGCTCCAGGCTCCAACAGTCATAGAATTTACAACAACGTGAGCGCTGTGAAAAAAGCAACAATAAATGAAATATTACCAAATAGAAAAATAATTATTCGTAAATATTTATTCCAGTCTTGGTCCTGTCAGGTGGCTGAGGTAGTTTTTTCCAACCAATGCCAGCTGTAAGTGTTTGAAGGTTAGAAGCCAGGATTTCAAATGCAGATTTTCAATGTAAGCTTCAATATTAGGAAGATTAGTGCAACACAGTCTTATTCTATTCTCCCCATTAGTTCTAATTCAGTTCCAGTTCAAATCATGACCTAGTACATCGACGGAATGCTATGTGCTTCCTTTTCGTGGCATTTCTTCGGGCAATAGGAGCTACTTGTCGGTGCCCATCTCTTCTTCAAGTGACATATGACAGGTTGTACTAGATTACATGGTACCAGCAGCCAGGAGTGATTTTTGACTCCACCCCTGGTTTGGAATCAATATTGTCTGTCTCCTAGACTAGTTGCAAACTAAGGAGAAAGCCCAGTTTACCTTAATATCTATCAAGACTAGAGAGTGCTGGGAAATAAATGGATTCGAGCCTCCTAAGGGAATTAGTATGAAGTGAACATAGTCGGAATCTGAACTCGGCACACCGTTAAAGATTAGACCACAGCACTTCCACTTTCTTATTAGACACTATAACCATCACTAATTCCTTTCAATAGGCCCTGGAGTAAAGATATGTATGCAATAAACTGACATTAACATAGTACAAATCGAGAGGTAATTAATTTTCCCCTTTTGGGGGTCAAATTGTGGGGAGATTTTTTTTTTTTTCACTTTTACAAGTCAAAATAGAGTGGAGAATTTTTTTCCCCACATTTTTAGGATCATCTTTTTTAACATTAACCCCAACCACTTCTCAATATTAGGTCCCTTTTTAACAATAATCCCCTTTTTCTTCACATTAAACATTATACTTCTCCTTTTAAACTTTCCACCATTTTCTAACATCAGGCCACCCTTCTTTTTACATCAATCTCCCACTTTTTGGAGATGAGCCCCACTTTTTTCTAGCATTAACACCCCAATGAGCCCTCTTTTCATATTAACCCTTTTATATTAGTCACCCCCCCTTACATTAATTAGCCTAATCACATTAGTCAAACATTCTTTTTTAGATTAGCACCCCACTACTTCAACATTAACCCCCTTTTTTCTAACAGTGTAAAAAGTGGTAATAAATCAATTCTAAAAAAACAAATTAAATTAAATGCTGTCCGATTTCCATTCATTTATCTTTCTATTTCTTTTTTGGACAGCAATTTACTCTGTCCATTAGAGCAGATATTTAGTCTAGTTCATTGAAAAAAGTATTGTATTGATAAATCTCACCTTTGAACATTTGTACAAAACAAGTTTTAATTTGTTACGGGATATCCACGGTCAAAATTTAATACTTAGTATAGTCTTAGTTCCCACATCAAGACCTCTACAAATATAGATCAACTTCAAATAGACAGATGTGTACTTGGAATTTATTATAGATATATATATATATATATATATATATATATATAGACATATATCAATACGTCCATAAACTCATAGCCTCACATGTTGTTATTATCTGTATTGTGATCTGAAATTTTCATTATATAATTTTCGTTCTATTGAGTCTGACAAAAAAGATTATTTTTAAAAATAAATAGTTGCTGAGTGAAAAAAAAAATGAAAAATGCATTCATTTTGAACAACAAATATTCATTTTTCAGCATAATCTCCTACCATGTAATTGCACTTAATCCAACATTTTTCGATTTATAACACAGATCAAACATTGTACAGTGTGTAACATTATAACTACTATGTGGATTTTAGAAGTATACAAGATTATCAATCAATCACAAAGATAAGATTATATTTTGAAATGAGAAATAACAAATAAGTAAAAAATTCTGTAGAGGAACAGATTTTAGAAGAGTCATATCATAGCTTAATTTGACATGTGCCATTCATAGCCTTGAATATCAAGGCTTATAAAAAATAAAACACCCAAGACAGGGGAAGTATTTATGTTATAATTAACGTTTTCATTATATGTTAAAACTAACGTAGGTGTTAGTGTGAAGTTTGAGAACCAAAATGCAGTGAAAAAACATCAGACATGCAAACAACAGATAATAAAAGCAGTATTGATTTCTGGTGGAAAAATTGGTTTATATAACAAACAAAAAACGGAAAATAGTCTTGGTGAGAAAAATTTGGTTTTTAAAATTTTTCTTGCCAACTGAGGAAAGAAATTATCAAATCCAATTCCCATACTTCCATAGACAAAATTCATCACTGAACAGAAAACTTAGCAAGACAAAAATGATTCTTCACAAGAAAGTCCTCATTCTAATTTCCATAAGGATAAGTAACTACTCCAAGAAACGGAGGACTCACTTGTCTTTTGGAAAACGTTCTTGTTACATGGGAAATCATTGATTTCCCACAAAGTAGCATTCAAAGTTTTTTTTCATTAATTTCCGTGGGAGAGAGCTGGACACTATATCTTTTAGTTCCTGAATTTTGCTGCAACTACTTTTTCTTTGCCTCCTTGTTTTTTTGATGCCAATTTTAAATCTTGTCAAATGAGATTTTCGTAATTTATTTCATTTCATGTTCCTTCTTTTAGAATTCAAAATCTTATTGTTGAGTATATAAGTGCGAATGTACATTATTTTGTTTATTTTTCATATTTTTGATCTTCATTTTCCTTAACAAATTAAAAACATTCCAAACGAAGAGCACATAACTCAAATAAATAACCGTGAGTTATGTCCCTTCCTTCACAATTCGGCTAAGGACAAATGACGATGAATTGAAATGGTTGTTTGGTAATAAGTATGAGGCTCTCCAGAATGTCAAAAGTGACACTGGATTTCCTTTGTAAATATCCATATTTCAACATCTACAAACTGAAAACCTTTCATTCCTTGCACAAAGGATACCACACACATATATATAAAGGTTTCCACCACAATCCAAAATTGAAGTATTCCTATAAAAACCTTTCATAAGATGAAATGGTGTAAAACAAAGAAGCAATTACCATTAATTTCTATGGGGAAATCTTCTGAGCTTTTTTTTTCAGTGTTTCCAGACCAAAAATGGTGATGATCGTATGTTAGGCTGAGTCATCAGAGGTTGGAATTGTGGGAGGTACAGGAGACTGGGGTGTAAGAGAACGTAGGCATTGCAGTTATGATGGCTTGGCATAAAACAAATGCTGAACACTGTTTTTACTTTTCTTCTCCTTTCAGTAAAAGCAAAAAAGTAGCACTCACAATAAGTGGAAGAAACTTGTATACATAAATCAACAGATTAGGACAGATGAAAATTGACAAGCTGATTGAGAGTATTTAGCATGAATGCTTTTGTTCAGAATTGATTGTTTCTACTGAGAACAAAATAATTCTGGTAGCCAACATTTGGATCTCAAACCCTGATCATCAACTCCACCTCTAGACGCTGACTGAGATAAATGATGATCGTACTAATGCCGTTGCGAAATGCATGAATCCATTCCTCCCCCTAGATATGTGTAAATAAGAGGGCAAACTAGGTTTTCAAGCCTTGATCATTCTCCAGCTATGGGTAAATAGTAGAATAGACTGGGCTCTCTAGCTTTGGTCGGCAATCAGTGTAGGAGATGGACAACACACATTTCCAACCAAAAGTGGAGCCTCCAAAGCAACCTGTTGTACATTATTTGGAGGGAGAGTTGCGCACTACCATGTATTTCCCCATCGCCTTCAAAAATGCCATGAAGAAGTAACTCCAGTCGCCTTCAGAAAGGTCATAAAGAAGTAATGATCAACTATGGTAGAGGGTGAACTGGATCTGGAAATATCAATTTTTTGAAAATAAAAAAAATAGGGGAAGATCCATTTTATGAATGGTTTTAAAAAGAGAGTTATGAAAAAGTGAATAAACAAAGAAAAATTATCGAATATAGCATTTAATCATTGCGAACAGAAAGAGACAAAATAATAACAAGGAGGGAGAAGATGGTACAAGTATCAACACATTAATCATGAGGCCTTGAAAACCTTCTTCAAGAAATATTGGTATTTTCCACAATCGTCCAGTTGAAGCATTTCTTGGGTAGCCAATGGTAGAGCAAGGGAAGTTATGCTGTCATCATCATATTTTTTGTTTTTCTGCAAGAGACGAATTATTTGCAGACGGCAAAGATGCGACAATGAACTGTGCTTCTCTGAGAAAAGAAGATAAGAAAGATAAACACATTAAATACAAAATAAGATATACACAAACAACCAAAATTCTAGGGACTAGGATGGATAGGTTGTTCAACATAGAAGAGTTGATTTATCTAAACAAAATAATTATAAATATAGCAGTGATACCCATACTCATTTGAGCACGTGGATTCATGCTAAAACTATTATGGAGAAGAATGGAACAATTAAAAAAAGGCTATAAAGTTCTTTTCAATTCTATAAGGTTGATATTAAACTTGCCAAATTTATTTGAATAAAGTAATTTTATTTTCCAAATTCACAGAAAGAATTATTTATTCAACTAAAATTTTCTTCCTCGCCCTCTGTAAATTTATTCTTACTTGGCAGCAAGTCACCAATTTTCTCCAAAAAGAATTCTTCATTAAAAGAGCAGATAAATTCATTGAAGACTTCTTAAGTTCAATACTTATTAGAGAAGTTTTTGAATCTAGAAAAGTGATATCAATGGTTGAAAATAGTGATATCTATAGAATTTATCAAGTCCTGAACTTCCATCTTTCATTGTTTTTCTCCCACACATCTGTTTCGTTGAACCATTGATGAAATAAAGATAAAGCAGTTTCTCTTTCTCGTTCTTATATTGTACACTATTGAAGAGGCCATGTTGTTATACCTGCACAAGCTTTTTACTAACAAACCACTGCCCAATTTTTTCAAGCATTCAACATTATCTTCAAATGATAATACACATTTTATCCCAATTCTCAGCATGGATGCACTTCCTTTACCCACTGGAGCCATAAGTGAGGTTACATGTAAATGATATTATAATCTAGAGGATATGGGAGCTAATGAGAAAATTCCAATGACCAGCAGCAGCAGCAGCAGCAGTAGCAATATAAGGGAGTACAAGCTTCAGAGTGAGGATGTGCAAGGGCCTACATATCTGTTTGCTATGACAAATATCATTGCCAAAAAGATAAAGGCATCTTAGCCACGAACGTGCAGTTGCACTACTAGTGACAAACTAATCCAGTCATCAAATCATCATTTCATGATTTCATCTACCAAAATAAGGCACAGAATGTTTTCTGTACACACAGATAAAACTCAGATATTCTGAGCAACATCTGTTCAATATCTCTAAATTCCACCTTCAATAAATCACTCATCAGTGTTCACCATCCATGTACAGCCAATAGAAGAAATCAATGTATGCATTCTGCCAAAAGCAGGACAGGAATTCTTTCACATCTGACAGTCACCAAGTGACTTGAGGAGTGATTCTGAATAATAGATAGTTATCTGTAAAAACTAATCCTGACCAGCTTTTTCAATTGCAGACAAAACAAGGTGCATAGTAGTCAATATTGTGTCTGGTTCAACAGGATTCATATTGCTGAGAGACAAGTATATTACATGTGTGGCTACTTACCCTGACTCTATGGTAACTTTTATATTAAATCCATTCTACTCAGGAGCTTTTACATCATTGGCAATTAGTTGAAAGTCATAACTTTTTGCCCTTTTAATGGACAGCAACGTTCTTGTTAAAACACTCAGTGACAAAACATTTGACTTTGTATCCTCTTTAGGCATTGCTGGATATGCTGGACCCCTAATCTCTGTGCACTTGAATTTCTGGAATATCAGACTCTAATTTCACAATTCAGACAACGATATGTTTTATATTGGTTTACTTTAGCTTAAATGATCATCATCTAATTTTCTGTTGAGTTTCAACCTCTGGTTCTTATAACAATTAGATTCAGCTCAAAATTTCCTTTCTAATGATATATAATAAGAGTGCATTCAGACAAATAGGATTTCACCCACTGTTGGACCTCAGCCATTATGGATCTGCCCAAATATCTTAATTTACCTATCTGATTGATGTCAAAATGGGTGACATCAATCAGATTCTGATTCAGAACTAAATTAAAAATCAGACCCAAAACTTGGATTAAGAATCATTAAAAAAATCGAGATCTAGAGCTGTTAAATTGTTAATATGTTATATATTTTAAATATTGCTATCTATCATAGAAAACTAATATCGAAAAACAAAATATTGAATGTCAAATAATAAAAAATAATGGCTATTCAAGTAAGAAAAAATTCCTGATTTGCCCCAACTTCATCAGCTTCCACAGTGGCCACATTTTTTACCTTCTTTTTGACATGATCAAGATGTTCAACAACAAATTTTTCTTTATTTATCAATTCGTGGCAGAAACCAACGTACTACATTTTCTCATTCTCTGTTGTTCCCACTCTCATACATATCTGCTTAACTTGGAATAACCGTCTCTCAAACTTCATTTGGCTCAGAATCTTTGAGCACTGCCAAAGTATCAGAGTTCTTACAAAGGGGGACTGGACTTATACAAGAGCTCCCACTAGACAATATGCATAGATAGGTCAGTTTCTCTACATGAGTTATTTCATTCAGTTTAAACAAGGAAAGGATCCTATAACATCAGTTTTGTAGGTATCTCTATATGCTAATCCATTCCCTGATAATCTCTTATGTAATATCAAGTTTTGCTTTGAGAATGAGATTCAAGTCCTCCATAGTTGAAGCAGAAGAAAGAAATAATTTTGAGTACAGATTTCTAAAAATTCATGTTACATAATTCCAAAAATTTCTGTCATTTCTGTCAATTACTTCCCAATATCTGTTAATGCAATTTTTTTTCAGTTGTATTTATGTTTTACACAGAATTGTACATTATGGTACAATGTGTGAATTTTTTCTTGTTGTTTACTAAGTAACCGTTTCAAGGATGTAAAACAAAACAATTATATCAACATGGCTCCCCAGCAGCGTTGATCAAACACCACCTCCCCATAACCTATGATTTTGATACATAGCTTTGGGGCCATGTCATAATACACATAGTTTGTTATTTTATAAAGGGTAGTATCATAATGAATTGCACATGGATGTTACTTTATGCTACACATCATTTGATTTTTGGAAACAAAGAGCTCACTCACATAGGCAACCCCCCAAAACATATTTGACAATGAGGGATCAATAAGTATTGCAACAGATGTGACTTGTTTTTGTGTCACTTCTGTCGAGTGTTCACCAATGTGAATATTAAATCAGTTTTGATATCAGACTGCATACAAAACAACTTACGATATCATCTTTAAGAATACTAGTTACATAGAAAAACTTCTTCGAGTTGATTGTCTACCAACATATTCAACTGGAGAATTTGACAATTTCTCTCAAGATCACTAATCTAGGAATTTAATTTTTCACATCTAACCTCACTTCCATCAATCCTATAATTTCTTCAAAAATAATCTTGTATATATAGTTAAGATGAAACCAAATAACATTCTAGCTGGTAGTAACACTTATATGGACTATTCCATCAATATACTATATATATATATATATATATATATATATATATATATATATCAGAATGTACTAATGACCTATAAAATTATTCATCATTGATTCCTCAATGATATTACTGTCAAATGAGGAGAGCAAAGTGATTTAAGAAATGTGCTATTTACAGGAAGTGAAGGAAGGAAAACGTTCAAATATTGCATTTTCATACTTTTGCACAGAAAATGTTTTTAAAATAGACATAGCACTCCAATTTTTGTCAAAATTGATTACTTTTTTTAGTTTTGTAGTCCTTCATGGCAACATTTTGAAATTAGCTGGTATTCTGTTGTTTCCTGGATGATGACCCAGTACCTTCCATCCCGTGTGTGTGTGTGTATATTCTGTAATTTTGTTGAGCTTGTTTTTTGTTCAGTATTTGATATTGCGTTATTTTACACCAACTTGATAAGTACAATATAAGGGAGGTAATCCAATCCAATACGTCCTAAAGACAGGCTCCAAGATGACAAGACCGCGAATTGTGTTGAGTGAATCATCATAAAGCCATCACTTTATGCATATGTAGAAGTATGTTCAAGTTAATAGCCCATGTGCAAGAAATACACATATCTAATTTCATGAACATTTTAACAAAAAGTAACCTTTTATCATTTTACATAGGTTTGAATGTAATAGTGCTTCATGCTCTAACACAGCAGGTGTCACTTTTTTTTCTGCTTGAAAGCATAAGAAATCCATAAGAATATTTCCAATTTTAAAAGATTAAAAAACCAAAAAACGATCTGCCATATCAGAGTTCCTCTGGATTAATCATTTGTTCAAAACCTATATAGTTACAGTATGCACAAAACTTTAAAAACATCCTACAAATACAATGAATCTTGTCACAAAATCTAGTCACAAGTTAAGTACACACAGATCTGTTGATGTGTAATGCTTCCAGTATCTCAAGGGAGGGGGGGTGTTTCTTCTGAGAATATATAAAACAAGTAACCCTGCACTCCTCAATTATTTCTGTTTGAATTCTGGAGATGAGGAAGAGGGCTTCCCATCTCTTTCTATATGCACTGCGCACGTGAAAAAAAACAGAATAATTCAGAGGAAATATTACAATAACAACAAAAGACACAAAGAATGAGATCAATTATCTAAACAATTCTTTCGATAATAATGGCATCATCTCAAAATTAGAGAACATATCATTTTGTGATCTATTCTTAAACGGCAAAGTTACACCATGAAGTCATATAGATGCTATAAGATATGAATGATGGATCGGGTGTCTGGGATGTGATAATTTGCCTCTAAAGATTCAGATTCTATAAGTTCTTCGCTTACTTTACTTTACCTACAGATTATTGAAAGATTAAGAATTTGAAAAAAAAAATAATATCATCATCATCATGTTATTGTTGTGGTTGTTGCTTACTTTGATTTCAGAATATGTAAGTCAGCAGCTGAGTCTCAACCAAAGACCTAAGGCTAGCAACCTTATCAGTTATGACAGTCCGAGTTGGAAAAAAAGGGTAGCAGGGCTTTTACATATAAAGATGATACAATACTTCCATAAACGTACTCCTACAATTACATAAAGTGATGTATGCTAGGATTAGAACATACATTCTCATTGACAAAATTTTTAATTATTTGCACTGCGGATGTAAGGGCTATTGTCTGTTTTTCAAATATGTTGGGCATTCCAAGTGTGTTGTCTGCAAATTCATTAGTCCTTCTTTTTTGAGAAGTCCAAGGACTCCAACATTATTATTACTAATTGATTTATGTATTATTAATATAATTATTATCATTATTATAAGGAGAAGAAGAGAAAGAAATAATGTTTAACACTAATAAGCATAGAAAATCAATCTGTCCTACTTGAAATAATTGTACTTGATATGATAAGAAACAGGACTCATGGATGAATTGTGAAAAACACCAGGAATTATACAGAAGACAAGTTTGGATTGTGCACAACATTTCAAGACATGAAAAAGGCTTGCAGGCAAATCATGAACCACATACCAAAAGACAAAATACCTACGTATGAATTGAGTACTACTCACCAGGAAATGGATAATGATGAGTGAATTTTGCAATAAATACCAAAAAAACTAAAAACATTCATGGGTGAATTATGCAACACATACCAAAACTAATAAGACCCATGGGTAATTGTGCAATTCATACCAAAATATAAGACAGATGGGTGAATAATACACTCCATACTAGATAAATAAAACATGGTGCTTAATTTGTGCAACAGATATCATGAGACTGATGGGCGAATAGTGCCCTACCTTTCTTGAGGTAACAATGATTACTTGAGAGTGTCTCTCTCTTCTTCTATTAATTTGCAACAGGTTGTACTGTATTACATAGTACCAGCGGTAGTGAATAATCCTTGACCCACCAGTATATGCCAAAAGACTAAAACAATCCATACATAGGTTATGTATGACATATCAGAAAATCAAAATGACCTACAGTTGGGTCATGGAGGAGCCAAAATATAGAATTTGACAAAACCTCGACTGTTACAATGGTTCAAAAGCAATGTAACAAACCACTTAAACTTTGCCAATGCTAAACTGAGTGACCATGTCATCAATTGCCAATGGGATGCCATCAGCCTCAAACACTGTTTTTCTTACTACTTACCATTTGTCTGCTTGAGTTTTGTCCATTCATTTTTGTCAACGTACTTCGCCAGTGACTCATTGAGGCAGAGGAAAGAGCCCCCCATAAAAAGGAGGACATTCAGTATTGTGTCAAAATGCTGCTCGTGAAGTTGATGACTCTCAAACAAAGAAGAAAGATTCTGGCAGGGGTCATCACCAATTGGCTGAGTCTCATCCAAAAGACACAACCTGACCTCGGCACCATGCCGAAGCACTTGCTGTAAAAAAGGTCCATCAAAATTTGGTAACATGATATCCTGACCCGTGAGATCATTGTCAAGTGCAAAGAGAATGCAACAGTTGCCTGAAATGTGGGGATGATAGACATTTGGGGAGGCACCGTATTTCCAAAAGAGTTCTAAAAAATCAAGACGTTTTGACTTTAAAACGGACAATATTGGTGGCATCAGGCCATTACGGAAATCATTCACTTCGAACCCAAACTCAAGGAGAGTTTCCACTGTTTCAAACATCATCGTTCGAGATGTGGCATGTGAGAGAAGTGGTGCCTTCTCCCAGAAATTCTGGTGGCGCCAGTTTTCATAAGAGACAGTCATGTCCCTTGCAGGGTCCTCAGTTAGTAGGTAACGCAGAATGTCTGTGGTGGCAAGGTCAAGGGCCAGGCAAACTGGTTGCCATTCCGACGAACAGGTTTCTTTGATTTTTTCCAGATTTGTAACCTTGTATAAAAGTTTCACACAGCTGGAGGAGGAGAAAAAAGAAGAAAAATTAGGAAAAAGCAATCATTCGTGTAAGATTTTAGTGATTCTCAGATGGGAGTCACTTGGCTCCCAAGGATGGAATTTCAAAACTAAGGCATAGAATTTTAACCATGGAGGGAATAGTGGTGGAATAAATTGTTTCAATTATCAACACTGTGAAAGTAGAATGGTGAAAAAAAATACTAAATGATAATTCAAAATGGGAGAGGAATTGAGGAAACCTGGGATTACAAGGGGAGGAATCTGACCCAGGACTCTGAGAACCTCTGTTTTTGATAAAAGCTACCAGAAATATAAAACTGATAAAAAATAAGAATCATCAGGTTGAAACTGAAGTACTGAATTTACCTTATTTAATGCTCTTTTTCCCAAAAAAAGGCTAAAAAAAATATCCCCCACCAACACATCTGGTAAGTTGATGTTTATTTATAGTTATAAGTTGAATTTTGATCTGAAATTTTTAGAGATTAATATTCACAGGGAAGGAAATTATGTTGAAAATTAAATATCTATATTTATACATATGAATGCTTCTTTCATGATAAGGCAAAAGTCATTTTAATCTACTGTCATATATATTAAGAAATAGTGTGTGCATATAATGTAGTGGGCATATCTGTTGTGTGTATTAATGTACTATATGTATATATATATATATATATATATATATATATATATATACATATACATATATATACATATATACATATATATATATACATATATATCTTTTTTTTTCAAAATTTTGAACAGAAACTTTGTTTTTTTTAAATTTGTCTTCCGTTAGATAAGTACTGAAAATTTTGCAATCCTTTGTTAAAGGATCCCCTGCCATTTTCAGCATTTTAAACCATTGGTTACATTTGCAATGGAAGATCATATGCCTAAATTTTTTCTACTTTCAAGAAAGCTTTGATTTGTAAGAAAAGATTTATATTGAAAGCATATAAAAAAGATAAAAACAGGAACAGTTAATATATATATATATATATGTATATATATATTATTTTTCTTTTCAAGGAAAAGAATATTTTTCTTTCAAATTATCAAGTGAATAAACTAGAATGAAACAAATCTAGCAACTATTTAGAAGCTGACTCGCCTCACTCCAAGAGGCACTGCCTGTCTGTCAGTTGGTAAGTCTGTCCATGTATTTTTTCTAAGCTATTTCAAGTCAGATTCACTTGAAACTTGATGAAAAGATGTTCTTACCTAAAATTATCTTCCACCCAGGATCGCATGATCAAGCGATAATGGCATGAGAATTGAAAAAGTGACCAATGAAATCATTTATTTGTCACATTTTTGTAAATGCACATGTGTGATTTTTCTTTAACTTATTCGATTTTGATAAATAATTTTATACATATAATATAAAAGCTCATGTTACTTTTGGTCTGTTTGTTTATTGATTGGTTTCTGTCATGCTGAAACAAATAGAAAGTAAAGACTGGTGTAAAACAAGGGTCTATTGTGTCTTAATGTTCATGTCTACATCAATACTACTATTCTGTTGATGTCATACTAATAGCATAGAAACCATTTCAGTAAACAAAGGCATCTTTGACTTTTCATGAATAAAACTCATTTTTCTCAGATCAAAACAGAATTTCTTTTTTTTTTTTATCTAATTCATTTGCTTATCATTTCAAAATGAGTTGCCGAAATTTGACAGAAAAATGAATTACATAAGAAGTGTGAATTTTTGGTTTGCAATAGATATATTAATACTAAAATACATATGTATATTTTATTGGTCATTTTTCCACAGATACCATGTTAACATATATAAATGAAGTATGTTGATACTTTGAGGAAACACCCTGTAGATAGTCTCAAGCTAGGGAAAAATGTATTACAACACTAAGCAGTATGATTTTGTTGTTCCTCTCTCTCCTCTTAAAAGCAACAATTTGACTGATGAAAATATCTCCCAATCAGTATTTGAAACAATGGACTCCTCCACTTGAACAAATGCTTTCACTTTTTGATAAAAACTCAGAGGAAACAGATTAGATGTAAACATATATTTATACTATTAACAGCTTTAAATAGTGAAATATTGAGTGAGTGATAGTAAAAGATTTTGTAATGTGGTTAGAAATGAGAAATTATCAAGAGACTGGGTTTGATGATTCCTGTTTGTATTTTAGCACTTCCCCTTTTTGTAATCAGTAATGTCATTAAGGAAACGGTTCTACTCAAGATTTGAAAATTGTTTGTGTGGAGTTCTATTATAGAATGTTTTTAAGATTGGAATCAGGGGTGAATCCATTGTCGAGCTCATGGTCTTCTAGAATTTGAAAATTCAAAAATGCTATGGAAAAATCATCCAAATTCCAAGAATTTTTATTCTCCAGCATGATTACCCCCCCCCTACTTTAATTCATTTGGTGATTTATTTTACTTATAATTTTTGTACCATCATGATCTTAACACATACAAAAGATAAGTCCATGTCCATAAAGTCTATTTTTCTTTTAGAAAAAAGGAAAATCTGAGGGACTGTCAAAGCTCTTCAGTAAAGAAAAATTGAAAATTAAGTAAAATATTGCTCTTTTTTTGCAAATTTTTATTTAATTATTAATCATAAATATATTAGGGTCATTTTCAGTAGAAAAAAATCTTGTAAATTGATTTTTTTTTAAAGATATCTTTTTGTATCATAATGAAATTTTGTTAATAATTTCACAGCATGTTGAATAATCAAATACAATCATTGAAAAAAAG
This sequence comes from Thysanoteuthis rhombus, assembly GCA_963457665.1. Taxonomy (NCBI): domain Eukaryota; kingdom Metazoa; phylum Mollusca; class Cephalopoda; order Oegopsida; family Thysanoteuthidae; genus Thysanoteuthis; species Thysanoteuthis major. Next base: position 28,898,104 of record OY735207.1, on the reverse strand, counting down.
AATATTGCACCTAAGGAATTATTTTTCATACTTTTTGTTTTTTTCATTAAATCTTTTTTGTAAGTATGCAAGGCCAGAGGTCAATTAAAGAGACCCCACTGTTTTTAAAATAGGTGAGAAAAAGCTTTTCAATAAGCTGCCAACAACCATTATTGATGTTTTGCCGGTAAACTTACAAAATATGAAAACACTAAATTCAAATAGCCCAATCTTATGTTATCATTAATGAAAATTTGTTTTCAAGACAAATTTTAGGACTTCTTTCTTTCCAACAAAAACAACAAAAAAATGAAGAACAATTTCTAAAATAATCTAATAATGCCTTTAAAATAGTTCAAATAAAAAACAATCAAAGAAAATGGGCTGCTGGAGAAATCAAACTTGCAACCAATAGGGTAGCCATTTGCTGCTACCACTTCCAACTGAAGATTCAACCAAACCATCCAAGATTTCTTGACATACATAAAACTGTCCTGACTCACGACTATGGCCTCCCACGTATCCTCATTTTTTATTTCCATTTTTGCTTTCAAAGCTGATGTGAAATTTGTTTTCAACAGAAACCTAACCTTTTGACCAATAAAATATACACACATACTACTGAAGCTGAGAACACTTCTCAAAACATGTACAGCATACTAATTAATTTGTGAATTAATTGACAAATTAAGTCTCCGTTTACTTATATTCCTGAGTTTGTCTCATTCCCTATTGTTCACTTACACACACATATATATATATATATATATATATATATATATATATATTACTCATCATACTGTTCACATAGGAACAATAATATATATGTAGAGATACATACTTACTCGTAGTTCTGAGATTAACAGAAAATTATATACATATATATATATATATATATATATATGTATAGAGTAGAAATCTCTAATTCAAAATATGTTGTGTGATTAGTTTATTTTGTAGAGTGTTCAACACAAAACCACTTGGTTAGAGTAGAGCATTAGAGATGATGAAATAACTGATTCACTACACAGGCACATTTGTGTTTCTGGCTTCATATGTATAAATATATATTATTTCCCTTATTTATAATCATTTTATATTTTCTTACAGTGTTATCTATATCTCTGTACTCTGTCATGTATGCATTTCTACTATTTTTATGTTTTGGGGCTATTTTGTTTTTTTTAATACATGGACATTAATAGACTCCCTCCTATTAGTCCGTAAAGAAAAGTATTTACAATTTATCAGTGGCAGCTGTAGCACTTCCATGTTACTAGGTGGTCATTTAAAAAAAAAAAAAAAAAAAAAGGGAACACACCTGTACTTCTTGTGTCAATGGCTGGGGGGGATGAGGGGGAGGGTTCTGGTCACATAGGTATTGCTGATGGTTTGTGAGCTTGTTAAGTAGGCAGACCTTTCAAAAGCCTGGGGTCAGTGGATAAATTAATATAAATAAAAGGGGTCTTTGCTTATAAAGAGGTTGGAAACCCCCTCGGGCATATCAACAACATGACTCTACCATGCAACAGCTACATATAATAAAAAAAAATACGTTAGCAGTTGTTATAGCATGCAGTTCCCAGCTAGGGTGGCATAACACTGGACATTTTGGCTTTTGAGCACTCTGTCCTCCATCCAGCAAAGTTGCACCAGACATGAATTTTTTCCTCCTTTTTGGGGTCAGACTGAAAAAAACATTCAAATTACCTCAGATATACTCATAACAGTGGGAACAGCAATTACATATAATAAAAATATGTTGCCAGTTGATGGATTTTTATCATATGTTGTCATTGTCATCACTGTTGATGTTCCAACTGTTTTTAGAATATCTGATAAAATTTATACAACCCTTTTTAATGTCTGAACAGAGTGCTCAAAAATTTCAGTAGAAATCTTTCAGTCCAAGTCAAATTATTAGAAGGATGAATGAAAACCTTGGAAATAGTCACTCGGGCTGAGCACAAGTATCCCAAGTGTTGGAGTCACAACTGATATATATATGCACATATATTTTTTTCTTTTCTGATAAATGATCTTATAAATATTCAAATATATCTGTGAGTTTTTCATAGGGAATAAAAAGCAATAGATAAATATGAGGCTTAAGTGAACTAATCTATTGTTTTTTCATGACTTTCCTTAGAAAAGATACAACTTTTTAAAAAGTGTCAAACCTTCCTTTGCTGCTCACCTGAGTTTGTTACAGACAATGCCAGTTTGCAGAGCACAAATTGGAATAGAATCTATGGTGAAGATGTTTGGATCAGCTTTGTAAGAGAGGAGTAACTCCACACATTTATAATGTCCTTCCTGTGATGCTGCTAATAGGGGAGTAGCACCATCAAAGGCTGTGATATCAGCCAGATCAGCAAAATCTGATAAGGGGAGAAGAAAGACAATCAAATTAATACACTTGTTCCTTTCTACCTATATAACAATAGTACACATAACATTCCCTGATTTTTGTCAAAATTTCTGAAATGAGGAATTATCATTGCTATACACTGTATTCAAACTAGAGTTCTCATCCTGGTTGTTATAGTCACAACATTCTGGCCATTGTACCCTCTGTTTAAGGCTTCTAAGTGTCCTATGGAAACATAGACTACTGAATAAAAACATTTGTTTTGAAATTGATAACCTGCCCAAGGGTTTTGCATTCAATCCTGGATCGGGTAGTACAAAAAAGTTATCTACTTTGGCTCAGTCAAAGAAGCATGCAAGTGACATCACAAGAAAGAATTAACTGACAAGAGATATCCTTCAATATGAACTGCAGTATGAGAATAATCTATTCGTGGGGATAGCATACAAGGTCCAGTTTGAAATTCCAAAGTTACCAATGAAGACAGACACCTCAAGAAAGTCAGAGGGTACAATGGCAGAATGTTGTGACTGTAACAGCCAAGATGAGGATAAAAGTAAGTAATCAGTGTAGAATAACACTTTGCAACTTCCCACAAAACACATTTTGAAAGTCATAAATATGAACATATAATTGGTGTTTTCAATTATTTTAAAAATATAATTAACCAATATAGTTAATCATGAATTAAAAATTATCCCCTTTGATGTACATATATAATCTAAATAAAGCACAAATTAAGAACAAGCCAAGTTTTAATCATTCATCTATGAAGTGCATCCAAATCCACAATGAAGACTACAGAGAAGGTCTTCAGATGGCTTTGGACCATGAGGGGGGATCAGTGGGTGAATGCAATCGGGACATAAGTCAGGGTCTGATCAACCCTGTCTGGATTGCCTTAACAAGGGTGTATGATGTTGAAAAACGTGAAACACCCAATGATCTCAGGTACATAACTGATGATGTGTCCCAGTGCAATGCTTCCTATACTTTTCAGATGATTATAATGAAAACATCTAATAATTCAAACAAGGTTTAAAAATTGATTACACATAAAAAGGATTAGATATGATATTGAAAATACTGAAAAAGTTATTGATTTCCATGTTGAGTTCATAAAAGTTTAAAAGGAAACAAAATTAGATTGATCTGAACATGTTTGTATTCCAGCGTTACCGACACAGATGAAGAAAAGAAAAGAAAAGATAAGCCTGATGCTTTACATATTGACCATTACAAGTAAAAGGCAATATTACACCATGCGCTTTTCTTAATTTCAACACTAGCTCCAACTGTCAATTTCTGGTGCTATTTTGGATAGACCAACATGCAAGCCACCTTCAATAACAAGTCTAGATCTGTAGTTTGTCTTGATGTTTGTAAATGTTGTTTCACACAAATATGTTGTCATAAAAGGTAACAATATATTGACTGTCTAGTTGGACAACAATGGATATTCACAAGCAATGCTCAGCTAAAAAGATTGAAGTGATTGTTCTTGAAACTGAATTTCCAAAATTCAATCAAACGACAATCCAGCTAATTCATCATTTTAATGTCCAGTGAGGTCAGTAATTTCAACATCTAAAGGATTGCAGATCCAGTCAAAATTTTCCATATAATCAATCAAGAAATATTGATCAAAACAATCAGCAAGTGCTTCCAAGTGTTCTCTGATGTCCCAAATTATCTAATCAGCATCAACTGAGGAATTGTTGCTGATATAATCAGACAAGATTGGAAACATATCCAGAATCTTCTTGTTGATTCTTGTTTTCCATAAACTGACATTCTTTTTGAATGCTGCAATCTTATCATGGTTTCTTGAGATGTTTGAATCTATTCCTTGCAATGACTATTTCAGTTCATTCAGTAAATTGATGCTCAATACCTCTGGATCCAATAATCTTTACCTCACAAATAAACAAATCAGGAAAAAAGAAACACATCTTCTAACCTGATTCAGCAGCTTTTTCCAGTAATATTTTCAGACATTCAAAATGTCCCCTCTGTGCAGCCAAAAATACAGGCGTTAACTCACTATCATCTATGACGTCAAATCTGGCCCCACATTTCAACAGATAGACAAGGATTCGTATCTCATTTATCTCAACGGCCTGATGCACTGCCGTGGTGTAAGTGAATGTGACAGCTTCCAAATTGGCGTTTTTCTCAATAAGCAATTTCACACATTGGTACGAGCGAGCATTGACAGCTGCAAAAAAAAAAAAATCTAATAATTATCATGATGATAATAGATAATTAAACCTCCTATAATTGTAAGTTCAGCTGATCCATTCTTTGGCCTTCCTCACATGTGCAATCTCTATGGAACATAACTTTTGTAGTTGTGAGATTCCTCATTAAGAAAGTATGAACAATTTTTTAAAAAAAATTTCAGCATGAAATATACCTGATTTTGAAAACTTAATAAAAAATTTCAAAATAGGTTTTTGATTCTTACATATTTCTCTAAATGTAAATTAGTCCAAATTTTCCTCTAAAGTAAAAGAACATATTTTCATTAATTATAAGATAGATTTTGACTGCTATAAATTTACAATGTTTTATATTCAATATTTCCTATATTCAGCAAAAAAATCAATAATGACACCATTATTGATGACAGCAGAAGATTTTTTCAGATATTTGAAATTGCGTTGTTAAAAATCTACCCCTCCCAAAAAAAACGTTTTCATCAAATTCAGATCATTTTAGCAAAAACACTTGGTATTATCATCAGTTAACTAAACTGCATTAATATGTACAATATTTTGTACTTGAGAAAAATGAAAAAACACTTTTTATACTATCAATTAGCACGTTTCCAAAGAAGTTATCAATATTCATGATTGATAATAAGACACTGGGCATTTTCTACCAGATACAGAAGACCAAGAAGACATGCAGAGGAATTAACGGCAATAAAATGTGGCACAACAGTTGTCATCTGCATCAATTTACAACCTTCTATAATTCAAAATAAGGGTCAATTTACATGAACAAAAAGAAAAAATAGGGAAAATATATGATTAATCACACCTGTAAATATTTTAGAATTATTTCACTATATTTAATTATTCATCCTTGTTATGATATTTATATACAAGTTCCAGTTGAAGCAAGATATAGAAAGAATACAAAATATAAATTTCAAAAATATAGGATTGTTCTAAATAATCAATAAAAATGCTGAGACATCTTCAAAAAAAAATATTGATTGGAAGAAAAAAATCTTTTCTCAATCAAAAGCCTAAATTATAATTAATTGAATATAACTAAAAAAATTGCCAAAAAAAAAAATATTTTACTTAATTTTCGTTTTTTATGATTCCTAAAATAGGATCCCTGTTCGAGCAGACTGCAACAATTTTCTAAAAAAATTTAAATATAATTAATATCTCGAGGGATTTATCTGGTAAATGTCCAAAAATCAATGAAAACAAGAGAATATAAATAAAATGAATCATCAAACTAATAAAAGGTGGATTAAAATCATATGAAAGAAAATTTTCTCTTCTGAAATTTGGAATTAAATTTTTTTTTTTTCCTATTCATCCTTTAATGAATAAGTATTGAAAATTTTACTAAAATCAAATGATATGCTGATTTCTGTCAGATATTCAAACTTCTCAGGTTTCTATTTTCTGGTAGAAACTGCGTTTATATTGTTCATATCTATCATTAAGTATCCCACACTAAGCTAAACTTAGTTAATATCAAAATAAATAAGGTGAAACAGAGTCAAAATCCAGTTGCTATAAATTTATAAAACTCATTCATCTGTTCATTTTAAATATTAAAAAGTGGGTCAATGCACGACAGATGAAGTTATTGTGTTTTTTTCTGCAAAGAAAGAGAATTTATTTTGGAAAATGAAGGCAAATGGAAAATCATGTGGGATAAGAGGGTTTTGTCTTCAAACCTTTTATAGAAATATAAATAGAATCAGCAACTCGTGCAGAGGATAATTTTCAACTAATCTAAATCAATTGTCCAGGTAGTTCCCAAATTACAACAGAGTTCTGTTCAGACCAAATTGTTATAAGTCAGCTCTGATAGATGTTGAATACCTTCTGTAGTGAGTTGTAATAGTAATGTCAATTGACATCAGTGTCTCAAAAAATCTGTTTTTTCTTTGTTTTAATTAAAATTACCATCATACGTTTCAGATTTTTATTGACATGTTGCCTTATTGTCAATAGTATACATAGGTGACTATAGATGCTTTTTATGCCTTGATAACTGCAAGATGTACAAAAATAGAAGCTGACATTTGGTTTATTTACAGGATATCATTATTAAGCCGCTGTTGCATAGAGTAAACTGAGATAACCCCAGGAATCCTCTACATGCATGCAAAGTAGCTATATATCTATTATCATGTAGTCTCCCCACCAAAATAACATCCTTAGTACACATATAATTGGTCATCTCATAACGATTGTATGTGTGGGTTGTCATAAGTTGTGTACATCGTAACTCGAGAACTACCCATATCGGTTAATTAGGGATGCAAAATAACTTATAACATGACCCACTTTCAATAGCAATGAGGATACTTTTATGATTTTCAAAACCATGTTGCATATCTCCAATGACCATCCCTTCTACTGGAATTGAAAAGTATAGGTTCTCAAACAGAACAACTAATGGTCATAGCAAATTGAAAAGAAAGGCAAGTAAGTCCAATATTGTTAAGGTAGATAATAAACATTTATTCATCAGATAGAAGTTGAAATATTGGGTTTTTTTCTGTAACAACTCAGCACAATCTCAATATGCTTAAAACATTGGTAAGGTCAGAAAGAATGAGTGTGCTGGATTTCAGACCTATTCACTGGGTAGTTTTGCTGTCTCGCAAGACTTAATTTAAGAGACAGATCTCATGGTGTATTTCAAAGTGAATCAGAATAGGACGAGATAAAGGTTTAATTATATATAATCAAAGTCCCCCACTCTGATAAATATACAAAAATATTGCCCGTCATATGACAGTATTTTGAATCTGGGAATATATGTAAACATTTTGGATAATATTGTTCTCTCTTTTCTGGTCACCCATATCTAGTTACTTCATAAAAGCTTGTAAAATGAAATAGGCTTTGATCATTTATGAGTTATGAAAAGTGACTCAACACTCACTTTACAGGTAACTGATACATGCTGTAAGCAAATGTATCCTTTCACTATATTTCTAGTAAAAGGAAAGAAATATTTTTTTCAAAATACAGCTAAATAATTATCAAATTGATTGATTTTCATAAAATCCTAATTACATAACTGCAACTTTAATTTTTCCTGAAAGTTGAAATTTTTCATTATTGTCTTGTTTTTCAAAAAAAAAATTAAACAAGCTGTTTCATTGCTCATGATTTTTCAAGATTTATTTATCTAAGCTTTAACCTAGGTCATCATAATAAATTTTTTGATTTTAATTTTTTCATTACACTGTTTTATTGTTGGTCAAGACTAAATTAAGGTACATTTGTTTTTAATTTTTTTTTTCTATGAAATATAGATGCATTTATTTTTCAGACTTTTTAATAATTTTTAAAAGATTTAATTATATATAGAAAGTAACAATCAAAATACAATACATAATTATAATTCCAGTAAAACTAAAAGCCATAGGTCTGTATCATTATCCATGCTTAAAGCCCTATTATTTATAAAAATTTTAGAATAATACAAAAGCATGGTCCTCCTAGATGTTAGGCAATATAGACGTATTTTACAAAAAGTGGGGTTGATGGTAAAGATACACATCACTCCAAAAGTGAAAGATGTGGGTCCCATACAGAATGCATTAATAGAAAGAATTCAAAGGAGAGCAATGATAAGAGTACCAGGAATGGCAAATTGAACTTATGAAAAGTGTCTCCATAAACTGAAGCTACCAACTCTCAGCTACAGAAGAGTAAGAAAAGAATTATGTAAGATCATGAATGAAAATTATGACAAGAGGGGTTGGTAGCTTCTTCAAAAAGAGGAAGAAAATACACAAAGAACACAAATCAGGGGGAACAATGAGAAAATGCAGCCACAAAGAGCCAGGTTGAATATACAAAAATATAGTTTCAATGTCTCCACTGTGTGGATATGGAATAGTTTACCAAATGAAATAGCGTGTTCAAAAAATATGATTTCTTCAAAATAGACTTTATCAATAAGGGATTCTATACAACTACAAATTCAAAATGAACATTTGGAGTCATGTGAAAATGTAAAATGATTACAGGAGCCTGGAGAAGAGGATTTTACTTAAAACCTGTTCCAGAAAATACCTCAAAGCTGAGCTATAATTTAGGAATAGATATAACAACTTTTAGACATCATCTTACCCATCACAATGAAGTTTTTGAAAAGTTTCTTGAAGTTATTTCAACTGGCATGATTTGAATATAGACAGATTTAGTACATCTTCTCCTTCCAACAAGATTCATTTGCAGAAAAAAACATTTAAAAAATCATTGATTCTTTGTTTTTAGTTTAAAGCAACACCAACAACATGTTATTTTTTTCATGCCTTGTTGTCCTCATTAAATTTGGAAATGGTTAAGTAAATCCTGTTGGGATCAAAACAAAACTATATGATAGAAGAAAAAATGTTTAAATTCTATACCATGTTACCACCATGTTACCACCATGCAAAAAGAAAAAAGTTTGTCCATTTCCAAATGATTCCCTCCTCAGGCTAATGTGTCATTTTTTTTTTACTTAAACTCAAATGTAATACAAAACATCAACTTGGATTTTAGCCAATACTGGTGATAAAATCTATAACATTTATGATTACATTTTAAAAGCTTCAGAAGCAGTTGGAGTCAAACCATCACAAGTTATAAGATTTATAACAGATTAAGGTTCCAACATGATTCCTGCATTTGATACAATTAAATCTGATGATATTTATGATGAAGAATTATATGATAATGGAGATTTTAACCTTTTCATACTCAAAAGAATGAATTGCTTAGCTCATATTTTGAACTCTTCCCTAATAAAAGTGTAAGACAAACCAGGCTTAATTTTAACCACAACTAAAATTAAGCTGTCTTCCCTCTGGCAGTTCGGGAATAAATTAAGAGCACGGATCAGAATAAGTTCTCGGTGAGAATCAAACTCACAAATAAATTAATTTATTTAAAGCAATAAATTTATTTGAAGCATTTTTCAGAAAAGTGACTAGGAGGGAACGGCAAACATTGATGGAGAATATTTAAACCACTTGAGATTCATCAATGATGTTTCCATGGCATCAGAAGCATCGGAAGAATTACAAAACATATTAACTGATCTAAATATGGCAAGACAAAAGTGACAACAGTAAAGTCCGCAAAAAGGTCATAAGAATAGAGAGCGAGAATGATGAACAAATTTACCTAGAATAAGTAATAAAGTTAGAGAAAGACCATGAAAGCAAAATAAAACAATGTAAAATGTTTGTCGGCAAATTTGGTATGATTAGAGATATATTGAAGAGCACCCTGAATGCATAATACCAGCTGTGAAACAAAATGGCCAGAGAAGAAACTTAAATCGCAGAGAGTGACATGGGAAGAGTAATACTAGGGATAACTCTAAGAGATAAGAAAAGATCAGCCCAAATCAGAGAAAGGACTACAGTGAAGGATATCATACAAATAATTATACGACAAAAATGGAGATCAGTTGGACACTAAGCAAGAACAGATGATAACAGATGTAGCAAAAGAGTAACTGGTTAGTGCTCAGGGTGGTAAGCTCAGTAGGAAAAAAACAAATACAAGATGGTCGGATGAGATAGAAAGGTTTGCTGGTAAGACAAAGGTTAGCACAATCTCTGTAGTCATGGTGAGAGATGGGAGAGGCCTTCTCCCAGCAGTGGACTTATAGGACAGAATAACAAGACAAGCCCATTAACCACAGAACTATGGTAAATGCTTAAGAAAGATTATGATAAAATTTATCCAAACCTTCCCAAAGAGGATTGTATCCTCCAGGAGTAGCCAAGTTTGGATCAGCTCCATAATGAAGAAGTGCAGCTACGCACTGGTGGTTTCCTTTCTTGGCTGCAAGCAGTAAAGCTGTTTCCCCTTCAAAACTCTGTATATTCACATTGACATTTCCTGGAAGGTGAAAAAGAACAAAAGAACAATACATCAAGAAGACTAAATCAGCTATCACTGTATTTGATGATATAGAAGACCCCAACCATCATTATTTCAGTAGGGAAGATATAGAGCATTTCCCTAAATTCTTTTCATTGATCATACGGTTTTTTTTTGTCTCCTTACCAAGTTCTGACCAATGTGGGGCTAGACAATGGAGGTTACGTTTACCTTTTGAGCCATTTTTTGTGAAAAAATAAAGAGGTGAGGGTCTTATATGCTATCAAATACAGTAGGTTGATGTAAAAGCTTCCAAGATTTGGTATTTCCAGTTTTGTTGGTTCTAACTTTCACCAAAAAAGATCCATCACAAAATGTTATACAGGTCTTACCAGAAACAATAACTGTGCTGAAGAAAATTACGCTATATTCATTAGATTCTCTTTCCTTTCCAACTTTTCACAAAACAGATTTATATTCATTGATTTATATTTTTATTTATAAAACTGATTAATATCACTTTGTTTTAATTTCATTGGAATATTTTTTGTTTGATTTAATCTTGAAACAAAACCAATTGCAGATCTGTTGCATGTGAGAAAATCAATAAGAGAAAAAAGAGTGATTTCTTGCTCTTATGTTAAGTTGGAAGGAAATGAAACTGAAGACTCCATATTAATGACTACAAGAGACATCGAACAGACCAGAATTCTAAACAAACTATCAATTAATTTCCTTTTAGTGAAAGAAGTGGCAGTATGATTTGAAAATACACCGAAATTGCAGTACTTGATTTACCTTTTTTAGGAGACCTTTAGGTACTAGTTTCATATAAATCCAACTAAAGCAAATTACATTGTGACTGTGTGAAAAATAATTTCTTTTCTGGTTTGAGTGATTTTTCATAAAAAGTTAATTTCTTTCTGAACCAAACATACCAGAATTTTATTATTTCTAGTAGAGAATTATACAGTCAAAACAGATCTCATAGGTATTATTTATTACCAAACTCTACATCATTGAAACTGTAACCCAAAATATGAATATGAAGCAGACCCAAAATATGTATACCCCTATGAAAGAAGTTATTTAAAATCAATATATGGTGTAGCTGCCTTCATTTTCTACTACCATGATGCTGCCAAACTTGTTGGATACCATCAGTCTCAAATAGGTTGATTTTTGTTTCATCTGACCACAGTATCCTGACCAAAAATTTTCTATCTTTTTTCTCCTGTATAAACTTTAAATGAGCCTGTTTGAGTCTTGATGTCAGCAGCGGTTTCTGACATGGTCATCGACTATGTAAATCTATTTCATTCAGTGCACATTTGTTGTAATTGAAACATTCACATTTCTTTAGCAACATCCTCAGCCTATTTTCTCCTAACATAACAAATAAACCTGGGGGGGGGGGGGTCAACTTTGCATGCTCATCCATATCGCTTCTGTACAGCTTTTTCACTTTTCTTGTAATTTTACACAATTTTGGCAATGATATTTTTGCTTAACATCAATCTAATAGCTGTTTTTTTGGTAGTTATGTTTGTGCAAATAAATGATACATTTCTCCATATCAGGAGAAAGTTCCCCACGTGGAGCCATTTCTGAAATGAACGTCTATACAATGAAAACTATATTTTTACATACAGTAAGCTCCCTTAGTGTACTCACTCATGAAAGTCAACCACATCCACTATCAATTTCTGATTTTGGACAACTTTACACAGGATTATAGTCAGAACTACTAAAACTCTTTGAGCCAAATAGTTGAAATGACAAAATATTTAATAATATCAATTGACAATGGTAGATTACTATTGCAGAGAATTCACTCAACAGGAATCACTTTCCAAGAATAAGTAAATGAGTAAGTACAACACATCAAATAATAACTTGAAGGGTCTCTATTTCCAATCAAGCATTAAAAATGGAACCCATGAGAGCAGAGGAGTAGAATTTAGAATTAAAATATCAGAATCTATAAAAATCCCATGGAAAACCCATTTTTTTTAATTCTTAAAACGAGGAACAACTGAATAAACTAATCAGCCATATAGTTAGCAAAAGAGAATTCCTTTCAGACCAAGATGTCTACATCACTCAACAGGAATCTGTAGTAGACAAAGGATCAGGTCTTGAAATGCAAGATTCTCCATATGAAGAAGTTGATGTATGCATTCTTGAACACATGAACCCTGCACTCAACTGCACACAAAAAAGCATCAGTTCAACTTATTGGACAACAACACATTTCCTGAGATGGACTAAGTGATTGATTTCAGAAGAGGATAGGAAGATGAATGATGTAAAAGCAATCTGCACAAAATGTATATGAAAACTCATTGACAGTGGCTGCTTTTGTGAAAGCAATGAATAAATCAGATTTTTCCATTTCTAAAAACAAATAAATCTACAAGAAAAAATTCAGGGTCACTTTTTTCGACAGTAACTTTTTTTTTTAATGATATTAGTATTTTTTTTGTACAATTTTTTACAAATATACTACCTTTCTAAATTAGGAAAGTGTGCTCCAAACTGTATAAAATGCACCAAATTTAAAATAGCTAATGGAATGTTTACTTCTTTAGTTATGGACTTTTTTTAACACCTTGTTAGTTTCAATATTTGTTTCTTAGGTTTCTTCTCATAACGGACAGAGTGCTCTCATTTCAACGACTGCGATAGTGCATCTATGGTCAGACTTTCAGGCTTGCTGAATTTGCAGCAATAAAAGGATTAAATAAATGATACTGATTTTTAGCAGCAAAAAGTGGGAGTTATATATTCAACGTTGCATAGTACTTGAGTAAATGCAGAAAATAATATTGAATAGTAAATCAATGAACTAAAATGTGAAATAAATAAATATTTTGTAATTGTAGCCCGTTGTATGCTTTTTCAATCCATCCATAATTTGCTTGTCAATGTAATTCATGATTCCAATGACCTATTTTTGTTTTTGGATCTTTTGAATTAGTTTGTCTGTCAAACCACTTCCCCCTGACTGATTGACAATAATTTAGGCTTGAAATCCTATATCTTTTCATCTTTGTATTGTTAGATCATGTGTATGTCATCAGTCTACTAAGGTCTGCATCAGGTGATTGAATAGCAGTAGTATTTCTTAATTTTATATAATATCAGTACAGAATAGCGTGACAGATAAACAGATGTCCGCACAAAAAAGTGACAATGGTGTTTGTATAATTAGGTATGTACATAACTGTATGAGCCAGGTAGAGGGGAGTGGCAAGCTTGGTCTAGAAAGCTTTACAGCTTTAAACACTGAAAAACTTTTTCTATAGATGTTTTTGTGTGCCATTTCAGTCACCCATTAGCCAATATCTGTCGAGGCAATTTATGTAATCTACCCATGTGTTTTTTTCCCTGTTTCCCTTGTACTTTGTTATTACGATACAATGGACAAATTTTCTCTTGTTTGGATCATCAGTTGTTTACCATGTAACTGTTTCTGGGATTTTAAAAACATAACAGTTATACTAACATGTCATCCCAGCATTGTTGATCAAACACCACCTCCCTTTATCATATAGTTTTTACCATACATGTAGTTTGTCATTTTATATAAGGTTTTATATGTATTGTACATTGATATTATTTCATACTACATACTTATTTCTCAAAACAAGGCTTACTCACATATATTACCCTGAAAACGTTTTTAACGATGGGGGATCAGAAAGTATAACAACAGAGTAACTCGCTCTTCATGTCATTTCTATAGCATGTTCACCCATGTGAATATTAAATCTGTTGTGTGGATTTTAATCTCAAACTGCATGCAAACCAACTTATATCATCTTTAGGAATACTGATTACACAGAAAAAACTTTTTTGAGTCAATTTTCTGCCAACTTATTCAACCAAAAAATTTGACAATTATTTAATATATATATATATATACATATATACATATATGGAGTTAATTTGTAAATTAGAATGAGGAAATTAAGAGAAAAACAAGTTTTACATCTCAAAAGTTTTCATTGTCATGTGGCCAGCAGTATATAAAACTGTAAGCTGTTTGAGAATAAAAGATTTGATGGAACCAACAAAATGTATTAAAACCGGTCCATGCAATCATTTTTCAAGATGTAATACTTGTTTTTCCCCTTTGATTCTTTTCACCTTCCAATTGACAAATTAACACCACCATTTTGTTGGATTACCTCACATCCACACACACACACTTATATATATATATATATATATATATATATATATATATATATATATATATATATATATATACACCACAATACAAATTCAGAATGCAATATAATATAACATAGCACAATATCGAATGTATGATGGACTCATTAAGTGCTCTATATATTCAACATTAAATTAATCTACTATAAAGATTGTTTTATGCACTCCCAAACAGCTGCACTGTATGGGCTGCAAATTTATGTACAAGAATGAATATAGGATAGGAGGCACTGACCCATGGTGACCCCTAAAGGACAATTTACCTCCTACAGTTATCAGAAGATACTACATACAATTTTATACCTATAAGGTTTTTTTATGGTAAAGCATAGCATAGCATACGAACACTTCAAAAAACAATTTGTCTGACTTGAAATTTTTTCACATGCACAAAAAAATATCTCCAAAATTTCTCTGTCTGTATACACAATATATCCAAAAGTTCTCAATGAATTTCAATGATTTTGTGGAAGAGTGGGCAAAAGATTAAGAAAGACATGATAAAAGTTAGGAGCAGATCCATACACTATTACCTGCCCTACATTGTAGCCATCTGTCCACACTGCACAACATCCTTATACTTTCTTAGTCTGTTCACACAATATCTCTAGTTTGCAAAGGAAACCTTTGAAGTGGATCCATGCACAGTTACCTCCATATGTTCCAGCTCACCATCTGCACCACACATTATCTCTAAAAGTTCAGAATGAATTTTTATTAAATTTTGTGGAAGGTTGGGTAATAGGCTACGGAAGAAGTGATTAAAATCTGAAGCAGATCCATCAAGCTATCTACACTATATTATAGCAATCAGTCCAAACAGGTGTTTCATTTTGAAAAGGTTTATGACATTTGATTGAGAATAACTCAAAATGACTTTCATTGAAGCATAGGGTTCTTTCACTATCTTTACTTGGCATAAAATTTCCTTACCAACTATATATAATACGTTCACATTTGATGAAAACTTTTTTCTGACTAGGGCATTGCAATGAAGATCCATTATGAAAAATGGTGCACCATTTTTTTGCGAATGATCTGGAATGTCTTACCCAAGAAAATCTTATTCACTAAAAGTTCCTCTTGCACATCCAATTGGTTTCAATAATCAACTCAGAGCCCTATTACAGCATCAAAACTATAGCTATAAGAGCTGGAACTCTATTAAAACAAAAAGACAATGAGAACTGGAACTGTATAGACCATGGCCTTGCTAGGGTCTGCAATTATGCTGAGAGGGGTGCTGGAAATTTGAGTAGACTTGCTGTCACTTGGTTTTCAGCAATGGCCACCAAACATCTGAACATGCAGATGTAGGAATAATAATCATAACTATCAAGTACTGGGTAAGGATTGATACTTTATACTGCTCAAAGTTAGTCTATTTCTTATACTCACCTTTTTGTAATAAGACTTGAAGGCACCCTGTATTATTGGCCCAAGCAGCTTCATGTAAGGGTTCCCAGCCACGGTTGTCTCGAACATCAGTAGGTCTTCCTAAAAATAAAAAGAGCTGTATAAAATAAAAAGCAGAAACACCTTAGTATCTATGCCTGTATTTCTAAGATACCATTATTATACACTGATCTACTCATATTAATATCTTCATCTTTGTTGTTAAAGTCACTTCATTTCAGTTTTCACACTCCAGCCTCCTCCAGATGACAGTTTCATTTGATAACATTCTGAAAATTTTGAAGCAAACCCTATATTCCATACAAGGGGATATTTTATAGCATTTAATCCATTCTCAAGGTACTACTTTTGCTTTTTGAACTGAACCAAAATAAAAGAAATCTCACTGCCCCACCCAGGAATTGAACTCACATCAACCAGATTAAGATGCACCTATAGGTGATGGAATTTTAGATTCTTAAACCAAATGCCAGATCCTTCCAAATCAAGATACTAGTTATACCCTAATATGGGCGGTAAAATAAGAACAACCCATCCACACAGCTTAATAGACTGTATATCGGAGTATTCAAATATGTAAAGTTATGATATCCTTCCTCTTATTTGGGTACCAGGGCTCAAGAAAGTTCCAAGTTTCCAACAAGCACAAATTTTTCACTAGAAAATTTCTGAAGCTTCCTGATCATGTGTGAAGCATATGGAAAAAGAACACAAGTTTAACAGATGGAAAATTTATGTGTTTATGTACACAGACCCCAGGATGTATTTCTTATCAATCCAGATAGAATACATATTTTCAATATATCTTGTACTTTTCAAGAATTTTATGAAAAACTCCGCATTGACTTTCAGCCATTATTTTGTTTAAAAAAATTTTGTAGGTAGTATATCATTTTATATCAATTGCAAACAATGGATAAAATTAACTAAATTTAATTCAACTGAAACCATTCCTTGTTTATCCAAAATTTTACAGTTTCTCTTTTTTCTATTAACTTGAAGATTTCTTTCAATTTGTCACTTGGTGCTTGGGTACAAAACTGTTGAGTTGCACTTGGAACTTGGTTTTCAAACTTCTTTTTACTATTCAATGATGATATAAAAAATAGTTATTAAACTACATTATGAGTAGAAAAATTCTTGATGAGTAAGAATAATTCTCAAGACTTCACAGGTAGAATAATTCCCAAAATACATGGGATACAAAACCATCATAGCCTATAAAAAGTAAAATTTTATGAATTTAATCAAATAAATCATATACACTAGGGCAGGGGTTCCAAAACTGGGGTAAATTTTGTCAACCGGGGGGGGGGTAAATTCACTAATTATGGAGTTGTACATTTTCTTTTAAAAAAATCATAATTAGGAAATAAATGAAAATAAATCAATGAAATAACATTGTTCCGTGTATCATTGCAGCAACTTGGACTTTAGAAATGTTAAAATCAGTATTTTTAAATTTTCCTTCCATCGGTTGTTTTATTATGTTAGCAAACTAAAATTACAGTAAACTCTCGGTTGAACAGATTAATTAGAGCAAACAAACATCGGTTAATTGCTTATGTCTATTGATTCGTATGTTAGCTGAGAATGGGCAATTTTCACTTGTTTTCACTTTTTTCTAATCAGAATTCAAAATTAAATTAATGACACTTCCTTAGCAAGATTTAAAACAGTGAAAAAAAAAAAAAATAGGAAATATAGAATTGATATAAGACTGATTCTTATTCCAAAATAGTGTTTTTTAAAATAGTAAAACAAAATTCATCAGCTGAGAAACATTTAACAGGAAATAAATATGCCTGCTATTAACTAATTAACAGCCATAAATAGGTTTCCAGTTTTCAGATAAATTTACTCATAATCTTTGTGTAAATGCAGAAACAAAAGTGAATTCCTGTTTACATGGTAAGATTGTTAGTTTTTACAGCAGTAAAACTTTATAGACTATATAGATATTTGACGGAGAGTCAATAATTATCCATACTTTTGGTATATAATTATTTTCATAACAACAGAGTACAACTTATAAGAACATTATTTTTCAAAATAGTCCCCTTGCTCTGTAACCAACTTGGTCCAGCACTCCAAGAGTTTAGATATGCCCTCAAAAAAAAAAAAAAAAAAAGGTTTTTGGTTGGCCTTTCTGCTACGTATGCATCACATCTTTCACATCTTGGTCCATAGCAAATCGATAACCTCTTAATGCTTCTTTGAGATGACCAAACAGATAGTAATCTGAGGGATTGAGATCAAGACTATAAAAGGGAAGCTTCAATACCTCAAATCTGAGTTCCTGAAGTTCCTTGTTTTTGATCCTCAGCAGGTTGTTGAGGGACCTGTTTTGCACAGACTTTATCAAAGTCAAGCCTGGCATGGATGATTTCATTCGCAAAACCATGGCTAATTTGCATATGATCAGCTACATAATCGATGATAACTCATCTTTTCATCAGAAACATGGTGTGGATTTGCTTGATGTGATCCTCAGTAGATAGTGTGCATCTTACCTTTTTGTTATGTTTATTTAATGTCCGCCTGTTTCTGAAATTCGCATGCTATTCACACACACTCCATGATAGAAAACTACTCCTACATTTTGCAATGATAGGATTTCAGCCCATAAAAAAAACAGATCACTGCTCACTGTTCTTCCCCCGTGTGAACTGAGAGTGGAGAGGCCATGTTTATTCTATGGTAGCACAAAGGCAACCAACTGATCAATGACTGTAGCAACAACAGACACATCCATAATGCCACATGCGCTCGCAGAACACATTATAGCCAAATTAAAAGAAAATATAACAAAAGTGTAGAACAATATTGTATAACCCTCGTATATATTTATTGTGTTCAATATTCTAAAATAGAGTATTAGTAGAAAGGTAGATATATTCCATTATGTCTAAACGAATTCATGACTCACAATATTCTAATAACAAACAAATCAAAGACTTCCAACCGAAAAAAATTTTTGGATGCTTTCCATCCATTCGTAGTTGATTTTCGACAATGGCTACATGGTGTGTATTCCAAAAGAGTACTAAAAAAAACTTTAGAAACTGAGACAAAACAAATTATGTAACTCACTTATACTTCAATAAATTAAATGAATAAAAAAAAATTACACCTAATTTAATAAAGATAAGACTTGACTAAGAGAACAGAAGTTAAAATTTAAGGAAAAGATTTACGTGTCGGGAGTTGTGATTTCTCGGAGAAGAAAATGTTTTTTTTTTTCAATTTTTGGTGCTTTCAATCCATTAGACCTTCCAATTACCCAGAAATTAAAAAAGAATTTTTCTACAAAAAATACTTTCAGGTTTTACAAGTGGGGTTTCTTTTTACAATCTAACAATAATACCACAGTCGGTACTTATTTTTCGACATCATACGGGAAGTACAGGGAGGATAAAAAGTTGAACACATGAATAATTGGGAAATTAGAAGCACTTACTCAAAACCTACCTACTATACCCAACCCTAAACCTAACTATTAAGTCTAAACTGGCCTACAATCTTACTCACTAACCCTAACACTAAACCTACTTCTTAACCCTACCTATGCTGTATTGTCTAATATAACGGTCATATTGGCAATGTTTTCGTTTTTGAGAAAATAAGGAAACAAAATAGAGAAACGCAATAAGAGTTTGCCTTTTTGATACAAGAGTTTAGTAGTAAGAAAAAAATGTCAAAGAGCAGACGACAGACTCTATAGAAGCCATCAATGTAGTAGGCAAGTGGTTGTCACTACCTCCGATAAGATGGCGGAAAGTGAGTGCCGACTATATCATTATGGTCACATTGTAAATAGAACCCGTCTAATGAAAGCTCAAAAAATATTTTATCCAAAAACTAACAATGCCACGATGATGTTAAGGTCTAAAGGACTGAAAGCACCTAAAATTGAAAGAAAAAAAGGTTTTCTCCGAGGAAAATTCGCAAGACTCCTGACACGTAAATCTTGACCAGATAAATTCGAATAAAATCTGTTTTGCAGGCAAGAAAAATAGAATAATTCTTTAGAATATCAAATAATGAATAACTAATCAAGAAATAAGAGATAGATATGGATTTTAAAAAAACATTATTGAGAAAGAAAGATTTTTTTTTTTAATATGAGAAGTAAATAAATATTATTTTTTCCTTCTGACCTTCTCTAAGTAATCGTTGTAGTTCACAAACATCGCCTTCCCGTGCAGCCCGCCCAATAGTAGAGCATCTGTCCGCATAAGCCTCCGTGAAATCCATTGATTTTATTCCTGATCAAAGGAAGAATATGAATCAGGATATATGAACATAAGTGAATCGGGGGAAATTAACACGAGAAAAAACTAACATCAATCAAAAAGATACAAAAAATTTTGGATTTGAAATAACACATAACAAACAAGAGATTGACAATAAATTCAGGAACAGTAACTCCATTTCCAGAGTTTCGTCCCCTCCCAAAGTTATCGAACTTTATCGGATTTTTTAGCCTCTGAATTATACATTTGAAATATTTATTTACTATAATACGAAGAAAAGTATGTCATTTGTGTATAAAAAATACACATCAAATTCATACAACATCCAAGACATTAAACATCAGTGTTAGCGATGGTTTAATAAACATCATGATTTTTTTAAAATCATGTACATTGGTTGATAGCACAACAAATTCCGGTAATCTATTCCATAATTCTACCACTCTGTTGTTGAAAAAGAATTTTCTGATATTAAATCTATTCCTATTCACTTCAACCATATATGTATGGTCTCTCGTTCCTCTGTACTCCCTTTTTGTGAAAAATACATTTGGATCTACTTGTTCCATACTATGCATAATCTTGAACAAGTCTATCAACTTTCATCGATTCCTCCTTTTTTTCTAAAAATGACAATCCTATCTTTAGCCTATCGTCATTACTCATACTTTTCAATTCTGATGCTCGTCTCTTGACTTTTTCTAAAATATTTATCTTCCTCCAAATAAGGTGGCCAGTATTCAAGGTGAGGGTGGTCTTATAGAATATAAAGAACAATTCCTAGTCTCTGTAAGTGAAAGTATGCTTGATTAACCCCATTACGCAGTTTGCCTTAGCAACAGCATTGGCAATATACTTGAAAAATGAAAGTTTTTCAATTATTATGATACCCAAATCCTTTTCGTCTTTTAGAATATCTAGTTAATTTTCATTCATACAGTAACCCTAACATGTGCTATGATTTGTTTCATGTAGCACCTTATATTTATCTTTTTTAAAAGATAATAACCATTCTCTTGACCATTCTACTAAACTATTTAGGTTTTCTTGTATTCTAATCTGATCACTCAGCGATAAGATTGTTTTATTGTGGATCATTAACAAATAATAAAAATAGTATTGGTCCAAGCACTGATCCTTGTGACACATCGCTACTTACACAGCCCATATTTACTTGAAACTTAATATATTTTCTTTCTTTCTTTTTTCTTTTTCTTTCCCCCTCTCTCTCTCTCCGTCTGTGTCTGTCTGTCTGTCTGTCTCTCTCTCTCTCTCTCTCTCTCTCTCTCTTCTATCCAACAAATTAACCCACCAAGTCTGCCAGATCTTTGTTCAGAAGGAATACCCTCATCATACAATTCTGTCCATTCTCCAATTGTAATCAGCAGATTCATTAAACTGCGTCTACCTCTGTTGTTCATCGCAAAGTATACTTTTATCCTCAATGAATTTTACAATTCCATTCTTCACAAGTTTTTCCCGGATTTCACTCACTTGTGAGGTCAAACTCACTGATTTATAAATACTGGTCAAGGCTTTGTCGTCTTTTTAAAAAAAGTTGGTGTGACATTCGCCATTTTCCATGTTTCAGGAAGTCAACCGATTTCCACAAAATACAGTACAGTGGGAGATATGATATATCCGCCGATTTTTTAAGGATTTGTGGATGAATGTCGTCAGGACCCCTTGCCTTATTCAAGTTTATATTACAGTTAATAACGTTTTCATATCATCAAAAATTTTTTTTTCATGTTTAGTGTCCCTACCTCTCCATTAAATTAAAATGGATCTGCTACATTTCCGTCATAAATACGATGCATGAAGTCATTAAACCAGATTTCACGTTTATTATTGTACTTAATAAATATAGACTAAAAAACAATTTAGTCCCTTTGCTATTTTTTTTCGTCATGGCCATCATCTGCTGTAAGTTTGGATATTGTCTCTTGACTTTGTCTTTTTGTCTACGTATGAGAAGAAAGCCTACGGATTTTTCTTGGCTCTATCACAAAGATCTTTCTCGTGCTCTCTATTTCACAATTTCTTTTGAGCTGCCTTCCTTCTGTTCATATATTCTCTATACATAATCATTTTTTTTGCATTCTGAATATCACTTCCATACATAATATTTTCTCTTCACGCACCTCTGAACTTCTATACTAAACCATAGTCGATTTACTTTTTATTATTTGTAATCTTAACCAAGGATGCATATATTTTTACGACATCGTTCAAGAACTTACGGAAAAAACACTCCTTGCAACGTTTACATTGGTAACATTCACAACCGAGACCAGTTTGTAATAAATTGAGTTTCAATGAAGTCGAGAAGTCAAGTCAATAAGAATATAAGAAAGACAAATCTACCCATTTTTCTATGTTGGAAATATTTTCAGGTTTGTTCGTTCGTTTAAATCATCGGTTTCTCCTTATGACTGGTGTTGGTTGGAAGCCGTAGTACTTGTTAGTCAACTAGAAAACAGGATGGGAATAGGATGGGAGTTTAGTTAGTTTTTCTAGGATTAATAGGCTTATCTTTCAGATGTGGCAATAATCTAGGATACGAAATAGACACAGCCAGTCTTGGTTGTGAAGTCACTCAAACTTACTGGATTCTCCAAAAAGCACGGCCAATCAGACGTTGACCTTTGTGCGAACTTCAAGGCGCTGCTGTCTGGAGGTCAACTGTCTAGACAAGTAAGGGGACTATATTTCAAAATAGTACAAGCTGTCTTTGTCTCTTAAAAGGGTACATAATCTATCATAGTTGACCTTATTGTTGTCATATCTGCATATGTCTATTGAACAAGGCAGATTTCGACTTCCCTGTTATCATACTACAATTAGCTGTTCCTATGGGGCACAATATTTCAACACTCCTTACGTATAGTTCACTAGAAAAGCTCAAGACAGTTTCGCGTATCATGATCACTCTGACAAGTCAGTTCTTTGGCGTTGTGAGTGAAAAATAGATCGCACAATTCGTCATAGAACTTTTTAGAAAACTAGTTTTCGTTATTCTTAACCATGCAATTCTCCCAATCTATATTTGGTAAGTTAAAACTACCACTTTCTACTATTCTACCCTTACAAATTTTGCTAGCAATCCCAAATTGTTCTAATAATTTACCATGGTATTCTATACTTGCATCTCCTTTTCTATATACTCCTCAATTAATATTTTATAACTACATCCATGAGGTATCCTAAACATTCAAATCATTCATTTCCTTACTCAATCAAACATCAAGTATGATCTCTTGCCAGTAATATTACACCACCTCTAACTTCAGTTGTATCTTTCAAAATTTGTGACTCTGCATTTAATATGGTCAATCCCTGATTCAGTCCCTGTCATCATCGATTTACCGGTTTGGTCTCCATTTTTTCCCTTTCCTCCCTTCGCTATCCACCTTTCCATTTTTATTTGTGGAATACTATCCTGCTTTACTGGTCTCTCTTTTCGCTCCATCCAGATTTTCTCAGCCGACTTCCTCTCAGTCTTTCACCCTCACTTTTTTAATAGTCAGTTTCTTTTGCTGTCTTTAGTTTTTTTTTGTCCTGTTTAAGACTTTCTATTCTTCTTCTGCGTTCCTCATTTTTAGCTGTAGCGGTCGTGGACTAAATATAACCGAATCCTTTTTCCCCAGGAGGATCAACTTGACTATTTTGCAGTCATCGATCTGTTACACTTCCTCCATTATCTCCATCATTCCCTTGTTGTCCTTCCCTATTTCTTTGGGATCCCTTTTCTTAGATGCTGCTTGGTGGAGGCCACCATATTTTCTTTCCTTTCCTGTTTCCTCTCCATTTCATCAAGGATTTTCTATGCTACCATGCTCTCCTTTTCTTTTTTGAGCTCTCCCATGATCTCAGCATTTCTCTTTTTTAACCTACTTTTGATTTCCCCAAGCTCCTCCTTTAGTCTTTTATTTTCCTCTTCTAGGTTGATTATCCTCTATTATCTTTGCTGCATTTTTAATTACCTTTTTACACTCATGAAAGTCCTATGTAACGTCTCTGTTGTCTATGTATTTTTTATACATCCTCTCTGAGATGAATTCATATTCAACATGTAACCTCTGATCATTGCCATCACATATGAGGCTAACTTATTTCCTGACAATCAGCTTGCTGCATCTCTAGCAAGTCTTTTAATCTTCGGTGCCATTTCTTCAGCATTTCTCAATGGTTATTACAATAAATATCATATCAATGATGATATGTTTATAAAAAATTGTCTGTCAGAAAAATCGCCCGTTAGAAAACGTTAGAAAGCATATTCCCCAAGGTAATTTTGAATCTCACGAGCACAAAAATAGCAATCGATAACTTTTTTTACCACATTGTTATAATATGAGCTGATCTGTAAACCTGCGTTGAAGCTTTTTATAAGAAGTATGAAGTGAAGTTTTACGAATCCTCAATATCAGTACTCAAAAAAATATATATAACGCAATTTCTTCCTGTTTGAAGTGTATAATTTTCAAGATGGTGTCCAAAATACTCACCAAATACTAATAATGCCTATTTCAATCAAAAAAGAATTCTTGGATCCACCCCAAAATTTAGTTATTTCTTTTTCACCCCATGCCTTACGCTAACATTAAATTTCATTGAATTTCATCGAGAACTTTTGGAGGTATAGTGTATGCAGACTGGGGCAAATACAGAAATGTATAATGTATAATAATGGGAAAATATCTCTCAATCAAAAACGAATTCCTGGATCCACCTCAAAATCTAGTTACTTTTTATTACCCCAACCTAGGCTTTAACGGTCTACCAAATTTCATTGAACTTTTGAGATCTATCGTATGAATAGAAAGAAGCAAATGCAGAAATGTATTCCAACAAATCTTTCTTCTTCTTTTTCTTCATACTTGTCTGTCCGCAAAATATACTATGAAAGCTGTAAATGAACGTCACTGAAATTTTGTGGATAGGTTGGCGGCGGAGTTAGAAGGAAGTGATAAAGTTTGGAGGGGGTTTAGGGATTTGTCAATGTAGTGTGGGCTGTGTTTGAAATCATCTTTAACTCAAGAACTATGTATGTGATAAGACCTTTTAGACTATTAGTATGCTACAGAGCATACCTGATACTACAAAATTACCACTGAGAAACTTTTTGATGTGATACTTTTATTGGGGGGGGGGGTTAGGCAATAGAGTGTTTTTTCTCAATAAGCCAACTGATTTGGCAGTTATTTTGGACAACTATACCTTTTCAGTGGTCAGACTTTGGTAGAATGTTATGTTATCAAGTATACTTGAAACTACAAAAACCTTGGAAAAAGTTACTCATATTAGGGATTTAAAAACTTACTTTATGTTCCTAATAGAACGTTCATATGGGACCCCAGTAGAGGTACGTTCCAGCCCACATCACTGATTTTATGGAACATGGTACATCATCATCAGTCTCTGAACGTCCGTCGTTGGACATAGACTTTCCCCACGGTTCGCTACACTTCTCTATTGTAGGCGTCAAGGAGCCAATACTTTCAGAACTTGTCTAGTTCGTCTCTCCATCTTGTATTCTGCCGGCCTTGGTTGCACATGTGATCTCTGGGGATCCATGTTGTAAGTCGTGATGTTCATTGTTTGTCTGTCATTCTTGCAACATGACCTGCCCATTACCATTTGAGTTTTACAATAGATTCTCTGATATCTTGGACTCTTGTTTTCTCCTGAATATATTGTGCTATCTTTTGATCTCTCCTGGGAGGTTGAGCATAATTCTTTCATGCGCATGTTGCATGGTTCTCAACCTCCATCGGTAACCACCAGGCAACTCGTGGGGAGGAGGAGGAGGAGGAGGAGGAGGATGATGATGATGATGATGATGATGATGATGATGATGATGATGATGATCGTCGTCGTCGTCGTCGTCGTCTATTTGAATAAAGGATCATACATTAGATGAAAAAGGTTGCTTTTTTCCTCAAGTGTTAAAAGTAACTTGCCGCCAGAAAAACAAAAAGATTTTTTTTTAAAATAGTGTATTCAATCCAACTACTAGACGACCTTTGAAAATTAGTTTTTCTCAAAACTGACAACTATATACGGTGGGTTGAATGCGCAAAAAATGTTTTTCAATTTTCGATCGAATATTCGACGCCGAATCAAATAATGACCCAGTGATGGGGAACAGTTTTAGCACCATGTGTCAAAATTTCAAATTTTAAAAATATTCTTGTCATCGAGTGTCATATCTATTTTTGTTTTAGGTATGTTCCATTTTAAAAAAGGTCTATCTTAAAATGTATTTATAAAACTAACGTTTAAAAGATATCTTGAAATTTGAAATTATAGTCACAAAACTAGGATAATCATATCAAATCTAAAAACCTACGCGTTATTGGTTCGCTATCACGTGACAAAAAATGAATAAATACGTAGTTTCAATAAGTACGAAGATTATTTAATCAAAATGCCGATAACCATTCTTCTTAGATAAAATTATGAAAAAAGAGAAATGCAGAGAAATATTCATTTAACCCAAAAGATACCGTGAAGAAATTGTCTTTCGAAATTTGAAAAAAAAAAAACTATTACGTTCGTGTCATTCATAACACATGAATTCCTTCACATAGGATTCCAAATGAAGTCTCCTTCACTCGACCAATGATTTTATGAAACGATTTTGGCGATTCCAATAGCTCATATTGTTTGCATGTGAATTTTTTGTTAATCCATTAAGTGAGCAAATGATTCACAGTCTTATGAGGAAATCACAGCAACTTTCGAAACTTTAGAGAAGAAAAAAGTTCTATTCCTATCCGATTTTTTTCGGGATTGAAAGCATAAAAAATCACTTTTTTAAAAATCAAAATGACATCTTTTCTAGGGTAAGTAACTCAGAAACTGCATTAGTTTTCAAGAAAAACTACCTTCGATAGAAAATAGAACATTTTTTTGTTTTCCTGGTGGAAAAAACTTGAGAGAGAAAATCGTTTCTCTCCCACTGAAAGTATTAATCAATACTTTTATTCCATCAGAAAATTACGTGTTTTTTCTGAGTTACTTAAGAAAGCAAGTGTAATTTATTAACGCTGGTAAAACGGCTAATGGTGACAAAATAATTTCATACATGTTTGATTAGTTTAAGATATTGAAATAATGAGGAATTTTCATAAAAGATCTGCAACAAATTTAGAAGTGTTTCATCAAATGAATATCCACTTTGTTTCTATGATTTTAAGAAAAGTCAGTATCTTTCAAAGTGTTGTTCAGAATATTGGATATGTTCTATTTATTGTAACTACAATGTTTTGGCTAATACCTTCCACAGCATTTTTCAGGTTTGCAATCCGTAAAAAATGTATCGGCTTCTTTTATGTAGTCAAATATGCTAATTGGCTCAATTCGGTCCAAAGACTGAAAACTACACATGCAGTTCCATTCTCAGTAAAATGTGTAACACAGATGAATGCAAAGTTTGGTATATGAGGATGCTGAATGATTCTTTTTCTGCAAAGGAAAAAATCTCAACTGTCCTAATTTTGACATTTGTCTGTTAGGCTATACCGTTTCCTTCAATATTCTCACTTTTCGGCAACGTTTCCTATCTATTATTTGGACAGCATCCCATTGAGGGGAATGTGAATGCTTCTCCCTAAATATTTCTCTAATAATAATTGTTAATATTTTCAGTTCAGTGATCAACAAATTCAAGTTTTCATTGATTTTCTTCATGTGATAATTTAAACAGTCAATATCTAAAACAGCTTTCTGAAAAAAATATATTCATCAATTTTTTGATATAATTTTTCATTTGGAAGATTTCTTATTACTATAACATGTGATTCCTAGCTGCATTTACAGTGATGAAGATGAAAGTTTAGGAGTTCTACGAAAAAGACATAAACAAAGAATTTGCAATTTTATATTTATTGGGGAAGAAAGTAGCCTCAATGCCTGTCAATATATGCAATTCTTTTGCAAATTTTGTGAGTGTGGAAATGTACAAAATGAAGGTGAATAAATATCTAAAGTTACTGTGTTATCCGATTAGTCTCCAAATATTCATTCAGTAAACCTTCTGTTTAACAGACTAATAGGGGCTGATGGTTGTCCATTAATCAAATTAATAGTTTCTGTGCCTCATTCAAATTGGTCACAGTGCACATAGACGGAATACAAATGATCTTGTACACAAATACTGGAAACAAATGTACAATCATCCCACCCTCACAGTATGACCCCCACCAAAATGGGAAGAGTAATCGCCACTGACACAAACCTCAGAGCATGGGACTTCAACATTAAAGGGATGTTGAGAACCGCTGCCAGCAATATGAGATAGTCAGGAACCTAATGAAAGTCCAACAACAAGAAAACGAAATGAGGAGAACCAAATTCTACATACAGACACATACATCACAAACCAAAAGAGGCTGAAATCTTTTCAGAAATGGACATGGGGTAGGGTCACCAGTTTCTGAAACTACACAAAGAATCTTCAAAGAATCTTCAGACACCCCATACCAGATTAGGAATTAATTTTGTTGCTAGGTCTGTCTTTAATTTGGATTGATATGTAAGTCAGAACAGTTACATATGGTTCATATCTGGCATGAGTCAAATGTTTGTCGTAATATAAAGGATATATTTTACCTTTCTATGTTTAAAAATCACAGAAGAAGAAGAAGAAGAAGAAGAAGAAGAAGAAGAAGAAGAAGAAGAAGAAGAAGAAGAAGAAGAAGAAGAAGAAGAAGAATCATCATCATCATCATCATCATCATCATCATCATCATCATCATCATCATCATCATCATCATCATCATCATCATCATCATCATCATCATCATCATCATCATCATCATCATAATAATAATAATAATAATAATAATAATAATAATAATAATAATAATAATAATAATAATAATAATAATAATAATAATAATAATAATAATAATAATAATAATAATAATAATAATAATAATAATAATAATAATAATAATAATAATAATAATAATAATAATAATAATAATAATAATAATAATAATACTCAATAATGATAATAATAATAATAATAATAATAATGATAATAATTTTAATAATTTTAATTATAATTATAAGTGGTAGTTGTAACATTGGGACCGCAGGCCCCTACCCTGAATGAGCCCTATGATGATTTTCGAAGGTTCAAAAGATATTTTACTTTAGGCTTTACGAATGATTATTCTTGATATTTTGATGATTTTCGAAGGTTCAAAAGATATTTTACTTTAGGCTTTACGAATGATTATTCTTGATATTTTGATGATTTTCGAAGGTTCAAAAGATATTTTACTTTAGGCTTTAAGAATGATTGATATTTCTACTTTTGAGATGGTTTTCTTTGCGATTCCGATAAGTTTTCACCTGGATGAATTGCCCACTGCCAAATTCTACCTAATGAAAAAGACAAAAAAAAAAAGTTGAGAGAGTGGTCTGTTGTTTCTTGGAACTGCACGTGGGTAAGTGGAATTAAATTTATAATTTATAATTTAAAACTAATAACTCTCCACCCCCCCCCCCACCGAGATAAGAGGTGTCTTATGGGAAAGTAATGCCTAGCTACCCCTCCCCCGAGTATGAATGAATGGAGTCTGTCCACCACTGACCGTTAGGACCCCTCAGTAGATATAAGCTAGCAGGGGGAAATCCACCGTGGGGGAAGAACACAGATTGCGAGACAGAGGGTAGAAGCAAGCATCTTAATCTTTTGGCAAAGAGGTGAATTTCTTTCTTTCTTTGAATGATTTCTGGTGATTGACTTTGAAAACTAACTCAGACTAAACTCTTATATGTATATTGTCTCAATAATGATAATAATAATAATAATAATAATAATGATAATAATTTTAATAATTTTAATTATAATTATAAGTGGTAGTTGTAACATTGGGACCGCAGGCCCCTACCCTGAATGAGCCCTATGATGATTTTCGAAGGTTCAAAAGATATTTTACTTTAGGCTTTACGAATGATTATTCTTGATATTTTGATGATTTTCGAAGGTTCAAAAGATATTTTACTTTAGGCTTTACGAATGATTATTCTTGATATTTTGATGATTTTCGAAGGTTCAAAAGATATTTTACTTTAGGCTTTAAGAATGATTGATATTTCTACTTTTGAGATGGTTTTCTTTGCGATTCCGATAAGTTTTCACCTGGATGAATTGCCCACTGCCAAATTCTACCTAATGAAAAAGACAAAAAAAAAAAGTTGAGAGAGTGGTCTGTTGTTTCTTGGAACTGCACGTGGGTAAGTGGAATTAAATTTATAATTTATAATTTAAAACTAATAACTCTCCACCCCCCCCCCACCGAGATAAGAGGTGTCTTATGGGAAAGTAATGCCTAGCTACCCCTCCCCCGAGTATGAATGAATGGAGTCTGTCCACCACTGACCGTTAGGACCCCTCAGTAGATATAAGCTAGCAGGGGGAAATCCACCGTGGGGGAAGAACACAGATTGCGAGACAGAGGGTAGAAGCAAGCATCTTAATCTTTTGGCAAAGAGGTGAATTTCTTTCTTTCTTTGAATGATTTCTGGTGATTGACTTTGAAAACTAACTCAGACTAAACTCTTATATGTATATTGTCTCAATAATGATAATAATAATAATAATAATAATAATGATAATAATTTTAATAATTTTAATTATAATTATAAGTGGTAGTTGTAACATTGGGACCGCAGGCCCCTACCCTGAATGAGCCCTATGATGATTTTCGAAGGTTCAAAAGATATTTTACTTTAGGCTTTACGAATGATTATTCTTGATATTTTGATGATTTTCGAAGGTTCAAAAGATATTTTACTTTAGGCTTTACGAATGATTATTCTTGATATTTTGATGATTTTCGAAGGTTCAAAAGATATTTTACTTTAGGCTTTAAGAATGATTGATATTTCTACTTTTGAGATGGTTTTCTTTGCGATTCCGATAAGTTTTCACCTGGATGAATTGCCCACTGCCAAATTCTACCTAATGAAAAAGACAAAAAAAAAAAGTTGAGAGAGTGGTCTGTTGTTTCTTGGAACTGCACGTGGGTAAGTGGAATTAAATTTATAATTTATAATTTAAAACTAATAACTCTCCACCCCCCCCCCCCACCGAGATAAGAGGTGTCTTATGGGAAAGTAATGCCTAGCTACCCCTCCCCCGAGTATGAATGAATGGAGTCTGTCCACCACTGACCGTTAGGACCCCTCAGTAGATATAAGCTAGCAGGGGGAAATCCACCGTGGGGGAAGAACACAGATTGCGAGACTTATACTAAGTCAAGACTTAGAAGATTTAAGGGAGACGTATGATCCCCAAGGTTGTTGATTTCACCCAGACGAAGCTTAGTGCTAATTTTTAGGCCTGAATTTAGGAGGGGATGGTCATACCACCAAATAGATATATCTGTGCAGCAGAATGGCCTATCCATGTAAGGTCGTACCATGGGTTGTAAGAACTGGTGGAACTCTGAGAATGCCACTGAGCTCATTGCCCTCAACGAACCCACCAAGGTCTGGTGCTACCTTAAAAGAACCAAAAAGAGCTGGTGGGGCTCTTCGGTTATTTCTGAACCACATCGGTCTTAACCAACCCACCAAGGTCTGGCGCTACCTCAAAGAACCAAAAACCCCTATCATGACAGTACAACCAAACCATTTTACCGCAAAAAACGGGGCACAAATTCAAGATTTGTGTGTCGTAACCGGCAGGTGTTCCCTTGTTAGCCACCAGGAGGGACCCGGTCGTCATCCTGTGACTGCTGGCCAAAACTCCGGCTCGTGTACCCTTAATGGCCTTCAGGAGGGACACAGTCGTCACATAGCTACTGTTGGCCAAGACTCATATACCACTAACGACACCCAGGGAAGGCGCGGTCCTCTCGGAGTGACTGCTATAAAAAACAAGAGAAAGAGATGGACAAGGGAGGAGAATAGGCTAGTTATGTATTGTTACTTTAAAAGCAAGCCTTCAGTGCGATCTTATAGGGAGCGTATGCTCCAAATATGGAGGGAAAAATCTGATGTGGAAGTATCGAACCAACGCCTTGCTGACCAAGTAAAGCAAATTCAAAAGAAGAAATGGCTGTCTGAGACTGAACTACTAGAGATTCGCATTAATGTAGAGAGAGGTTCAGGTGACACATCTGAAGAATGCCCCCCCAGCACAATTAGTACCAATAACAAAACTAGAATAACTCCCCATGAGACCCCCACAGTAAGCTATGTATCAGAGGGTGATGACGAGGCACCAACGGAAGAAGAGAACACCAAAATACAAGCTTTGAAAGAGATCATGCGAGGAGAGAAAACAACACTCCCCTCCCTAAGAGACAAAGACAGAAAGAAAGTCGGAGAAGTGACCGAGCAGGTCAACTGCCTCTTACATCACATAGAAACAAACACCCTCCTAGAACTTAACAACCTAATTTACGCAGGGGCGAAAATGGTAGCACAAAGCTTTACAACACAAGATAGGAACCCGAGCAATAATAGGGAAGGGAAACCCAACTGGGAGAGAAGGTTACAAAGGCAGATCTCCCTACTACAGAGAGATGAAGTACTGCTTAGAAATACAACACACACAGACAGACCACGAGTAAGACTTTATAACAAATACAAGGTAACGCAAAAAGGCATCGCAACTGTAGTCGAAGAGTTACACCAGAAAAGACTAGCCAAAGAGGCAAGACTAAAAAGATACAGACTAAGAACGGCCCAATACACACAAAACCGCACATTCCAAAACAATGAGAAAAAGTTTTACCGAGATTTAAATGGGGAAAGAAGGCAGGACATGAAACCAGATGCCACAGAGGCCAAGAACTATTGGAATAGCATATGGGGGCACCCAAAAAGACATAACGTAACACCGCAATGGTTAGGAAACATGAGAAAAGAACTAGGAGATATAGACAAGGGAGAACCAATAGTACTGAATGAAACCACATTGAAACATACTCTTAGGAAAGTAGCCAACTGGAAAGCACCGGGGCCCGACGGGATCCATGGGTATTGGTTCAAAAAATTTACCACGTTACACGGCAGACTCACTCACCTACTCCAAAATTGTCTGAATGAAGGCAAAGCACCAGAATGGATGACTAAAGGCAGAACCACCCTCATCCAAAAAGACCCAGAAAAGGGGAACATAGCAAGCAACTATAGACCAATCACTTGCCTACCACTTATGTGGAAAATCCTGACCGGGCAAATAGCAGAGAGAATATACATGTCAATGGATAGAAGGGGGCTACTACCAGAAGAACAGAAAGGGTGTAGGATAGGAACCAAAGGGGCAAACGATTTACTCTACATAGACCAGATGATCTTAAAAGAAGTAAGGAAAAGGAGAAAGAATATCGCAATGGGATGGATAGATTACAAAAAGGCATACGATATGATTCCACATAGCTGGATACTCGAATGCCTTAGAATGTTCAAAATTAGCGAACCGGTGGTTAAATTCATTGGTAATTCAATGGAAGACTGGAAAGTAGATTTGACAGCCGCAGGGGACAAACTAGCCGAGGTAGGGATAAAAAGGGGGATCTTCCAAGGAGACTCGTTGTCCCCACTATTATTTGTTCTAACAATGATACCGCTTAACAGAATCCTGAAAAACAGCAAAGGATACCACTTCTCTAAAACAAAAGGAAAGGTCAACCACTTAATGTACATGGACGATATTAAATTGTTTGCGAAAAACAGGGGAGAGCTTGAGACTCTGTTAAACGAAGTAAGGGAATATAGTGATGACATAGGAATGGAGTTTGGGATAGAAAAATGCGCAATCATGGTAATGCACAAAGGAAGGCTTTCAATGACTGAGGGAATTGAACTTCCGGACAACAACAAGATTAGGGCATTGACTGCACAAGACCGATACAAGTACCTAGGTGTCCTTGAATGTGACACGATAAAACGGGAAGAGATGAAGGAGAAAATTAAGAGGGAATACCTTAGAAGGATAAGGAAAATATTAGAAACCAAATTAAATAGCAGAAATCTAATAAAAGGAATGAACACCTGGGCTGTGTCAGTAGTTAGGTATACAGGACCATTCCTAGGATGGACAAAGGAAGAGCTCCAATCAATGGATAGGCGAACAAGGAAACTTATGACGATGCATAAAGCATTACACCCTAGGGATGATACAGATAGACTATACGTTAAGAGAAAAGAAGGTGGTAGGGGGCTCATCAGCATAGAAGATTGTGTCCAGAGAGCTAAAGTAGTCCTAGATAAATATGTGCAAACAAATAGTGAAGAAATCATAAAGAGCGCGAGGGATAGTGCAACAAACAAAGTAGAAAGCAATGGAACGGTACAGCAAACTAGAAAAGAAAAGTGGGAAGGGAAAAAATTGTACGGCGAGTTTAAAAGACAGATAAAAGATATAGCAGACGAGAAATCATGGACGTGGTTACGAAAGGGAAACCTTAAGAGAGAAACAGAATCGCTCATCATGGCAGCCCAAAACAAAAGCATAAGGACAAACTACATAAAAGCTAAAATCGACAGAACACAGGCAAACAGCAAATGCCGCATGTGCGGTGAAAGAGATGAGACAGTAAACCACATAACTAGTGAATGTAGTCAGCTCGCCCAGAAGGAGTATAAGCATAGACACGATAGAGTAGCAACGATGATACACTGGGAACTAAGTAAACAAATGGGATTCAACCATGGGGAAAAGTGGTATCAGCACAAGCCAGAGGCAGTTTTGGAGAATGACAACCACAAACTACTGTGGGACTTTGACATCCAAACTGACCACCTCATCCAGGCAAGAAGGCCGGACTTAGTAATAGTAGACAAAAAAAGGAAGGCCTGCCAAATAGTAGACGTTGCTGTACCTGCAGACCATAGAGTAAAAAAGAAGGAGGGTGAAAAAAGGGAAAAATACCAGGACTTAGCAAGGGAGTTAAGGAAAATGTGGAACATGAAAACCAGGGTAGTACCGGTCATAGTGGGCGCACTAGGAACTGTCCCCAAAACGCTGAGGGAGAGACTGGAGGAGATCGGGATTAGGGGGAGGATAGAGACCGTACAGACCACAGCGCTACTTGGAACTGCACGGATACTGAGGAAGGTGCTAGAGATATAAGCACTGCAACGAATAGTAGCTCTGTCATGATATGCGAAAGAGGGAGGAGACGTTAGCTGAGGACCTGAGGAGACTTATTGTCACTCAGCCTTCAGCGATAACCACTGGGCAACCGGTGTGAAACTGTAAATCGTAGAATTACTGCGACTTATGAGTAATAGGAGAGGAGGGCTGGAGACTTGAGGAGACTTGCTGTCACTCAAACTCCAGCGGTTACCACCAGGCAACTGGTGTGAGATTCCATCATCATCATCATCATCATCATCATCATCATCATCATCATCATCATCATCATCATCATCATCATCATCATCATCATCATCATCATCATCATCATCATCATCATCATCATCATCATCATCATCATCATCATCATCATCATCATCATCATCATCATCATCATCATCATCATCATCATCATCATCATCATCATCATCATCATCATCATCATCATCATCATCATCATCATCATCATCATCATCATCATCATCATCATCATCATCATCATCATCATCATCATCATCATCATCATCATCATCATCATCATCATCATCATCATCATCATCATCATCATCATCATCATCATCATCATCATCATCATCATCATCATCATCATCATAATAATAATAATAATAATAATAATAATAATAATAATAATAATAATAATAATAATAATAATAATAATAATAATAATAATAATAATAATTATTATTATTATTATTATTATTATTATTATTATTATTATTATTATTATTATTATTATTATTATTATTATTATTATTATTATTATTATTATTATTATTATTATTATTACTACTACTACTACTACTACTACTACTACTACTACTACATATAAGTAGCTTTATTTGCATGCTCTTTGGATTGTTTATGCTGAATTAAAATATTAAGCGGATGTGCTGGTCTTGTTCTTCCAGTTCTATGTGCATATGCATACAACAACATGATTATGATATAAACTGCATTGATGAATTGTTAAACAAAACTTGAATGTAACTATACAATTAAGCTGAATAAAGCTTGGAAAAGCAACCACAAAATTTTTCATTGTCATTACAATTCAGAAAAGCCTTGTACCACACAAGATTTGTTCTAGGTAAAGAGCATACAGTTGAGGAATTTTTTACTAACATTTAATAGAAATCTGATATGCCAATGTAGTACTGGAATATAAATTTATACATTATTAAATTTCATTTGAGTGTTGGCAAAAATTTTAATGCTAAAAATTTCAGGTGTATTAAACACATAAGCAAGTGGAAATTCTATTTTGCTGTCAAGAAATTAATATGCAAACAGTGACCAAGTCAGTTGGTTGCCTGCAGGTAACATTGTCAGTCCACTTTCATAGTTGTGTTAGAAATCAGTGGAGAGAAGAACGAAAGCCTAGGAAAGGAATCACCTATCAGTCTTCAATTATTTTCCCCTCCCCTTTTTAGTCCACACCAATAACTACCTAATGACTGGGAATGCAACGGGGGGGGGGGTCAGAAAGCATCTGCATGCAGTAGCTTGAATCAGAACAAATTATTACATCTGTACTATCAATCATGAGCTAGTTTGACATGCCATACCAAGCTTTCCTGTAAGAAATGTAACAATAATATTTATAATTGGAAGAGAGAGAATATGTGTGTGGAATGCATTTTTTATTAATTAAGATGATTTTAATTGGATATTGGGGGAGAAGAAGATAAAGGTCATCTTAGGTGTCTGGGCACATTATCAAGCAGAAGGAGAAATTGATAGGAATTTTCTCTTCTTTTAAAGTTTTTCAAGACTATTGTAAACTCAATTATTTTTTTTAATATAGGGTTTATGATAATCCATTCATAAGTACTAGTTGTCTGTAACTCAACTTTGGGACTTCCAATACATGATTTATTTGTTTCATAATTAGAAAGAGACTTCCATATATGCTGATTGCATAACATTCGTACTTGGAGAAAAAAACTCAAAGAATTCTTGTAAATCCACGGCAGATTACTATTTTGGGATAAGTCTTACATTTCTTGATTATCAAAATTTCCCATGTTTTTTTTTAATGTTTTTCAAAATTGGAAAAAATATTTTGAAAATCATTAAAATTGATATGAATATTTTTATCCATATTACATTTCAAAAGTCTACGATATATCTTAACATATGAAACTAAAAAGTTACCTACAAAGCAATATTCTAGTTTATATTGCAATTTAAGATTTCCCAAATCAGGGCATAAATTAATCCTAGGCAAATTATTTCTATAAGAAAGAATTTAAATTGGTGTAAATTCTCAACAGATTTATCCATTTAAAAATCTGAAAATTTTTTGATTATGATAGACATTGAGAGTTCAGAAAATCAAATGAATGGGTGTATTTACTGAAAAATATTTCCACATTTGGAAAAAAAATCTTTTCATAAATAAATTCAATAATGAATAATCAAAGTTCCGTTAAATTCCTTTCTACATAATGTAAGAAAAAAATTGATTTTATCAGATTTGTGTATAAAATATCTTCACTTTTTGAAATATGATGTGAGTTTATGCAATCTATTCAATTTCTTGAATTACTACATCATCTTATGAATTTGATTTGATTTTTTCCAGATTTTTCAGTTCAAAGAATAATTTGGTGATTTTGAATGAGTCATCATTTTCTTGGTGACCAGAAGCAGAAAATATAAAAAATCAAACTTGAACCAACATATGCAAACACACACTGGAGAGGAACCATATTTTTGTGATGTGTGAGGCTCTCCTTTTTTACAGAAGTCAGATTTGATGGTTCATCTGCAAACACACACTGGAGAGAAACATAACAACAATAATTTCTTTTTTACTAAGCATTCGTTATGTTTCTTCTGAAGGACTGATCCATCGGCTGAAATAACCACAATTGTTTTTAAAAAAGGCATATTTCTCAGATAGGTGGAAAAAATAATTATAATTCCTCTCTTAGTGTCATTACTTTTTTTCTTGTAGAATCAAATTAAATTGAATTTTCCACTGATTTTTTCAAAATTTAGAAGCTTAATGATAAAATTAAAATAAAAATTACTCTCTGCCGCTTTTTAACCGTGTGCCTGATTTTTGATTAGTTAAATGATAGCATCACGAAGGGATTTGAACATAGATCGTCTCGGGTAAATAGCATGATCTCCATTCATATTTTAATAAAAATGAAACAGCACATATCCAACAAGTTTCACAGGGAATTCGGCACCAACAGGATACTAAACAGAGAAAACGTATAACTATTCTCAGAGTGTTCATCCATACAATAAGGACCAAAGATCTAAGATTTGTCGGGCTCACTTTTTTGGCTGGACATGCTGGATTCTGTAATCCATAGTGCAAGTGGCTGAACAATTCGAACGTAAAATTCAACTCGGTTCCTATCTTCCTTCACCTACGACTGGTGAGAAATCAGAAAACTATTTCGAGACGTGTTAACCTCCACTGACCTGCCGCTCCTCTGAACTTGAAATCCTCATTTCGATGTATGCTGATGACAAAAAATCTACTCAGCTCGGATATCAAACTCTAGGGTGGAATTCATGTTGGACCAGGGGAACCTAGAAACAGGGACCAATTTGATGCAGATGACATACCAGCCTGCAAAATGCAAAGTGATGCATTTTGGGAAGAAAAGCTCCAAGAAGACAACTGATGACATTTACTACATAGTCAAGGAAACAAAACTGGAGAAGGATCACCAAGTGTGCATGCGCGCAACAAGTTCAAATCCTTTCAGTATACACAATAGTTAAGAAGGTCAACTAAGCTCTAAGGTACCTGCCGCAATGAACAGGAAAATATGCATACTGATACACAAATCCCTTGTACACACACATCCGGAATACATATCCTGTGCATGGTCTCCTCAGCTGTAACGTGAGTAGGATGCACTTAAAAAACTGCTTGACAAACTCAAAGAATCCTCCAACGCCAACAGACTGCAAAAGTCCCATTACCAACTCTCGCATATAGACGCAAAAGGGCCAATATGATAGAAACCAACTGCATCTTGACCAACTAACACTCAGTTAATACTCACTGTCATTGCCCTATCAAACACGTGCTGAATCTCTCAACTAACACACACACTAGAGGCCAAAGATACAAATTGAAACTCCGCACGCAACTTAAAACTGGTGCTTCTCTTACTGAACTATACAATCCACACTCATGATAAATAGTCGAGGAACTGAGAAACAGTTGGTTGACACCTACGTTGGTCTTATTACTGCATGGTATTTATTGGCCGATATCCAGTACATAAGGTACAATCAAGTATTTATCAATAAAGATTTTGTGATTTGTGATTATAATCAAAATTTGAATCCAAGTATGTTTACAATGGGAATGATCATAAACATCTTTTGTTTAATATCTAAAAGAAATGCTCAAAATAGCATAAACAGCAGACATTTTAATTTTATCCTAAAAAGACCTATCCGCAAAAATGCTTATAGAATATGTCTTATATTTTTCTTTGCTTTTTTTTCTTATTGTATAGTTTATTCGTAGAACTCGCAGGAACTCAGACGGTAAAGCTTAATTGAATTTCAAGAAATTTTTTCTCTTCCAAAAATACTCTTTAAATGTATTTTTTATTACTTCAATATATGATTTAATGACGCTAAAATATAGTATTTCTATGGGGCATGATTATAAGAAATAAAACTTGATTTATGCAAAAAAGTTGAAATAAAGAATATATTTCAAATATCATTTTTTTTGCATTATAAATCAACTGCTCTAAAAATGGGATAACTAGGACGTTTTCCGAGAAAAAAATTAGCTACCCTAATAGACATCAATTTGAAGTATATATATATATATATATATATATATATATATATATATATATATATATATATATATATATATAAAGATCAATTAAAACTTGATAATTAAAAAAACTTCTGGTGTCCATGGATAACCTACAATGCCTAAACTTCATTCTTAAATAACGCTCTTCAAGCTGTGAGATACGAAATAGATACGCGAGGCAAATGGCACTGCTCAAAGCAGGGAAGTTCGAACTGATTATTGCAGTAAATCTCAATCAATTACATCTTTTTTCAAATACAGAAATTACTAGAGTATTTGATCATCTTGTATTTGTTTGAATCTTCATTTTATTGATTATCTTGAATTTGTTCAAATGGGCATAAACTCAATTTTCCAATGGGTGCTTCGCGTTCGATTTTAACTTTACTTATTCATACAATTGATACATTCATTTTATTGTTTCAACATTTATCGTTAATTCATGAATAAAATTTGTTGGCGATAGCTTATTCAGTCTACAAAGTTGGAATTTATTTTCTTCTTGTGTTCAGTTGTTGTGGTGTGGGCATAAAAAATACAAGTATTTTAGAGAAAATATACAATACGAACGAGTAGATAAGTTGCAAAGAATTTCAAATTGGATTATTTTAGTGAAATTTGGTATCCACAGAAAGAGTTTTCCAATAGTGCCAAAATCTTGGATCTGCTGAAATCAGTAAGAAAGTTATTGCGGTTCTAAGCACCACTAATTCGGGCGCCGATAAAACACTAGAACAGCAAGTGATTGTTTGTGACCGGAATTGCTCCTTTTCGAGAAAGAAATGTTTGTCTACTATGGCCAATGGTTTTACTTCTACCAGGTTTGATCGGTGATACTTGTTGATGAGTGTTGAACTATCAAATACAAAACGATATTTCCTCTGAAATCGCTATTTTAGTAGCAGATATATCATAGAAAGACTGGGAAGAATTCCATATCAAAGGTTATTATACTTTCCCAAATAAACTGTAATTTACTTGATAGGCGCATTTTCGAACACATTGGATTCACACAGAGAATTCAACAATCGACAATGATATTTTGCAAATCTATTTTTCTTTTTGTATGGGATAACCTTCTAACAATAACGGCGTTGGGAAATCGGTCTGCAATGCCAGATCTGCCAAAATGGTGTGAGAGTGAGAAGTCGGGGTCGGCCAACTTGAGTCTTGATGGAAAAAAAATCAAAACGAGGCTGAGCCTCAAACAGGCCACAGTCTTTAGCAGACGATGAATGATTATGGCTCCTACCTCGAACAAGGAATGACATTTATACTTTTCAAGCTAAACAGAATTTTTTTAGAAATCATTCGTTTTGTACCTGAAGAAGGAAAAGCCGAGTACTGTCATTCACTTCATTTTTGGTGTCTATAATCGTCGTTGTTTTTTTTATCAATTAGTTAACTTACTTAACCCGTAATATATTTCCGTGAAGTTTTGTATGTAGACTATGAAAGATACTACCTGGGAAGAGGCCCAAGTGATGGCCAAACCGATTGTTTGTTTGTTTGGTTGGTAAAACTGCAGCTATTTGATGCATCTAACTGCACATAATTTTAATTCTAGTACTTTTATAGTCATAAAACGGTTGAATCTTCGTTGGCTTAGGCTAAAAACGAGTAATTCAATTGGTAAAAATTTGTACTAGGTAAAGATCTAACTAACTGTCGTATATCGGCAAGGGGAGTAATCCATTGAGATGCTTTAACTTACTATTTACAGGCCAAATCTTCAAATTTGCCAAAAATGGCTAGATTTTGAATAAATTTTGTCAAAGAAATTTTGAAAAGTTCCTAGATTTTAAAGAAATGTTTACGGAAGAAAAGACAGCAAAGAACGATGATTATTTGAAAGTGTATTTTATTAAATTTATCTGGAAAGAATCTGGTTCAGGATCTGTGTTAGGAAGGCTTAGTTACTTCCCTTGCATAATATAGCAAGAACGTTCATACCTACCAACCCTAATTCCAAGCCTACCTATTAACCCCTAATTTCAAGCCTACCTACTTACCCTAATGTCAATCCTACCTGCTAATCATAGCCTACCAACTAACCCTTATTCCAAGCCTATCTTCTAACTTAAACCTACTCACTAACCCTAATTCCAAGTCTGCTTACTAGCCCTAATTCCAAGTCTGATAACTAACCCTTATTCTAACCCTATCTTCTAACCCTAATTCCAAGACCGCCAACGAACTCTATAATAATTGAAATAACGTCATTTGAATATAGGCAAAAATCTAGCTACTTTAAGCCATCTAAAAATTGCCAATTCAAAATTTTATCAACGGTTGTAGCAGCCATAGCACCTAGTTCCATTATCTCCCTTGGCAATTATCGGCATTTTGCTAGATCTTACCTAATCCAAATAATAATGGTTTAAAAGCGTTATGGCTGACATTCGCTACATGGCTTCAATGATTGTCGTGCGCGTTTTGAACATCGTCAGCTGTGTAACTGATTTTTTGCAAACAGATTCATTTTGCGAATTCGGAAAAAAGATTTGCAGAAGTTTGCTTCTGTATTGAAAAAAAATTCTTGTGGACTAACTAAAATCTCATGCATTTTGCAGAAAGAAAGTTTACTTCTTTTTGCTTTCCTTGTTTATTCTGAACACAAAACTTGCATTTTTTACATTCTATCAATACAACCCTATCCCTAAAACTAACCAACTTTCCAACCCTAACTTACCCTAAATAAATTGACAGAACTTCTTTGAAAAAAGTGAAAAAAAAAGTGATGACAAATATTACAGCACAATTACAATGTTTGCAAATGTAAATTTAAATTATAACAGAGTAATGATACTAACGAAAATAAGTTAATTTTCTTCATAAATTTTCATCATCTATTTAGTTTTATATAAGCAAGCAAACAAAACGTCTTTTGTTTGTATCAAAAATATTTCTGACAGAAAATGGTTAGTTATTGTCTAATTTGTTGAGAATTTGTATGGTACCCCTGAATTAGAAATTTCTATAGTTCTTTCAATATTCACCTTTATTAATCATCAATTTTAAGTAATTTTAAAGGTTAGCTGAAACAAATTTCAGTATTTATTTTTACTTTACATTCTATTTCTTTGTTACCTAAAAACCTCATTTTGAACCCTTGATTATTTCATAGCTGACTGATCTCTAGGGTATTGACCTGTAAAAATTGATATCCAACTCAATATTTTATGATTTATCATTCCTGTGCATGATGTCACAACTGACCACAATATGGTGTTTTTTTTTAAATTCATACAACATTCATGAAGTTGATTTTTCCTTGAATTCAAAATCAATACTGACAAATTCCCTGAGGAGATGAAACTCTTCGAGATTGAAAGCACAAAAATTAGTTGCAAAAAATTATTTAAAATGAGATCACAACAGGATCACAAGTGCCTGAATAATATTTACTTTCATAATGTCTGGAAACTGATTGAGAAAAGTGAACATCACTAAAGATGAACAATTAATTCATAACAATATAGAATAATTTTGTACAAATTTTGATACAAAGGAAAATATTTTTTTTTATAATGATTCCTATTGTGAATGGAACGGGATATGTGTAAATAGATATATTGGGGAGAAACCATATTCTTGAGAGGTGTGTGGATCTTTTGTAGTGAAGTCAAGCTTGAGCCAACACATATGAACATACACTGGAGAGAAACCATATTCTTGAGAGGTATGTGGGTCTTGTTTTTCACAAAACTCACACTTGAGCAAACATATGATGACATAGAGAGGGGAAACCATATTTTTGTGAGGTGAGTGGCTACTTGTGTAATTAATTGGTAAGGGCTCATTTTCACATAATGTTTATATTGTATATTGGATTGCATCTAAAACCCTAAAAATTATCTATTTTCAAGATGGATAAATTCTGAAGAGAACAAGATCTTATGAATCAAAAGTACAAAAAAATTAGCTGCAAAAAATTTGTTGAAATGGAACCACAATTAGTCATGAATACCCAAATGTTTTGTTTCAAGCTGACCGAGAAAATTGAACATTGCTTTGTTACTAAAGATGAACAATCAATTCAAAGAATAGAATAATTTCTGGTTCTATAAACTTTAGTCACAGAAAAAAACCAGCATATTTTTTCCATATTTTTCAATTAAAAGTAAATGTTTCTAAAATTATGTGTTGATTTTATAGAAAAACTTTTTGTTCATTTTTACCTGCAGGGCATAAATTTTTAAATGCACTTTGTATCATCAAGGTGTTTTTGTTGCAGGCCTGGGTTCAGGTTGCTTGTTTTTCAGTTTGTTTACATTTTGCAGGGGATTTCAACAGGGGATAGTCAAATATTGAAGGAACTGTGTCTTTCTTCAACATAATTCTACAAAATCCCACTGAAATTGTCTTTGAAAATGACGCTCACATAATTTTGTTTGCATGGAAAGCCAAAAGCTTATTTGCACAATTTGCGGTCTACAGATGATACAATTCAACACCAATCCTTCCCTTCACATTACAATTTAGAGTACAACACCATATTTATGGGCTTACTGTATAATTTTTGATCTTCTGCATCCTTAGAGAGGGACATAAGTCATGTACATTCAGCATCTTCTTTTGTACAGGTAACGCTTTGATTGATTTTTAATCAATGGAATGGAAAATA
Source organism: Thysanoteuthis rhombus (assembly GCA_963457665.1). NCBI lineage: Eukaryota > Metazoa > Mollusca > Cephalopoda > Oegopsida > Thysanoteuthidae > Thysanoteuthis > Thysanoteuthis major. The sequence continues at coordinate 28,853,174 of OY735207.1, read as the reverse complement.
TGCTGAATGAATCCCAAGGAACACACATTGCACATGTGATTCCATCTGAGCAAACTCTGTAACTCAGGTGATTTGATATTTTCAGATGTAAGGATGGTCTCCACCTTTTTTCTCAGCAAAGAAATCTTTATAAATATCTGTTTCAAGATATTGATATGTGAAGCAATGATGAATGTTCATAAAAAAACCTATGATAAACTTTGAAATGTTTCATTAAAGAGTCACTTGGGTAGCTTCTATAATTTTAGAATTGTCATTCTATAATATAAAGATGTTTCTTAAAATCATAGAAGCTACTTAAATATATTTTCAAGCATTGTGCAGTGTATTGAATGTACTTTTTGTTGTATCTACACTGCTTTGGCTAATACCTTCTAACACTTTTTTCAGATTCACAATCCATAAAAAAAAGGGACTGGCCTTTTTCCAAAATGTGGTGGCAAATATACTAATTTGGTCAGCTCATTCCAAAGATTGTGTACTGCATATATGATTCCATTCTTAGAAAATATGTGACACAGATAATTCTATATTTTTTATATGCAAGGATGCCATCAATTCTTTCACTGCTAAAGAAAGAAATCTTCACTGGCCTAACTTGAACATCTGTCTGTTAAGCTAATGTATATATTTTGCCCTCCAGCAGTGTCTTTATTTATTATTTAGACATCATCCCAGTGAGGGTAGTGTGGACATTAAAATTTTCAGTTCAATGATCAACAAATTAATTTCCTCATGTCATTTTCAATCAGCTAAATTTCATGAATTTTTTAATATCATTTTTCATTCAAAAGATTCCTCATCACTATATCATAGGATTCTTTGCTACATTGATGAAGATAACAGTTTATCAGCTTTAGTAAAAAAATTAGACAAATACAAAGAATTTGAAAGTTTTCCATCAGGAATGAGCACCTGCAGCACCTGTCCACAGATGCTAATACTTTGCAGATTTTGGAGGTGAGATAAAGCAAAATTTTCCCTATCAAAATAAAGATATGGAAATCTGAAGTTGATGCTTTATATTGGTTATTGGATATACATATTTGTATGTTGTTTTCTCTTCTATTGTTTTCTACTTTTCATTTTGTACAAAGTAAATTTTCCTTTAGTTTTTAGAATGTGAATTTAAATCCCAAGTATAAACCTAAAAATGACCTATTTCGCATTTTTATAGAAATTGTTTTCAATGAAATGTAATATCTATCATAGTCTTTACTTGTTTTTCATCTCTAGCAACAGGACCAAAGGAAATTATTGTAACTATTCAGTAACAGCAATAAAATAATCTAGAGTCTTTAATCTTATTCAAGAGCTTTCTAGGTGTTTCAAAATCTAGACAGCTTGCTACTTTTGAGAGGAAGCTTTCTCCATTTTCTTTTATTACAGGAACAGAGTTCATAGGGCCTGTTTCCTCAAATTCTATCCGAGTTGCTACTGTAACTGTTATATCAATATTTTTTTTTCAAATAAGAGAAATTTCTGAACATTTTTTCTCATGAAAAAATCAAAATTAATGACCAATGATAAATTGATGATTCCTAAAATGATTGAGTTGGCACTGATAGTACCTCAATAAAAATGTCCATTACTGTGAAATATAAAAGTGCATATTGTGAATCAAATTTCTGTGAAAATGTTTCATATTCAATGTATTTTTATGTATATTCAATATTTTTGATAAAAATTGGTATTAGATCTCTTATTAGTTGTTTCATAAGCATTTTTTTTGCAAGCTTATTTTATGTGCAAATATAGGTCCATGTTTTTAAAGAATAGAATCTGGAAATTAAAAATATCACGATAGATGTTGAATGTAAAGATTTTTTCATTTGTTGTGCTCTGTAAGAAGAAATATATCAGAGAATGTATTTTCACAGTGTTGTCAATTATGAAGCTATGTTCTCTCTTCTACCAGTTAGATATATTTTTGTCACTTATGTATATAGCAAAAATTCAATAAAAAATTTACATGATATGAGACTTATTTAAAGCATATTTTAGTTTCAAGTTTATCTTGCATGAAAAGGCTCTGTTATTTGATGCAAATCCATAAATATCATGAGAATATGGTTTCTCTTTAGTGAAAGTATGCTTGTATGCTTTTAGAACTGAGATATCAGAATGAATAAGAATATAGTTTCTCTCCCTTGTGTATTTGCTTATTTGTAATAAATGCGAAGACATCTGAACTCGTATATTCACAAATGTTACACATGTATGGTTTCTTGCCAGTTTGTATTCACATGTCTCATTTTATAGCTGAGTCATCTGAACTCATATACCAAGAAATTTCTATGGATTGCTAAAAAATATCAATATGTATGAATATGTTTTGAGATAGCTACAAAATCAAATCAAATCGGCTAATCATTATTTTTTCAAATGTAATCGCTGATTTTTATTCGATAAATAGGAAATAATCAGACAGATCTGAGTGAAAATGATTGATTTGGCATTTTAGATTGTAGGCATTTAAAGTTTCCACTAAATCGGAAAACCAATATATCGGGGTCCGTTAAACTACATACGCACTGTAAATATTTAATCTATGGTTCATTTTTTCTATAAATCATTTTTTCTAAGAATCATGTTTTATATACCAAAATTGTCAATTGTAAATTCAAGTTGAGTAAGAGAGAAAAAATTCTTTATTAATGTTATTTTAATTTCTCAAAAAGCAACTGAATTAAGAAAAATGAATCTTAGTTAAAAATGATTTAATTCCTTATTGCATTGTTCCTGTTTCCATTGAAATCCTTATTTTACCTAGCCCTCCAACTTCATTAAATATGTGACGTTGCATGAAAAAATTCCGTTTTCCTTAGCTATTTTCAGTTAGTGCAGAATAACATTTTTTCAGTTTTGTATTGTTATGTTTTTCATTTGCCTTGGCTCACAAAACAGAAAAACGTTTTTTAATCTGGCCCACCTCCTAAAAAGTTTGATGACCCATTACCTATTTGATAACCTTTTAAAAAATGTATACAAAGCAAAATTTGTTTTCTGGAGAGGCTTTACCACATGACACCAATGATGGAAATAAGTTTTTGTACCAAGGTATATGGTAAGGCTTGATTTAGGAACTAGGTATGTGGTAATATCTCCATTAGTAGACATTGAACGTACAAAAAAAAAACAAACGGAAATTTTCAAGTAGGTATACATCATATCGCTGCGTATCACCTATTCTCATCCCTGCATGTCATGTTAAACAAATCTATTTTGCAAAATTCTCTTCTTTTGATGATTTTTATCTGCATTTTACATTAAAATACTTTGGAAACAGCAGAATGCAAACACACACATTAGCAAAACCTTACTCTTGTGACATTTGTAAATATAAATGCTTGTTAAGTTCATTTCTGTAGTTTATAAATCCATGTGTATATTTGTGAATTCATAAATATTCCTAACAAAAATGATCATTTGATACAATGAATAAATTTTTAAAAGTATAGAAGATAATATTCTTTTGTAATGTGGAAACACTTTTTGGAAGGCCCTGAAATATCTGGATTTGTTTTAATATTAATTTAATTTCAATTTTATTTTTCTATCAGTGTTGAGATGGGAGCTATATCTTATCCATCCCTGTATTACATCTTTATTTGATAAATACTTTACGTAGAAAGTAAATCATTGGACCATTAGTTTCTGAAGTAATTTTCTTGTTTAATGACACTTTCTAAGCACAGAGATATGAAAAAGAGACGCAAGCAGTGGTTGGTGGGATCAATAGATTTTTAGAAAATTGTTTTCTCATTTTTTAAACCCTTACATTTCTTTTGTTAATGGAATTAGGAACCAGTTCTTTCTATTTCCTTGGGTCCATGCACATTACCAAACAGACCCACACAAGCCGAAGCACATCATCAGTTCACCCCACATCCTAAAAAAAAACTTTAAGCACAAAAAATTATATCCAATAAAACTTATTTATGAATTAGGAAAAAAACACAAAAAACAGCTATGGGGTTTGAAATAAAGTACATTATTTAGTTTTCATTGATGTGAATGAGTTTGATGATCTTGAAAAATTATGTTGTCTTTTAATTTTGTAATTCTTAGAATGGAATGGAATAGCTGCTTGCTAATATTTCACCAGATTTTGGTTAGTTATATGCTAACATATGAGTAGCCAAGGAAATTCAAGAACTGGCTCAGCAAACTTCTGTAATTTTAGTAGCTGGTTCACATGAACCAATGCAAAGCCCTTGAATCCCACCATTGGCATGTATTGACTAATACTAAGCTTTGTTAGTAAAAATATTTTAATGAAAAAATTCATCAAACATCAAGACATTCTTGAGTGACATTAGCAAGTTTATCTTCCAAGGAGGTTATAATGATATCAAAACCATATGCTGATATCTGTAGAGGTTCTCCATTTCCATCTGTAGAGAGGACATGATGAAATCATAAGGATGATGGACAAAAAAATACTTCCACATTCTTTTTTTTTCACATTTAATGGCCATGTTGTGTCGAGATTTATGATTGGATCATAAGAAATCTTTTTCAGAAAATCTGTTCCAAAGATTGGAAAATTAGATTATATTCATAAAAATATAAATTGTAACTTCTTTTGTATAAAAAATAGCAATTTTAGTTTTTTGTTTCCCAATAATTAATAATAAAATTTGAATAATCCATTTTCAAACATTTTGGAGATTAAAATTGAAAGGTAAAACACATGGTGAGGATCCATTGAAAAAATTCTCATCATTTTTTTGAACATGATAAGCAAAAAATTCTGAACTTATAAGACAGTCCTCTTTGTACTCGAGATTATTCGCTAAAAGTGAATATTTTTCAGATACATCAACTTGTGATGCACTGGAGATGTCATCAGTGAAGTTTTCTTGGGTCATTGAGTGGTTCAGGTTTCCATAAATGATATGGCAGGATTTAAAATGAATACATTTCATTCAAAAATCCAGGATGAAACTTTGTTTACTTATCTATTATTTATATAATATAGGCTAAAACCTTGAGATAACCAATGGTATGTAGTATATACTGCTAGAACCTATGAAAAGTTAAAACTTCATAAAGCTCTGTAACTTTACAACCTATATCAAATAAAATGAGGTTTTGCATTGGATTCTGGGATCAGAGCTTCCTACCTGCTCAGGTATGTCTTACTTTTGAGGAATGCTTTTGAAGGACAGCAGACCTCTTCAGCTAGCTCAACTTTCTGCCTAGAAGGAAACTTCAGCAGAGAACCTACATCTTAGGAACCTTACTACCATCATCCCACTCAGCTGGGTCATGGCATATGAACTGGTGGTTTAAAGGGGGAGATTTTTCTGTACATGCCACATTACACCATATTACTTTACAGTGTAGGCTGTACAGCTTTCATTTTAATTCACAGAGCTAGAGCAGAAGAAAAGAGGCACTGCCATAAAACCAGAGCTCCATTTGTTTGCCTGATCTTTTCATTCATGAAACCAGAGCACAAGGATTTTCTTTGAGAAAGTTTACAAATATTATTGACTTCAGAATCATGACTAGAGGTTTGGTGAATTTTGGACGGTCTTGGTACAAAAACAAAACATCAAATAACTAATATGACAATAGTTTCGTCTTAATCATAGTCATTTAGAATGTCTTGGTTGTTTCTAAATCATATTTTCTCACCCAAATAATAATAATAATAATGATGATAATAATAATAATAATAATAAAGATAATAATGAGGAGGAGGAGGAAGAGTTACCTAAAATAAGTTCTTCACAAGATTATGAATGAAAATCAATAAAGTAAGATTAAGCATTAAAGTGGAATTGAATGATTAGATACCAAATTCTATGATAATTTACCTAAAATTTGTTTGTGAAAGTTTCAATCTGTATGTTGTACTTTGAAAATCAGGCGATAAAAGATTGTCAGAGGTCACAATTTAGTGCAAGTGTTATTAACAGAACAGGACTATTATATACAAATATATATATATATGATTAATAATTGTATCACCCACAGATAGCTGTTTTGTTATATTACAACTCTTCAGTTTGGCTATAGACTCAATATCCCTTTCAGTATCGCTTGGTAGGGTCGAATATATATATATTCCTATAAAAAAAAGTAAAATATAATCTATCTAACCCCTCCAGACATTATAATAGAATTTCAAGATTTTCATTTGACACAAAAATTCTCTGATGTTCCCTCCTATGAAGCACTTTTTCATGGATCTCTGATTGTAGCATATGAAAAACATTATAATGTTCTATACCCATGGTTTGTAAACAAAGGCGTAAGATCTTATAGGCAGCAACTGCTTGTTGAGAAGTTGGGGATGGTGTTTTTGCTGGAAATCCTAAAACTGATTGTACTTCTAGCTTTACCTGATTTCTCCATGCTTTTCACATGGACAGCTCTTTATTAGTTGTTCTGAGTTGAATCCTGGCATCCATTGAGAGAAACACTCTTTTAGTGTATCTATCAGTCATGTCAGACTAACCGACAACATCATTTATTCTTTTCTGAAAATTTCTTCCATTACATTGAGTGAATAATTGTTTTTTTTTTTGTGGGGGTGAGAGGAAATTTATCAAAGAATATATTTTTCTCGTTTAGTATTATTTCAAGTTATTTTTCCTGTGGGGCAATGCTGGGTACCCCTACTAGTATTCTTTATTTCACTCAAGGAATTTCAGTAAAATGCATATCTCTTCCCGTTTGACTTCTCAGAACTAAAGAAGAAACATAAATAACAGATGATAATTCTTCAATGGCTCTTTTTTAAAAAAAAAAGCATCTTAAAGACCAAAAATTGCATGAAGTATCCAGAGAGTGTCTGCTTCTTCCTGACTTTCCATCTAGCAATGCTGGAAATAGTAGTCAAGTCTTTCCTTGTTTATAAATGTGAGAAGAATCTTCTGAGAGTCACTTTTTTTCAATAAGGTACTGTATGTGCTTGATTTTTCATGAGTTTTACCTTCCAAAGAAAGGTAGCAATATAGCAAACAAAAATGTTTCTCACCTCTTGAGCATCAGAAGATTGATCTGGGATAATTTTGTGGAAAGTTACTGAAAACAGTCAGCCGTTCTCGATGGTTTGAGCCAACTTGATTTATTAAACTATTGCCATGCCATCAAACAGTATCATTTGATCTATGTCAGTTATGTTTGAACTTGACTCAGTCTGTCCAATCGGATCATGCTTTATGCAAGTGTCCTGAATGATCTCTTCAATCTTGTGTATAACAGTATCTCCTCCTAATAACGAGTGGGTATTGCTGAAAAAACATGGAACTTGGAACCACTGAAAATTTCTAATTGCCTAAATATTTCTTGTGTTTTCCTGAATATAATTATGAAGTCATGAGCTTTCTTTCTTCCTTCAAGGTTACTATTTTATCTTGAAGTTCAACTTCAACAGATGCAAGTGTAGGAAATTTTCCTTGCATCATCTTATCCCATATTGACTTTTTACCTTCAAGCCTCTTTTTTTGTCATAAAGCATCTGCCTTTCTGCTCCATGGTTTAAGGATTTCTTTGCCATGGCATCAGGTAACAGATTTTGAGATGATATTTTGCACTGATCTTAACTCCAAAAAATGTCTCATAATCACTGAAAACCTCTGTCAGCTTGTGATTGTTTTCTTGGATTCATGAGTTTGTAGATTGAATCAGCTGGTAATGCTTATGTTGTAGTTTTTCATCCTGGAAAAGTGCATGGAATGCATCAATAATTACATTGATTTTTAAAAAAGAAAATGTTGATTTTGAGCCGCTTATCATTTCCTATCCTTTGATTCCCCCCCCAAATTTCATGCCTCAGTCCTACTGCCTGATCTACACCTATTACTGAAAATGGAATTTTTGTCTTGTTCACTGAAAGGTTTCCATTTACCAAAAATTCTCAAATGGTGGGGTCATGTGCTTATAATTCAAACATTTGCAATGGATACACGGGTGCATTATAAGCATAATTTTGTATGTTGTGAACAAAGAAGAACTTGACAAACTCGTTTGGGTGGCTAGGTGAAGATTCCAATGCTACTGCTTTGTGACTCAGACAAGTAACATAATGCAATCAAGCATTTTCATAAAGTTCCATAGAATTTCTCTTGATTTAGTAAACATTTGTCAAATCCACTCTGAATGGAAATGGAGTCATTGGAATCCAGTAAATTAAGCAGAGATTCATTATTTTCTCAAAGATTTTTCAGAATTTTGATGGTTCTCCTAATTGGATACTCTATCTGTGATAACATTAGTGGATTACATTCAAGAAGTCAATTGATATAACTATGGAATAGTGTCAAATACAAGGTTAGGAAGGTTTCAATTGGTAGATAATTGTGCATGGATCTTTTCCAAAATTTCCTCCCTTTTTTTGTACCTTATTTCCCACTTTTCCACAAAATTTCACTGAAGTGTAGAGAGAACTTTCAAAGATATGGTATGGACAGACAGATGGAAAGAACAATATCAAAATTTTGCACCAGAGTATTTTTATCCAGTCTGGCAGTTCTGTATCTCAAAAAATTCCAAATGAATTTCAATCAAATTTTACTGAGGGATGAGCAATAAGCAACAGAATTTAAATTTGATGAAATAAAGGTATTGTGAAAAGTTGAATTGAATTTTCAAAAAAATATCAATGCAAAATATATTCAAAAGAGTAGATAATTCATAAAAACTATGAAGAAAGACTATAATCTTTGATTTTTCATTCATTTTCAATAGATTTCTTAAGAATCACAAATCTAAACAATAACAAACTCGACATTGCACTACCTAGTGTGCTAACTAATATACCTGGCAAATGTCCGCATTTGTGGAGCAATTGCAGTGCACACACGTGTGCACACATGGATTTCTTCAATTGCAGTCAGATGGTACGAGGTCATTTTCAAAGTTGGCAACAACTTTTATTTTATCCATTTGATTGTAAATAAGTGGAAAAACATGAGAAATAATTTTCAACATCGTTGTGAAATACAATGTTTTCAACGGTATTTCAATTATTTCACGAGTATTCTTTCAATTATTCACTCATTCCAAGTATTCTTTGTGTAAAATTTAAGGCATAAAGCCCCCCCCACACACACACACACACACACATGCATACACCTTGCACACTGAACTAAAATATTGCTCTTATCAAAATTTGGAGCTGCAAAAATCAAAACACCTTGAGGTGAGAACAGTGCGTTCAGACCCCAGCTGATTCATCTGCGTACGATGAAAAATTGGAGACATATTTCTATTTTTCCTTTACAACCTAAAGAACAAAATGAAAGAAAAAAGTTTGCTTGTTACACAATAATCTGACAGAATTTACTAATACTTGGCCCCTGGCACGCTTTTTGTGAGTCTCCAGTGGATTGGAAACATGGTGAAGTTGGTGAAGCAAATATGTATCCTCATGACCCCAAAAGACAATTTAACTAGCTATCGTCTGGAGATGTCATGGCCACATGAAACTGTCGTCTTGGCCCTAACTAACAAAGGCAGTTCCAGTTAATGTCCAATCAAAATAATCGCAATTTTCTTGTACTTGTTATTGTTTATATAAGGCTAAACTACTAATTCCATTGATTAACAAAGTTTAAGAAAAATATAACGTGATAGTAGCGTATATCCGGAAACAGGTTATTACTGATCAAGAAATTCATAATTCATAAGGTTCATGCTACATTGTTTAGTGTTTATTTACTTTTTAGACAAACATTTTGAATTACTTTGAACACAATAATTTTAGTTGGGCTTCTAATGAGCTCCCCCAAAATTATCCATTTTGAACTGAACAATTTAATCTAAAAACTTTGTTTTTGATTATAAACATAAATAAAAGTGTGTAGTTCTCCACATCAAATCGATGTATTCTATGTTAGACGTTTGAACTTAGACCGTTTAGCGTTAAAAAAAACCTTAGCACTATTTTTCTAATCAGTCTTTGAAGATTCACTAGGTCTGGTTGGAAGTGTTTTTCTACATTTATATCATTTTAAACACTAAATAATCTCTATGTGTCATGCTTTGCCTCTATTCTTTCTAACTATATAACTTTCTAAAAACTAACATTATTCTTCAACAATCGTCTACTAATTTCTAAGAGTTCTATAATTATGAAGACTCAGACAGCGAAATAGTTTCTCGTCAAAACCACGAGAGCTTATTGACAAGTGAATGGTAAATCCATTTGTTTATTCTTTTAATAACTTTGAGGATAACTTATATTTATTTTAAAATGTGTTAGTGAGTCATCACAATACCAAATTCAAGTTTCAGGTACAAGTTATATTGATGATAATAAGTTGGGTTTTTTTAAATAAATTTCACAAATAAACATTTTTATTTACTCTAAAAGTTAAGACACATAAAATTCAAGCTTCAGATATAAGTTATATAAATAATAGTAAAGATTTTTAAAATGAATTCCACAAACACATTTATTTACACAAAAAAGTTTAGATACGTAAAATGTAAGTTTTAGATGTAAGTTAAAGATAAAGGTTTATTAAAAATTCCCACTCGAGCATTTTCATCCAAACTGGAAAAATAGAAGATTTGAAATTTTAGTTACAGGTGTAAATCACAGGTAATGATAAAGGTTTTGAAAATAATTTTCATAATTTTATATACTTTACACAAAAAGTTGAAAAGATCTAAAAGTAATGTTGATATAAAGATATACATGAATAAATTTTAAAAATCCTCCTTCATTTTTTTCACGATTTAAATAGAAATATAAAAAATCATTTATCCAAATTCTCCATTCATTTTTTTTACGGATGGAGTAATTTTTTCTTGACAAAAAAATCCTTATAGTACAAGTTTTCAACTTTATTTCTCGTAACGTATAGCTTTTTGTCAAAAGTTCGGGTGAGACTATTAGCACTACACCGTCAACATTTCTATAAATCAAACTTACAACTGTTTGCTAATTATCCATACCATTTGAAGATCGTTATATATGACATATCATTTACAATATTTATTCGAATAGATGATAGCTGTTTCAACGGTCCCCAACCCGAGGAAACGGTTGCAACACTTATCAGGACGGTAGAGTAGTGCCCAGTTTTTAGCACTAAAAAATTAGACACATTTGGAGTTACCAGCCCTTGGGAGGGATCTACCTGCGATTTTAAACTCAAGTAGAAAAACTCTTAAGGAATGGTTAATTTCTTTGTCGCCTCCTCTTTGACGTCACACAGAACAACCGTTAGGTAATCGATTGTTATCTTTACAGTATTTAAGCTTTGGCGCTAGAACTTTCTACTTCTCTCTATTTTGACGGCCTCGAGTTGAGCTCGCATTTTCGCTCTCTCCTTACTTAATATAGTTTTTATATACACCTACTTTTTTTACACATACGTCTTTATTCATAAAAAGTAACCATTATTTTTCTCTAAAGCACTTTCTTTCTACATCTCGAAGAGGATATCCAAACTAAGCTAAGCACTCTCTATGTAGTTAGGCCAAACTTCCATATATAACGTTACAGTGGTTCTAATTTAGATGACCAAAACTGACGGACATTCTAAGAATCTATCTAACATTTTATAAGTGATATTCTTTTCCCTATATTCTTCCCCTCAACTCATCCTTATCGCGGTAGATCTCTCCATATAACTTTGTGTCGACAGAAAACTCCATTATTTCCCCTTTTTAAATTCATATGAACATTAAAACTTATTATTGTTAACCTATTCGTTTGTTCTTTTTTTTCCTGCATTTGTTAACAATCCAACTGTGCATTAACCTTGTTTTTGCGTTTAAACAGGGAACACTGTAATTTCTAGAATCTATCTTCCTAGATCTATTCTGGCAATTTATTTGGTGGCTAATATAATTAGCAAACCAAAAGTAGCAACATGCTAAAAATGCATTAAACTTCACAAATAACTTTTCATTTGGGGGCTAAAGGAGTATAGTGTTCTATAAACATGTGTTGTTTTATGATAATATCATAGCATTGTTTATACATTATAATATTATGGTATTATTTATTCATCGAGTGATAATTAGTAAGTTTTGTTTGTTCATGCATAGAACATTGGCATTCATTGAATCAATGTGTAGATGTTACATTCAATCTTTCCATATTTCAGTGTTAGACTGGAAGAATGGAACAATTTGCAATGCAACAAACTTTTATCAAACATGTATTTATTGTACAAAACTGCAACTGTTTTGAAAACTGATTTTTGTCACATTCAGGTGAATATGAACTGCGTCATTAAGCTTCCTGAAAGTCGCACAGACATCCAAAAATAACACAGCCTTTTAAAACTTTTTGTGCAATTCTGCTGGCTACCAGAACAACTTGTTCCAACCGTCCTCAATCCTACCAACTATGAGGAAACACCATGTGCTTGCTAGACACTCTGACTTTGACACATGCTAAACATGTCTATTTGAAGTCAACAAAACAAAAATTCAAATTCGGTGAATTTTGAATATTTCATGCAAGGACAGTATGACTAAAATACAGTTCATGAAAAAATTACTTCCACGCACCCAGAACACCATTTTCTTTTTTTATTTTAATAAATGCTGCAGCAGATGTTGAATTTGTCTTCTGTCCTCTTGGTGGGCAACTAACTGCGCATGTGTAGTATGAGTGTCATCACTCCGGTATTTTTTCTGATTGGAAGAACGAGACTTGTTGCAAGTCTCTTGCTGCCATCGCCTCGGTCACCCCTATATCAATAGCTGAAAACGGCATGCGCGATGTGCCGAATGATTGCCAAATCTTTAAATATATTTCGTTCAACTATTCTTTTAAATTCCTAACTTTTTCGTAATTAGAAAGATCTCATTAGATTATATACCTCGGTATACATTTCGATGAATGTCGGTAACTCGTTGTTGGTAAATCTTCTGCGATCCTACACTTGCATCTCCAAAAGGGAAGGACTAATCATCACTAAAAATCAAAGGGAGGTAATTCATAAGGTTTTCTTGGATTTTCAATTTTCAGTGCCATGGCTAACCAAAATCAATTCATTTTTCGTGGGGAATTCGAGCATGTCACATCTAAGAACATGGATTTTAAATTTCAGTACCATAGCTAACAAACAAATCGTTCCTGATCGCGTTGAATTAGGGTTTCTCACATCTCTGAGAATTGGATCCAAATTTCAAAATGATCGTACAGAAGTAATCAGATTGATGCGCCAATATAGATTGTTGGCAAGGGAAATTAAATGCATAAGACAGCGTTTAATGGAGGTGTATGTCTTCATAACAGTATAACCGCACAATAGATTTGATTACACGAAGATGTCCTGTAAGCAACTGTAAAAAACACTAAATATCAGGAAAGGCAGTTTTTTTAACGATCGAATTTAGTGCTGTGGCAAATATTGGTTTTGTCATACTTTTGGGCCGGCAACAGTGGACGAGCACAAGGACCATCAGTAAAGTTATTGATGAAAGAACTTGAGATTGACAGCAGCAACAAAACCATTATAGACTGGGATCAGTTTTGTAGAGATGTGTTCGTGTGACATATCTTTGCAATCATAACAAAATGTGTAAAAAAATGCTACTGTAGAAATCAACAAATCACTTTTTTCAAGACGTAAATATGATTTTGGCAGAATTGCACCCGATCAATGTTTGGTGGACACGAGCCTGACACGAAAATGAGTTTCCAAATCAACGTGGAACGACGGGATGCTGCAAGACTTCTGCCAATAATTCGGAAATGAATATTACCCGGGACAACAATTTGGTTAGAGACATGGTCAGCCTATAACCATGGTTATGTCCATGATACAGTGAACCACCAACTGCGCTTTGAGAACGCAAGCTCAGACACATAATCGAGTATTATCCAGCCAAATTCATGTGGAACGAAAGATCGGGAGATTCTCCATTCTATTTTGGGGATGGGGGGATCTGACCGTTTCTGAACTATAATGTTTAGTACTAATTCATTTTTTAAGAAATGTTTGTAATGTTTTTAACAGATTTATTTTATTTTTTATGAAATGTTTTTAGTCGTTTGTAAATATCGAGTTTTTAATTCACTTAATAGAAATGAACGGCAAATTTCCTTCTGAACTACGAGTAGTGTGAACTGATTTCTTAATTTTTAGTGAACAGCAATATATTCTCACGCTCAATTTCCACACGTTGAATGAATCGATTTTGGTCAGTCATATGGCACTGAAAATTGAAATCGGTGACAACATTATGAATTACCCCCCCCCCCTGATATTTTGATTTTAAATCATCAACTCTTTTCTTGTTTTGGGGTGCAAATGTAAAGTCGGCACTAGAACATCATCTAGTATGTTACGTGACGTCATAGGATTGAAAAATCTAAGGGAGATAACTGATTTTCTGTTGTGAGATCTCCGATCTGAGAAGACGTAAAACCTGTTTGCTCTCATAATTGGGAACTATTCCTTATGAAATTAAATTGCCCTCCCTTTTTCAGGAAGGCCTGGCAGCTAGACGCAGTTTGTACGATAGAAAACTTTTCAAGATATTAACCACATAATACAAATGTAGAGAAAACAAAATGAACCTGGATCGGAGAATTGCCCTCATTTTTCTTCACTTTACTTTTTTTTCATCTCTATACTTTGATAAATAATCAAGTTCGTGAGAAAATTCTAATGAGTAAGAAATACTTTCTACAACATCATTCAAGTCCATCCCATTCTGTTTTAAAATTATACTCCCCACTTCATAAACTGATTTTGAACTATTCAAATTATTTCATTTCATTTTTTTTTTTTTTTTTTGTATAAATGCAAATGAATAAACGTTTTATAGTATTTTATTTTTCATTTCGTACCCTGGATTTGTACGAAATTTTGAATTAAAAGGTATCATTATGTCTTTATATAATGAAATGAATACCCACTGATGATGACAAGCTAAGTTTATAAAAGAATAACATCTCATTTTATTTCCATAATCATACCAGTCTTTTTATGGAATTTCTCATCTAAGCCGGAAGATGAGCATATGTTTCTCATCTGATGGTAGAGTGTTCGGCATCTTGTGGAGTGTTAGACCAAATCCTGCGTGTCTCTAACTGGAATCTGGTCTGTCTAAAGCTTAATGTAGCTACTTCTCTTTTGTAATGATCTATCCTTCATCCTAAGTTATCCAACGTATGTTAACAAAGGGACCGTGTGTATTTCTTACGTTTAATAGTAATGATATTCAGCGCACTGATTATCAATTCAACTCAAGTTTTCAATCCCTATTATTAGTTTAGTAGACAAATGATCACCTTACATTACTCCTTTGTGACCTATATTTTAGCCGCAACCTGTTTACTATTTTAAGTTTAATAAAAATTGTGTAATTTTTAAAAAGTTATCTAATAATTATCTCTGAATTATTGATTAAGTTTTTTATCGTTGTCTCTCGCCTTGTTGATTGATTTGCTGCTTATCGGAGGTTTTGATTGGGCCTGCATAATTCGTTCAAAAAGAGGCTCCGAACGCCAAGGAAAACGCACAATTTACTTGCCTACATGAAAGAAAAATCGGCAGTGACGGTGCAATATGTGGACATAATGAGCAATCACGTGACCCCCCCCCCCCTTTTTTTTTGGCCAGTCCGGACCCTTAAAAAAAAGCTGTACACTGGAGTTTTTCAGCCGTCGCCGTTCCAGACAGACTGACAGACAGTCAGTTAAGTCCGGTTCATAGAAAGTATCAGACTTCCTTGTTGATAGCCGGTCTTCGATTCCCCTTGCGAGAGTCGTCTTTATCTGGTCTTTCACGAAAAACCTTTTACATTGTCACGCACACTCCAAACACCACAATCTTTCAGAACGTGCGGTGATATTCATCAACTTGGCGATCTTCACAGATCAACTTACAGGACTTGTTAAAAATTGGTTCACTTCTAAACACGCTTCTACAATAATTTTTCAAGTTGAACTGTTCAAACTGTTATCTGGAATCACTTTGGCTCCCCATGAAAACATTGAATTTTTCTCAAACAAACTCACTTCAATTTTATTCTCTGTTCACTCATTCTTTTGACAAAAGTTCGGGAATTATTACAAAATTTGTGTCTTTTGTTTCAGGCTCCAACATTCTTTTTACATACACATATCTATGGGTATTAATCGAAATGATATCGATATCTTGCAGAAATTTTTAAAATTTCCGACAGTTTTTAAAAAAATAAATTATTCCATCTATTTGAATCATTCAAAATTTATTCAAGTGTATGGGAATATTTGTTCAAAATTCCTCTCCTGGGTTTCGTCATAACAACATAAATTCTTATCGTCATTCAGGCATTTGACCATATCACTAGCTTATTGTTCATTCTAAAATGTCTGATATGATACGTCCATTAATTCTTGGACTCTGAACTTTTACACAGATAAAGGGAAATAGTTTATCATTAGTTCCCCATCCTGCCCCCCTCACTGTACACAGATATGGGCACACGGCGAGTACATTTTCAACTTTCTTTCATTTATCTGTCTCTCTGTTTATCTATCTATCGACCTATCATATCGACTTATTGGTCTATTTATTTAACTCTGTCTCCGAGGGAGTCATTTTGTTACACTATATTTTTAAGAAAAATTATACCTTGCGCCTCATATATAAAGGGTCTAGGACTCTAAAAGGTATGTCTAATTTGATTATCTTATTTTCAAATAATAAGTTCTAATTAACTTGTCATCTGTGTAAACTACTAGGATTTTTTTTTTAACCATATTAACTCAAAAAGCTACCCAAACAAGATAACATGAACGCACCCAAGTTTGACCAGGTTAGATTATCAAAAGGCGGTCGGTTCAGTTTTAGTTGCAAGGAGCTAAAGGAAGCGAAGTCGTAAGTGAATAAAATGCAATGTTTGCGCTGAGTCGCTAGAGGGGGGGGTTAGAAAATGAGACAAGTGAAATAATTGCGTTTTTTGCGTTGAGTAGCCAGAAAGCTCTTACAGATTCTCACATCAAAGAAGATTGGTGACAAGAGATGATTCATAGTCACGGTCAAAGAATGGAAACTCCACCAACCAGGAGGTTAGTGAAAAAGAAAGGAAGAAACCGACTAGGAAAGTCAGGTCAAATTAGCGAGTGAACACGTGCGTTCAGAGCTCTCATGGATAGTAACTTTTTGTGCATGTAGTTAGATTTAAGGTTTTGTATCTAAAGCCAATACCTATTTATTTTCGCATCTAATTTTAACTAAAAATAAAGGAGCCGCCACAGTTTCAAGGAAAAGATTAGAAACTCTTTAGCTGTAAAAGCTCAAAGTCATAAGATGTGTAAACACCAGAAAATCTCATTTCCAACTGATGTCACGACGAATTGTCAATACACATACCTGTAAGTATTCCTAGTGACGTCACTTCCCATCAGTCCGGGAAGTAATTCCCTCATTATGAAAGGCGATGCTTACCCATATAATTAGCTCCAAAACACATAAATAAGAACTCGCACGCACAAACATCCTTAACAAAATATGAATTTTTCTTGTTTGAATGAATGAATTAATTCGTTCCTCTAATATCTAGATTCGGTTGTATTTCCTTGTAGCAATTACATGTTCGAAATTACCACCAGTATCAAAATATATGACCATCCCTTTTTTTCATCACCAGAGGCCTATTCGAACCATCTTACATTATGGAAAACTTTCACTCCTCTATAACGTATAACTTTCAAAATGTGTCTCTTTAGAAAAGTAACATACGAAAGTTTGGTATTCAAATTCGAATCAGAACGCCAAGTTGTTTGAAACAAGTTCCGACTTTTAGATAAAATTCGAGACGCCACATTTTTCAAAATAGGCTTCAATGATAAAAAAAGAAATAAGAAATAAATTTGTTTATATAATAGCTTCGCCAGATTTCATTCATAAACATATATCTCAATTTGTGGGAATTTTCAAGTTTGAACATTGTGTTGCACACACACAGAAATACAGTATATATATATATATATATATATATATATATATATATATATATATATATATATATATATGTGTGTGTGTTTGTGTGTGTGTATATATATATATATATATATACACACACACACACACATATATATATATATATATATATATATATATATATATATATATTTAGATTCTCTTACATAATAAAGTTTAAATCCCAGATCGTAAATAAATGAAATGATCCAAAATTCACAAAAAAAACTTCAGACTTTGAAGCGCCTCTGTAACCAAAAGTGGGCCCCTCTATATATTTGAGACGGAACTAAGAAAGATGAGGTCATGATCCTACGGTGACCTCTGCACAGACACTAGAGGCGCACCACGGACTGGAATTAGTGAATTTGGGGCCACATTTTGTCTACTCGCAGTCAATTAAACTTTCGGAGATGATAAATAAAATACTATATTCATTCATTTGTGAATTAGATGTTGCTCTGTGACTTGGATTTAATTGAAAGTTAATCATTTTGTTACTGTTTCAATCAAATATATGTTCCACTATCGAAAAATGTCGTTTGGAGACTTTTCTGGCCAGAAACAAGATGAAATGAATAAGATTGTTTATAAAAGCAATTATCTCATAATCTATTTTCTATTAGATGAGGTATCTAAATCATCATTATGAATTTTATTTAATATTTTTTAATACTACTATTTAACTTCATCTTAATTTTTCAGTTGACCTTTTTCATCAAAACTCGGGCTGTCACCATAAAAGTTAGAATTTTCGATAAAAAAGCGACTGAAAAATTAAGATAAAGCTGAATTGTAGTATAAAAAATTTAATAATAATGATTATTTATCAAACCTAGCAATGCTGAAGTACACTCCAACTAAAGAAAAATTAATTAAAAATATTACTGCAACGATTTCAGAAAAGCCCAGATTTATCTAACGAGTCTATTCTCACCTCTTTCCTCTGTCAATGCAGTAAATAAACAGTACCGACCGGAATCTATCTACCTATCTCTTTTATCACTGCATTCCACACTGATAACCAGTCGGTATAGTATGAATGACTGTGCTTTAACACATTTGATTTTGCCTCTGATATGTGTCCGATGGCGCGACAAAGCAACCTTCCGGCATAGAAACTGTGGAGTATGAGTTCCACAGGTATTATTTTGTTGTTTTTATTTCTAAAAATGAGAGGATTATTCAAGGATTATTGATAATGATATTAAATATCTTGTACAAATATAAATGACTGAATATTCATATACATTGTACACATACATCAGGTGAAAATAGATGAGGGATACTGCAGTTCCACAGTACCTACAGACGAGCCGCCACTGTTTAACACATGTGTTGACAATAAAGCTGTAATTAGTATTGACAGTGACCTCTGTTTTTTGTTTTTAATCTCATTAATTTTTAACTGTGCATCAGGTCACTTTTCAGTCTTTTATATTGTAGGGTGATGATCTGTAGCATTGTTGGTTGGTCTTCATATGACAGGTCTTTCAGTTGCTGTATCTGTAAGATACACGTGGGAGAATAGGCTATTGCATGATTCAGTTTTTAAATCGTGACGGTTGCCGTCCACGTGTTCTTCTGGGGTTAAGTATTGGATCGGATGCGTTTGGTTTAAATGATGTTGGAAATTGGGATAATGGTCCATTGTGAGGTTGGTAATGGTGGTAATGAAAGATGTTTTAAGTGGGTTGGGCGTAGAGTATGGGCACGATGTATTCATTCGCTTTCGCCCTTTTCATCCTTAATTTGAAGCACCATGTTTGTTTTAAGGACTTAGATGTTACAGTAGATGTTTGGGCTATTGTAAATTGTGGTCTATTAATTGGAACTCCGTCGTCAACTTGCTCTAGATCCCTCCGAACAAGGCGATTCAATTGAGCTTCGATATGCTGATCAGTCTTATTGTTACTTGGGGCGATGCAGCGGTGAACCTGTCTGTACAGGGAATCGATTTGAATACCAGGATTATCGTTTCTAGCCCCTAGTTTGAGCAGGCAAATGGTAGGGTGATGACCAATGATGGTGTAGTGAGGTGACTCCCCGGCAGCACTTTTGATAGAAGCGTTCGTGGATGATGTGACGGAGCTGATGACGTCGGTCAATTCACGATTCATGTCTTCGCATATGTTCTTGATTGTTCGATGTCGCCACACGATATTGCCAGAGATTTGTGGTTGCTAGGGGCAGTAAAGTTCTTGTTCGATGGGTATTTGATCACAAAAGTTTCTGCAGACTTCGCCGGTGAAATGTGTACCATTGCCGAATGATACGATGCAGGATATTTCCCAGTGACAGAGAAAGAATCAGTGAAGTCTACAGGCTACGTTGATGTGCATCAGAGTCTTGTATACAGGTTATGGTGGTGAAGTACCAACTGAAACTGCCTTGGATAGGAACAATATAGTGATTGCCTAAGAAGATTGGTATAGTAACGAAGTCGATGAAGACTATTTCGAATAGTCTCTTGCCTCGTTTGCAGTGACAAATAGGCCAGTTTGAACGCTTATCGTAACTTCCTTTGTCCAGGTGTTACAGAATTTGATATGGGCTTTAATATCGTATTTTTTTTAAAATTCCCATCAGTAATTGGATGAATGTGCGCAGACGTGGGTGACATCAAAATGGTTTATGCAATAATAGGATTGGTAAACATATTTAGCACGGAGGTAATATGGCACAACAAATTTGGATGTATTTTTACTATCTTTGATCGTTAAAACGTTAATATCAGGTGGCAGGAAAAAATGATTGTTTTTTTCTTTAAAGAGAGCCGTGCAGGGATCATCAGGGTCAATTGCGCCAGTATTAAAGACATTTCCACCTTAATCAATGGTTTCGAGGGTCTTTATGATTCTCAGTAGCATTGCATCGGTTGCTTGCTCAGCGACGATGTTGATATAATTCATGATTTCAGCTGTTCGAATAGTTGTTGTGGCATGATAAGCGAAGGAAGCTTCGGCAGCTTGTTTATGACACAGCATATTGTATGGTAAGTGTATACAAAGCAGAAATCGTGAGCCTTTAATTTCATCAAGGCACTTCGTCGGAACGTAGTACGTAGGCTTGAACCGTGTAGAGTGAAGGTTTTGCCCACAGGAGTGGAGTCAGCTTGAAGTTTGGGCTTCTTCAAGCCGTTTCCTCGGCTGAGGATGTCAACCCTGATGTTTGATTCGCCTTCGACGTATTCAAGTATGAACTTTAATTTTAAATGTGTTCTTGCCATCGTCTTAATTTGGCATCATTGAATTGACGTTAGTCTGATTATCTAAGATGACAAAGGAAGGGCTGTGGATGAAGAAGTTGGATTTGGAAACGGCTCATTTGATGGCGTAAGCTTCGCGTTCAGTGATGGTGCAATTTTTTTTCTGTTGGACTGAAGGTATATGAGGCAACTGCAATAATTTTCTTGTCCATTTTCGCCCTCTTGCATGAGAACGGTAAGATTTACGTGTCTTCTTTGTATTCTTTACCATAGATTTATTCAGTGAAAATGAAGTCATCACTTTCTTTAACCAGCCTTACATTATAGTAGCCTTGAGGCCTGCTCAACAAGTATTGGATATTCCCCTATTTCTCAACAGGGGACGTTGGCTAAATATATCGTTTCGATCCTTTTCCCACATAAAATTGGGGATCTAACTGCGTTCTTGATCCATGGTACATGAGACATTTGGCCGCCATAAACTACCCAAGCAAAGCTTATATTATGGAGAACCTCCATAAATTCATATCTGAGATCATCGATAATGTATTTGATTTCAATTTCATCGGACGATTCGAGGTTGATCTTAAGATTCAAAATTGTGGTCGGTCGTTGTTTAATGAGTCCGAGTAATTCTAGGCGAGTATTTTTGGAGTAATCTATTTTTGGTAGTGTATGCGACATAATAGGTGGTTCCGTGATAAAAACGATGGTACGTTATCTTTGGTATCGCAGGTGACGATAGTGGTGAGGTTTATGTTTAAAATCCACTCTGCACGCTTACACTAGTTGCTATATTGCGTGTGGTTGCAAAGAAACGATTGGAAACAATAGCAGTGTCGTACTTCCATTTATCCACAAAACAAAACTCCGCCTTTAAATGATATTTCAAGAGAGCGCATGCTTTATAAAATTCACATCTGCTTGATTTACAAAAACCACCAAAAGGTAGACTTCTTGGCACCAGTGTTACCTTAAATAGGACTGCCCACGCCCCGCTAGTGAGCATTTGGCCCTTAGCTGATCGAACACATCGACTTTGGGACACAGTACGTAGTGACCACAATTTGTGAATTTTGGGACAAATCAGACATCTGAAATAAGTATTTTTCCACAACCGTCTGATTCGAAGTCCGCCCAAAATTCAGAGTTTTATACACGATATCTTTCTTGCACACACTCGCCTACACATACAAAATGCACTAACGTTTACTTGTTCTAAATAGATCCTTATTTGTTTAATACAGAAATATTTTCACGAGTTGTTTTCATTTGATTTGTTCATCGTTAGATCTTTGATCCTAGTACCTTCTCTTCCATACTTCATAGAGTTCAAATCCTGCTACTATCCCATTCATATTTTTCGCACAACTTACAGGATTGCACTTAATCTAAATTGTAGTGACATTAGTATAAATAATACCCACACTAAATCGGGGTTTTACAGCGGTGAAAGCTCGAAGTCACAAGACACATAAATACAAGAAAATGTTATTTCCAACTGACTTATCAAACATTGAGCGTTTGTTTCCAAAGAGATATAACCATAAAGCATCACAGCAACAAGAACTTTCAACATATGTTTATTTAGAAACGTAGCTAACAGATAACTGAAAGTTTGATATTCAAATTTGAATCAGGACGTTATAATGTTTAAAACAAGTTCCAATATGTAAACATAATTCAAGATGCCATAATGTTCATAATGAGTTCTGATCATGGAAAAATGAATTATAAATTGATTTGTTCATAGAACATGATATAAACAAATATCCTAAGTATGTACCACGCTAGTAATACTCGTTCGTTACCTTAAACAACCCAACGAGGGTTAGCGATCTTTGACAATCACTTGTAAAATCCACGATTTGAGCCAAAGCTTTTTTCTTCTCTACTACCACCAGTATGAACAGCTGCATTTACTTAATTGAGTTTCTTAATGATCACACCTATCATATTCACCTACTGAATTCCTTTTTAAAATACTTTTTCAGGTTATAATGGAATGTAACTTTTTCTGGTGTAAAATTAAAATCTTCATCACAGAAATAAATTTTGCTTCATGAATCATGACTTGAAGCTTATTTTTCATTTCTTAAATTGAATGATAATGATTTATTTTTTGGTCTCTAGATTTTGAAATATTTGAACAACAGTGTACTTAAATTACAACCAACTTTCTCTTGGCTCGAGCCATTTTGTTTAAAACAGCCACAAATGATAGCGTGAAAAAATGACCAGCATCCCTTTACACTTTGTGATTAAGTGTCTTACCTTTATTTACGAATAATCTGCTCTAAATAGTTGAATGTCTTTCGTTCTTTTCCCTTTTTCTTTATTTACCTCTTCTTGGCTTGAAACTATGCTTCTTGTAACAAATAGAACTTGAAGGTCGCTAACCAAACTCTCAAAGGGATGTAACAAATAACGCTACCCAGGAATGAATGAAAGCAGAACAGTTGCCCACGTGAAAACGTCTTTTATTAAATTTAATTTAAAAAAAAATTAGGGTTAGTTTTGGGGTAATTCAATGAATTTTTAATAATTATATAATTATAGAGAGAAAAAGTTTAATCGTTTGTGTGTGTGTGTGTTTGTATTGTTACTTGCAACACTGACCCTAGAATAACCCAAACCCTAAAACTAGAGCATTTCTTTCAGTATTAGATAGAGTAAAATACAGTTTAAAATAGTCAAGTTTTTTGCTTTCAATTATTCCTTACGTTGTCAACTGCAGCCGCTCAAGTCAGCATTTTTGTTCCATCACTTTGATCTTTTAGTTTGCGAACCAATAACAAACCTTACCCATGCGTCCTTCTTACTCTTGACTTAAACCCATGTAGAAAGAAATTACCGGATTTACCGGCGTCGAGGACACTCTGGCCTCATGGATGCACCCCAATTTTGACTTGCAACATTTGGAAAAAAAGGGGGAAGGAGATGTAGGAAACATGTTTTAGATTTACTTCGGAATGAAATAGCATCTTCGACACTGGGAAATACAGTTCATCTTGATATTCACTATATAAGCTGGGCCTGAATCACTTAGTTTACGAATCAACATCTTTATCCAATGAGCTATGATTGATGAGTAGTAGATTAACACGTGTCTATGTTTTTGTTTGGGATTGAAATGATGGGTTTCCGTTGATATTGCGCATGCGTACTTCAACGATTGCAGACATCTTATTCCTGTCTTCCTCTACGATTTACACAACAGCCTTTTTTTACTTTTTAAACGATGATTCCATTTTCAATATTCGTCCTATAAATGATAGGGTTAATCCGCTCAAATCGATTTCACTCGAATCAATCAATAAGTAATTTATTGGATTTTCCCTCATCAACTCAGATGGCCACACAACCATGTTGGGCAACATTAAATTTGCGGCAACCGCTGGATATGATTTTTTTTTGTATAGGTAAGTAATGATACTTATTTGAATCTTGATCTGAAAATATCTCCTCACTTTAAAAAAAATAAGAACTTTAAAAGCTGGCGAGGAGGAGCTTTCTTTCCTACAATTAGAAATATTTGTGATCAAGGGGCGTAGCTGATAGAGGGAGCTCCTAATAGATCACCCACTGCATTTCTACTAACATTATACAATGTCTGCAGTCCCCAGGTTGGGAGCCACTGCACAAAATATTGGTGGGGGCAACTCAAGGAGCCAAGCCTGCCCAATCCTACTCCTTTCAATTGACCGATTTTTCAGTTTGTCAATTCACTAGCCACAAATCGGTTCTTGAAGTAGTTTCCAAAAAAGTTTTTTTTTCATTTTTTTAAGCATCTGACTTGAACTACAATTGAAGAAATGCATATGTATATGCGATGCGATTACTTTGCAACTGGTCATTCTACGCAGTTGACATTCGCCAAATATATGGCAGCACTCAAGGCAGTGAAGTTCAAGACTGAAGTTTTTTTGATCTGCAGTTCATGAGGAATCTAATGAAAATTAATCAAATATTAAACATTGTAGATCTTTCTTCATAGTGTACACCATTTATCTCCGTTGACTTCCGCTCCTTTGAAATGTCTAAATTTACATTTTTTTTAAATATCTAAATTGGCCACATTGAAGAGAAGTAACCAAAATACTTCGAAACCCTAGTTTCGTGGGACGGATAGAAAATCATTTTACTTTACAATTATGCAGGCTGCTCCACACAACAGAAAGTCCGTTCTCTTCCATACATGCACCTACAGAACGGACACTGCCCAAGGCAACGTCATTTTTGTATTTTCAACAGCTTTAGTAATTCATTTGTTCAGAAATTCTTGGTGAAGAAATAATTAAAATTCATAATTGCACCAAAAAACAACGTAACGATCTATTGAAATAGTAATAGTCACTGTGAATCGCGTTGGCAGTTCATTATATACCCGGATATCAATGTTGTTGTTTTTCGTACCAATGGATGTTTTGTTGGTATATTTTAGTGAGTTTTGTTTCTAAAATATACACACGTATGCTGTGGGTTGTTCTCAACATATCTTGGAAGAAACAGTTCCATCAGACAGTTCCACCTGCTAATGCATATATATTGATTGGTTGCTGTTAACGGTCAGTTTTTGAAGAAGAAGAAGAAGAAGAAGAAGAAGAAGAAGAAGAAGAAGAAGAAGAAGAAGAAGAAGAAGAAGAAGAAGA
Source organism: Thysanoteuthis rhombus (assembly GCA_963457665.1). Classification (NCBI taxonomy): domain Eukaryota; kingdom Metazoa; phylum Mollusca; class Cephalopoda; order Oegopsida; family Thysanoteuthidae; genus Thysanoteuthis; species Thysanoteuthis major. Next base: position 28,827,411 of record OY735207.1, on the reverse strand, counting down.
AGAAGAAGAAGAAGAAGAAGAAGAAGAAGAAGAAGAAGAAGAAGAAGAAGAAGAAGAAGAAGAAGAAGAAGAAGAAGAAGAAGAAGAAGAAGAAGAAGAAGAAGAAGAAGAAGAAGAAGAAGAAGAAGAAGAAGAAGAAGAAGAAGAAGAAGAAGAAGAAGAAGAAGAAGAAGAAGAAGAAGAAGAAGAAGAAGAAGAAGAAGAAGAAGAAGAAGAAGAAGAAGAAGAAGAAGAAGAAGAAGAAGAAGAAGAAGAAGAAGAAGAAGAAGAAGAAGAAGAAGAAGAAGAAGAAGAAGAAGAAGAAGAAGAAGAAGAAGAAGAAGAAGAAGAAGAAGAAAGGAGTTGATCACAGAATTCGAAGTTTTTCCGATACGTAACAGGTAGAAACCAGCGTCCAGCAAAAAAAAAACATTTAAAAGATATGGGAAAATGAATAATTTCTCTGCATGCAGTTAGATGAAAATTAAAGATTCGTGAGATACAGCAAGAAAACAGTCAATATTTTGAGAGATGTAAAAACAAGGACAAACGACAAAAAGACGGGTCCATAGTACAAAAAGTTACAAATCTGTAATAGGCCAGTAGCATTTGAAATCGATACTTGGGTAGGTACAAATGTTATCGGTTGTAGAACATATGAAGTTTTAAAAAATAAAAAATCCCCTGAAATCGACAAAAGAAACTTTCAGATCTACCAGTGGCATTTTAGTATGCAAAGGAAAATGAACAATTTAAACGGAAAATCAAGGCGAGAAATTCATGCTAGAAAAAAATGTTTGTGATTGACACTGGAGTTTGTATGAAAGGAAAACAGTAAAAATTGGCTGAAAAGAAAATGCCAAACCATATTGCGTCAATACAGTTAGACAGATTCCATTTCCTATTTTACCCAAAGTAAAATTGGAACTACAACAACTGGAGCGTAATGGAAATATTGAAAAAATCACACAACCAACACACTGGTGTACACCAATTGTATGTTTGTTTGTTGATTTAAGAAGATTGAACCAAGTAGGGTACGTTTTATGTTACCAAACTGCAAGGAGCTACCGTAATTTCTAAATTACTTGTTCAAAGTGATTTTCACCTAGTTCCGTTAAAAGTCCTTTTGAACGTTATTGTTCGAAATTATTACTTTTCGGAAGCACTTCGGCTCCGGAAATATTCCAGCGTTGTATGTCTCGTCTAGAATTCATTATTGACAATATTTTGGATGACAGTAAATCTACAGCAGAATATGATGGGATAATGGAAGAAGTTTTGAGAACTATGAAGCAAGTAGGAATAAATCTCAATTGTGAAAAATGCGAATTCCAGAAAAGTCAGATTGAATATTTCGGACATGCAATACCAAACAAAGGGGTACAACTCAGTCGAGAATGCGGAAGGATTATACAGGAATTGCCTGCTTCTACATCTATACCAACAACTTCACCTGATGGACCCTGGTAAAGAATTTGCACTGATTTGTGTACATGGGATGGACTGTAGTATTTGATCTTTATTTACTATTTTTCACGGTACTTGGAAATTGTATGTATCAATTCAGTATTCTGTGCCAAAGTAATACGAAAATTGGAAAAAAATTGCCAGTTGAGGGTATCCCAAATTATGTTGTTTGCAACAATGGTGGTCAGTTTGCAAGCTCTGCTTTTAGAAATTTTACCCGAAAAATATTTATTTATACATATCGCCGCTAGTCCTCATTTTCCACAAACAAATTGAGAGGCAGAAAGTGTTGTGCGAATAGAAAAAGGATGCTAAAACAGCCTGGCATTTGCATTGCACTTGGCATACAGATGTACTCCTATTTCGGTCACTTAAGCAAGTCCTGCATAATCAATAATGGGGAAGAAAATGAGAGCTACACTTCCTAACGACTCAGACAAATTGGAATCTAAATGGCCTGACTTGAGGAAAGTCAGGAAAGGGGATGAAGAACAAAACTCAAAGACGAAAAGGAAGTATGATAAAACTCATGGCGTTTGTTAACTTCACTAACTTCTCGGTGAGAATTAAAACTGACCTGGAAAAATTGAGGGACATTACAGGTATTTATGAAAATGACTGATTCAAGAAATAGAACATGTATTTTGCAAACGAGGTACGGAAATCTCCAGCAAAAAAAAATATTCGGCGGAGATAGGACCATGTATGTACAATTTCTTTTTTACGTATTGGAAAAACCTAAATTAAACAGGCCTCTTCTCTCCTCTTCTCTCCACACGATCGATCATATCAATATTTTAATTACATGTATTTCATTTTCATTCATTATTTGTCATAAAGGTTATGAATTAAATGTACCTTTCATTTGCTCATTTACATACTTGTATGTGTCTTTCTTACTCTGTCTAATATCTGCATCTCTATTCGTACTTGGTGTGCATTCTCTCCATACATCTCTTTTCCTTCTCCAACTTTTCTCTAACGTCCACGAAAGCCGACTAACTCAGCGGGCGCCTATTCTTTAATGAGAACTATCTATAACCAATTCTACAAACTGATGACCCCTATAAATATATAAGAACAATATTTTTCATTCTCTCCTCTCTTCAGTCGACCTGTCCCTTACTACTAAATTCCTCAGTAACCAATAAAGAGAATTGATGATTATTGTCGTATTCATGGTATCATTCTATTTATTTACCTTCCTACTAGGCACATGGGTGTTATCACTGAAATCTTAGTCTTCTAGAAAACTTCCTGAGATAATACCATTCCCTATCAACTAACGTAATGATACGATGGCTTGGCGTTCTTGATATATCGAGATCCTTCAAAGAGCCTCATCATATCGTTATGCCATTAACCCGGGCACGGGATCCACGCAGATTACAGCGGCTACTCCATCGAGAGGGTTAAGTCTAAAGCTAGACGTAGAATAGCCTCACGGTGGGTGTCACGTTTCTTGTTTGGGACGAGATGGGCTGTAGTGTATGAAGTTACGCATTCCCTCAGGACAAGCAGTAACTGGCAGTTGCACTTTAGTATGTCAGCAACAAACGTAATACCGAACGCATTTGTGAGCCCCTCCGACGATTAATGTGCAAGCTGATCTGGGAACTTTTTTTAGAAAGGAATATACTTAGTATGATTTACTTACACGTTCAATGGCCTTGGTCAGATCTAATGCATAGAGAGGTCACTTCACAAATAGTTAATTTGATTGTGAATTGGGTGGTCGAGTGAAATATGTAGTGCAGTGAGTGTCATCGGATTGTGACACAATAATTCATTCAGTTGTAGGTTGGAAAGGATCGCTACGGTGTACTACGTGAATAACATCCTTTGCGATCGAAGCAATGCTGAGACAATGCTTAACATGCTTGATGTTGGTCAGCTTTTCCGACGAACATGTCCCCTGCTTCAGGTGTGTATATGTCCTTTCTGATCGGAACATTCCCACAGTATTAACAGCCATGCTGAACGAAGCGTGAACGGTAAACTGATTTTGTTGTCAAATATGTCTTGTATACAGCGTACGACTGAGTCTTCTGTCCGTGCAATAAAGTGACACATCTGGCATCGAGGCGAGGAACACTCGCTTAATCTGACGGTACATCGGTGGATCCAGTGAGGAGTTGTATAGATGTGCATTATCGACTGGTTGTAGATAAGAATGACGTCCCCTCGGGCGGGGTGAGAATTCTCGATATTTAAATTTTTAAAATCACCATACACATGGTTTGCTATCTGTAAGTACATGTGTTTAATAGAGTGATTGTACATGGGTTGAGGTATTTGATAGCATCAACGATACGTAATGCTTCGATTTCACACGGAAGCCATGTCACAAGGGTGTTTTTGTACTGGCATACAGGGTTGCACCGAGTCCACGCTTGTTCACGGATCCGTCGGTAACGGTCCACAGCTCATCAGATAGCGTAGGTAGTATGATCTCCTTGTTCACTGGCTTTGAATATTTGAGAAGTGAAGTCCATTGAATTTCATCCTCGGATTGCATCTCGGATATCACATATTCCAGTTGAGTCAGGAGTTCAGAAAATTTTAGTATAACGCACCTAAGAACTTTGTACGCCCCAAAGAATAACCTGAGACCAAATGGAGTGACTAAGATTTAACATGGACACAAACGTATGTTGGTTTGCGGATATCCTTCATTTGGACTACGTCCAACCGTGTATCGTAGTCGTGTGCAGCATATAATTGTCTTTTTTCTCCTAGGGAATCCAGGACGTGACCTCAATTGTGCAGGAGTTGTCCTATAGTTTTTCCGATGAAATATAGGTTGTCTGCTAATTTGGCTACTCCCCCCCCCCCTGCTTTTTAGCAGTCTCCAAGAACCTGGCACGAGAGCTCCTCGGGAACAGTTTCAGATCCAGACATGCCCATAGCGCATCAAGTGTACGCGCGTATTCTACGGTACAGCATGACTATACCACAATATTTCAATGATGATTCAGTATGTGTGTGCCAAACTGCCAAGTTACGTGTGCAACTTGGGGGCTATTCTCTGACGCTGGTAGACACACGACGGACATACCATGAAAGACAGAAAACATACGCAGTTTAATCCATGCTTTCAAACGATGCAGGTTGAAATTTCATCAAAATGGCGAATTTTGTTGATTTAGTGCAGTCATTCTGAAACAATGATGGCAGCCACAATTTTCGTCAAATCGGGTGTATCTTGTTTTTATATGATAAAAATTTCAAAAAAGTACGTTTGTTTTCATATTTTTTTCTTCTGGACAATTTTGGCTGAAATTTGAAGTAATCTGTATTCCAATTTTTGTTTTTTCATGGTGACCATTTTGAAATCAAGATGTTGACTGCAATTTGAGTCAAATCGCATATGTATTATTTTCATATCATGGAGCATAAAAAGCTAACCAGTATACGAATTCTCACACGTTTAACACTTCTTGAACATTTCGGGTTGAAATATCATCTAAGCTACCGTATTAATATTCCAAACCCTTGTATGAATTGAGGAGAAAGATTTACACAGTACCTACTTGATTATCCCAAATTCCATGGAACAGCGTTGTTAATATTCATATTCTAATTGCAAAATTAATTATTTTGTGATGTTTAGTTTGTTTGGTTAGCAATTCGATACCCAATCTTCAATTTTACTTCCCATCTCGTGGACTAGAATTCAGTATTTTTTCTAAAAAAGAAAAAACCCAAAACATCTCAATAAAATGTGTCCGTGAAATTTTCCCATGGACTAAATAGTACATAACATGGAAAACAAATGGATCAGGACACATGCCATAGAGCAAGAACCGGCAAAGTAAGCCTGCTGGCCGTTATTAGTTGGTTTGATCCTTATTGGCTCTTCCACTATTGATGGTCTGATAGAAAACTCATTACTCTATGCAACAGGATATCCAATAATTGACCTCTGTCAACCAAGTTGAAAAGCGGTAAATGTTTTTGGTTGTGTCTGTTCGTCTGTTGATTTGTTTGTTCGTCTATTTATTCGCCTATCTACAAGATATTCCCGAAAGTTCTGAATGAATTTCAATGAAGTTTTGTGGAAGTGTGGACAATGGGGTAGGGGGGAGATTGTAAACTTTGGGGAAGGATTTAGGATTTTTTCCATGATTGAAAAATATTTTCCTTTTTTTTCGATTGCATTCATGAATATGTTCATGACTATCCACACGATTTCTCAAAAAGTTCTCCGTGAATTTATATGGAATCTCGTGGAGAGGTGGACAATAGACTCTTTGAGAACTGATTGAATTTAGGAGCGGACCTGCTCTCGATTATCTCCGCAACGTCGTAGTTACATGTCCAAATCACATGATATTGCCATAATTTCATGTTTGTCCTCACAATATCCCCCAAAATAAATTTCAACGACATCTTATAGAAGGTTGGAAATAAGCTACGTGAGAACTGATTGAATTTTGGAGTGGATCCATGCCCAATTATTCCTCCAACGTCTCAGTCATACGTCAAAAACACATAATATTGCCGACTTTTCCAGTCCACAAAGTATCTCCAAAAGTTCACAATGAATTTCAATATTTCGAACAATACACTACGGACGAATTGAGTCAATTTTTGGGCGGATCCATGTACGATTACCTCCCCTATGTTGTAATTTTATGCCCAAGAAATATAAAATCGTAAAAATTTTACATCCGTCCGTATGATATCTCCGAAATAATGAATGAATTTCCATGAAATTTTGTGTAATAGAATAATGGGGTAAGAGAGACGCGGTAGATTTTGGGAGTGGATCCAGGAATCTTTTCTGATTGACATGTTTTTTCCGTATCTTCAATTTCATTAATGTATGTGCTCAGTACTGTCCACGTGATATCTCCAAAATCTATCAATACATTTCAATGACATTTAGCAGAAAGGCAGACAATAAGCTATGGGATAAATCCATAATTATCTCCCCAACGTCGTAGTTATATGTCCAATCAAGATAATATCACTAAATTTCATGTTTGTCTACACACTACTCCAAAAGTTCTCAAGTAATTTCCGTGATATTTTATGGAAGGGAAGGCAATATGCAACGGAAGAAATGATTGAATTTAGGGGCGGATCCATGCACAGCTACCTCCTGACAATGGCATTGACAGCGGTATGCACTCTCTTAGTGCTTTCTAGTTCTTCTTCGTGATGCTGCTTTTCTAAGTGAAACAATATATGATGTTCACTGCCTGACCTAGAAATTGAAGACTTTGCCACCATTAAATGCATCAAAGTACTTAAGCAATAATGTTATCCACCAGGCTAAAGTCCTGTCAGACAATGTGGTCGTTGTATTTTGGAGCCTTAAAACTAATGTATGTTCTTCTTTAATCAGAAGCTCCCATATGGTGTTCATTTCCATGCTTAGTTGGCTGAGGAATGGAATTGAAGAAAATCGAAGGACATTGAGAGAGGCTATGAAATCAGGCAAGGGTAATTATGTATGGAAGGAAAAGGGGGTAACCAATCCCTCTGGAATCAAGTGAGAATAATAAATGGAAAATTAGGACAAAAGAATCAGCACCCAAGCCATGCTCTAATAAGATCCTCAGTAGACCATATTTAGAAATGAACACCATATACAAGCTTGTGATTGAGAGAGCACGGATATTAGGTTCAAGTCAGTTCAATCGAACGGTCGGTCAATGAAAGTTATATACTCTGGTTCAGCGAAAAGACAAAAGACAGTATCATTAGAAAGATTAACTGATAATAAATACCCCTTGCGTAGACAGTAGAATAAGAACAATTAAGAATTTGGTTCAAAATTCCCTGTAGGTTACCTAATATGACACTTGTAGAAAGGTAGACGATACAACGGCTGGAAGGTTGTGCAACGCAATTTCATTGGCAAGAATAGATTCAACATTTTAATCGTGCGTGAAGAGAAAGCAAGTTGCTTTTACTGTATTTTGACATTTTGTACCTCTGAACAACAGTAATTTGATCAGCAATTACTAAAAAATCTGTACGGCCACTTAACAAACCCAGTACACTATAATGAATATATTTGCTATAAATGGTAACTCGCCATCAAAGTCAACAATTGAACAACCGTAGAGTCAAAATTTGATGTCATGTAGAAAACTCCATTGAAGAATAAATATGGTTAGAATAAATTCTATTTACCAGACTAAATACCCGCCCAAATGTGCGGATCTAAATTGCTACCCAAAAGAGAAATAGAAAGATGGAAATCAGATAGCGTTTATTCAATTTGTTTTAAAATGATTTAATACCATTTTCCTTGACACTGTTAGAAAAAAGGAGGCCTAATATTTGGAAAAGGCCAGTCTAATGTAAAAAAGGGTGTTCGACTAATGTAAAAAAGGGGTTAAAAGGAGGCTAAAGTTTTTAAAATGGTGTTAATGTTACAAAAAAAGTAGGGCTCATCTCCAAAAAGACAGCATCTGATGTAAAGGGGGGGGGCTAATGATAAAGAAAGGTAAAAAAAAATTAAAGAAGTAGATTGGTAAAAACGAGGTTATAAAAAATTTTAATTAATGTTCCCCTTCAATTTTGTTCCCATATTTGAGGAGAGAAATCCTCCTTTTTGACCCCCAGAAATGAAAATAAAATCTCTACTTTGACTTCTAAAACTAACAAAAAAAATCCTTCGGATTTTGACCCTAAAAAGCGAAAAAAAACCAAAAAACCCTCCGATTATAAATCATATCCGATCGATTTTGACCCCTGAAAATGAAAAAAAAATTCTTCTTGACCCTGAAAGTGATAAGAAATGTTTCCATATTCTTATCCGTTGAACAGAATAATGGAAGTTCCCGCCACACAACCTCTGATCCTCAAATTTTGTGTTTCGAAAAAATGTACCTTAAACGTATTACATCATAAGACACACTAATCAAAACCGCTCTATTCAACATATTTATGTACAACCAGTAAGCATCGCGATATGAGGTATGTAAAAGAAAGCATCTTTACGTCACATTTTCATTTTGGAAATCGATTTGAAAAAAAGAATAAGAAATGTCCTTTTATTACGCCATTAAAAAGTAAGAGAAAATGATCATGTAAATAGACTAACCTTGAATATAACCCCACTAAAACATACGGGGTGGATTCGAAAACTAATCTGCAGGAAACATTTCTTGGTGATCAAATCCATATCCACAGAAATTTTTATGAGTTTATGTCGAGTAGTTTTGTCGGTAGGCGAATACATAGAGATAGACAAACGAACAGATATACTTTTGGCGATTCGTAATAAGAGGATTTCACTGGCGTTTTCCATTGGAAAACATCTAGATTCTGCAGCATCTAGCCGTTATTAATAAACCTGTCAGAATAAGGGCCAAAAAAAACAAAAACATTTTTTTTTCAAAAATAAATGTTTTTTTTAGAAGGGTGTTATGGAGTACTGATGCCAATTTTTAAGTCTGTAGTCAAGACAGTATGGCCAGGGGCGCTGGAATACGCAAACACACGCACATATAAAAACGGATAAAACTTTCGGTGGCTGCACTTGTTCAGTAACTGATTACTGTACTTTTCAAAAGTACGATTCGCTTCGTAATTCTTAAACTTATAACAAAAACATAAATGCAATTTCACAAGTAAAATACTTTCAAGGAAGATAAAACCTATGTGTGAGGCAAAGGTTTGATATTATTGTCCCCAAAACCTCTGGTCACGAATTTGTTTTTTTATGTGTCTGTTCATCAACATGCCTCGAAAATAGTTCTATATTCTATAAATGCAAAACTTGTGCACCATACCATGGAGCAACGGTTAGCAAGTTAGTCAAATAGACCATTGTTATTGTAGTAAGTTTAGTTTTCATCGGGTTCGCCACATTTCTGGCCTTGTGTCAGACTTAGCTATGCTTTTTAAAGACACATGAATACAGAACTTTTAATGTTGGCTCCCTGATTCACAAGCATGTCTACCGTGACCTTTTCTTCTTGAGAGCCATTATAATATATTAAACTCTAGGTTCAAAGTTCTTGGTACAGGTTTCCCCTACAATCCGAAAGTGGTGTGTTCCCATGAAAATCTTTTGTAAACTGAAATGACATAAAGGGGAGTGGCAATTACCATTAATTTATCAGGTACCCGTATGCACAGTGAGTTCTCTAATTAATAAGCTATAGGAGGATAATGTGTCCGCTTAGAAGGATTCAGGTTCGATTCCCGAAAAATTGTGGAAAACTCTCAATTTGGACAAATTTCCCTGTTTACTCAGCAACCAATTGAGTACACCCTAAGCTGTGTGATAAGGGTAGAAAAAACTAGAAATGGAGTAGTGCCCCCCCCCATTCGAAATGATAATAGTAAATAAAAAGAAGTCGCCACCAACTGCCAGTGCAGTACTGTCTTTGACTTGACATGAGGTGTCCATCAATGCCGATTGTCCGGTATTACTGAATCATGTATTTAAAAAATGGCACTTATAAATAGCAGAAATGCATATATGACACAGTACACAGCTATAAATAACGTTGTAAGAGAATATTAACTAATTTTAAATAAAAACATTTAAACATTCTTGTATGTCATATGAAAATCTGAATCAATCGGACATCAAACTTTGTCTGATTTAAGGCTTCACATAAATTCCGATCGATATTTCCGAAACCAAAACAAATGGCTCCAAACAAACTATCCTTCAGAAAAGAATAATTTAGGTTTGTTTAATTATAATTTTTCGTTTCATCACAATAAAAAAATCGATACATTCGAATTATGATACGAACTACAATCTTATTACAGGGGCACATTCGAATAAAAGTCGCCAAAATTTTATTGGAAAATGCCTTCATTGTTTAAGTCGCAAAAAATAATTGTTGCATCTAATTTCGATTTTAGTTTTTCAATTTCTAGAAGATATTTTGTATTTTTAAAGGGTGATATTTTGAACGAAAGTTTCTGATTGTGACTGAAGAAGAGGGCCGTTGATAAATCAAGAAAAAATATTTTTCCATGATCCATAGGTTAACAATATAGTAGTATTTTGGTAGTAATAACCCCTTCCCCCCAATCCTCAGTAAGGGTGCTCGATGAGATTTTATAAGAACTATAATAAGTTTGAAGATATATTTTGTCAGAACTAATAGGGTGAAAAAAAAGGAAAAAATGTCGATACTGTATTTCGATGTCTTACACGTCTCTTCAGAAAAATGGATTAATCCATTCACTTGGGGAGGTATATTACAGATTTATTTACCTGGAAAATGTTTAGAATAAAATCAACAATAACCTTGTTTTATTCACAGATATGTATTAAAAAATCCAAGTTTCACATGAGTCTTCTTAGTGAAAATTCGATTTGATTATTGGTATCTTAATAAGCTTTTTGGACATCAGAAATAGAATTTACTGTTTCGTTTGAGTCCCAATATGAAAGGGATCTTGATGTCATGAATCTGCTTCTAATACCAGGATGGTGATATATTTGGTATTTGTGACTGTGACCTTTGTTGTTGTTCTCAGTGTTGTTTGTAGCATAGCATGAGTTTACTCTGTTTGCATATCTTACAATGAGTATGGTGTCCATTCCTACCATTCAGAGCGTTATCAGGTCACTTCACTCAACCTTTTGTATTGTATAGTGGGAAGTTGTAGTATTCAGAGTCTGTCTTCATATGGTAGGTTTTTTGAATGTGGTACCAGTTTGGTAGCTCATCTCTGTAGCCTCTCTAGCATTACCTGGTATTTCTGGTGTGTGGAGACCAGATATTGCTGGCTTATTCTACATGTGTAAATAAGCATTATAGGAAGTTAAATCAGAGGGCGATTTTTTTTTCAAGAAAGAATTTCCTTAATGAATAGTAACATAAAAATCCAAGAGGAAAAATATTATAAGTACATAACTATCTATTTTTTCACTTTCAAGCGTTTTACGTAATCAAAACGTTTTTGAATGCATTTTTCAGTTGTAGAAACATACTGAAAACAGAACCTAAGAATTGTTTTTAAACGTTTAAAATGTAGTAGTTATGTATGTGCTCAATGTTTTGTATTTTTAACCGCTAAGTGTCTGATTTAAACATTTTGACTGCAGATTTTTCAAGGTTAGAAAACATGAAGTAAAACAATGGAAAATGTATTTTGAAGAATTTCACGAATTCCACTGTTGTTGGGTAATTCTTCCAAGATCCTTAAGGACATTATTTGGCGGGGGGAGGGGGGGCTTTTCAGGGGGAATCGGAAAAATTAAAAATAAGATTTCCCCCAGAACTGAAATCCATTTCTAAGTTTCGTAACAACAAAATGCCACAAACCATGCACTTTTATAGATTCCATTTCCTCGAGTTTGAAAAAAATAAAATAAAAAAGCGGAATTATGAACATTAACATTTTTCGTTCTCCCCCTTCCTTATTGAATAATAATCATAACGACCCTATACTAGCTTTGCGACACAGTGCACCGCGCTCGTACGTGTGTGTCTGCCAAGCAAGTGAGTACGCGAATGACAGGCCTAACTAATCGCTACGAACAGCAGTTGTTCCTTTCTTCCTTCCACTACAAAATCTCCTCCTCCTCCCCCACTCGACGATGACGGACACCAATGGACGTCGCCTCAGCACAGCAATTATCTCCGAATCCGGGTTCTTTCTCTACCAGCTTCCGTCTTCCAAAAGTCTTTGTGCAGATTCTGGCAATGTCCGGTTGTCTGTGGGTAAGTATTACCGGTTCCGACTTCTACCCTCACCCCCCGCCCGGCGGAGGCCTCAATAACCACTTATCTCGCAAAGTAAGTAAAGAAGACGATCATCCGTCGTATGAAGCCCTCTTCCGCTTTTAGTACTTATTTTTCCTTCTCTCTTTCTCTGTCTGTAGGCGAATACGTTATGAAGTTTCCATCAAATGATGGTGTAATAAATCATTTAAATGTGCGTACGTGTCTAAGAACCATAAGATGTACATACAGGTTCGTGTGTACCCAACATTTAGGTTGGTTGAACAAGGCTTAAATGTGTACAAAAACAAAAACAGTGATGTGCTTAGTTAATGCTTAGATCTAGGTTCAAGAATTTATCCGCATTTCAGTCTATCTCTCCTTCCAACCAGTGTGCTTGTATCTTATGCTTTGTGTACTTTTCTCATGTGTTGAGATAAATTTCTAGTTTGTGTTTGCTTGCATACTAAATTACCGGATTATTGCAGATTTTACAAGATTGATCGCTATAAAAAGGCCTTTCTTGACCAAAATCAAAATTTCTCCCCTGAGACTGTTATTTGAAGACCCATCAACCCGGCACTACAGAATGAAGTTTCAGTTCTATATGTACAATCCTGGAACTATACCTGCGAGTACTTCGGTGGTGTGTGCTAATCAAACTAGCCAAGTTGTAATGATCATTATATGTTAATTTCCGACCGCTACGGTTCTTTGCTTGCATATTTCGAGTACGAGAAATGTTATTACTATGTGACGATCGTGTGTAGATGATGTGGATTTTCTATTTATGTAAATTGAGTAATTAATAGTTTCGTATATGAATAAAGAAAATAATGATGTATTGTGTGTGTGCATGACTTATGTAAAAGTTGTGTGCGTATGCAAAACGTGCATTGTTGTATCTGTATCAATTTTTCTGAATCAATTTACGTTGATTATCCATTCTTTCTGGTGAGGTTATCAACTGCTGCTGTCAAAGCTTCTCTGCTTAGTTTTGCTCATTATCTTCTCTTAGCCCTAAAGTCTATATTAGAAGGGTCGCTTTTTTCAAGCTATATTGTTTATATTCCAACTTTTACTTGTATAAAAAAAACGGACTGCTGCAAAATAAATTTTTTAAAACTGTCACTCTTACTGTGTGTCAGGCCAAGTGCATAGTTATCTTTTCCATGATGTCACTTACTGGTGTTGTTAATTTATCTCGCTTGGTGTTGAGGTTAAATGCTTTGTTTTGTATCTAGTTAAAAAAAAAAAAAGAAAAAAAGATGTATATCTGTTGAGGTATACATAATCACTTTACCTGCATTAAATACACATGCATATACACACAGACTACACAGCATCAACTACTGCTACTTCTACTAGTAATAATGATTATGATTGTCCTACTACACAATTGGAGTAAATTGCTTAGGAATTATGTCGTGACTCATTGGTGTTTGACGGATGATAGAGTGACCAAGCTATGAAAAATCAAGGGTGCTTTCTTGTCTAATACAATGATCACTACTGCTAACTTGTAAGTAACGTATACCATATTTTTAGTATGACAGTTGGGTAGAGCGTGCATTTTTCGTTTTAGGTACGCTTTAGCTTTTTTAAAAGCAGCCCCATATTACGTTGTTGTTTCATCTCGTTTAGGTGTCTGCTTGGAAATGCTAATATCTTTCGTAGCCTGAACCTCTGCCGGCTTCACTAAATCAGTCCATTCGCCCGTCTCAGATATTTTAATTTGGTGACGTCACCTAAAAACAATGAAAGGATAAGGTAAAACACCTTGCGATAACTTCATCGATAGATAATGTTACACACACACACTAACACTAAATAAACACTTACTGAGCCCTTTTCAAGTTTCAGTTTGTTTTTTTCTACGAAATAGATTTGGAACGCTTCATGGGAGAATTTGATGATCAGATAATACCTGGATTTACATGAACACAGTAGTACGCGTTGATTTTTATTAAGCCACCTTTACCCTGCTGAAGTGGCTTTAAATTTTATTTAAGCACTTTGTATTAAATACTTGGTGTTAGACTCGATTTAATATATATATATATATATATATATATATATATATATATAAAACCTTCAGTTTAACGGACTGATAAGGGCGGACGGTTGTCCGTTAATTGCGAATTTCCCTTAAATCGAATGCTACCTGGGGAAAGAGCATTCTATTACCCTTTTTTCTTATACTCTTTTCAAATTTAGATATTTCTATACAAAAGTAGCTTCCGTTGGTTTTTCTTATGATAATTTTAAAAGAATATAAATTTATCGAATTTTAATACAGAACAAGTTTGTAAAATTTGCAGAAAATAAATTGTCCCGCTTTAGTTCTGGATTGCTGGAAATGTTCTCATTTACTCTTTTGTTATTTGCTTCAATTTCAGTGTCACATCAAGATGGCTCACTTTCTCTTCACTTCTGAATAAGTTGATGTCATTTTCAGTTGTAAGGATTGCAAAATTTCTAAATGAATTAAAGTAACCATTCAGGAATCACACATGATAACAGGATGACCATGTTGAAAAAAAGTTATGAAGTTGTCATAAAATTTACCCGTTCAAGATGCATTGAATAGATGTTATAGGGGTTGGCTTTTAAGGTGTGAGTTTTTTAAAAAAAAAGTCATATTTGTGTTGTCAGCTAGTTTCTTCTGATGGGTTGGTTTTAGATATATTGAACGTTTATTGTACCTTTTGATAATGGATCCCAGTATGAAAGAGATGTTGATGTCATAAATCTGCCTGTAATACCAGGATGGTGATGCATTTGGTATTTGTGACTGTGACTCCTGTTTGTTATTATTACTTTTTGTTACATGGGTTTACTCTCTTTGCATATCTTACTTCTGTGTCCGTTTCTACCATGCTATCTGTTATTTTGTGAATGTGTATCTGGTCACTTCTCAACTTTCTGTATTGTAGAGTGGGAAGCTGCCGTATTTCAAGTCTATCTTCATATGGCAGGTCTTTTAGTTGTGGTACCAGTTTGGTAGCTCATCTCTGTAGCCTCTCGATCATTTCTTGATATTTTTTTGGTGTGTGGACACCAGATATTGCTGGCATATTCTACATGTGGTCTGATTGGGTTTTTGTAGTGCAATGTCAATATAGTCTTTTCCATGTGTTTGAATGTGCTTAAAATTATACCAGTGTAGTTATATGAGTCATTATTGTACTTGTTGGTTTGGGTATGGTGTATTGATGTTGTTTGACCCCAATTGTAGAGAGTGACATTTACCTATGTTGAAGCTCATTTGCATCTTCTCTGACCATTGTGCAAATGTGGTAATGTCATTTTGGATTGAATCTTTGTTATATAGGTTGTTGAATGTTGCATTATTCTCAAGGATGTTGCTGAACAGTTTTGTCATCCACAAAGTTTTGTAATATGCTAGAGAGGTCATTGGGTAGGTCATAGAAGGGACCTTTCGTAAAAGCAATTCATGCCGTACTCCTGATCATACAGTGATTTTATGTATAATCCCATAGCAGTTCGTTTACATCCATCAATGTTTGGTCCTCTATTTGTGTGTGTGTGTGCACGTTTGTTTTCTTTTTCCAGTTGCCAGTATCTCTTCAAGTTCTACCTATATATGCCTTATTTTCCAATCAAAAAAATACTCTCCTTCATTTGTCAATTTATTATCAGTGGTTCTAAATGTTTGAGCATAAGTATTTTTATTTTTGAAGTGTTACAACAGAGCAGACAGTCTTGATTTCTGTTTAGCATCATCTCCTCCTGTTGCCATAATTGTTATAAGCTTAGCTTAAATATTCTGAACATAAGGTTAAATGAGAGGAAACAAGAAGGAAATTATGTTGTCAATCTTGCTGGCCTCCCTTGAAAAACAGCATTAGAAACCCTGGGTCTGAATCGCCAACCACTTGAGATATGTACTAAGCCTAACTTGGACTGATATTTGGCCACAGATGCAGAACAACCAGTGAAGATCAAACTTACTACACAGTGGTGATATCATTTGAAACTTACTTGCACATCAGTCCTCAACAGCAAAGCAACCTACTTATGGTATCATGATTATTGAAGAAGTTTGGAAAGAATAAATTTTAAATTTTGATTGCAAATTCATTAGACAGCAAATATTCCTTATCATAGTAATCAAAACTTCTTTTCCTTTTTGGTTTTTAGATTGAAAAAAGTGAGTAACTTTGGGAGCACATACCTCAGCCAATGTTATTGTTGGGGGGTTGGGGTAATATTGCATGGATTTGCTTAAAAATTTTATCAATTCTCCCTTATTGTCCATCCCTTCACAAAATATCTTGAAATTCATTAAGAACTTTAGAAGATGGTGACTAGATGTGGATAAACATGAAATTTTCCTGATATCATGTAGTTTAGACATACATCAGTGACATAGTGAGGGTAATCATACATGGATCTGATCTGAAATTTCATCATTTCTTCCATATTGTCCACCTTTCCACAAATGACATTGTAATTCATTGAGTACTTTTGGAGATATGACTACAGACATGAAATTTAAGAGATACTTTGTGGTTTGGACATATAACTATGACCCCGGAGGTAATTGTAGATAGATCCACTCCAAAATTCAATCGGTTCTCCTGTAGCCTATTGTCTACCCTACCACTAAATGACATTGAAATTCATTGAGAACTTTGGGAGATATTGAATGAACAGGTATAAAATTTTGGTGATATTATGTGGCTTGGACAAATAGCTACAACATTGTGCATGAATCCAATCCAAAATTAAATCAGTTCTTCTGAAGCCTATTATCCAGCTTTCCAGAAAATCCGATTGAAATTCATTGAGAATCTTCAGAGATATTGTGCCTACAAAATAGAAAAATTGGCAATGTTATATGGTTTAAACATTTAACAACCATATAAGGGAGATAATTTTGCAAGCATCTGCTCCAAAATTGAATCAGAAGAAAAAAGAGCTGGGAAAACAGTTTCAATACTAATTTCTTGACATTGCTGCCAATTTCACACTAAGGTCATTGAAAAGGACATTGACCTCAAACCTTTCAATTCAAATAGATATACTTGGATATAAACATCAACCAACATAAAGTTGAGATCAGCTAATAAATGAAGCTGTTATGATAAGGATTTAGGAATACTATGGTAATTAAGAAAAATCTGTGGAGGTGTAACAATACAGATATATTTACTGTTTTGTTTATCTCTGTAGACGTCTTGTATAGCATTGGGCTGCTACCAATTTGCTGCTCTTTCTGTAACAAATGGATTTTCACTGGATAGAGTTGTTATCCCCATGTCCACCCCCCTCCTTTCACCTGGGTTTAATCCCCCACGCCAGCCTTTTTATAATTGTAAGAATTCTTGTAGTTTTAAGAAAATGAGCGAAAAAACAAAAATAATCATAATCTAGTCAGAGGTAAGGGTTTTATGATTAGGACGTTTTCTGTATTGAATTCCAATCGTGTATCTAGTTTTATCTTGTGTTTCATGTATTATGGTACATCTTTGATAGGTGTGTTATATGCAGAACAGATTCAAAACTCCAAGACACATTGTTGGAAAGCTGAGAAAATGTTCTTAATATCTATATATCTCCATCAGGAATTAAATCCACAATTCAGAGGAAGTGAAGTTAAAAATGCACTTATACTTGAATGTCTAGCTCAACATTTTGGACTGTAACTTTTTATGCACAACAGGTAGAAATTGACTGGATACACAGTTAGAAAGCTGGTGGATTTCTCTTTCCATTGATTTACATTCACCTACAATTGAATCAGCAATCCATGAATTGTTGACTATGAAGTACACAGACACTGAAAAATTTTCTGTAAAATGCTACGTATATAGTTTCACATTGTGGGCTGTGACTGTTTGTGCACAACAGATACAAAACTCCAAGATAGGCTATCAGAAAGCAGATTGAATTCTCCTAATGATGTGTCATGTCAATTTTTTTACCTTATTTTGCTCAAAATTCTACTGGATTAAATCGTTGTATGCATGAACATTGAGCTTAAACTATTATTATTATTATTGATGTTTCTGATAAGAATTTTCTAAAACAAACTTGCTGAAGACTTGTCTGGGGGTCCCTTTACTACACACAGAATATTTCATGGGTAATATGTGGTGTGATTCTCAAGTTTCACCTTCAGAATCAATTTAGCAAATACAATTTTGGTTCTGATTTTGAATGTGCACTCCTGTGATTACAAAAAAATAGTGTATGTCAAACAGCTAAGTTGGAATCAACAGCTTTGAATTATCTTAGTCCAGCTGTATGAGAAATTCAACTCTAAAATGCCTTGATCTGCATTGTTTATCCCAAATTGGAACCGGGCCATGGACAAATTTTCATTTGGATGGTAATTTGTGACAGCACATTGAGCTTTTTCCTCTGATGATTATTTGCAGCTTTTTCACGAGTCACTCATCCAAACAACTTCAAACTTGCCACTGAACTTCCTTAGGTCCTGAGCTATAGACATACCAAATTATATCAGCTATACTAGCTTAATACAGTTCTCAAGATAAATTATTGTTTCTGAGGCAGATGATGGCCATTTTCAATTTCAGGATTTTCCCATCCTACTATTTTTGTAGACTTTTTGTTCTGTCATTCAGAATATATATCATACAAATCTGTTAAGGTTTGTTACAGTTTGTGAGAGTTGTTACATTTTTATTGGATTACTTCATAGCACTTGAGAGCTTTCCGCATCAGTCTGAAGCTGAAAAGGCAATTCCATAGAACCGGAGTTCCCTTCAGTTGCCAGACCTACAGCCAATGTGGAAAAACTTGCCTATCTCATGTGAGTCTCACTGGTTATCAACAATCCTACAATTGTTGTGAAATCTCTTCCTAAATCTTTGTTTGTAAAGAAAAGCCATAATGATACACTGGATAATACTTAAGACTTTTATTATATTAAAAGGAATGTGTTCAATGATCTTTATTGGACTAAGTATCTGCTTTATCTTTGGAAATCTGTCATACTAGTCTAAATACCTGACCTAACAGGTGGGTTAAATTGCTATTATTTTTAAATTAATGATTGGCGGAAAGAATATAGGTAGTGTTTAATTTCATTTGTTTTCAAAGTGATATGTGTGACTTTTAGTTATTTTTTACAATCTTGGAAAAAATTTGAACATACATAAACTCCACTTGAAATAAAGTTATTCATCCTTTTACTCTCAGCCCCTCCGTCATTCTCCCTCTTGCTCTCTCTTCTTCTCAAAGAACAATACAAAGTCCCCATTTCAATCAGCAGACATTCATTCTCTTTGTTACTCTCCTCTCCTCTCTAAACTGCTCATTTTCAGCAGCAAGCAAAGCTGAAGGAGTGGACACAAAAAATGTATCCATTTTTAACAGGAATTTATATTGTAACTCCCCCACCCCCCAGTGGAAAAAAAAATATTGTGGGGGTGGTTTTCAGACTAATGTGTCAGAAACCTTTCGCAGGGTCACATTGATACACATAGATACTTTCATGGGGTTATTATGAGTGATTTTTGTGGTAGGCTTTTGCATACAGACAAATAAATGGATGGACAGATTTTTGGTGAATTATTATATGATCTCAACTTCACTTTTGACTAAATCCCAAAGAAACCTAAGCATCACTAATTGCTAGACTTTGTGATTGGAAAAAGTTAACTTATGTCAAAGCAAATTTTAATAAGTGATGGAAAAAAAAGGAACAAATTTACAACTAAATAAAACTGCTGGTAATAAATTGAAGCAAAAGTAATTTTTCCTTTGTAAAATTGAAATTTTTATGATAATATTCAATTTTTGAAGCTAAAAATAAATGTCCATAAAAAAGGTGCAAATCAGACCGAAATTTTTGCTCATTATCAGGTTGTGATTTGCTTGTTTGTTCAAATTAAATACAGTCTTTTATTATTACTATTTTGCTTAGTTTTTTAACTTTTCTATCATCATCGTCTTGTATTCTGGGATGGGTATATTTTTTCCTGTGATGTTTTGTACTACTCACCATACTATGCCCATTAGAAAATTAATCTAAATTGTTTGTTCTTGCAGGTGAATCTTTGCATTTGACACACAACTCTGGACTGGCTCAGAAAACATCAATCTTTGGGGAAAAGACAAGTTTTGAAAAACAGTTGCTGGAAAAAAAAAATTTTTGTTTTGATAGACTGACCCAGATGTGTGCGTCAATGCTTTGTTTGACTTTTGAATCAAAGAAGGAAACGAAAGCCAACTGATGGAGAAATATGTCTGGAAAGAAGAAATTGTTTCTGGCTGAAAAATAACACTTTTATAAAGAAGTGGAAATTAAATTTCTTTCTTCACTTTTTATGCAAACTTGGATCCTTATGTAGGCAACAGTATACAAAACAGAAGCAAATTCAAATATCTGTTTACATTGCTTCAGCTATAATCTTAATAATGGAAATCCCAAGAGAAGATGACTTCCTTAAGTCCAAATCTGTGATGTCACTTGGGGATGAGTTGTTGAAGACCCGGTTTCTTATTTCTCAGCAAGAAGGCCTCCTGAAATCTCGCTGCAGTATTTTGTCTCCAGATGAGGAATTGTTGCGAACAAAAAATTCGATGATGCCAGACAATGACATTCTACGCACTCAGAACAATATAATGGTACCAGAAAGCGACATGGTTCGGTCACGTGGTTGCATGATGAATCCAGACAATGACATGTTTCGTGCACGGGGTAGCATGATGAGTTCGGACAATGACCTTTTCCGGTCCCGAGCAAATATGATGGTCTCTCCTGATAATGATTTGCTCAGGGCCCGGAACTTGATGGTCAGCCAAGAAAATGAAATGTTAAGGTCCAAAAGTCTAATGGCCCCTACACACAAGACCATGATGCCACATGAAAACAATATGCTAAGAACCAAAGGACAAATGTTCTCTGAAGAAACAAATGAGATGATGCGGCCAAAGGAATCAGAGACAGAAAATTGCAATAACCAAATCATGCGAATGAAAGGAATGATGCAGCATGACCCCAATGAATTTATGCGGTCCAAAAACTTGATGCATCTTGATTCCACCGAGCTTTTACGGTCTAAAAATATGGCTGGATCTGGCAGTAATATGATGTGCACCAAGAACCCAGTACAACAGCAGCAACAGTCTCATCATCCCCAAGATAATGACCTACAAAGATTTAAGAGCTTGTTACAACCCCATGAAACTGATGCAATGAGAACTGCTAAAACTGTCATGTCTCCTGAGACTGAATTATTAGGTTCAGATGATAACAATCTGCTAGGGTCCAAAGATTTGGTTGGTCAGACTTCTGAAAACATTCAGGACATGATGAGGTCCACTCCTTTATCGACTCCAGTGGCCTCATCAAGCATCACATCAATGACGAATACTGTAACTACTAAATGCCGTTTTTCAACATCTGACAGCAATTCGATAGGCTCAAAAATTGGCCAAGATGAGCTTACAAAATCCCGGTTTATATTTCCTAATTCTGCCAACCAGCATGCTGATAACAATAACAAAACCAGTGGTGACAATAATAGCAGCAGCAGCAGCAGTAGCAATGCTCTCATTGGTAAGTGTATGAGTAACATGTACCTGAGCTCCAGGGGCGAAGGTGGTTATTCTATAAACTCAGAATCAAGCAATACAAATTCAGAAAATCCAACCATTAGTTCTGGTCTCACTGCAGGCAGAGAGTCAAACTCTGGTTTGGGATTGGGCTTAAATAATGGAAATTTTGCTGCACCTTTAGGCAAGAAAACCTCATCAAAAGGGCCCTACCAATGTGACTCTTGCCATAAACAATTCACAACCTCCAGCAACCTATCTGTGCACAAAAGGGTTCATTCTGGAGAACAACCATACAAGTGTGGGATCTGTTTCAAGGCTTTTTCAACATCCAGCAACCTCACTGAACATCTTACTACCCATTCTGGGGAGAAACCATTTGAATGTGAGGTCTGCCAGAAGCGGTTTTCTCGCTCAAGCAATCGCAAGGTGCACATGCGTATTCACTCTGGGGAGCACCCTTTTAAATGTTCAATGTGTCCAAAAGCTTTCACCACATCTAGTAATCGAACTGTCCACATGCGGACACATGCTGGGCAGCATCGTGAATTTCAGTGTGACATCTGCCCAAAAGCATTCTCTCAAGCACGGTACCTATCGGAACACCTGAAGATCCACTCTATGGAGCGCACCTTTGAGTGTGATTACTGCAGTGAGACTTTTCCAAAGTATTTTGAGCTTAGCCGTCATCTCCGTAAGCACACTGGTGACAAACCTTTTCAGTGTGATGTCTGTCACAAACCATTCTCGCGTTCAAGTCACTTGACAGTCCATATGCGTTCACATACAGATGAACGCCCTTATAGCTGCGATATGTGTGCCAAGACATTTTCAACATCGAGTAATCTTTCAGTACACAAGCGTGTGCATTCAGGGGAACAACCATATAAGTGCGAAGTGTGTGCAAAAGCATTTTCCACGTCTGGCAATCTCACAGAACACATGACCATCCATTCAGGAGAAAAGCCTTATGAATGCGACATATGTGAGAAGGCTTTCTCAACATCCAGCAATCGAACTGTACACATGAGAACTCACTCTGGGGAGCAGCCTTTTGAGTGTGAGATTTGCTTCAAGGCATTCACCACCTCTAGCAACCTGAGGGTGCATAAGAGAACACACTCGGGTGAGAGGCCTTACAAGTGTGACCAGTGCCCAAAAGCATTCTCACAGTCGGGACCGCTCAATGCCCATAAGAGAACTCATTTACAGATATCATTGGTATGAAACCAAATTTCAAACTATCAAAATTGTTTAAAATAAACAACAAAATTTTATATAAGAAACATGATAAAGGGCAAATGTATAACAGGTTCAAATATCAATTTTAATGTTTTTGATGGATAATTTCTTTTTACTTCCTTAGGATATGTATTTTTCCTTGGACTTGTATATAATGCAATATAATAGGATAATTTAATAAGAATGTATTTCTAGTCTCATAGATTTAAACAATTTTTTTTATAATTGTCTTTTAAAATGATTTAAAAGTATGATTGTTCTTCATCAAACAGGCTGGAAGAGATGCTTGTCTTAACATTTTTAACTAATAAGTTTGATTGTCACACACAGAACACATCCACATAATCTAGTCCATCAAAATACTCAACTAGTATGAGGAATATATAGACCAGTGATTCTGAATGACTAAGTTTTTTTTTTATATTGTGATAAGTAGGAATAATATATATTTCTGTTTGAACTCTGATTGAAAAATTGCTAATAGTTATCATCCTCTTCTCCCTCCAAAATTCTGCATCCCAAAAATATTTTCATCCTGAGTCATTTTTGACTATTCTGCTGTTTACTTGATCATTTTTTTTTTTACTTTAAAATTAAATTCATTTAAATGATCAAAGCTCCCAAAAGGTTCAAAACTTATACTTGAGGTAACCTATCCAAACAAACACAATAATTCTTGTCTGAGTTTTTGTTAGACAGGGAGTTTTAATTATTATATGTGGTTTGTTTGGATTGATTTCCCTGTCTTTGTTGTTTGTTTTCTAAGGAGGGTGAAAGAATCTGTCCACATAATATGCTCAGATAACTCAATCAGCAGATTTGCTATTGAAATTAACAGCTTGTGGGAACCATTGATCAGGAATGAAGAAATGATGAATCAGGTATTCCATAAGCATACCCTGAGAGATAAGTTCAAAGTGATGTCACAAAGTCAGGAGAAAACAATCCCAAGAACACAGATGCAAGCACTGGTCATGTTATACATGAAGGGGGATATGCAGGCAGGCTCCCTCAAAGTTTTGACAACATATCAAAATGCAATGGACATCTGAGGAAGGTTGGAGGGTACACAGCCAAAACGTGGAAAAAAAATCAAACAAAGACTAGGAAATTAGTCTGAACAAACCACGCACTATGACAGTAATAATTGTTTTTGAAGGATTTGATGGCAAAGTAAAGTCTGATTCATTAGTTCTTTGATTTTTGTATTAAGAACTCTTTTGATTTTAATGCCATCCTGTGTAGATTTATAACTTGTAGCATTACATGTGTTGCCAAGAAGTGCTTTATCTGACCCCCAGAGCAAGATGGTTGATATTGTTCTTTTGATAAAGACTGAATACTCTCACTAACCATGATATAGTTGATCAGTTCGGATGACTTGGATATAATCAAAGAATGACCACTTACATTAAGAGCAAGTTGAAGAACAGCCAATTAGAATTAAGAGTTTTTCAAAATTATTTTACACAACTATTTAGTCAAGACGGATGACCTACTTCAATGAAACATGTCCTGTAAAAGGCATTTGTTGTTTGGCTTGCAATATTACCTGCCCTGCCATATTACTGATACCTATCCCTTGAGTATTGCAAGTTTTATAAGACTGAAAATTGGTGAGGAATTTACTTTCATTAAAGTTTCTTTCCACCCAGAGAAATCTATGGTAATGAGTATCATCAACTTAACATTGAGGATAGAATATAAACATTTTAGGATCAATCTTTTCTACTTGTAAAATCATTCCCAATTCCAGTGTTAAAAATAAGGTTGATACTTTCCATACTTTTTGTATTGGAGAAAAGGTTATTTCTGGAGATAGAAGATTATTATAAAGAAAAATGAACTGAAATTTATATCAATTCCTGAATCTACAATTTTGAGTTCAATCTGGCACTGGCAGCTTCTTTGCAAAATAGGCAAATCTTTGTGCATCAGATGACACTATGGAAAAATGCTTATCATACGAACCATGGGCCTTCTTTTTTTCTTTTAGATTTTTAAAAGCTAACTGATATTGCTACTTTCATAAAGGTAGTAGCTGTCCCATCAATCATCTTGATTGTATTGTGACTGATCTTTCAAATCTTATACCAGGGATAGCCAAAATGATTTAACCCAGGAGACATGTTTAATTTCAAACATTTGAAAATTGAAAGACAGTTCTTAATGAAAATTCCTTTTGTTTCATCCACATCTGAAGAAGTGTTGAGCCAACATATTCCCCTATGCTCCACTGTATTCATCAAAGAAAAAAAATTGGCTCATAAGCCTCATTTAGGCTATCTTCTGCCCTTTATGCTGACTTGAACTACTTCATTTATGTATTTGTAAAATACGCTGTACTTAGATGGGAATACAAGTTGAGCTAAACATGCAAAGTTATTTTTTTATAAGTCTACTCATGAATTTAGGACTGGTTCCTTTCTTTCCCACCCACTTATTTAAAAGTTTCTCCCCTGACCATACAGCAAGTTTTTTTTTCAAATGAATATTATGGACAAATATGTGCAACATGGACTGAAACAAAACAAAACCAGTTTTACCATAGTTTCAGTTATGTCATTTGAGAATTAGATGTTTTGGTAAATTTCTGGTCAAAATATTTTCACATACATACTAAAAGATCGGAAACCAACAATGGCTTTATAATATTGTAAATTAAGTTGAATGTGTGCTGCTGATACAGAGATAAGAATGTTCACTCGATGGTTAGTGCAGTAGTGAGACTGAGGACATGTGTGCAAGGATCTCATTTCTCCCTGCTGAGTAGAGGAGAATCTGGCCCTCCCTATTGTCATTAATGAATTAAGTAGCTTAGTCCTCATATATTTTTTATTATTATTTTTTCTAATACCATTATAACAAAATTAAGATTTGTTGTACCATACTTTCCTGAGATAACATTATAAAAATATTTAATGAAACAATTATTGTAAAGCAAATTCAATAAAAAGTATTACATGTGATAAATGATTAGCTGTTATTATTTTAATCTGTTTAAATTAAGTTTTTGTAAGAGCAAGCAACTTGAATTTGCATGAAAATGCTTGGCATTAGCAAGGTGATTTGATTTTGCCTAGACTAGGTGAAAATGGCTTTCATGATGAGAGGTAGAAAAATAGTTTAATTTAATTTATTTATCTATTTACTGACCTCAATATTCTGTCAAACTACGATTGAAAAAAAATCAGGGACTTGTATGTTTTCACTTGTTTTTAATAAAAATGCCTTTGAAAGTTTATATGTAAGAGCTAATGACAACTGAACTACTAACTTGAGAGTTCTTAGTATTTGAACTTGTGGACATTCTATTTTCTACTTAAATGATGGGAATAAAAGAGATTTAATGACATTTTACTATAGTTCCAGCTTGTGAATCGGCTTTAGAGACTGTCTACCAGCATTCAATATGATTTTATTTATTTGCATTTATAAAACCAAATCTTTTCAAATGAAATCATCTATATTGGAAGAAACTGCAAATAGGCAAACCATAAACCATAAAAAGTAAATGCTGTATCATTGTAAAATCTATATAGCTAAAAGCAGTATCTGGCAGTGATATAATAGAATGAAACTTTTATCCTTCCAGATACTACAGTAGCCTCCAATTTTATGGACTTGATTTTTATTTTCTTCCATCAATAAAGGGAAGCTACTCATTGACTTCTGAGGAAAAAAAACGTTTTTCTCAAATTTTTACTGAATAAAAAAGGGTCTGATTATTCGTTAAAAAAGAAACAAAACAAATTTCAATTAATGATAATGTAGAATGAGACTGTTTCAGACTGAATTTAGTGTTTGGGTTTTTTTTTGTTTTTTTTTTTTTTCAATTTGCAAACAAAACATTTGAAAGTTTAATTAAAAGTCAGATTAAATTTAAACTTCAATTGAAGCAAACATAACCATATTAAACACTTGAAAAAATAGATAAGGGCTGTATCATAGTCCATGTCTAGAACGACTCTTTCAATTAGTAAAGAATTCAACAAAAAGCCAGAGTCTTAACCTCACTGGCTTTCCATACTTTCAGGGAAAGTTTCCATTGAAAAACAAGAAAAAATACTTCCAGTGCATTATTCTTTCTTCACTGATTACATTTGATTAATCATTTTGCTGCTTTACTATTTACCAAATCTCAGAGTTGAGTAAAATGAATGAGTTACTACAACTACTACTACACAAGAGAATGATTATTGAGGAATCAGGAATTTTTGTATAAAATTAAAATAATCATTATTATATTAGCAAAAACAAGTTTTACTACGTATATTTTGTGGCATCATTATTACTTTCAGAATCTTTTGCCTATTCAATGTCTACAGAGAAAAAGTGATTCATTTTCATTGACTGAAGAGAAAACATTGCATTGATGTCATGTGTTTGTATTTTTTTACATGGTTCATTCAACAAATATTTGTAAATAGAAATGGAATGTGAATCTTATCAATATTTTATGATGGTTTAGAAAATAATTTTCATTCAATCTTTTTTTTATTTATAGTCGACAAATGTAAAATGCAGTCGAGTATCGTAACACTTGATAAAAAAGTTATTTTTATTAAGTGTTACGATATCAGCAAAGTCCGTTGCTGCCCTGATTCTCGTCTTAATTTCTTGTTGATTCTTTCTTCTATTTTCTCTATCCACTAAATAAATGATCATCATTCCATACAGTTACATCAATCAGTTGTTTGTGTCGGATTGTGTGCAAGTTTCATAATTATATGGCAGAGTGTGTGAATTGCAGTAGGGGTCAGAAGTTATTTGTGGAATTTCCATTTCACAAGGTATCTGCACCCTGGTATCTGGTAAATTCTCCGATAACGATTCAACAACAACACTTTACTGATGGCAATTCTCCAATAACAATTTGACAAGATGTACAATTGGTCAAGATATACAAAGTACAGAGAAGGTCAAAATGAAATAAAATTATAAAATAAAACAAAATAAATTGGGTTAGTTGTAAATTATTGCAGTCAATTCAATTCTAGATCTACAAGCTTTTTAAACTGCAAGATACCCAATTTAAATTTCAGGCACAAGTTATACAGATGATGATAAAGGTTTTTTAGAAAAACTAAATTTTACAAATAAACATTTTTATTTTTGTTAAAAGTTAAGATGTAAAATTTGAGTTTTGGGTGCAAATTATATAAATAATAGTCAAGATTTTTAATATTAATTTCATAAACACTTATTTTCACAAAAAAGTTACGATATACTAAAATCAAGTTTTATATGTGAGTTATAGATGGAGGTTTATTAAAAATTCACAGACGAACAATTTTAAGGAAACATTGATATGAAAATATAAATTTTTAGAAAAATAGTCAAAATATTTGTTTTTGTTCTGTTTTTATTAAATATTTAAAAATATTCATTCAGTTTTATTCTTTCTGATGAATGGAATAAATAATTCTTAACAATAAAAATAATTCTTATTGTACAAGTTTTTTTTTCTTCTCATAACGCAACACTTTTTTATCAAGTTCAGGAAGTACATAAATAGCTGAAAACGGCATGGACCCTTTGCCAAACAATTAACTTTTTTGTAATTTAGAAGATTTTGCTAAATTGAATCTTGATGAATGATACATTTTGGTAAATGTTGGTAACTTGATATCGGTGAGATGTTGTTGGTAAATCTTTCACACCCATTTTTTGCTTTCTCTTCCAGTTATTCATTTGTGTTGAAGCAAGTCGATGGTTGGTTTTGAATTTTGATTTATTTAGTCAATTATTCTTACCATTCCTTGATTCCTTGAAATTTTATTTTTTCAGAGTCTTTAAAAAAAATCAGAATCCATTCTAATACTCACATTGTAAGTTATGATAACTAAATTTTCCTTGGCAGTGCTGTAGATATCACGCTTTCATTTTCTACAAAAAATAAGTGTTCAAATTTCATGTAATCAAACTTCACACATATGCATTTCTATGCTTCCTTTTATCTCTTAAGTTCAGCTTTTTTGTCAAGATTTTCATGATGTAATAATTTATTGGGTATCTTATAGCTTTTCTTTTCTAATTAAATACGTATCTGTTTGGTTTCATGAAAATATACTTTTGTAGAGTAAATTCTCTGGAGTCAAAAAGATGAACAGATGCTAATGTCTATCAAGTGACTTTTTATTTTTTTTATTTCATCAGAATCATGGCTACATATAAAACTGCTCTGCAAATATTTGACTAATTACGAAAGCTGTCTTATCCTTGACAGTTCTAGGTCACCTTCCTAATATGGTTATAAAGAAGGATAGCTATTCTCTTCTGTAGCTTCATATGTAGGAAAACAATCATTAGAAGCACTGTTACCAAATCATATTTGACTTCATATCTGGATCTGTAACAGGATCCCAAACTGGTCACCGTTGCCTCCGCTGGTCAGGCCATAGTTGAATGGTCACTATATCTCTGCCTCAAGTCACCCCTACCTCGCCCACGTTTTGTCCTGATCCGAGATGGTGTGGCTGTCGACTAAAAGACTCTGCAGCACTGGAACAAAGACCCCTGGAGGCGTCATAAGTTGAAAAGGAATAATCAATATTGGGTGTAACTATGCAACAAGATTTATATCAGTATTATTATAGGTTGACTGGTCAAAATATACACTGATGCAGTTGAGAACCCAATTGAATGACTATCAGTCTGTCTCTCGGGTTATCTACTTGATATCTCTTGGTGTGTCTGTTGGCATAGCATCAACAAAGTTCTTGAGTTGAAATTATAAGTTGTTCAGAGAATCCACTTGATGTCTCTTGGTATATCTATTGGTAGAGTTTCACCAAAGATATAATCTTCTTGGGGTCAGGATATTCATGGTGATAAAAAGCATGGAATTCTATGCAGTGTCCTGGCAGCTTCTCTGCATCCAACTCTTCTCTCCATAGAAATAGGTGGCTTATATAATAGCCTGCTCCCCTTTTGATCAGGGCCAATGGCTGAAGATATTTTGATAATCAAACATCTATAATCTGTCCAAGCCTGGCTCATCCAACCCTTCAGTAAAAAAATATTTTCCTGACTCTGGATTCTTAAAACTTCTCAAACAAAGGCAATTAATCATACATCTGTATTTTGTCCAAAATCCTATTAGTAATTGTTCTGATCTGTAAGTACACTCAACCTCACAAAGTTATCTAATTTCCATTTTTAGATTTTTCCAATGAACCCTTCATTTTCATTGTGTCGCTTATCTAATTAACCCTTCAATTCCATAGTGTCACAGATCTACAATATAAATATAACTTTGTGTATCTTTTTGTATATTGTTACTTATTTTCATCTTCCATGGAAAAGTTTCTATTGAAAAGATTGTAAAAAAAGGTACAAAATTTAGAAAAAAGTTGGTCATCATGTTTTCATTTTTTGATATTGTCTTTCAATGACAACAGCATGCACAGAAATGTTTCCATAGATGGAGGAACCATGTGAAAATACTGAGTGCACTCACAAATTTACAAAAATAATTTTTGAAAATTCACTATGTAATTAAGAAGTGACCTTTTAATCATTATTTATAATGTGTGAGTGTGTTTTAGGGGAAAAGCCAACTAGAAGAAAAACTGATTTTGTAGATTATTAATAAACATTCATTAAACTATGCTTTGCTGCAAAGCCTTATTTCCATGAAATTTAGTGGGTTATGAACTTGACAAAGGGTTGAGAGACTACACTTAATCTATGTCTTGTGGAAGATAGTATGCTAATTAGAGGCTGACAAAATGCTGTCATATCCTTCTGTTTGCTATGCTGATAGTTTTAGCTTTGCTGAATTTTTTATTTGGAACTTATCATAAAGACTCGTAAATATCATAACTTAATAGATTAAATTATGTTTATTATCACCTTCCTTTTCTCCTTTTGCTCTTAATGAAAACCTTTAACTGTATATGTCAGGCAAACTTTTCATTGAATGTTTAAGTGTTTATGATTTCATTAGAAACACTGCACTTAATGCATAATCAAATTATTAATTATCTCTCAAAAACAAGATTTCAAACATTTGGCCAACTTTTGTGAAATGATAAAAATAAAATAGGATTGAAGTTGAAAAAGCCAAAGTTTTTGACACATCTCATTTAGATTGATAAGAACATGACCAAATTTGAATACAGGGGTACCTCTCTTAGTGAAGGACTCTTATGAAATTTTACGTTACGAGACATCCCAATGCCCCCCCCCCCCGCAAAAAAAATATCTCAGCAAAATGTTTTCTGTTTGCAAGAGAAAAAAATATGGGATTTTTTAAAAATTACCCAGAATCATTTAGATTTTATTATCTAGAGACCTAATATCTTTTCACTTGTGTTGTTATATTCATTTGTATCTATACATTACTTGAAAAGTTATTGGTGCATCAGACATTATTTACAAGGTCATTACTAAGGTTTTAGGGGTCTGATATTTTTATTTGGAACTACTTACTGAAATCTCATAGGTTTAATTATTCAGTTGACAAATTTTCATTCAAAGAGATTTTTTGTGGAACAGATTGTTATCATTAAGAGGTAACCATGGATCAGATTTTTTTTCTCAACCAGTTCATAATGAGAAAAGAGTTATGTCCCTTTCGACTTTTCTCCACGTCAGTCAGAAAAAACACGAAAGATAGAAAGTAACTCTAAAACCATATACGTAGTAAATCAATATTTGATTAACAAAGAAAGAAACGTCTTGGGTTTCTTAGTATTCCAGTGTTTATTAAAGTTGTAAAGATGATGTGAATAAGCATTGAAATATTTACAAAATCAATTACATTTTGTTGTTATTCAAATATTGACATTCTACAAATATGATTTTACCTTGATATCATTTTTGAAGCACTCTCATCTTCATTGATGAGATTTCTTATAACTGTTATTAATTTCATTGTATGTGATGTGGAAAAGTTTCTATCTAATTATGTTGACATTGCTATCTTGACTTATTAATTTTGAAATGGGGTTAATGATCCTGTGCCATAGATCAAATCACTCTATCCTTATTTAGAATGCTAATTCTCAGTTCCAAGGATTGATATTGTCCACGATATAATTTACACTATATAGATTATAGGCACAAAAAAAAATATGATAGAGAAAAAAAGTAATCATTTTACACGCCAAATATTTGTTTTTCTACATAGTCCTCTTCTTCATCAATGTATTTTAATTCAGAAGGTGAATAGATTGAACATTATACAGTCTTTAGCCGAATGATGAAAAAAAATAATTTTACACAATAAATATTTTTCAACATATTCTCATTCATTGTCAATGCAGGTGATATAATCAAAATCTAACTGGAAAAAAGATCACATAGATCAAACATTATAAGTGGAAATTCCAGATTAAAATCAAACTAATAATTATGTCAGGCTGTGGATTCATTGAGTCACCTTTAAATAGTATTAGTTGATACATCAGATGTTGAAAGCGGAGAAGTAAAACACTATTCAAAAAATATTTCAACTAAAATATACATTTACAATTATCATAAAAGGTCTATTTTTCATCACCGTATTTCATATTGGAAGAAATTCCCATCCCGGCTCCAAAATTATTAGCTACATCATATTTGCAACATGAGAACAAACATTGTCATGCAGCAGAGTAGTTTTTTTTTCTTTTGAAACAGTAAGTCTAGGTTCCAGCAATTCTTTTTAAAGAATTCCTTTCAAATCCCACCAAACCCAGAGAACTATTTCCGCTATTATTAGATTTTGTTGAGGTAAAGATGCTAAAGGCTATCCTGGATGTAGCCATAATTTTCTCAAATAATTTTTCATCACCAAGGACTTTCATGTCCCCAAAATACTTTTTCTGGGACCTGGAACAAGAAAAAGAAGACTAGTGTTTAAATGCCAACTGATGTTCTTTTTTAAAAAATGTAAAAATCCTAGCTTCTGGTTTTCTTTCCTAAAACAATGTGCAACAATTAACTGATTCATTTTTAATTTTTCTGTAAGTTCACCCATTGTTTTTGCTGTGTCTTCTTTCAGATGTTCCTCCAAATAATTACTTTACAAGTTCAGCCATGATTTGCACCAAAATAAAGTATCATTTTACCACTGATACCTCTTAACATGATAAAGAGGGTTTTATTTTTCAGTTCTTTAAGAAAGCAGGTTTCTTCAGTTTCCAAGTTGGTTTATGTTGACAGTTTTGTGTGACAGCTTCTAATGAAGAGCTTTGGGTCCTTCAATGTCAAATCCCCTCCCCCAGGTAACCTAGCCAGGGTTGTTCATATCCAAGCAGCAATTATCCAGAGGCTTACCTTCTTTATCCAAAGCCACATTGTGGCTTTCTCTGTGGTTTGAGTGATAGAAGTATGCCACCGCATCTTTACCGCTCTAGGTTTGTTTTGTCAGAAGAGATCTGTGTAGGAAACCAACTCTCTTTCTTTGGTTTGCTCTCCCTGTCTGAGAAAATTACGCTACATATGTGAGGGTGCAATACTATTTGTGTGCTCGTTTGCTGTCTTAAGCGAGCTCCTATTGATTCTGTTTGTTAATATACTGAGGTATGTGAAAAACATTGGATTTTTTTGATCCTGCTCACTATGTTTGGACATCAATTGAAATTCAGGTTTCTGTTAGCCAAAAATGTGATAACGCCAAATATGGTCATGTTATATATCATTAGAAAGGTATTGATGAACTAATCATATTTTACAAATATTTGTTAATATAGTTATATGCATTTATATATATCATTACCGTGCACCCCCTGCTATCCTCTATCCTGTAATTTTTCTGATAGGTACATGTCTGTAATTGAAAGTTTGGATTGTTACTCAAATGGAATGGCTATTTTAGGGGGTATTGTCATCTCAAAAATTGAGGAATTGTAAATCCTGATTACTTGGAAATGTTTCTTTTGACACAAAATCATACCATAATCAGAGGTAGAGCTGGAGGTTTGAGGGACCAGGGGTCTTGGCTCTTTGTAAGCCCCACCCTCCAAAATTTAGTGCAGTATTTCCCAACCTGGGGGGGCCATTACCTCTTGATGGACAGACCTTTCAAGAGCCTGGGGCATCAGTGAACTTGTTACTTGGCAGATCTTCCAGGGGGTTTTCTGATTGGTACATGTCTGTAGTCTATGGCTTGGATAGTTACTCTATAATTTTAGGGATATTGCTGCCTCAAAAATTGCTGAATTGAAAATACTGATTATTTTGAAATGTTTCTTTTGACACATAATTGTACCACAGTCTAGGGTAGAGCTGGGGATTCAGGTGTCTGGAGGCTTGCCCCTTCCCTTCTGAATTTAGTACAGTTGTTCCCAACAACGTAGCCCTGGACCCCTGAGAGTTTTCAAAGATATTAATGGAGCTCTGTAGGCAGACCTTCCAAAAACCTGGGATTTATAATCTTGTTCACCATTCAAAAGATTGAGAAGCTGAAAATGGAAATGCTTCTTTTGACACAGGATTGTTACATAATCCTATTACAAATGATCTTGTTAACTGAGTAAATGTTGGAAATTTAAAGAACATATTTTTCACAAATTTAGTTTAGATAGGGATCATGTTATGGCAAAAAAGAGAACTTGAAAAATGATAAATACTTATCTTCATGTTTTTGGATGCAATTTTTCTTGCTTAATAGACCCAAATTGACAACATATATATATGTATATATCTCCATCAAGAATTAAATTGTTTCATTTACTACCATAAATTTGTTTCAGGGAAGATTCTGTTCCTCAAACTGCTTTTCCTTATTAACATTGTCAGGTACTAATATCCATTACTTATCATATTTTTCCATCAATATTAAATCCAAAATCCATAATTGTTAAGTATAAAATACACATGTGTAGATTCAAGAATTTTTCAGTCACTCCCCCTGTTTTATAGCTATATGAACACAGCACAATATCTCCAAAAGTTCTCAATAAATTTCAATGAAATTTTGCGGAAGGGCAGGTAACATGCTAAGGAAGAAGTGTTTACATTTTGAAGCGGATTTACGGATTTTTCAAGGTCACCTTCCCTACATCGTAGCTATATGTACACGACACAATATCTCTAAAACACATATTTAGGAAGAAGGGGTTTATAAATATATTACATAACTATGTTGCAGAACTAGACCCTCTCTTTACATCTATATTTCCAAACTCAGCCTCCAAAGTATTTTGATTATTTTTACTTCATATCATTTGGAGTAAAGAGTACTCACACACACACACACACATATATATATATATATATATATTTATATAAATATATAGACACATTTAATATATTGGTAGAGACATCCCCCAATATAACATGTTTTGTTGTAGTGTAGTTCACGTCCTCCCAATATAGTGTGGTTATATAAAGGAAGTGACTTGAAATGGTTTTGTTATAGCATTTTAGGCAAAAATCTCTAGCTCACTATCAACAGCCTGAGGGTGTCTTGTGGTTTATAGGCATTCGCCATGCCATCGATTCCTGTTTTGGTTTCAAGGTGCAGAGAAAAACAAGCTCTTCTTTAGGCAAAGGGGGGGAGAGAAACATAGTGGAATAGTTTTCAATATTTTCAAAAATGAAGTTTTTATTGGTTGTGAGGGAGAGACTATTTGTGGCTTGTTATGATTATAAACTTCTTTTTGTTTGCGTATTTTATTTCTATTTGTGCACTTTATTTTCTATTTTTCAAGAAGAAAATTCTAGGCTTTTGCGCCTCATGTTTGAATGTAGATATTCCAAATTCAAATATTAGAAAGTTATCAGTGACAATGCTCCTTATGACTATATTTTGGTCGTCGAAAATTTGAAATTATGCTGGCAAGTAAATAAATTTGATTAACAATAATGACTAAAGCTCAATTTCTGATGAACTTTGACACCTAGTCTTCTTGTAAAAAATGACCAGCTCATCAATACCTTTCCAATGATATATAGCTTGACCATGTTCGGGGTTATCAAATTTTGGGCCCATATAAACCTGGAGCCAATTTCAATCTATGCCGTAAAATATGGTAAACAGTAAAAAAAACACAAAACATGTTTTACACATACTGACTAACGGAATCAATGAAAAAATTTTTTGACAGCTCATGCGCATGGTAGCTCTCACTAATAAGGCATATGCAAATTTCAATGAGGTGTGATTTTCAGTACCAAAAGTGAAGAATAAAAGTTCTTTCTTGGTGTCAACTTCCAAAATTGAAAAAAAATCCTCCTTTGATTTAGATCCTTAAAGTAAAAAGAAATTTCCTTTTCAATTCTGACCCTTAAAACTAAAAAAAGTGAATAAGTGTGTTCAAAATAAATGTTCCATTATGATATAATTACATCACAGAGTATTCACAATACGAAAGATAAGTTCAGCATTATAGCCACACTATTGTAGCGACCTCTATAGTTTTAGTCAAGAATTAGATACGAAATCCTTCTTTTTGCTAGGTATTTAAAACGTTTTAAAATGTCACTTCCTTTGACGACCATCTATAAAGGCCCTGAACGCACGTAATCGAACGCCCCTTTGCCCCGGTCTTCGAACCGGTCAACTTCTACCTTTTAGGCCTCGGCATCTCGAACCGGTTACCTCCCTTTACGCCTCTCGAAACACGCGACCGGTGCAGTCTCTATTCTTTGGCCGTGACTATATATTATTGTCTTGTCACTTATCCTAATCGATCCGAGTATTCGGAAGAACTTAAAAGCAATTAAATGCAAACACTGCAACTACTATTTTTGGTGACCACGCAAACGCTGCGTTCATTATTTCACCTCTTTAGCTCCTTCTTGCACCTATTCCGACTAACCACCTTTTCATAATCTAGCTTGGTCAAATATACTAATCATTATAATAGACACGACATATCGGGCTCCATTCGATAGATATACGAAACGACAATAGATTTTTCATGCCACGAGTCCTTTAAATTCTTATTCTTTCCTATATTTCATTTTACGCCAAGTAATAACCGAAACCTCACAAGTCTTTACTTTTCTCTTCTTGACACAAAACTGTTCTCTTAATAAATAACATGAAAGGAAAATGGTTCAGGACGTCCACTCATCGTATAGCAATGATCAGCAAGCTAATCTTGCAGGCAGTTTTTAGTGGATTCGGTCTTCATTGGATCTCTCCCTTATCACAGTCTCAAAAAAAACTTGTATGGTAATAAATAATGCAAAAAATGAATAGCTTTGTATTGTCGTCTCGTCACAACCAAGCTGTCTCTTAATGTTACTTTTACTTTCGCCACGTTTAAAATTTCAATTATGCCAAGTTTAATATCTGAATTGGCTCAGGTGGAGACAAACAATCTTTTGGCAATTTTGGTGAGAATCTGGATATTTAGTTGTTTGGACTGATTGGTTAATGATATTCTATTTTCATTGGTTAGTAAAGATGAATTCTAGAATTTCTGTTCATTCATGAGAAACCTCCGATGACACCAGGGATATCATTGATCATAAAATCCCAGCATGCCCGAAAAGAGTATCTTGCAACATTGATTTCTGGGTTAACCAGTGACATACGAGAATAGGCCAGATGATAACCAAGAACAGTTTGCTGACTAATGGAGTCAGTTGACGGCACGGAAAGGCAGCAAACGGGGCATGCTGAGCTAGCACATCAGCTTGTATTTTTCGTGGGGAAGACATCAATCCAAGCTACGAGTAAACCATCTGAAACATACTCCCGGGCCTGAGAGTAGGGATGAGATTCACAAGGATTCCAACCCCGGCTAACAGACAGACGACGATTAATGGAAGATGTGTCTGCGGTGAAGAATGCAAGAATTTGCGCAATTTCAAAATGTTTAAGGCCTGAATGAAGTGTTCAGACAAAAAGAAACAGATTTAAGGCACAGGCTTACTTTCTGATGAAGCCAAAAGAGCGTACGTTCAGAACTCATCCCACAGGGCCCAATCCCTTAACACGCATGTTCCCCAAACTTAATGCAGAGTAGTTCAACAGCGGATCAAATGACCTCCTACAAACAACAATAGTGAAGGGTAGCTGTTCGAAGAAGTATGTGGAATCTTACAACACTTAAGGGCGGCGCTGACAGACGGCTACAGGCAATGACAACCATTACTGTCAGCTATGCTAAAAAAAAAAAAACTACAAAAACCACAGGGTGACCAAAATACATCGGTTAAGATAGGAGCCGAGAACTCCCAAGAAGCAGTACAAGATGGTCAGTAAAGAGGAACACCAGCTGCCAGTAGAACTGCGAGACAAGCTAGGGGTAAAAGCCAATGACACTTCATAGAGTGGCACAAAAGACGAGGGTCAATACCTTGAGTGAGGCAGCATGAGAACAAGAACTTGGCCACAAAATCCTAATAAACTCAGCACCCAATACAACCGAGTTAGAAATGAGGGAAGCGAGCTGGAAAGAAGTCCAGGAAATCCTCACGGTAACAAGATCAGCCACGCCCCAGAATCCAGCGGAGTACCGTATAGCTTGTATGAACACTGTCCGAGACAGCAACTGTGGAAGATTCTGATAGTGATCTGTCGGAGAGGAAGAGTCGCCAACCAGTGGAGGTGTGCTGAGGATATTTGGGCACCAAGGAGGAGAACTTCAAAGATATCGAGCAGTATAGAACTATCTCACTATTGAGCACAGAAGGCAAGATATTTTTCATATTTTAGTCCCAGTGGTTGACGAAGTTCCTTCTGAAGAATGATTACGTCGACACGTCAATATATGAAAGTGGAACCTCTAGAACGCCTGACTGCATTGGGGCATACAGGGACAATCATGCAGCTCGTAAGAGAAGCAAATGAAGACATGGGTACCTGGTTGGCGTTGTGGTTGGACCTTGTCAATGCCTATGGGTCCATACCTCACAAGCTGGTTGAAAAGGCTCTAGACAGCATGTATCCATCAAGATCGATAACTCCATTCTGGATTACTATCACAGCTACCGGGTGAGAGTGACTTTTGGATACACAACATCAAAATCCACAAGATTGAGAAAGGAATTATAACTGGCTGCACCATCACTGTCATCCCTCTCACCCTCATCATGAATATGGTGGTCAAATCAGCAGAGGTGGAGTGCTGAGAACCCCTGTCAAAGATCGGTGTGCCACAACCACCAGAGCCTACATGGACGATCCTATTGTCACAACATCTCTTATTTTTCACTTTTAGGGATCAAGTTCGCGAGGGAACTTTTTTTTTCACTTTTAGGTAAAAAAACAAGGGGATTTTTTTTCACTTCTCAATGTCAAAATCGAGAAAAAACTTTTTATTTACTTTCAGGGTTTAAATTTGGAGCTTTTTTTCAAAGGGCCGAAACCAAAAGGGAACCTTTTCTATCACACTTAGGGGTCAAAATCGAGGGAAACTTTTATTTCCATTTTTTTATGGGTCAAAAGCAATGAGAAACTCTGCTGTTATATTTGCAGTTATTTACCCCCAGGCAATATCTGGTATTATTGCAAGGGGTAATAATTGATAATAATATTTACTTTTTGCTCCCTCTGTTTGCTTTGCTTTTTCTGAAAAATGTAAGATTGTTGGAGGTTCATGTGCTTTGTTAGAGTCTTTCAGAAACGCAACAAACTTAATATTTCTTACACTCAAACCTAAAATTGGGTATAACATTGTGCATTTGAAAATTTTCCAGATTATTTTACCGAAAACAATTCGGTTATATTGATTAAGATATTTTATTCTATAAAATTATTTCATTTAAATATTTCTTATTTTATTTCAAAAGAAAAAAGGGAGGAGGAATACTCATATTAGATTCTATACATATTGATATACATATCAAATTACCTTTTTTTAACCGTTAAAGCTGTTATTATCTCATAGTTTATTATCCACTTATCTCATGTGTCTCTGTCCTTCTCTAACTCAATGTGTCATCTCATTCCCTTATCCCTTCCAATCTTTGTTACCGATCCACGATTTTATCTAAATGCTATGCAAACATGGATTAGCTTCATATAAGAAAATGTTCTTATCCTCTATTTAGGCAACTTGACCCCCCTCTTCCGATCCTTTCGGCTAATAGCCTAAATTCCTTTTCTCGTCTGCTTCTTTCTAAATGAAAGAAGGAATGTTTGATTTCTATTATTATTCGGACTATCCTCATCTTGGTTGTTTTTCATAGAACGTGTCGGCCGTTGTACTCTACGACCTTCATCAGGTATCATCTGGTAGGTGGGGGGAAGTAACGAACCGAACTCTTTATTTGATTGATGGGGGTATATTGACCGCACTCCCCTCTTAGCATTAGTAGTATCATTATTGTCTCACACTGGGATTGAACCTAGAACCATCAGATTACTTGCAGCAATTTTGTCTGATTCTGTAACCACTACGCTATGTGTCCACGTGGACATTTAGATAAAATTATGGACCGGCAACACATATTAGAAGGGATAAGGGATAGAAAGAAAAGATACCGACATAAGACAAGAAAAGTGCAGAGGCATGATTTAAAAAAAAACAAAAAAAAAACATTTTCTATTCTCTTAGAGTTTTCAACTATGAACGGTGAGGGCTGGGTGAAGCAGTCAGAACACATGAATAACCTTAACCCAACAACAGTATCTAATCCCCTGTTGTGGGTAGCGATGATTAATCAGAAGATAACTGTGATATGACCTGTAAGGAGATTGATGATAATGCTTTTTAAACGATGAATAACATTGCACAACTTTCTGATTGTTGTACAATGTATCAATTGGAGTATATTTTATTTCCCAGGATCAATGTGCGCATGTGTATGAGTGGTTATTCATTTAACTCAGTCTAGCACATGGCCACATTAGTAAGGCATCCATTAGGATCGAACTCACTACACTAGAACATTGGTGCATGAGACAAGTTTGCTAGCCATTATTTCACAACCAGTACTCGATGTGTGTGTTCATGCTCCATTGTAAAACCCATTTACCAATCATTTTCTTGGGTAGAATTCATAAGACATTTTTATTCTAAAGAATCTGTCTGTGTATGCGTGTATATATGTGTCTGCCTGCCTTTTCTTTTCTTTCCTTTTCTTTATCTTTTGACTTTCTTTGACTTTTTCCATGACCCCCCCCCATTCCAATTGCCACATCCTCTTGCCTTAATTTCTCCCTCATTTCCGCTCCTTTTATGAAAGTCATAAAATGTTTATTTCATGAACTAATAAAAACGGTTCAAATAAACCAAAATCTACCCTAGTCATCTTACTCCCGCCTGCAGGTAAATATCAATCGACAACCAATCAATCAGAAAATTAAAATGATTAAAGGTGAGATTTTGACGACTCTTCCGGTTTAACCAGTTAGGATAGGCCAAGTAGAGAAGGAACCTGTCAATATCATTTGCTTTAAGTGCTATTATATGCTTGTCACGTCTATTCCTCAATGGTACAGCACAGAACTGAACGTCCAACGTTCAAGTATTTGTACCTACAGTAAAGACATATTCATCGAATCATTGAAATAAATCTTTATCAAATTCGTTGGTAAAGATGTCGGCATTCAAGTTTTTCAAACAGGATGGTAGCTCTGATGGAACAGGAACAAGAAACTGGGTTTACCTCTGTCTCATCTTAAATGGTTACCTGTGGCGTCATAATTTTTTTCAATATATAATTTGCAGGTAACTTATTTGATATTTATTTTTATTTTGGAAAATAAAAACAAAAAAAAACGAAAATAGTCGATTAGCCAGACCATTATGAGATTTGCAGTGCAACAACACAAAAACAAGCTTATTTAGTCAAAGATCTCCATCTTTTTATTGTAAATATCTGACTAAAATAAATCAATTATTTCTTCATCTGCAAGTTTTCAGTTGATTACTTACAGATTAGAGAAAAAGTCTCGAACTGTTTTAAAAAATCATAACTTTTTTATTTTAATTTTTTTATATTTTTCTCTTCTCAGATATATAAAAGAACCCTTGGGAATTCATCAAGGAAAAGTACTCAACTGAGCAACAAAATAATAGAATTATACTTTGAATATCATTAACGCTAACCTGAAGAGCATATGTCCATTATATGAACGTTTAGACATCGTCACCTGAGTATATGATCAGTCGTTCGTTTGCACGTTTTCAAGAACTGGGCTCCATGAGCAATCAACCATAAGCAAGGACACCACTTTCAGTCCTAAATGCAAATAAAATCGCATTTGTGTGAAGGGGGGCAAATATCATTCAAAATGTTATTGAAAGAGCAGGAATTCGTAAAGTTGAAAATGGTGAGCTTTTGAAAAAATAGTTTTCTGTACATAGAAGAATAAGATTCCTCTTGTGTATATATTTCAATTGGTAAATCTGAATAGAAAAGCAGCAACATTAAAACCAAAAAGATATGAGTGTTATAAACAACATGGCGACTTTTATGCCACCCTGTACAACTCATGATATCACCTGTTGAGTATGCTTGATTTTTTCCATAAGTTTATTCAATGTCTAATTAATTCAGTCTCTTAACAATAATAGCGTATCAGCCATCCGTTTTCGTTGAAAGTTGTTTCCCGAAAGTAAACTTTCCTGTTCAGTTGAGAAGAATTACTCGGGGTTCATAAAGAAAGGGGAAAAAATCAAGAACAGAATCATAAAGTTACTATGGAAATAATTATACTGGCCACATATCGATTGATATTTTGTGCATATTCCTGCCTTGTGAATAACAGATTTTTCAAATAACTGGAGGTTTACCGCACCACATTCACCTCCCTAAAACAATGTCTTTCAAAATGTGGATATCGCTCAGACAACTGCAAGAAATATAATACGCAATATATATATATATATAATCATAAAGCCCATCGATCTAATGTTTGCCATGAAGACACAACAAACATCGAGTCGTGACGTAGGCTCATTTCGGAGCAAAGGTCACCTGAGATCATTTCTAGCAGGATATTGAGTTTGCAATGAAGTACAAAAACGTTTTTGACCATGTAAATAAAATGCAGATTTCCCCGCTTCTTGAAAGTCGGACGTTCCTATGAAACCTTTTGTAAACTGGAATGGCGTCGAGAAGCGATAACTATTAATATGTAAGGGAAAACATTTGAGCGTCCCCAGACCAAAAGTTTTACGCAGAGTGTAACACTCTTACAAGCTCGATTAGGATTTTCTGATACCTCAAGACACATTTGCTTAAGGATGCACAAAATAATTCAAGATGAAGCGCAGATGCTCAAAAACACAGTTCTAGGTTTGGTGTATTTTGTAAAAGCGAAATGGCTCAAAGCGAACTTTCTTAAAGCGGGGGATATCAGTGCTTATTTTTCCGAAGCAACATCATTTTTAAAAACCAGTTAATATTCTCTCTTCATTAATATGCTCAACAATGGTCATGAGGCGAACTTTTGGAAAAAGGAGTGAAAGAATATTATGATGCTATCTATAGTTTACAGTATAATGATAAAAATAACAAGGAGTACTAAGCCAGATCTTTATGAGTACAATCGAAGAGACGAATGAAAAGAGAAAGATGAGATTAAATAGGAGGGGTGAGGTGAGGACGCAGAAAGACAAAGCAGAAAGAAAGGTAAAATTAGGAAAAATTATTCATCAATGAAATATTCCATCGTGAATTTGTACAACGATTCCTATACAACGGATAAACAGCGCGATATGAGGCATGTTAAAATGTCTTAGTTTCTGCTTATATCGAGTAAAAAACGCAACCTTACGTAACATTTTGATTCCGAGAATTGATCTGAAAAAAATGTATCGTAAATATTGACTACTAAAAAATACGTCATTTTAGCATGAATAATTATCAACCTCCCTTAAAATTAATTTTGGAAGATTCAAAAACTAATTTGCTAACAACATTACCCGGGGTTACATCCATACTCAGAGAAAATCTCATGGGGTTAGTTCGCGTATTTTTTGTGATAGGCAAATATAGACGGACATTTGGTGAATATGATAAGATTATATGGTGTATAATCAAGTATTTTTATAGGATGTCGTTGTCAACAGTGTTGCTGAGCTGCTGGGTTTACATGTTCTCAATATGATCGAGTGGTCATTCTGTCCAAGTCCTCCTCCATAGTATGGAACTGGGGTTCCAAAACTTTTCGTTAATAAAAACCCCTTTTATCTATGCTTTTGAAAAGTTTGCTATTACTCCGTGTCCACTAGCTTTACGGATTTCCTCTTGGGGAAAAAGGTGATACGGACAACAGGTTGGGAACTGCTGTTCTAGATGTCCTCCTTAGTAGGACATTGATGTGTAAGAGCAAAAGAGTGAGAAGAAAGGAAGAGAAGGCGAGAGAGAAAAGAAACGCCAAGTAAGCAAGTTACTCATTACGGAAACTCAATAATGAATGAAACAGGACAAGAAATGAGCAGGATTGCTCAATTATGAATGGCTGAGCGAAAATTATGATTTTAGTGTCGAACTAACACAGAATG
This sequence comes from Thysanoteuthis rhombus, assembly GCA_963457665.1. Lineage (NCBI taxonomy): Eukaryota > Metazoa > Mollusca > Cephalopoda > Oegopsida > Thysanoteuthidae > Thysanoteuthis > Thysanoteuthis major. Next base: position 28,783,160 of record OY735207.1, on the reverse strand, counting down.
ATTACCAGCGGTAGCGGCTGGCAATCCGAACGAACACAAAGAAACATGCGCACACACGTACACAATGTGCAGTTTCGTTAAAAGCTGACAAGCAGAATTGGCACTGATTGCAAAGTCGAAAAAAGCAGAAAGGATTCTTCGTTACACTCGTATAAGTTTTAATAAAGATCATTTATCTAAACAATATGAATAATTTAGATTCCATTAGTTTTAAAATGAATGTTCTATAACCGATGAGTCCTTCCAATAGTTACTTACGGTGTGGAAACATGGAACTTAATCAAGAAATAGGCTCTCAAACTAAGAATTATGCAATGCAAACAGACGAAGATCATACTTAATTTAACATGGAGAATTCAAAAGATAGCACGTTATGTTAGACAGCGAATAGAGGTCAGATATATGAAAAAATGGTAGTCCATATGTGTGGAGCTAATATTTCACTTCGAATCATACCCTATCTAACTCACCATGCGTCTGATGAATGGGGGGGGGAGAAGGTTAGGAACAGGGAGCATGGTTCGTACAAGTTATGACATGAGATATTAATCTTTTAACGTATTAATTAACCTGGTTTTATTTCCTCATCTGCGATTATGAATCGTCTTTCTTGCGTCTAATCCCTGGGATAGGGTTGGGGCACCAAAAGTGCGCCCGACTACGCAACTGACTTAACAAAAAGAGCTTTGAAAATCACCTATTTTCGTTGACTACACTTCAAGTTGTCAAGTCTGAAGTAGGCTTCTTGACGCTCACACTGATAAAGACACCAGCTTTCTCAGCAGGAGTCGGCCTTCTCATTCTTAAGGCAAGAGATTTTAAATATCTCGACGTAGGAACGTAACTCCGCACAAAGAAAAGTTATTTTTGAATCAAACTTAAAATCCTTATCTGTAGGCTTTCATGCCCAATAAAACCCGACTCTAGCTATCACTTAACACGATTCTACCCATTACATAACTATTAAGTGACACATGTTTGGACTGTATATTTTAAGTATGGTCTGATATATGTAGTGTATAATAACTTGAATTCTTTAAAATGGAAAGAAGAGTTTGCCTTCGGTGCATTCCTTTTTGTGTTTTAATGATATAAAATAGCACCTTATAAAATTTCGTAGTGCAGTTTGCTTGGGACGAATAAATCTCGAACTCAAAGTATTTAAAGACTGTGTGACAAAGAATGTTGCAAAAATGAACATGATACTATTTAGCATCCACTAAAAACTAACAGTAATTGAATGGCAACAAGGTATTGAGATGAAAAGCCATGAAGCTGAACACAGGAAAATCTTCAGACGCGTTGAAACAATTAAATCCACATTGTTCATCACCGAGGCAATATGTTGATCTGAAAGAGGAACTTATGCTGATTCAGTCACCAAAGGTAGGAATAATCAGACATCAACGAACAAGAAATATTGAGAGAACGGAGAGGATCGGAAAACGAAGACAACAGAAACCTGATGAAGCCCCTCCAACTCTAATATTAAGTTGGAGAGGCATATGAATTCAGTCGCATCTACCCGTCTTTCGGTCTGTACATAAGATATCGCCGAATGTACTCTATGGATTTCGATGAAATTCTATGGAATGATGGGAAATGGGATAACGAATAAATAGTTAAACTTTTGGGGTGGATCCAGGAATTTGTCCACGATTGATAAATATTTGTATTAGTCTGCATGAAAAGAGGTTAAAAATGAATTTTTCGATTTAGAGATATTTTCCCGTTTTCTTATATATCTATGTATACGCTCAAATCTGTTTAAACGATATCACCAAAGGTTCTGAATAAATTTCAATGGGATTTTGTGGGGGATTTACAATATACTTCAGAGGAAATGGTCACATTTTTGAATGCATCTATGCACAATTACCTCCCCTACGATGTCGTACTATGTCCAAACTACATAATATCGCCAAAAGTTCGTGTCTGTTCACACGATGTCTCGAATAATTTATATGATATTTTGCAGAAAGCTATCGAAGGAGTGATTAAATATCAGGACGTATTTATGTGCAATTACATCTCCCGATGATGGCGTTGACCTAAGTATGCGCTCTCTGGTTGCTGTCTAGTTATTTGAAATCGTCAGTGTTGCTGCTTTCGCTAGCACTTTTCTGCTTCTTCGGGTTACAAAATGCAGTTTTGAACTCGGATCCACCCCAAGATTCAACCACTTAATCCTTACCCCCATTGCCCCCCCCCCTATATAATTGAAATCGATTGAACTTTTTTGGAGATACCTTGTTGAAAGACGGACGGAGAGCCGAAAAGACGCGACTGAATAACGAGAGGTAATGAGCACATCGAAAAATTTGTGTATAGAAGACTGGACTTGACAAAGTTACAACTGGAGCATTCAAAAAACTTAGGAGATATGTTGTGGAAGACAAGAGCTAAGAACCCCACCAAAGTATACAAAATTGATAGGAAGGTTGAAGACTTGACTATGGGGTGAGGAAGAATCGGTTAGATTTGGGTGCAGATCCAGTGAAACTTTTTCGGTTGAGAGATATTGCAGCGATCAAATTTTTGAGTGAGTCAACGAATTTTATTTCGATTGACATATTTTTTTTTTATTATTCTGTACGAAAAGACTTTAAAAACGAACAGAAATGAAAAAAAGGTGAACTCAAATTTCAAGGAAAATAACTCAATATTTGCACATATTTTGAAAATTGCGTTCTTTCCCCTGCTTTTTAATATTTTATTTTCATTCAACTTCTAATTAGTGTACAGCTTTAGTAGAGGTATCTGCTCTCTGAGTACTTCCTGATTTTCTTTCTTATAGTTTGACAAAGTTTGGGAAATGCTGTTATATTTTTTATCTTCAAACATTTATTTCTTATTAAGCAAAATCAGACCCGTGTATGGTCACTAGCCAAGATAAAGACAAGGTATTGTGAACGGTATTGGAATTAATTGATTTTGAATTTTGGTTAGCGCAAAAGATTGCAGTAGTTCATCTTAAGCCACAGGGAATGTATCTTCGCTGAGAACTCAAGATATGAAACCTTGTGCTAGAAGTGGACTCAAATTGGACCTTAATCACCCAAGTCAGGAATCTAGACGGAAGAATCAATTGATCCAATCTAACTAATGTAATTTCTGTGATCGAATTTCATTGAGACAAAAAAAAACAGAGATGATCTAAAACGAGAAATTGTTTAAAAGTAATGAAACTAGAATAGTTTTCCATAAATCGGTAAAACATCCATCATTCTACACTCAAGTCAATTAAATCATCAGCTAACAAGTGAAGTTACTTTTATATCCTAAATCTCATATTATTCTACGAGAAGACGATGAGAGAATGTACCAATTGAAATATGTATTTTATAAAAGGGGTTCATAGATATAGACATCAGCCCCAACTTTTGAGTAAAACTAACCAACCAACCAACCAACCAAACAGAATAATTTCTTTCGCAAAAAACCGCACGTAACCCCTAATATCACCTATTACTGTCTGTTATAGATATGAACCCATCCATCAATGTTCTGATATATAACGTTATGTCGTACTCGGTTACACCAAATATGGATGAAATTATACCGACTAAAAGTTTTAATTGCAAAGTAGGGCTTGTGTGTTTATCGTAGAGCAATGGTCAGCAGATTATTCTCAGAAGCCATTGCCACTGAGTTCAACTGTATCTGGATGATCCATTATAACCCTGTACTGAGCTATGATCAGTAAATATCCAAGGCCCACATCGTGGATGAAATAGTTTCCACCTGTTCTAGAGGTTAGTGTTCGAGCCCCGTTAAAGGCCAGGATTTCGAACGCTGATATTCAGAGTAGACAAGCTCACCCATCTGGGAGATTAGTGCAACATAATTATCCAATTTTCATTAGGCTCAGTGTCGTACAAAGCTAAGTTTAATAGATATCAATAGCAAAAAAAGTGAACATGAAGATTTGCAAGTAGAGAAGATGGATTATAATTAGTCAGAGGAGGCGATAAAAAACTTACAGAAAAGATAATTCATAGGTATAAAATCCTAATATACTTATGACTAAGCTAAGCCTATATCCGTACGTGTTCAATGCTAAGCTTTTCCCAGTCGCTCTTGTGTCGTGCAACATACAAAGCTACGCTTAAGTCTCCATTTCTCGAAAAATCCATGGAGACCCAAGCATTGTTTGCCGCAATCGTAGGTATTTGCGGGGCTGGAGTGCTTGCCCGACGCACTAGAAAGACCTCCTTACGAGACTGAAGAGTTCCAACTTCCCTGCTGAGGGAAAGTAGATTCACGTCTTTCCTAAGGGAACTGGTGCAAAGTGAATGCAAACTATCCCAGCCTAAGGTCTGAACTCGGTTCGTCAATTCCATTCTACATGCTGCTGACCCCAACCCATCGTCATATTTTCAAACCATGATTAAATAGACATTAGAAAAACGGTCCTGATTTCTTATAAAAAGTATCTTATCGAGCTCTTAATTTTCATAGCATTGATATGAAAACAGGCGGATAATTGACATAGATTTATCCAGGTGATACCAAATAGGGAATGTTTTTCAATCTAGGATTCTATCTCGCTTCCACCTTTTTTTAGTAAGATGAATTTTATACTTGAAAGAAGAGATCTAAAGATACATTTTGTTATGAGATCTCATTATACTGATATTTGTTTCATTTGCATTGGGTGGAATAAAACTAAGTATCAGTTCCACCCCCTCCCACATCCAATACCCTTTCACAGGGTAAACGCCCTAAATATTATAAGCAATGCGTTCTAAATCTTGCCTACAGTTTTTTCTTTTGACTCTTCCAGAACCTACGGCACAATTTTTATCTGACACAGAATGACGCTCCCTGACATCAAAGAAGCAAGTATTGGTTGACTCGTCTTAAATCAATTGAATCCTGACATTTTTTTATATCTTTTTCTTGAAGCCTGACCCTATAAATAAATATAAACAAACCTTGGGGCTACGGAAACAGGTGTCATCAAAGCAATCTACGCGTATTCCCATCCCACATTCTTTTCGGAAAGTATTTGTGACTCTTTATTTTGGTGCTGACAAGACGCAGTATAAATTGAAGACAGTCGGTTCTCTTGAGACTGTAAGGTTGAATTAACAGCGACAACATCAACATCTACGGTAAGAGAACCATGTCTTACAAACGATCTATCTATCTCGGTCTATTCATATCTATCTGTCTATCTTTTTCTTTTCATATCTATCTATCTATCTATCTCAATGCTATGTTTTTACATTGTTTTTTTTGTTTTTTTTTCAAAATTATAATTTTAGTTGCGATTGCCAATCCAACATTTGAAATTCGCATCTTCACTTCTCTGACTCTTCAGGGTGTTGGATATTTTCTGGTTGGAAAGTAAACTGGCTGTAGAAATTATGGTTCTGGGTGGTTCTGGTTGAAAATGGGTGCCTGCTGGAATTGTGGGCCCATTTGGGCATCAGTAGAAAAGTTGATAAAGGAAGGGAGACGTAAAGAGAACATGCGCGCCAAGTACAAATGTGAACGCAGTTATTGAATGGAGCGAAAAGACACATACAAATATTTAGATGTGAAAAATGAGAGATACGTTTAATGCACAAATGAAGAATGTAAATGAAATACCTGGAATGAAAATATTAATACATTCGATTGTGTCAAGAAGGTTGTGTAGAGAAGAGTAGAGGCCTGTCAGGTTTAGGTTAATCCTATGCGTAAGAACGGAATATAGGAAAGAATAAGAATTTAGAAGACACGTGGCATAAAGATATTATCGATTCGATTATTGAATGGAGCCTGATAAATCGTGCATATTATAATGAGTGGTATAGTTGACCAAACTAAATTATGAAAAGGTGGTTAGTCGGAATAGGTGCAAGAAGGAGCTAAAGAGGTGAAATAATGAACGCAGCGTTTGCGTGGTCACCAAAAATAATAGTTGCAGTGTTTGCATTTAATTGCTTTTAAGTTCTTCCGAATACTTGGATCGATTAGGATAAGTGACAAGACAATAATGTATAGTCACAGCCAAAGAATAGAGACTGCACCGGTCGCGTGTTTCGAGAGGCGTAAACGGGGGTAACCGGCTCGAGATGCCAGGGCCAAAATCGTAGAAGTTGACCGGTTCGAAGACTGGGGCAAAGAGGTGTTTATTCGCTTCCCCACTACAGCAAAATGTGACACAAAGTCGAGGCTTAACGTGGGAAAAATAGGAACTTTCCATCCAAAAATGGCTCCAGCTGATGCGACTTCGTTTGCCAAGCGACCGTAGGAGCTAAAACAACCTCCGTCACGAAAGCGTCCACTTTGGGACCTGCTCCCTCGCAGCTGGGCCGAGTAATAATAGGCCTGGGGCAAAGACCACGTGCATTTAGGACTTTTATGGACAGTCGTCCAAGGAAGTGACGTTTTCGATATCTATCTAAAAGAAGGGTTTCGTATCCAATACAGAGGTCGCCACAATGGTAATTTATCAATCTACGATCGAATTTTAATGTTAGTCACTCTTTCCATAAAAGTATATTGATATCTGTATACGTATATTCACAATATATATAGTCATCATAATATGGATCTTCCATCACTTGACCCTATTTATCCATCCATCTGTCCATATCGATTTGATATTTGTTTGATAAGAACGACAGACAAGGAGTGTTCATATTTAATCTTTTGTTAATTTTTCTTGTTTATGAACACGTGAACGTGTGTCAGGATCTAGAGTGTAAAAATTGTCCAAAGGTGTGTTTTTACTCACAGCAGCATTAGCACAGTCGCTCTCAGCTCAAAAGAAGAACTCACATCCTAGTCTAGAGTGTAAAATTTCCTGGTTACATCTTGTCCTGAAAGACTTATAAACAATAAGTTTTTCAAATTTTGCTGTACCATTTCTTCACTATATCTCTTGTCTGGATTCTAAATTTCATCTTTGTTTTTATTAGATTAGATTTTGATAACGGTGTAATCCGGAAGTTTGCGCTTTTATCTTGAATCAATTTTGTTGTCTGGATTCGACATTTAATCTGCACACTGTGGGTGCTTTCCAGTTCTCTGATGATTTTTTCCACTTCTAGAAGAGTGCAATGAATGAAATTCTATTCTACTCATAAATGTCCATTAATGATCAAAGAAAACACTGATCGTAAATTGAATGTACGTAATGTTTTGACAATTATAACAAGAAGCATCAATATGAAGACGGGTCCATGTTAATCATATTGTCTTATGATAATTGATTTGATTATGATGAATCAGAAGCTGTAATATAACTTTATGTGATATTTGCTATCATAATTGTATCTCATTAATTTAGGCAGAATTTTTTTTCAATCATCAAGTTATAAAGTTTTGAAAGGAAAAAGGTAAGTAATAGAGAGCTGAAAAGAAAATACCAAGTTTCTCAGAGCAACGAGTGCTTTCGGATGGGGGTAAATGTGTTATTTGTGGTAAACAATTTAGACAGTTTTTTTTAGTCTTCTTTTTTCGAATTGGTGAGTCCTGTGTTGATAATATTTAGACGTTCTTCAAATAATTTTTGCCCTTTTTTTTCAATTTTCCGTATTTAAAAATGATTTCCGGAATCGAAAAATCGAAAAGTCACATCTAAATTGGCAACATACAATAAAAGAGTAAAGGTGACAATGCTCCGGGTTTTTTTGTTGTAAAGCAGAGCATACAAGCGCTTCAGAAAAAATCGTCTGACTTACGACCATTTCTAGATACGACCATTTCTAGACACGACCAATTCTAGATACGACCTGCCAGTCGGAACGGAGCCGGTCATGAGTCAGGGAGTGCATATATACGTCTGCTGGAGTGACAGCAAACGGGGAATTATATTGTGTTATCATTTGCTGATGCTAGTTCCATTGTCACCAGGGGGTCAGGTCATGCGTCACCGTCAACGGTCAAGCGCACCATCACACATCTAGATTATAGTGAGCTGTGATTGCTTACACTACAAATGGCGACGATTACACCATATTCTCCATAGTTGGAATGACTATTGTGTAACAAGGTTGCCACTGCGATAATATTCTGAATATTCCCTCTCCCCGCGGGAATATATACTTTTGCCCCCTCCAACCCAGGAAAAATGTCAGCGAATAGTCAGAGCAATATGTATATTGCTCTAACGATATAACTGCATTATTGTAAATAGCCGTGCATTTAAAGCTTTGATAACATCCTTGTAAAAGTATAATCGTTTACTAAGTTTATATCAGAATGTTTTTCTTTGCATGGAATACAATTACAAATTATCAAACAAGCGCGTGCACACACACGAAAGAATACATACACTCACACAGAGGCACACACAGATTGCATAAAGCTCTTTCATAGAGGTCATTGAAGACAACCGCCAGTTTTCCAGAACCTTTATTAGAACGTGTTTTGGTATACGTACAGCCCTAGCAAAGCAAGGTGATCTAATTCGTTGGAAAACTTGTGCGACAGATTTAGAGCTAGAGCAGGTGTGCGGAAGAAAGAAAGAATTCAGTGAATCTAACGAGAACTGACTTTGTGGGACTAGCACCATCTCCCCTGCATCCAAACGTGAGTTCTTCCAAATTTAGTTGAAAGAAGAAAGCTGGCAGATTCAAACGAAGCATACAAAATTATTTCGGGTAGTTATATAACTCCATCAGACGATTTCATCTCTGAAGCTCAACGCCGACTTCGTGAACACGGCAGGAAGCTTCACAAACAGTACTCAAGAAAACTCGTCAGAAAAAAAAACTTCCTTTCGAAAAGGGTGCAGGATGATTGGATTGCTATGCCCGCAGCAAAAATCATATTAGTGTCCCTTCTCTGGATGGAGATGGCAGAGTAGTGACACATAAGACAAGGTTCATGGTATTCAACTCCCTTTATTCTTTTTTATTCTATTTGTAAATATATGTGCACGCCCTGTTTAATACCCTCTCTCTCCCCCTCTCTCTCCCCCTCCCCCATCTATCTATCTATCTATCTATCTATCTATATATATATATATATATATATATATGTGTGTGTGTGTGTGTGTATATATATATATATATATATATATATATATATATATATATATATATATATATATATATATGTGTGTGTGTGTGTGTGTGTGTATGTATGTATATGTACTTCTTTTCTACACACCGGAAAAATTAAAAATTAATCATACATTGCATTTTCCAGTCAATGTATATTTATTGCTTTGCTTTGATTGGAGATTATTAGACTATCATTTTCATTTGGTCTCTCCTATTGATATTGATCCATTGCAGATATTCCCCTTTTTCTGTGGTTCGGATTTGGTAAAAATGAAGAGTCTTTTCCTTTTTTTCGTGATTTTGGCAATTGGTAAGTAGAACATTTCAGTGAATTACTTGGTGTTTAGAATTGAAAAATTGTAGAGAGAGAGAGAGAGAGAGAGAGAGAGAGAGAGATTGAGAAAGAGAGAGAGATTGAGAAAGAGAGAGAGAGAGAGATTGAGAGAGAGAGAGAGATTGAGAGAATTAAAGAATTAGGGAATAAAATGTTTTAAAAATTTGAATTTTTACTTAAACGGTACTCTGAAGATTCTTGTTATAAGAACTTTAATTTTTTTACAACTTAGTGGATAGATAGGATAGCTGTGGTAGCTATGATAGTAGCGTACCAACGCCAGCAGTCGGTGTTCGAGTCCAACTAAAAGCCAGGATTTCGAATCTTAATTGCACGACTAACAAATCCTTACTTGGAAAATCTACATACTACCCAAGATACTCTAATGAAATATATTCAGCGTCATAGTGTGGTTACAGCAGTTCTACTCCATTTTGCAAATATTCATATGAAATATCTGAAGGTTGAATTATATAGACGTCAAGCACTTGGTCATTTTCCCGTTATATCCGTTAATTATATCTGTGATAGATGTACCATATGACAATTACATGAGAGCGTCATTTTATTGGTCTATTTTTTGTTTGCAGGAACTGTGGCCCTGACATATGGTAAGAATAAACTTTGTCATTACCTCAATTTTGATTGTTGCTTGCTCTTTCAAAAGATTTAAAATAATTTTATTATGTGATATTTTATTCATACAATACAATATTCATTTTTGTCATAGTGATTTGGATACAAAAAAAGACTGATCAAATGAAATTTATGCCTTTGTGTCACGATTTCGCAGATTTTGTGAAGTACACATGAAAAAGCCATCATTATGATTGAAAACTTTTCCTTCAGCTTGTAAGCTGAATTAACATAATATACTAAAAATCGTTTGTGCTATGTTGTTCCAAAGGCATAAAACCATTGGGATAACAAAGAAAATAATTTTAATTTAAATTCTATATCAATATTAGCAATAGTGATGTTCGATTATTGATTTTTTTTATGTCTATGTCGGCTTATGCACTGGAATATACGGTATGTTTCCTTTACTTTTAACTTGTAATAAGCAAAAGGTTACAAAAAGGTAATTTTTTTTTACAAACGAATGTCTCTATAACAAATGTGTACTTTATTATTTGATTCATTAGAAGAGCAGTTAGACGGTCCTTCCAACCCCGTAAAGTCCTATGTGCATGGACAGATTGGGATCTCTAAACGGCCTAGACGAACACCAAAAATCGGCCCATTAATATAGGCTAGCAATTCCCAACTTGAGATCCGTGGCCCACGGGCAGGGGGCGTAAATGAATTACTGGGGTACCGTGAGCTTGTGAAGTGGGCGAACATTTCAAAAGCCTAACGTTCGTGAACTTGTTCAGTAGGCAGACCTTGGGTTCCCTGAGAAAATGCTTTCAGATAAAAGCGGCCCTTGGTAATTGAAAGGTTCGGAATTACTGGTGTAGGCTATGATTCTGGAGAGTGCAGTGAGCCTATACAGCAAGGTTCCGGACGCAGTAAGCCCCGAGAAAATTTTTTAATTCGACAAATTATAGGAACATTTTGAGGCTACATGAAATGGGAACTAGTACATGATGTGAGGTCAACATGATAGGTTTTTTGCAGTCATCACAATCAACAAACAAACAGAATTTTTCTTCATCAAATAGACAAACTACGTCCTCTCACTATGAATAAATGACTTTGATAATACGAAAACTAGAGGCTAACATGTGTGTTAATCCAGTTATTGCATTCTGGGTCTCCATACATTTTAAACACATAACATCTGTGTTTAATAAATAATTCAATAAAAAATCTTCAGAAAATTAGATTTTTTTAGTACCTTATACTTCTCAATTATCAAAACACACTTTTATTCATTTTAGAAATAAAGAATTTTGAAAATTATAAAACATTTATCCATAAATTCAATAATCCATACATTAATTTTTCAGTCAAAACAGCTGATTTCGGGCATGATTTGAGGATCTGATTCTGTTTCGACTGAAAATTTCCTTAATAAAAATTAGTACTTCCCAATGTTTACACAGTGTAAACAACTTTTCAAAGACAGAAATACCCAGTTCTAAACATTGGAAATAATTTTCATACTGGAATTTCTTCTCCAATCATGCTTCTTGTGAAATGAACCAAGTCTCAAACGTTTTTGTTACATATTCTTTTTTTCATCAGAAATGCATGGAGATCCCTGTCATTATTTTAAATACTATAATTTAAAAGAAAAAAAACATTAACCGTGTATAAACCTGATGGATTGATACACTTTTTTTAATGCAGTTTACCGAACCGAAAAATATCACTAATTGCTGAATTTATGAAATTTTATGTAAAAATCTAAGGAGGCACAGAAAAAGAATTAGCAAAAAATATTTATTGCATTCTTGTCGTTCAGACTTTTTATATTTGATGAGATTTGCAACCTGAAAATTTTCCAAATCTTTTTCATAAAGCTTGAAGTGAACTCCCAGTCTTTTAGCTGCATGAACGTACAATCATGGATTATACAGTTGATAACTTCCGGTATAAAACCATGTAACAGGCATGCAAGACACGCTCAAGGCTCGAAATACATTCCTGTATTTAGTACATGTTATGCTGTATACTAGGAAAATAGATGTAGCATACAGTTTGAGAGCCGCCTGGCTTACTGACTGACCCACGGGGGTTTTGCCTGGCGGCCCAATCTGCACGTGCCAGTATATTTGGTAGGCCTGATTTGGAAAGTTCATTATAAATTCTCGGTTTTTCCCAATTTTTTCTTTCCGGTGAATAAAACTGGAAACTGGATTTCCCATTTAATAATGCCACGATCTAATCAGTTATATTTATTTCATGACATTTACTTTACTGCTACTCTTTACAAGAAAACAACTTTAAAGACTGTAACAATATATTCATCAAGAAGTCAACTGATGTTTCAAGAGAAATCTTGGCCTTCAGAGAGGTTGATTTCCATTTACTTTTCTGTTGTTCTAAATTGTTGACAAAGCTGAAATAAATGTTTACCTTTCAAAAATGTTTCTTTCGTAGGATGTGACAAATTGGCTGATGACGAGAACCCGCGTATTTTTCATCATATTGTCCATGATAAACACATCACGATGATGTGTTCAGAAGGCACTGTGTTCAACCAAGATAAATGTGACTGCGATTATTTTCCTTCTCCAAAAAAACCAAAAGGTGATAAACTTATCTAACTTCACTTAAAATTATCGTGCAAGATTATTTTAGGGAAAGATACTCCAAAATGAGTTGACAGCAACAAACTTGAAGTTTTGATCGTTGCAGCGAGTACTAATATCGATTCATTCATTTGTATTCAAATGTCTATAAAGTTGCAATATTCCGGACGTTGTAATGATAATCGACATGGATTCAGCAAACCGAGTTCGAATTCTGACTGGGACTGTTTATGTTCATTTCACACAAACGCCCTTGGGGAAAATATTAATCAAGCGACACAAGAGAAGAAGTTCTGTGAAAGGCTTTATGTGGATGGTGTGAGGCATGTGTACATATATATGTGTACATATTGTGTTATCGAATCTTGCCCTTTTGCAGTGGACCTTTGAGCAGTATATCTTTTTGTATTGAACCTTACTGCATTGGACGTGTTTGCACTATTGCACCTTATTGTATTGAATGTATCATTAGAACATTTACAATGGACATTATATACTTGCACAATTAGTTTGAGACATTTTTTATATCGGAACTTTTTTATTGATCGTTTTAACTTGAAATTTTGTATTTTAAATTCTCTTTTACAACTAATCGAAGTTTCATAAATAATTTCAACAAAATGTTAAACGTTGAAATTGAAAAACGTTGATTATAATGAAAATATTGTTCCTCATCTTCTGCAGAAACTTCAGTTAATTTTTCAGGATGATGAGGTTTTTGCTATGTTATACAACTCTACACAGTAGAAGATTTCGCTACTTACTGTTAGGGTAGATAAATGTTCATTTCTTGGCTTTGACTAAATATGAATGCTAGTCGCATTGCTCAGTTTTCTGCGGCCCAGCGATTATTTACATGAAGGTAAATTGTATTCACATCTCAAAAACTATAGACATGTTGCATTCCAACTCACTTTCTCTCTCTCCCTCCAACCTTGATGCAGAGCGATATTTTCTCCGCCGACCATTTGGTTGAGAATCATGCTTTTTCATGTATATAATAGATATAACTGCTACTTTGCCCCAGCTCTAATTTCTCTATCTCCTTAAACACCGATATGTATGTATCATGCATGCGTACATCGTATAACCAGGGACATTCACGCCGAATTTCTGTTGACTTTGCCTTCTAATTATGATGTTGTTTCAACAAATGTGTGTCCCATTTATATGTATGAATCATCAGAAGCAGGTTGTTTGAATTGCTCTGTGTGTGTATGTGTGTTAGAGTTTAATCAAAATAAATGAAAAAATATAGTTGATAATCCAGAGAATAAATATCTGGATACGGCGTGTGTTCGGGATCTGTAATGTTTTTCTTTTCCATGGGTAAGATATAAGTCTAAAAAAACACACAAAAAAAACAGACTTTAGGACCTTGACTTTCTGTGGCCAAAATGCAACTATTTACACTGTCTCATCATCATGGCTCGATTTACAAAGGTCATGATTGTACACGTTTGAATGCGAGCACGTAATTGGGTCACATGGTTAATGTACACGTATGATTACGATCTTCAACCATGCAACTAGCCAAAGTGGGTAAACTTGAGCAAGCGGAATGGTTTCATTGCCTTGATGTTATGTGGATTATTCAGCTTGGAATATGAACTGTTTGTAGAAATCACGGTTCTAGGTAGTTCTGATAGTTCTCGTTGAGGAGTGGGGAGTGCTAAGATGTTGGAGACAATGGATTTTGCTTCCACGTGGTTCGGTAATAGCGTCGACGTCACTGGAGAGAGAGGAAGGAGGGAGGGAGATGTACAAAGAGAATGTGCGTCAAGTATGAACGAAGGCGCGGAGATGGAACAAAGTAAAGAGGAACCCATATAAAGTTTTGGATGGGCAAATAAATAAAAACGTGCATTTAATACAGGAACGTTAATGAAAATGAAATACATGTGGTGATAACATTATTACAATCGATCGTGTAAAGAGGAGAGAAGAGGTAGCAAAAGGTGGGAGCTTTGTTGTCATTGATAGTACAGAGTCGAAGTGGAGGTGTCTGCACTGCTTTTGAATCCATGCGGCTTGGAGCGTACCAAGGAATGATAATGGAGGTTGGGTTCAGTTTGTGTGTGCCAAACTGCCAAGTTACGTGTGTGACTTGGGGGCTATCCTCTGACGCTGGTAGACACTCGATGGACAGCCCATGGAAGACAGAGAACGCAGAGTTTGATCCATGCGTGTTTCCCGAAGTAAAGAGAATTCGGAGAAATCGTCGTGACTATCGGATAGTAAAAAGCATGGCCATTTCATTCATAAGAGTGAGGGGTATATACACGTTTGGAGCACGTTGTGAGGACACGGTGAGATGCCTCAACATCGGTGAATTGAAATGGGCAAAGTTAGTACAGAGATTGGTCATGGTGGAAGATGGTCAGAATCGGATCGGTCGGGAAGTTGGCGAAATCATACCGATCTAAGGAAGAAGGAGAGTACCGGAGCAAGAAGGCGTAACCAGCTGGCACCAATGAGCGTTTGACTATGTGCATTCAGGGCTTTTATAGGGGCTGTCGTAGGTGGGGACGTATTCGATATCTAGCCAAAAAAGGGTTTCGTATTTAATTCCCAAGTAAAAGTATAGGGGGCACTGCACTACACCAAACTTTTTGTTACATTAGCGTCGTCTCGTAAATTCTTTTACGTCACAATTGGTACTGTCACCCACAATATATATATATATATATATATATATATATATATATATATATATATATATATATTCCATCACTCTTTTCATTGATTTTTTCTCATTATTTTTTTTCACAGAGTGTCATAAAAAACCTGACCCTGAGAAAAATACCGTGTTCAGTGTCGATGTCCATGGCGTCGAAACAAAATTGGAATGTGCCCCTGGAACTGTGTACATACCACATCTGTGCGAATGTGGCTATCTGGATCAGTAATGAGCGGATCGAGCATTTTAGTAAGATCGATTTGAAAAACCGAAATCAACTCCAGCTAGTAAGAATAATCATTGACTTTGATAATATTTCTAAGACTTTGTTTTAAAAAAATAGATATTTAAGTTAATTTTGTAAAGAATATGCCTAATAAACGTTATGAAAACTGTAATAACAGACTTCATGACGTGTATTAGGATTGATCGGTCTTCCTTACATGTTAAATAACTTCGCCTTTATCTTATCCATGATATCCTGGGCAGAATTTATGAAATAAATAAATCAAACTTCCATTGACTCTTATGATGGTACATATACTGACACAACAAATTCCAGCTTTGAGGGAAAATGAAATAAAAGTCACGATTGTATTTTAGAGACAACGAATTCAGAACACGATACAAAGGTATCGACTCTTTTTTTTTATTGCTGCCCATCTCTCTCTCTCTCTCTCTCTCTCTCTCTCTCTCTCTCTCTCTCTCTCTCTCTCTCTCTCTTAATTTAAGGCCTTTCTGAACTAACAAACTTGACATTTGGTGACTGAATACCGAATTCCACATTTTATTTTACTTTAAATTTGTTTTAGCGTGTTTTTCGGCATTCAATCTGTACATCGTGACTCATGAAGAAAGGGATTGTCAGTTTCATTAATTTACGCAAGCGTTACCGACAGAATAGAGATATTAGATGTATATAAAATGTTACAGACAGAATGAGACTATTTTACAAGCTTTACCGTCAGACAGAATAGAGCAATAATATAGGTGTTACTGAGAGAGACATGATAGAGATATTATATGTATGATATAAATCACGCACTGTAATTGGAATATACCAGATTTGATGAAAAATCGGTTCGCTTCTAAATTCTGTAACCCTTGATTCTGCCTCTACCTTATTTGTGGGTTAGCATATTTACCGGGACGAGGCTATCACGTGTTCGTATTTGTAAAGCTGGCATCCGTCATATTGTATTTGTTTTTATTAGAATTTATCGTTGAGAAGTCACAGTAGCAACATAAAAATCTGGTGAAGAGATCGCTGATTCTCTTCTCACAACAATGCTATTATTTATTGCTTTCAAATCAATCGTTACCAAGAAAGATAAAGTGTCACTGCGTGAGTTGTCAGGAAGTGAAGACCCGTACATCAAAACTGACAATGTAATGGAACCATTCATCTCTTGAACCTCAAAAAAGCAAGAAAATTGGTCACAAGACCCGTGTATGTAGGCTAAACAAGTGGCGTGAGTTTGTAAATCCTCTGACACAAAATATTGCCGGAGGAAAAAGGAAAAAGGACACATTCAAAAAATGTATCACAAAACAAAACTTATTTCTACTTCGAAGTAAATGGTAAACTCTGATATTAAAACTGTTGAGCTTGAAAATATCAATCTATTGGTAGATTGTGGGGCAACCACCCACATTATAGATGATAAATCAAAATTCGTGTCCTTTGAGAAAAACCTTGATCCAAATGATCATTTCATGGAGAAACTGATGGTTCAAACACCAACAACGTTGCTTTGAAAAGGGGAACCGTAAAACTATTTTTATAGGATATCAGTAGAAATGTACATTGTACATATGTAGAAAATGCTCTTTATACCCAAGCTACAAACTGAATATCTTTATTGTCCACGCAGTTGAAAAGAGTGCCTCAGTACAATTCATCCCGAAAGAATTTCTATTGATGTTAGTCGTGGTATACAGCATGAAGAGTCCACTCAGTATTCAGCCCATCAAAATGGAACCATAGAAATAGAGCGACGATCCTTTTTTGGAATGTCCAAATATCTATAGATTGAAGCCAAATTGTCTGAAGAATTGTGGACATACGCAGTACTTATAGCCATGTATATTCCCAACAGATATTGCAATTCTAGATTAAATACAACTCTATATGAGGCGTTTACTGGTTTGAAATCCAATGTTCATAATATGAACATTTTGGCACTGTTTGATGTGTGTATATTCAAGACAAAAATAAATTATACCCAAGTTCAGAATGCAGAATTTTTGTGGCATATGACGAATACAGCTCAGCAATTCTGTCTACTTTGAAGAAATTAATAATGTTAAAAGAGTAAGATGTGTGTTTTTTTTACCAATGAATTTGTTGTGAAAAAAACTAAAGATGTTCAACTAGTTAATGATTCTAACAGTGGTTATTATCGCAGAATAAACCGTACCTAGAGACAAAACTGATGATCTACTTAGAAGGGGAAATAATAATGTAGCACAATATGGAAATATCCATGACACTGAAAATGAAAACGACAATGCTGATATAAATAAAAATTCCAGATATCCTCTAAGACAGGAGAGAGAACAAGATATATATTTACGAGATTGTATTACAGGATTGTATTACTTGATGATTATGATACAGCCAGTTTAATATTAATTTTTGTTACAAAATTAACTCACCCGAATCTCAAAACTGGATGAATGCTATGGACGAGGAAATAAAATCATTGAAAGAAAATGCAGATGAGTATATACAATTAAAAGGAGGGCAAGTGGTACTATAAACCACAAAGCAAGGTGTGTAGTCAAAAGCTACAGCCAAACTAAAAATTCAGATCATAATGAAACTTATGCACCTACCAAGAAGATGACATCAGTGAGAACTTTATTGCAATTGTCTGCATAACATAATCTAATTGTTCATTGACAATGGATGTCAAAACTGCATATCTTGATACTGTGGGATTTTTTTAGAGCGAGCAAAGACTATGAGATTCTAGGAAGAGACAATGAAAAACCGGTTTATTAACTCAACAAATCATTGTTTAGATAAAAAAAGATGGGTATGATTTCTCGATTCCTTGGTATAGATTTGAAAGTTGGAATCGACCATTACAATGAGTAAAAAATGTATCTAGAAAAGGTATTAGAAAGAATCAACATGACTGACTGAAAACCTAAATCAACACCGAGTGAACAAAAATTATTTTTTTCATTCGTTTCAAGGAATATACAGAGAAGCTATTGTAAGCCTTATGTATGACATAACGTGTTCAAAACGTGATATCTCTTGAATTGTTACGAAATTGGCACAATATTCTCAAAATACTACTGTTGATCACTGAACAGCAGTAAAACATGTATTCAGATATTTGTAAGGAACGATTGGCTACAAACTATGTTTTTAGAAATGTGAAGATGGTTATTGGATTCAGTGATGTTGATTTGGGTGGCTTTGAAGATAGAAAGAGCACTTCAGGGTATTACTTCTTGTCCTGAATAGACGGCCCTGCCATTTCATGGAAAAGTAGGAAACAACCAACAGTGGCTTTGTACATATATGAAACTGTGTATTTAGTAATTAAGGCTGCAACTCAAGAAGTCAAGTTCGTAGTTGAGAAAACTGTCGAGACTGTTACACTGTTCGTTAATAATCAATGCACTATTTCTCTAAATTGGATGTCACTTTATTAGAACAGAAATTTAAAATGGCACTATCGGAAAAAGTCTAGTGGATCCTTTTACAAAGTCGATGTCGAATCCGCCATATTGTGTCTGTTTATATTAAATTTGTTTTGTCTTCTGCTTGTCCTCTATATATTGTCGGTATGGCGGCGAACCATCCATCAAATTTCATTGTGCTAACTGGAAGAAATAACAATTTCATTTTTGCAATTTATCTTGTTTTGTTATAGAAAAGATAAAGTAACCATCTGAACTTACATGCTTCGATTATTGTCTTTATTGTATTTTTCTTTGTTTTCTTTCAGTGTACAACGGTTTTGACGGATTTGAAAACGTTTGTACCGACACTTACTGAATAATCTAGATGCTAACAACAAAAAAAAAAAAAAGAAGAAAAGTACCGGGTTCCCGTCATGCAAGCGAGAGCAGCGTACGTGTATTTCTCTGCTTCATCAACACGCAGAGATTCTGTCCTCGTTTCACGGCTAAATATTTTTATCAAGTTAATTCTATAAAGAAAGGGCCTACTTATAAGACAAAATTAGTTTGTTTCTTTAACAGGATAAAAGAAGGTATTGTGGAAATTTGTTTTTGTGGCACATCGAATATCTTATAAAATACCTTGATTGTGTTTTTAAATAAATTGGTTAAGAAAAAGAATTGCTTTTGTTGTTCTTACTTTGACACCTTGTCCCTTTGAATTAGTTCAAAAAATGTTTTACCTTATACTGTAGAAAGTGAAGTTAATTCTACTTTTTTTTCCAGAAGAAATCACGAAACAGCTTCTTTCTTTTAATATTTCGTACCATAATAGATTAATTAGAGATGCTTTCTACGTAATCCAGAAGCTGGCAATATGGTCAACAGAATGTTTCAAATTGAATCTATGTATGCTAGGGATCAAATTAAGGAAATATTTCGCTGTAGTGCGGCTATAATTTTAGTAAAAAGAGGTTCGGTTCGTTTTGTTGGGAAAGAATAGTTGGAGCTGAACAGATGCGATCGACGCGTGAAAAAGCACCAGTAACTCAACACATTACTGGGTTTGAAATTTAAAAAGTTACTGTTGTTGTTGCTGTTGATGACTAGGGCGAAAAAGTTTGAAAAGAGGGTAAACTTAGTAAACCAAATTCTGAACCTG
This sequence comes from Thysanoteuthis rhombus, assembly GCA_963457665.1. Classification (NCBI taxonomy): domain Eukaryota; kingdom Metazoa; phylum Mollusca; class Cephalopoda; order Oegopsida; family Thysanoteuthidae; genus Thysanoteuthis; species Thysanoteuthis major. The sequence continues at coordinate 28,763,137 of OY735207.1, read as the reverse complement.
TAACAGCAGATAAGAAATACCATGATTATTTTTTTCTTTTTTCTGTCTTTTTTTTGTCGCTTTTTATCGCAACGGATTAATCGTTCTTGCACTCTGCGACCATTCAGTAAGCTGTAAGGATATGAAAATAAAGAATAAGCTTCCGACGCATCCCAAGTCCTTGCAAGCCTGTCTAGCCTCACTGATTAGGCTACAAAAGATAACCAGCCGACGATATTCAAATTCAGTGATATAGCGACGCTTCTTTGTCCAACTTTTACGAATTTTTCAGAGAAGCATTGTCATCATGATATTTTCAATTAGTTTTTCTGTATGGAAAAAAATTTGTCAAAAATTGATAATGACAATGATTCGTCTAAGAAATTCTGACAACTTAAGAGAATGCCTATTGGACAGAATTCATATGAAACTTCATAAAAATATCAATAGATTTCGTTTTGAAGTTTGTTATTTTTGTATGAGAGAATCTAAGAAGTCTTGCCTTGGGTTCCTTGGGCTACTTGCTTCGGTTGAAATCAGATTTTTATTCCTAAATCAATCAATAGGACCGACACCTTTTATCACCCAAACATTGATCAGGTAAAATACAAGAAATAGAGAGTATCAAATAAGTCTACACTTCATCTACGAGCATTACAAACTTTAAATAATTGGATCAAATTAATAAAATACAGCTATATATATATATATATATATATATATATATATATATATATATATATATATATATATATATATATATATATATAATATCAGAAAGAAGGAAAATACTTCTCCATGGAACAGCACAAGAATATTCGAATTTCAACATTCAACTTTTCTTTCCAAGCAAAAAGAAAACAATAGACCCCACGTGAGAGTCTCTTGGGGAGTTGTCCCAGAACGCTTGAATATTCAAATCCCTGCAAAAAAAACCAGTTTGAGTTGGTTTTCTCCACATGAAACAACACAGAATGAATTTTGACTCACATTGTGCACCATCTACAATGGTTAGGTTTTCATCCGATGGGACACTATGCACTTTAACCGACTTATATTGAATTTTTCGTTGTTCTAAGCTACTAAAATTAGAATACATCCCTGGACTGCCAGTCTCTCTTCTTGGGCGTATTTGACAACAGCTGGTCACGTGATTAACTTATTAACAACGTCATACCGAAGACAATTGTTGCTACTGACCTGTCAACAGAAGTATATTGCATTTAAGGTTTGTTTTTCTACTGTTTCTATGAATTTATGCATACATCCACAAACGGTTATCACACCATTCACACAAGAGAGGCTTTTTTATTACACTCTAATGAACCTTCCACCTATTGACTTTTAATTATGTAACAAAAGTTTTTTTGTATCTTTATTCAAATATTTACCCCTAGTAGAGCTTTTGGGGAAATGACTCAATGCTATTCAAAAATTCTATTCATACAAATTTTGTTTCTGTAACATTTTAGTTACATTTTAAAAAACAGCATCTTTCCCATAATAAACAGTAAACACCGTAAATAATATTTTGCAATTTTTTCAGGGGAGTGGGTAATTTGTTTCAATGTTTAAGATCACGACGTTATTACTATTAACATAATTATATTTCATACCGCCAACCAATGTACAGAACAACCCAATCACCAGAATTATCATAGACATGTAGAAACAGACCAAACCTAGAATGATTAAACTAATAACTCAAGTCATTTAAAAGTGAACCCTAACACTGGGAAACAAGGTTTAAGTAAGAATAAAATACATTCAAAGAGGAAACATAATGCAAAGAGCTGTTGGCTTAACAACATACTGACAACGAAATAGCTTACACTATATCCTATTAATTTATATTTCATATCTACCAACAAGTTCAGTACCTTCACTTAATAAAACAGAAAAAAACATAATAAGTAATGATTAACCACTAAACAAAGAAAGAGAAAGAAGAAAAAAAAAGAAGAAAAAAGATATATTAATTGAAAACGAGGAAGATCCTACAACCTACAAAAATATACACCCTCAAATATCTTAATAGGAATTTAAAATGAACTAAATCATTCTCCTGGAGATGTCCAAACAGGGCAGAAGCATAAACGTTCTGGTGAAGCGAACCCTTCACTTCATCATATCTTAAGCTCCATACTGACTCAACTGAATGTTTGATGTTGAATGTATGGAGCACTTTATAAAATAAAACCATCATACACCGAGTATTGTATTTTATCATATCATATTGTCTTCCTGATTTATAGTATATATATAGTTCTCCCTTGATATTCATGGGTTTTCCAATCGCTGATAATTCGGGTTCAGTCTTTAGTGATCTAATAAGAGTTTTGGGGGAGTTTCGTAGTGTAGCGCGAAATACTGCATCATAGAGAATACGCTGCACAGCAGAAGCCAAACGTAAAAAGTTAGGATGTTATAGGAAATCATTAATAATACGAATTATTATTTATTGTATTAATTTATCTATGTAGACAACATAAAAAACTATCTTAGTTGAAAACTTAAACTTGTTCAATGTTTACATGCGTGAATCGGTTAATCGAATGTTATTTTAGACATTAATTTCCAGTTACTGTGATTTAAACACATTTATATATTTATTTATTAGAAGATGAAGTTTCTTAAATCATTAGATTAAACAACCATGCTAATAGGCGGCTTAAATTGCTGTCCAAAAAAGAAATGGAAAGATAGATAGATGGAAATAGATAGTATCTATTTTGCTTTTAGAATTGATTTATTATCACTCTTTACACTGTTACAAAAAAAAAAGAATAATGTTGAAAAAGTAGGCTGCAAATGTAAAAAGGGATATTCAGGTAATGGGGAAAAGGGGGTAATATTAATGGAGGGAGCATAGTGGGGCGTTCTAAAAAAAGCGTTAAAAAAAGAGGGGGACTGATGTAAAAAAAGAGGGGTTTGGTTTTAAAAAAGGTAGAAAATTTTAAGATGTGTAATTACGCTGAAGAAAAGGGGAGTAACGTTAAAAAGGGGGACTTTGTGAAAAAGTGGGTAACACTGAAAAGGGAGGCTAATATCTAAAAAATGTACAAATACTAATGAAAGAGTCTTGGGGTTGATGTTGAAAAGGGGGTTCAATGTTGAAAAAAGGACTCCCTCTCGATTTTGACCTCTAAAAGTGAGAAAAAACGCCCCCCCCCCAGTTGTTTGAAGAAGCGGGTGATGTTGAAAAAGGGGTAAACTTCCCCCTCAATTTTGACGAATAGAAAAGAAAAAGGTCTCCTCTCAACTTAAGAGGTCAATACCTAAAATGAAAAAAACAAATTCACTCTCGATTTTTTACTCTAGGAGTGGAAAAAAAGTTCCGTCTGAAAGTAAACGTTCCCACTCGATTTTGACATTCGAAATAAATAAAATTTCCCCTCTCTCGATGTTCATTCCGAAAAATGAAAAGAAAATTTGCACCTGATTTGTACTTTTAAAAATTAAAATAAACATTTCCGATTGCCACAACTGAAACTTTATTTTCTCTAAAAGAGAAAAAAAAATCTCCATCCTGGACTTTGCAACAAAAGCAAAAAAAAAATCCCTTTGATTTTGACCCAGAGAAAAGAAGTTGAAAAAATATTCTCTTCAATATTTACCCCTAAAAATGAAAAAGAAATTCTCCTCTCGATTTTTATCCCTGAAAGTGGAAGAATAAATTCCTCCTCAGTTTTGAGCCCTAAAAGTTTGTTGTTTTTTAAACCACATGGAATTTTTACCACCGGATGTAAAGAAAAAAAAATCCCCAACTTTGTACCTCAATAGTGAAGAATATTTTCCCCTTCAAATTTTCCCCCTAAAAGTGAAAAAAAAGTCACCCTCCACGATTTTGACAACTAAAAGTACAAACAATCTTTTGGATTTCGACCCATAGAATCAAATAAAGATATTCCCCCATGATTTTGACCTCTTGAAGTAGAAAGAAAATTTCATTTGATTTCAACTGCTGAAAGTAAAAAAATGCCCTTCTATTTTGATCACTATAAGTGAAAAAAATATTTTCCTCGATTTTGACGCAGTAAAAAAAATGGAAGCCCCGAAAGAGATGATTTAGACAGAAAGTAAGTTTCCAGTTCAGCATCATTGTAACATGGTAAATTGTTGCCCCGAGCCAATATCAAATTATTTAACATCTGACTCCTGTCGAAGATAAACAATTTCTTCGGGAAAAAAATTATGTTTTTTGTTTGTTTGTTTTGTTTTTACTGGTAAAATAAATCAACGTGAAAATCAATTAAAAAAATTAAATGAAAGTAAATAGTAGTAAGAAATGAATAATATAGGTTTACTGCAGGGCTTCTCAAACATTTTTATTTGCCGACATGACAAATGTTTTCGCTCATTGTTATTGGTCCTTTGTTGTAATCTTACTTAACTGGACAGAGAGAGAAAAAATGCACAACATTATTTACGGTCGTCATTACTGTTTATTATGATAATGAAATGCTAGAATGTGACCAAAACAATATTCATATTTATAAAATTATCGAATAACAAATCATAAGTCAAGTCATTTCACCATAAGCACCAATAGGAGCAAATATCTGTGCAGAGATAATAAGAAAAAAAACTTCTCCAGAAACTCACTTATTTCTACGCAACCCCGAACACATCAACCCTTAGTTTGAGAAGCGCTGGTTTACAATAGTTCATCTGATGAAAATTAATACGTCGTTGCTTGCGAGTTAACTCTAGTCTATATGACTACAATTGCCACCGCTGCTACTGAAGTCAGTTGAATTTGTCTTGCATTGCCCCTTTTTTACCACCGTAAATACGTATATATTTGTGTGTGTGTGTGTGTGTGTGTGTGTGTTTGCTGGGCGGATGCAAGGTGATCAGACATAATGGTAATTTGATAATAGGAAGGTGAAGAGAAATTTAAGAGAAAAAAAACTGGTGTTACATCTTGAACGTATTTATTATCACGTAGACATATTCTGATGCATTTCGATGGTTGCCAACCACATTAAAAAAAATCTCGAAGCAGTCACAGAGTAAACTGTATGCTGTAAACACGTTTGAGATATGAGGAATGAAATCAAATCTCAAACACGTGAACAGCATACAGTTTTCTCTGTCACCGCTGCAAGTTTTCTGAATAAGGTGGTCGAAATGCATCGAAAACATGCCCTCGTGATGCTAAAAATGTTCGAGATGTCACACCTGGTTTTTCCCATAGATTTCTTTTCACTTTCCATTCGTCAAATTACCAATATATATATATATATATATATATTTGTGTGTGTGTGTGTGTGTGTGTGTGTGTGTGTATGAGTGTGTGTGTGTGTGGTATGTGTATGTGTGGTGTGTGTGTGTATGTGTATATATATACTGATATTTGAGCATCTTGTTTGTTTGTCGGGCCTCTTCGTTGCTATTGACCTGATATTTGGCATGGAGTCAATTGAAATCTATTTCCCCCAAAAAGTGAACTTTTAAGGCCAGCAAAGGCTATTCTTTAGCCAACCTTCATTTCTAAACATCAGGAAAAAATAATTTTTATACAAGGGTTTTCGTCATCCAATCACCTCACGGATGACACTCATATTACCAAGGAATTTCTTCGCCTACGTGTTTGTAAACGTATGTAATAACACATATAAAAAGATTAAAATCCAAATCCTGTAGGAATACCCGTGACAGCTCCCGTATCTGGGACTTTATCAGAGAAAAATTGAAAATGTTGAATTTTGCCTTTTGTATCTTGAGTGGTGTTAAGTTTTTTCATGATTCTGAATCGATTGCAAGCATTTGCCTCACACCAAAAATACTCATTGGCATGTAAACAGACACGTCTATTTTTCTCGCTCGCTGCAACCCCGTTTTTTTTGGGGGGGGGATAAATATAGGCCGAAGACAAAAAAGTACTGTCCGCTTGACGAATTCTAATAAAAAATGATTATCTCCAATAACTCTCTGGCGAATATAACTGCTTAATCTATACATAAAAAATTTCCGAAGTTCATGAGTCTAAATTTGAGCACACGATAACCTTTCTATCTTGCTGTGATTGCAATTATTTACTGAAGCTCAAATCTGAGAAAATAGATTTTTCAGTCACAAGCCTTCCAAATAGAATTTTTATATGCAATACTAGGAAAACAAATTTGAACTCAATTGTCTTAGATATTGATGAGGATCTAAAAGAAATCAACCAATATTATCAGCCAGACCCTATCTTTGACAAAGAGCTGAAACAAGGAGAGTATCAGGTCAGTGAACACACATACACATGCATATTCTACACACACACACACACACACACACACACACACACATCTATATATGTATATTAAAAACAGATTGACCGCAGAAAACTTTCGATTAAAAAAAAGAGGATTCCAGAGAAGGAAGAAAAGTCTTCGACAAAGTAAACTACGTAAAAAGTATTTAGGTAAGAGAACAGCATTCTTTTTTCTTGTGTCCCTGTACAATTATTTCTGATAGGGTTAGGGTTAGTCCAATAAAATTAATACTCAATCTCTCTCAAAAAAGTCTATTTTGGGGTGTATTTCACAAAGACGGACGAAAGAGTTGCCATTCGGTCAGGAGTGTTGCCATAGCAGATGGGGTTTGCCATTCAACTTGATTATAGATTTGGGTTGAAAAGGCTGCCCAATGTTGGGTTACACAGAATCTTGGAAGAGATAGAAAGATACAAATACTGCTTCCTCAAGAATGGAGTCGGCATCTCAAATGCTTCTAGCGCTCTTAATACCATTGTTGAAGAAACTGATGATCAGACAGAGGATATGGTTGGGGATGGACGTCGAAGTCGATGATCTAACAGCCATTGAACGTGAAATACAGAATGACGATCAGGTGGTTTCTGTGAATTTTGGGGATACTAGGATCAATCTGTGCAGTCAGTCAGTTTGTAGGAGACAATATAGCTTGGAACATTGTTTCTATTCATGGGAACACTCCCTTTCATCCAATGGGTTTGATTAAAGTCACTTCTCCGGCGTTACGTTCGGCAGATGATCGTATGTCAGCAGTCGTCAATAGAGTCAAAGGCACCCGGCAAGGTTAAGATCCTGATGGCTGCTGGACAGGAGATTTTCCCCTCACCGACCGCTTGGATAACAATATATGAAAGGCCATCAGGTTTCTTACCATCACTAAGCTCTTCTCCTCCGTGACATAAGACCGGTCGCTCAAAACCCAAGATCCTGAGCTCCGGAACTCCAACTGGAATGAATGAAGAGAATCCACAGAGATGAAGCCAAGCACAGCACCCAGTCATCGAAGGTAACCCCAATGACCACAGGATCATCTTCGCCACTCTTAGAAAGTGTATGCGACTCTCCACAGACTAAACTACCATAATAACCTTCATCTCCATAATGGTTAGGGCTGTGGATATCATGAAGTGGGGAAATTTATCTATAATCCCAAGGTTGGGTTGGTTTCACTCTGAGTACAGTAATACTACATGGTTGATGTCATCAGGATCTTCATTAGAACTGAATGACTTGCAGGCCACAACGGGCACCTGTCCTGCATTGTTACCAGGATGTTGGAAACCTTTTTAGCTGCAGGGTCTCATCAATATGCCAAGGGCGCGCGGTTGTATCGTCACCTTTGAAGCAACTTGGAACATCACTTGGTTACAAAGAGACCTATGACGGTTTCATTGTCTACGGCAACCACGTTGTCCGTTACTCTTTTCCATGATTTGTCTGGCATCTGATGTTACATCTATATCGAACGGAAACTGATGAAGGCAGTCAAGTCAGAAGGTGGGTTGAGCAGAGGGGGATTATAAATAATGGTTCTGACCACAAGTACTGGGTGCAGACCTTTAACCACTTCTCCAATTAGAGATTGTCGACAGTTACTCGAGCTACGGACAGTGTCTTGGCAGTCAATCTCAGAAGATCATTGTGGCCTTCGTTGGCAATATAAGCTTGCCAAAAAATCACAACTACATCTGGCGTACAAAGAACTCCTGCTGTGATCAACTAATAACATTCGTCTCCTGTCTTGAACATTCCGAAAAAGTCAGATCACCGTGGATCAGTGCTGACACTTCGATTGTAAAGGTGGCATTGGTTGCTGCTACAGATGACCCCGTTGTATGTATTAGATGATTTTGTCTGTTTTGATATCGTGCTTTGCCATGTTGTTATTTAAGAAAAGAGAAGTATTTGTATTGTTAAATAACTTAACAATTGCCAAGTTCATCGTTTTTATAGAGTTCGAGGCGCTTTGCACATCTTTTTATTTTGCATCGTTCTATTTTCAAGTGTGGGTAGAAGACATTGACTTGCTGGTTGTGCTAGTGCACCATAGCTCGAGCTACGACCATCTACTCTTCTTAACTGCGTCGAAGGGCTCTTACGGTGTCAGGAAGATCTGGGTAGTTCTCTCTGGAAGACAGAGGCGCTACCTGCTCTTCTGTCACGCTTCCATCGGTTGTGATGCGGTTTCTGCAATCGGTGCTAATGGGAAAACAACTGCAGGGGATATTGATTAACACATGGATATCTTCCTTGACATACGGGCTACTAAGATTGCGATGATCAGGACTGGTATCACAATTTTACAGCTCATTTACCATGCACTACAAAGTACTCTGGACTGCAAGAGTCCGTGATTATGAGCTGTTTCCAACATTAGATCCCATGGCTCTTGAGAAGCTACTCCGGTTCTCAATCTGTAATTGTAATGGAGATTGCAGCAACCGGTTGAATGACGTCAAATGCATCTCAACATGCGGAAGCTGTGAAGGCATTACATGCAAGAATTGTATTCTTGATGATGTAGAGTCCGGGGAAGATTCAAGCCTTGTTTCCTGGGATATTTTTCTCTATTGAAATAAAGCTACTTTCCAATTCACATGTGAAAGTGGGCATGGCTTTTTCCACAAAAGGGATGCAAAGCAAATGCTTATAATCAATTCAGAATTATAGAAACCCCTTAGTTTGATACTTCACAAGCTACCTAAGGAATAATTCAACACTTCCAATTTTTCTAGGGTAAATTTTCTGGGGCTTCCACGGGTTTTCCTACGTGAGTAGGATTCAAATCTTTTATATGCATCATTAGATACTTTTACAAACACATTGATGGAGAAATTTTTTGGATTTAATTCCAGATTTCTGCGATATTACCTGACAACTCAAGTATATACAGGTGAAGAGTTGTTTGACAGGCGTGTTGCAGTTACCATTTTGTGTGAATGGTAGAAGAAATAATTGTGTTCTTTCTATGGATGTCGAACAGTCTAGTCAAGGCAATGTTGACGTGACCCGATTGAAATTGATCGATAAGATATTTACATGATAAAGGTGACACCCCACGGTTAATTGAGGGAAGCTAAGCAGAGGAATTGATTTGCACTTCGCGGTGTTGAGCTTGTGAAGAAATAAAAATTACAATAACGAAAGCTTTATTACTATTTGTTGTACAGCGTGCTGAAATGGGAAATGACACGATAGTGGAGAAACAGGTTGGCTGGCAAACCTATTCGTTTTGTGTCATTTATGAAATGGAAGTGAATAGGTTGATAACTGTATCGCTGTTTTGCTGTGTGACTCTCGGTGCTTGAAATAGACAATATTGTATCACTGCTTCACTTTGGATGAATAGAGTCAAGTTCGTGTGAGTAGTAAGAGGGAGTCTGGTAACCTCAGGGACTATAGTCACCAATTGGCTATGCTACTAATATTTATTTGAGAAAAACACAAATGTGACACAAGGCTGAAAATGTTGATCCTAGTCTTCTGCAAACTACCCTGCTTTTGACTACTTCCTTTTATCGACTGGCCCTAGGTTATCTTCATATTTATGGAAGAAAATGGGTCTAGACCAGCTTCAGAGTTAAGCGGCGCAATGATCAACACGTGTCATATTCTTCGGTTGAATGTGTTGTTTGACTCTAAACTCAGGGAAAATAGTTCTCATCTTAGGTTTGCAACAGTCGGAGTTTAAAAACGATGGTAACGAATTTAATTGCACATTGGTTAAGCAATCGATGCAGGGACACGAACACACGTACACCATCCGTCGTACTAAATACTCATCCTTTATCCGCTGATTTCAATGTAGATCCATTTTCATACGTTTTGTATCCATGTGACAATGCCCGACGTAGAATTACATACTACATCTATTAAGATACCTCCCTAAAACAAAATAACAAGCTAAATATAAGAATCATAGTTTGAGCGGAGGTGGCGTTTGATCAGCAGCCGTGGTAAAATAACTGTATTGATGGCCAAACAAGAAAAATTCCCTTAATACTGGAAGATCTAATTAGGAGCAAAAAATGAACAGCTTCTGAATAACAGTTATTAGTAAATAATTGATTTGCCTATTATAAATGAAATAAATGAATAAGTAGAAAAAAATATCTGTAGGTGAATATCTTCAGTTGAAATTTCCGTATCTCGAGGGATTCATAATAACAAAAGGAAAAATATCAAGCAACATATAGTGCCTATGTACATAAATATTGCGTATGTCTTATATAAGATTACTCGGAGAATCTCGGTCATCACTGGGGTCACGGAAAACAACGCTTTTGATTATAATAAAAGTTGAAAACTGTTTTTGACTTTCATTTTTAGACAGGCGATATTTTAGATCGCCTCCGTTACAGATTTCAACCAGGCGAATACGTGATTAAATGTAATTTGTTCCTCCTTCATTCTTCCACGTCGATTTATTTGTTATAATTTATTTCACTTCGTTAAAAGGATTTTCGTGTATTATGGTGTTATTTTTTAATTCCTCACTACGTGTTTTATGACCTTGATAAGTGATTTAACGCACCCAAAAGCTTACATAATGCGATACACGGATAAAGTAATCAGCACTCATAGAGCGCACACCTCTGCCAAACCCGTATAGTGAAACATAATGAAAATAAAATACTTAAAAAAACAAGGAAGATAACTTTCAATGCTCACATATTGAGTTATTTCTCCTGAAATTTAAATTTAGCCTTTTTATCAACTGTTCGTTTCCAATCTCTTTTCCTTCTCAATCGAAAACAAGTTCATTGACCCACCCCAAAATTTAATCCCTTCTTTCTTAACCAATGACCTGTCCTTCCACGAAATTTCATTCGGAGATATCATATAGACAGATAGACTGACGGACAGACGTATACCGTTCCCAACTTCATTGAAAGAGATTAGAAAATACCTTTGGTTTATTCTTTATGTAGATTTTTTTAAAAATCAATGCAGTATTATCTCAATTATCCGCAATTTCTTAAAAATGAAAAGTGTATGTGTGTGTGCATCTATGTTGGTGCAGTATACATTACAAGTACATAAATTATCTAACCACTAGGCATGAGTCATCGATAGCACAATCGAATTGAACCCAAAAACTTTTTTCAGCGACATCTATAGAGCTTATGTATTATAGTTAGCATTAAAAGTTGCCGAGATGGGTTTAGTGCGTTTTGGCGCAGCCATTGGAAGCTGATGTTGTGGCACGGTCATTCGGCCACTAAATCTGTTTGGGCGCCAAACTGTTCCCCGACGGACATTTAGGCACTAAAACATTCTTATTTGTAAACTATTTATATGAACAGTTCTAATATAACAAAATTATAAACCATATCCCCAATCTTTACCCAGATTTGATTTTCTTATATTTTCAATAAAGTTACTTTTTGAAGCTTTTAAAGTTTCACGTTTTCCTAGTGCCCAAAAGTCTGGAACTAAATCAGCCGGTACCCGAACTGGCCTGCTTAAACGCCAGTCCTAGAACGTTTGTGCCCAATCGTTGCATTCAGACTTACATAACTGTGTATGGACTTTGTATCGATTTGAGCTTGTATACATCAACATAACTTATAAAGAAAATGAGCTCAGACTCTCATCAGCAAGGGAATTTGCAATTGTAGAGCCCCCTATACTTTTAGTTAGGAATTAAATACGAAACTCTTCTTTTAGCTAGATATCCAAAACGTCACTTCCGACGACGACCCCAATATAACCCCTGGACGCAAATGGTCCAATGCTCATTAGCACCATGATTCCTAGCTGGCTACGTTCCTAGTCCTGGCCTTTGCAGCCGGCCACTCTCTTTCTCTCTCTTTCCTTCTCTCTAAGATCGTTATCATTTCGCCGACCGATCTATCCCATTCTTCCTCCGTGACCTATCTCTGTACTAACTTTGCTCATTTCACGTCACCCATATCGAGCCTCACATCTACGCCACCGTATCTTCACCACTTGCTACAAACACGTATCATTTCTCACTCTCGTGAACGAAATGGCAAAGTCTTTTTACTCTCCGATAGTCACGATATTCTTTCCTAAACTTCTTTCCTTCGGAAAACATGTATGGATAAGACTCCATATTCTCTGTCTTTCATGGTCAGTTCATCGAGAGTCTATCAGCATCAGAGAATAGCCCCTATGTTAACTCACTTACTTGGCAGTAAGGCTTGCACACTGAACCCAGTTTCCACGTACTATCTTGGATCGGTCCAACCACATGGAATCCAAGCAATTCAGACAAACTTCGCTTCGACACCGACGCCAGTACCATCAAGCCATCTCTTCTTCTCTTTCCCTAACGTCACTTCTCGCGATCGATCGTATCTATGTTATCCTTACATGTACCTCATCTTCATTCTTGTATTAAACGTTCGTCTCTTGTCTGGCCATAATATTTGTATGTGTTCATTCCACTTTATTTCAATGTGCGTCCAACTTCATACTTGGTGCGCATTTCATTTTCTTCCTACATCTCCTTTTCTCCTTCCACATTTCCAGGACCGGAGCTACACACCAAACCACGAGGAGACCAAATCTCCTAGTCTCATCAATATCGTCACGCTCTCCATTTCATCACAACCCTAGAAGCCATCCTATACAATAAACTTGGCGTTCAAAACTAGCCACCGATGTGCCTACTAATTCATGTACGACCCTTGACCATTGCAGAACAAGTTTTCAATCGTATTATGACTACAAAGAATAATATACAAAATGAAAGGCATTGTCTGAATTGAAAAAATGAGATCGCTACGGCTAACACCATTCGAAACGAAATTATGTGTCAGTGCGTGTGACGTCTCGAGTGCAAAAGATGATGAATGATAAATAGTGGCAAGTTTCTCCCCGGCCATAGCAATTTCCTCTAAAAACAAAAAGAAACTGATTGATAGAAACATTATTCTTTCTTTTTCTTTCTATTCCTAAATTGTTTTTCTTTCTTTTATAGTTTTTATGCAATCTCTCTTCTGTCAGGCTATGACTGCCAGTCTAATGTTTCCTACGAATGCATTTGGCACAGGGTGATCAATTATCACCTCAGGCCTTGTCTCACTTGTGCAATGACTAACACGGCACAACCTGTGGATTTCCTTCTGATAGCCCGCCTTTTGCTTTATAAAAGGGTCAACCCAAGTCATGAAACTTCACCGAGGACTAAGACATCCCCTGAGACAGACCAGAAGAGAACCAGGTGAGATAGATTGTTGTTCCTGCTAATTCCTATGGTTTTTGCTTAGGCCAGTCCTATAGTAAATTATACTTGTCATTTAACCAATATGATTTTCTGAAGTATGAATCTCATGGATTTCGTTAATTGAGTATCGTAACTGCAAATTTATTGAAAAGAAAACAAATCAGATATCTGAGTTATCAGACTAACACTTTATAGTCAAGTTAAGTAATATCATTGGAAAATTGGTGTGATTTGCTTTACAGGATTATAGTTGTGGAAATCATGACAAAACTTCAAAGAATATCAATACGTTACTCTTTGGTATGTAGCTTATGATTAGAATGTTGTATCATAGACTAAGAGATCTTCTATCATAACTATGCCCTGTTGAATAGATTCGTAAATAAGAAGGAAAACCAGCATGTTGTTTCCTGTGATTATTTTAACACTTGTAAAATAATAACATGTGATTCGAACTGAATATTTTTTCCTTGGTGGTCCATTTGGCACAGCCATCGATAACTAACTTTGATTAATTCAGGACTTGTTTTATAGATAGATAAATAGAGGGGGATGAACAACAGTTATTACCTGAACACAGTTATTAGCTGAATTTTGATCTGAAATATTCATTGTATAATGTTCAATCTATGTGATTAATTGTGAAACGTTGGATTGAGTGCATTGACAAGGAACGAGATCGTATTTGAAAATTAGGCAGCTGACCAATTGATGTGCATACGAATATATATATATATATATATATATATATATATATATATATATATCGTTATATTATATAGAAACTCTTGCTGGAAGTGATCTCCCGTCAGTACACAGATAATGCATCACTTTGCCTAAACAACATAAATAGAATAAATAATTAAAGAAAATAGGGCTGCTGCTGGAGTCGAACCTGCAACCAACAGGGTAGCCACTTTAACGAAGTGGTGCTCTGACCATTGTGCTAAACAGCCGCCGGTAATGCAAAGGCTCAAATAACTGCTTTCAGTCCAAATTCTTATCTCGTTTATTTCCGGTCCATACATATGTTTTGACGCAACAGTTATGTATTAAGAAATGGATATATATAATCCGACACACCCCATGGCCAATTTTTGTGGCATTTTAGCAAATTCCCAAGAGTATATTTGGAGTTTACTGAACTTTTCATCGCTTCTACAATCAGTCATTTTCTATGCATCAATTAGAATCCTTAGGAAATTCTCAGAAGCTCGGAAAACGAGTGATGCGCTTACAGTAAAAGATCATTGGTTATCGTTTAAAAACAAAAAAAAATCACTTTTGAACAAGGTAGTCACTAACAATGAAAAATAGATCCATTACGAAAATCTATGATGATGAAATCTGATGTTCCTGCAGAGATAGATAGATGGTAATTTTTTCTTTAGCAGATTTCATCGATTTCTTACATAGAGTATGTACGAATCTATATAATAATAATAATAATAATAATAATAATAATAATAATAATAATAATAATAATAATAATGATAAGAATAATAATAATAATAATAATAATAATGTGGCGTCTGTGATAGCATACTCATCTATCACTCATCATAACTGATTTTTCAGGGGAGTTAACTATTGAATGTCAATTTTGGAATACCTCTCATTTTTTAAATTTTATTCATTTACAAAAGTGTAAAAAATTCAGGGTTCATTCTGGTCACATCAGATTGTTTTAATTTTCTCTCAAGGGGTTACCCAACGGTTATCGAGTACACAATAAATCCATTATAGAATCTGGTCATAATCAAATAATCCAGTGATACAAGAAAAATTCAAAGCTGTGGATTAGATAAATTCATGGACCCTATTGGAATTTGGGGAACTTTTATTCGACCTGTTAGTGTCCGAAATTCTTGGTACAACTAGATGAATGACGTTGTTGACATGGAGTTTTGTTACAGGTTAATTCATTCATTCACATCTCACTTTGTTATGGCTGCTGCACCTCTCCGAATCACTTCATGTGAGACTTCTCACAACCTTTAATAATTAACATTTAACTGGCATATAAAAGCTAACGGTGTCGCATGAAATTATGCCGCGCTAATCAGTTAGTTAGTGCCTGATAAGCAATACATTCAGTCTGTACTCGGAAATGGAAGATCTGTTGTGGTAGCTGAGGTAGTTGCATACTCCCCGCCAGTCCCAAGAATGAAGCCCAGGATCACGAATGCCAACTTTTAGGTCAGGCAGATACTTCTCGCTTGGAAGGCTGTTATAACACATTCTGACCTCACATTTCCCCATTTGGCTCTGTGCTGAACAACGCTAAGTTTAGTGAATTGATATTATTGTAGGGCAAGGAAAGCTTCTCAGTTTTTAGAAATAATTTCTCTTTTCCCTCGTGCCAATTTCTAACACATTTCTCTTTTCATTACCTCCGCCAACGTATTTGGAAAGGCATATGTATTCAGTTGTTTCTGTCAGTCTACAAGATATTTCCAAAAGATCTCGATATATTTCAATGACATTTTTATGGTTAGGCGATGGTGTAAGGAAGAAATGGTTGAATTTTGTTTGAGATGTTTTCCGTTCCTTTATGCATAGGTTCATTTCTGTGCATGCGATATCTCCAGACGTTTTCCATGAATCACTATGAAATTTTGTGGTGGAAGGGTGGAAAATAGGCTGTGAAAAAATGATTTAATTTGCAGATGAATCCATACACAATTACTTCTCCTGCGTCGTAGTTATATGTCCACGCCACATAATATCGCCAAAATTTGATTTCTCTCTGCATGATATCCCCAAAAGTTATGAATGAATTTCATTGGGATATTGCAGAGGAGTGGATTATGGACTATAAAAGAAGTGATTAAATTTTGGGACAGATTCATTAACAATCACTTACTTCATTGTTTTCCATTTTTAAGGTTTTTTTGTTCCTCTGATAAGACACCATCATAAAACATCATGGGAAAAGTTGCTGTGGTCTGTGCTTTTTTGCTGATCTGTATGGCAGCAGCAGGTAAGTTGGAAGAATGATTTTTATTTTTCAATAAGAATAAAATAAAATGATAATCTTCACTATGCTTGTCTCGCAGTGGTGCAATCGTTAATAAGCTAGTCTTGCAGACCATTACTACTTTAGTGAGTTCGATCCTTACTTGGCGCCTCACACTCGTAGCCTTGTGCTATACAAAACTTTGTAAGTATCAGAAAGGCGTCCCGCTGTGGAGCAATTTTTCATAAGATCGTTATTGCAGCAGTTATTGATTGGGCACTCCACGCTTATCTGTGATAAGCTTAGTAAATATCAGAACCACTGAAAGGACGCTTAACCATAGAGTGCTGGTCAGCGACCTAGTCTCGACCATTATTATTGGAGTGAGTTCGAAGTTCACTGGGTGTCTCACACCCATGGCCTTACACCAGACGAAACTAAGCTTGGTCTATCTCAGTAATAATCTCAAGTATCGTGCACAAAAGTAATTGCCTTTACATTTAACGCACGTTGAACCAATGTCGTATATTCTTTAAAATTAAGACGAGTTTCTTTTCACTAAAAATGAGCATTACTTTTGCCTCTATAAATACAGCGTCGATAGATACAATGCATACTAGTGTGCGATGATTCTTGCAGTTTTAACTGAATTAATTACCATAGTTTTCTATGAAACGCTATGTAGGTAGTGTACGATATGTATTGTGTAATATCTGTTGGATATGAGGTATGAACACCTGAATTGGAATTATGACATTTTGCGAAAGAGAAAGGAAAACTATGATTTCTAGTACAAGCTATGGCAGTTTAGTAATACAAGCATAGTGTCGTTGGTTGAGAGCTTAGATTTCAACCTCAAGTTCTAATTAGATCGCATTCTACAATACTTGCTGATTCAGCAGAAAAACAACGCTTATTTCAAAATCGAAAACTGTCAGTTCTTCCCTACAGTCAGACAAATATCTGTCATCTCGATTGATTAGAAATCTCATGAGACAAAAACAGTAGATTTTGTTAACAGAACAAAAGAAATGATAAATTGTTCTTCTGTTTTGATTGGATGATTCTCTAACATTCAATCATTTTCTCGGTTGTGCAGCAGATCACGATGCTTCAATCAGATTTAACAGCGTAATCAATGCAAGATAAGTAAAATATTCTGAACAAATCATGTGAACAAGTAAATAATAAAGATATATTCATATTACTTGGATACCGCAGACTTTACAGTTATCACCCACTTTTCGAAAGTTAGAAAATGTATTTGGTGAAAAGTATGTTAATGGACTATTCCCTATCATTTCAAGTTGGATTATTGTATCTTCATAAGCAGCGAGGAATATCTGTACTAACGAGTTCCTTTCAATGGAAAAATTACTGTTTAACTTCTAACACTTGCAAACGAGCTAAAAATCCCCACAAAACTATTGCACCAGATCTTAATTAGATTCATTCATTTTTCGTAGATGCCGTTGTATACCATCATCCCCATTTTGGTAAGTATAACAAATTCTTTTTATCGTATTTCTTTCTTTCTCCTCTTGTTTTCTAAATCTTGAATTAGCAGTTGTCTCAGTAAATTTATCTGAACAACTTCCTTTTCGGCCATGGCACTCAGTTATTGGCTGACGATTCTAGAGCTAAAAAAAAAAATAATATAATGGACTTGAAAGTTTACAGATGTAAAATGTAGAGAAAGTTTTTTTTTCATTTATATCGAAAAAAAACCCATATATTTATCTATAATAAAAGGTATACCAAAGAAGGGAAAACTTGTATTTCTGCACCCTTCTACATGAAATAATAGTTTACATAACAAAAATGATAAGATGATTTTTATTTTGAATTAAATTCAAAACTACCAATGACGTCTGGCAACAAAGAACTGTCTTGGTATTGTGGAATTTATGCATCATTCAGACTCAGCACTTGAAATATGTTAAATCCTGATTATATGCATAGCTGAGCTCACAACTACTTAGGATAGATCCCCCAAGTGCTTTATTGCATAAAATAGATTTTACCGTGCTATTACTCTGGTCAACCAGAACTCTGAGCAGAAAGAAATTCTAACCAATAAGCTTTCGCCGTATCGAGTTGGCTCAGGGATCCTATGTAAAGTTATAAAATGGATTCCGAACTAAGTCGGCACTTATGAACTGTTCAGACAGTCAGCCACTTTTATCTCCGCTAGCCGTCTTCCACGAACACTTTCTTTCCGTCAATCAACGGCCCACACAGCGTAGCGTGAAATATAGTTAATCTCTTTCACTTCTAAGTGACAATATCCGGATTTAGTTAACCCGTATCCCCTATATACATCGTCCTGACCAAAGTGAAATCAATCACGAAAATATGGAAATGGTTATAACAACCAACTCAAAAACAAACTATTAACAAGTATTTCCAACACAAGTATTCCATTATTGGCCACCAAACTTAATTATAAATGTTTTTGAGGTTATTCGGTTCTTTACC
This sequence comes from Thysanoteuthis rhombus, assembly GCA_963457665.1. NCBI lineage: Eukaryota > Metazoa > Mollusca > Cephalopoda > Oegopsida > Thysanoteuthidae > Thysanoteuthis > Thysanoteuthis major. Next base: position 28,744,260 of record OY735207.1, on the reverse strand, counting down.
AAACATAAGATTGAATGGAAATTTCCTTTTTTGTATATCTTTCTTGAGAGATTAATATAAATTCTTCATTTCTATCACAGTGTGTCACAATGTTCCTGACTTACACGATCCCCGTGTTTACTACGTGATGGATCATGGTGTCCCTCAGAGGATGTACTGTGCCCCGGGAAGTTTCTACTCTCCAATTACCTGTGCCTGCGGAGTTAATGTTGTTGCTGGTTCTGCTCCTTTCAAGGCCAAAGCATAAGGGATCTGTCTTTCAAGATACCAAGCACCCACCGTTCTAATTTCCAATGTTTCTTTTCAGAGACGGACATCTCGCATTGTTTAGAAACAAGGCGACAATAAAACGATGGGCTTCCATCGGCATTTTAGAAACGATAAAAATACTGATGAAATCACAACTAAAATAAAATCGTTTAAAACATATTTTCAGATTTTTCGTTGTTATTGATATTTATCAAGCTTCGATAAGTACAAAGCCACAAATGAGGATTGAACTCATAACGAAAGTAATGAGTTTTATTTTCGTTTGCACTAAAAATTATCTGGCAAACTCCAGCTACTTGCTTTTCTTCAATATTTTTTTTCGTTGGATGCATCTTTTCTTTTCTTTTTTTTTTTTAAATAAAAGAAGAGTAAGCATTGTTGCTTCGAGTTACACAAAGATTCTCTCTTAATAAAAAGCTAGCATTTTTTGAATAATTAAACGTCTGTTTTTTTCTTAATTTAAAAAAAGGAGAAAACGGTTTTGTTAAAAATAACACTGAATTTATAACAAATTAGATCTGGGAAGCACATAATTAACCCACCAGGCAGATCTTGATATATTCACAAACCATTCATACATTCAATGTCAGAACTATGAAGATCAAACTCAGTAAGTAATCATTTAATAAGCTAAGCTTAGTTTGATGCTAGGTTACAAATGACGTTTCACTAGATTATCTTGTTCCTGACAAAAGGCCTCAGTTGCGGGCACCAAGTAAGGTTCAAACACACCAAACTAGATCTTTGTATTAGGGATTAGAAAGGTGATGGGCGCCCCTAGAATCATGGAGGAAAGGGGCTGCTACAATTATTTTCGATAATATACTTCTGTGAGGAATAGGTGGGCGTCCATACCTATAAGGTCACTGCAAGACGGTATATAATTAAATATCTGACTCCATTATTACAATATAACAGGACATATCCTTTTTATTAAACTAGGGATGACGTGTCCATCTGTGATACAGATAAACATGCTCCCCGGTATAAAATGAAAGCAACAGACATAATGAAACAAAAGAACCAACACTTGATGAAAACGAAATTTTATTTATTCAACGAATAAGGAAAATACGTACGTGTATGCCTTCGTATGTATATGAAGGGGTTTCGGCATATATGTATCATATTTTTGTAAAGTTTTTTAAGTGCATGTAGACAAATCATAAAATATATATGTTGTTGAAAATGTTCATAAGAAATGTGTATAGAGCGTGTAGAGCGAAAAGTTCCCAAATGTTACTTACAATTTTGTGCGGAGCCTTTTGTCTCTCCGTCCATGACAGAAAGCCGTGAATCGATTTGATGATCGAGTTCAAAGTTGGTGCTTATCACGTGACTGCATTTAGGGACTCTGGCTGAGTCTTTTTTAACCAATGAAGTATTCTAGTAATTTTATTTACTCTATCCCTAAATAATATTTTTTGTGTAATTTATAGAACCCCTACAGCATAATAGCACATAAAATAAAACTAATTCAAGCAAATTAAGAAAAACAAACCCTAATGATCCCAAAGCAAAATAAAAAAAACCCACAGGAAATAATGCATCAATAGAGCCGTAACAAGGAAAATGTTTGTCTTTTTTGTAGGGGAGGGGCGTCAAGAAGTAACCAAATTTCGAAATTCTTGACATCTTGGGACCTGAATTTGCATAATAACAGTCTGAGATGATGAAATAATTTTTTTTACAGAGTTGGAGGGGATGGGGAGGCCTCCCTGTCCCTTGTTACAGCCTTAATTAAAAAACGTTATGTCAAACAAGTCAAATAATTGTAATTACTTTTACTTTTTTCTTTTTCTCTCGTACCTACACTGTCGTCCTCTTAGTGTGTTCAATAACACCATGCTATCCACCGATAGTCTACAATACGCAAATTCGATACACTTTGCAACATTAGTATCGAAACCATAATTCAAAGGGTTTTCTGCTCTTCTTTCATATGTATGTTGCTTTTCTCACCATGTTTTAAAAACGTTATTCAAACACGAAAAAAGTTTTTTCTTGTTTTCACTAGGAAGAAAGAAGTCTAAATATTTATCTGGAAGGAAGAAAAAATTCACCAATAATAATGTAAAATCATCAGTCTTTGGACATAGGCCTTCCCCAGGATTCGTCATACCTCTTTATCATGGGCATCGCAAAGCCAATACTATCAGAATTTGGTTAATTCGTCTCTCTACCTTGTATTCTTTAAGCCTCAGTTGCGCATGTGATTTCTGGGGATACATCAGTTGTCTGCCATTCTTGCAACAAGACCAGCCCATTACTATTTGAGTTTTCTAATGGATTCTATGATGTCTCAGAACCCCCGTTTTGTCCCTGATGTATTGTGCTGTCTAGTGATCTCTCCATGTGAGTTTGAGCATGATTTTTTTATGCACACATTGCATGCTTCTCGGTTCGCGGGTCAGTCTCTTGGTTAGGTTCCATCTTTCAGCTCCATAAGTGACTATCGGGAGGATACATTGGTTGTACATCTTTCTTTTTAAGATTAATTGGATCTCCTAGTTCTTGAAGGTTGAGCTTGCTCTGCCAAAGGCTTGCCATCCTAGAATGTTCCTTTGCTTGATTTCTTCTTCTTTTGAGGATTTCATGGAGATTCGTTGTCATAAGTATATGTAGTGGTCTACTTTCTTCAGTTCTGCATCTTCGATTTTGATCGTTGTGTTCTTATTTCCGACGTGATTGTGGCACATGACCTTTGTTTTGCTGAAGTTCACGTGTAAGCCGACTTTCTTGCTTCCTCCATTTTGTTCATCCAGCATTAATTGAAGGTCATGCAGGTTCCCTATTTAACGAGTGATGTCACCTGCAAATCTAAGGTTGCTCAGATATTCGCCATCTATTTTGATCCTTTATTTTCCCAGTTTAGGTTTCTGGGGTATTTTTATTTAGTGTTCATTTTTGTTTTTCTTTAATGCTAATTGAAAAAGAGATCAAAAGCTTTGTAAGAATGGCAGCTGTATCTTAATCTGAATTAACTTTTCAAAATTATACAACTGCCATGTTGAACATCTTAAACGTGGCAGATAAGCAATTAATCCAAAAACATTTTGTGAAGATAGAGCCTGATGATCAAAATACTTGAAATCCATTCCATAGGCACGATTGATGGAGTCGGTTGTCATCACCAAGTGAGCCCTTATTTTCAAGCATGATATCAATCAATGGAGATGAATTCCTAAATCTCATTACCCAAACTTTTCTTGTTTCCATCATGGTGCACCATTAGGAAGATGAAAACTTGGATGAATATTTTCTGAAATCTATGAGTTATTTGGACCAGCAGTCTTTGTGTTCTTCAACCGTCTTCACATGTATAACTCATCTAGTAGGTTCTCTTTCCCTTCAGTGTTAGGTCTGAGGAGGCAACAGTAATTAACTGTATTTAGTCTCCATATACATAGAATGCAAAATGCAACACAAGGTCATTTTTCATACCAAAGTTCCTCGGTACACCAGGTTGTATCTCAGATCCTAACCTACTTAGCACAATAGGAAGATGCTGACTGGAGGACAGACCCTCATTCCTTAGAGTAAGTTACATTTATTTTGCATACCTAAAGAAAGGCGAAGTGTAAGAACATTGTGTTGCATAAAGGTCTTTGGGAAAGAACATCAGGATTCCTTGGTTTTTGCCAGATATCTGGACATACACCCAAACCTACCCACTTTAGTGCAATTCAGAGGGTATCTGGGAAACTTTAAATTTGTAATGTTCATGAAGGCAGTGTACATTCATAAGCAGGACTGAAAATGAACTGTACTGAGCAGATCAAGACATATGCTTATCTTTTTAGTACATTCAGAAAACACTGATGATACCCTTTTTCTTTCAGTTGGGATTTTTGTCTTACTTACATAAGCATGTACATAGTATTGAACTCTGTGCTGGTTTGGTGTACACAACTAGTAATCTCTCATTTAAGGATTCATTCTACAACTCTAATCACAACAGGAATATTCTGATATTTGGATCTAAATGTTTAGACATGTCTTGTACCCAAAATAAACGATTTTGCTGCTTCAGCCTTTCTTCTACAAGTTCCTTCCTGAAATCATTGTAATCTGCCAAAATATACATTGGAATGAAAGAAATGAAACCTTAAATTCGAACGTCTGTTCCTATAGAACTAATAAAGTTAATCACCACTGAGCAACCCCATCTTTCTTCCCTCCCAAGAACACTGTGACAAACTAATCCATTTTGGCTGCAAAGTCGCATGCAGAAGCTGCTGTGAATATAAAGAGGCCTAATTACAGTGCATGGAGATTTGTATCAGCCAAGGAGCTTGTTAATACGTGTCATACATGTAAACATATCAAGACGAAAATGTAAAGTTATGAAATAAATTGATATTTTGAACCAATGATTTGACCATAAATCATTCGTCTGATCACGTCTCGTTCTGTTAATCGATCATGAATAGGAATTAACTACATTATATTACAAGCTCTACAAATTTAATTTTTCCCTTACATACTAAATATGATTTTCATGCAAAACATAGATTTTTGAACTTGAAGCAATTAGTAAAAATGTCTCATGATGAATCTTTTGCAAAAATTTAATGATTGTAGAGAGAAAAATTGTTTTTCTCAAATCTAATAGCAAGAAAATTCATTTTGCAAAATATTGCTTTGAAGTAATGGTCCCCAACCCCAGAGCAGCAAAGCATGTGCTACCAAGCCACAAGGAAATATGACATGGCATTATTTCTCGGTAAAGTAAAAACAAATCCATTTCCTTGAATCTTAACATCAAATTCATCAGATGAATCCTTTTAGAAATTAAATTGAGTGAACTACTCAATTATAGTCGACTTATCATCCAAATTCCCATTGCGATTAACACCTGCCCTGTCGGCTGGTTTGCAAGAATATTTTCACAAATGAACGGGTTAACCCCCCCCCCCAAAACCCAAAGTTTAGGAAGCTTTGATTTAAAGTCATAACTTTCAAGAGGAAATGCAGGAGAGGTCAGAAGAGAGCATTTTCTTAAATTAGGGCAAAGTTTTTTTACCAATTTTTATGACAATATCTCACCACAATTGAAAAAAATCTGTGTGTATGTACCACAACTACACAACTGGCCATTGTATAAAATTGACATTCACCTGATATATTAGTCAGCAGACATGGTAGTGCAGTGTCGAGCTTGAAGCTGTTTGGATCAACGGTCTTCAAGAAATCTAATAAAAATGAATACATTAAAGATTACAAATCTTTCTTCATAGCTTCTATTAATTATCTCATTTGACTTTTGCATCGATCGCTACCAGTGTTGTTTTTAAAATTCAATTCATCCAGACAACTTTGGTTTATTCAGAATTTTAGTTTTGTCCTTTCTCTATAAATGTTACATTACCCTAAAGAAAACAAATCAGACAAGAGAAAATAAAAAGTTATTTTAATGTCAACTTTAATTTATTAAGTTACAAAAAAAAAAAAAAAAAAAAATACGTATTTGCAGGAAGCAGATGAGAGAGAACAGAAAGAAGTATAACGTTCACATACCATGAAATTCATCCTTTTTCAAATATGTAGATTTGGAATGGGCATTGCACTAGTCTAAATATATAGATTACCCACAAAGTATCCAATATTTTAGCGTGGCTATTTTTAAATATTAGAAACCATCAACCAAAACTGTCACCATAGGTTTCTTCAGTTTTCAAGTTAGTCTGACTGGCTGGCTATGCACATATGTATCAAGCATACAGGCTGTACCAATGAAGCTGGAGGGCAAGACAGACGAAAAAAAACAAAAAAAAATTTCTTCTAAATCACCACCCCAATGTTTTTAGTGGGGTCCAATTTGTGATGTAAGTTTATGCTAAATTGACCCCTCAAGTTGTATCCAGCAGCATTCACATTTGTTTTTTTGAAAATTGGGCCTTTGTTAGTGATCACTACCCAACAAAAGGCAAGAGAAGTAACTTATTTATTGATCAACCCCTTTCCCAATTTTTTCAATTCATCACCCCCAACACAGCATGCTGCCAGCAAATGTTGGTCACATGACAGTTTGTATTGGGAGTGACTATTTTTGAATACTTTTTAAAAAATTGTTACATTATCTCTTGACTATTTTTTTTCCATGAATCTTTTGAAATATTAGTAACTTCAAAGTTAAAATTTACACCCATAAGTTATCATTCATTTAAAATTAATAATCATAACCTAAAACAGAGATAAATAGTCTTTTTCTGTATAGTCTACAAATGGATTTGGGAGAGAAGTTCTTTTTTCAATCTTGTTTACTGTTGCTAGTATGAAAACCTCACAAATATTGCACAAAAATGAGATTAAATACTTGTGGATATGCTTTCAAATGATGCAATTAGAATACTTTTCCTCTATGGCTTAATAAGAAAAGCCATGAAGAGAATTAGGAAAATTTTTTTTTTAATAATTAGATAATAAGCAGACAATACATTATACATGCATCCTCTCTCTCTCTATATATATATATATTATATATATATATATATATATATATTTGTTGGTAGCTGTTACATATGTTGAGAAGGTTTTAATGAATCGTTCTCGGCACCAACAGGACAGCACTGAATGTATTTGTATCAGATTGATATTGAAATAAAAACTATTGGTTACCTGAACTATATTATCATCTTCCACAATGTGTTATTCACAACAACTTTGACATGACCAAATTTTTAGCATTGTCAACCAACTTATACACCGAGGCCCTCAGCCAAACAGAAACGACAGAAGGTATCATTGCAGTAGCAGTGAGAGTAGATTTCATTGAACTATCCAACAAATTATAAAGTAATGCAAGAAAATAACATATATATATTAATTATATATGAATATAAATGAGTGTTTATTTTATCAGCACTGTCTAGGACAAGTGATATATTAATCGCGTAATGACAGATCATATCAAATAAGTTTATATATTTTTTCTTCTTATCTGTGTGTGTGTGTTACTCTTTTCAATTGGTGTATAGATGCTACATTGTTTCAAGGTAGAGTCCACAGATACACTGAACCCTAGGCAGAAGTGCTGATCCATACATAAATAATCCTATCATATTTTATGGTTACTATGCTAGTATTCTCAATATTCATTAAGAATAAAACTTTTGTTTTTCTATAAAAAATTATGCAAGACTAAGAATTGATCCCAAAGTATAAGAAAGTCAAAATAGATAATTTGTGCACTTGATTGAGACAGTTTATTGCTCTACAAATAAAGATGATCAATTTTTGATATTTTTTTTTGTAGGGGTGGGGTTGGGGGTTCTGGAAGATTAAAAAATGAAAATACACAATGGTGATATCACAAAAATTGACTTTTCATGAATAACTGAATTATGATTTTATCTTGAATTTTGTAAGATCATTTTTAGATGTGTCTAAGACACTTTTCGGTCAGTCAGTTAATTGGTACCCAACATGTTAAGAAGTAAAAAGAGGAAGGGAGGGTGATTTATTTACCAGAACGTGTGATGTCATAAAGAGAACATTCATCTAATCAATTCTTGAAATTGGAAAAAAAACAAAAAAAAAAAAAAGACAGACGACATTAAGTGTTCATTTTTGAGATAATCTTAGCAAGAATGCACTGTGGAGAACAACCATTTTGAATGGCTAGATTTGTCAAAAAAATAAATAAAAATAAAATAAATAAATAAATAAATAAAAAAAATAAAATAATCATAATCATAATAGCTAAAATTGAGTATATTTACTTTCCAGATGACTACATAGCCTCCGAGTGGAAAAAAAAAGAGAAAGAAAAAAAAAAAAGAATTCAAATAAGAATGAATATTTCTATACAATATAAAGAACAGTACCTCTAGAAAGATTAACATAATTTGAATGTTAATATCTGATCAATACATTGTATATTTACATTTTTTGGGAGCCTTTGTATGAGTTTTTGGAGTATATAGTTATCTGAAAATGAAATCTGTTCAATTTTAGCCACTTTTACCTATTTAAAACGGCCATTCTCCACAGTGTGTTATTGCAAAGATTGACATTTGTTAAGAGGCTTTTTAAATATGTCAATGCAGCTTAATAAGACACTTTTCAGTCAGTCAGCCCCCAAAATGTTAAATATCAATTTTCTTAGCCATATGTTGGATGACTCATCCATTTCTCCTGCAACTACTACCATAAAGATCAACTTTCTCAGCCATCTTGGAGCAATATGAAACTTGGTCCAGACCTTCAGGTGAACTATTCTCATCTTCCTCTTGCTACTACAGCTACTTTGTTTAGAATCTCTTCGGAATATGGACTTAAGAATGGTGGATGCATCATTGAACTTATTGTTCTTGTTTTTTTTAATTCCATAGTTTGCCTTCCTTGAAAGAGTGTACAATTCAACTATTAGTTGTAAATACTTAAAAAAAACTTTGATGGGAACACTCAATAAGAATCATCTCCACCTAAAAGGTTATAAACTTCAGCCACCAGTTGATGCTTTGAAAAAAAAATTTTCAAATTTTGGTATGAGGATGATTTCTTACTGCAAAATAGTGAATTTCTAAACTTCAATATCAGCAAGCAATGTAATTGCAAATCTCATGGCTTATAGTTCTAAACGTGCCTTGGGGCTAACCTCCATCCAATGATGTGAAGTCTGCCTGCCTAAAGAGTAAGAGATTTACAGAACATCAACACAAATACAAGAGGAGTTTTCCTTGTAATTCAAACAAAAGAAAATCATCCTCATTTTATCTCACTAGGTTGATATAAGAATTATGTATTTTGTGCACACACTACAATAGGCACCTATATTCAGAGTCTCTCAAAGGAACTCCTTTATTAAAAAATACAGTTTGAGAAAAACTCCTTGTTACAGCACTGAACATTCATGCTATCCCCTAAAAAAGGCGTGACTTTTCCTAAAGGAAAATTGCTTTTCTCTGGTTTCTCACAAATAGAGATAAATAATGATGTGACTAATTCCTTCTCTTGTTTCTTTTTTCAATGAAGAATATATGTATATACGTTGTTACATAAAGAAGCATCACTGTTATGTCTTATTTCAGCTTTAAAATTGGCTAACCTTTAGTTCTATCCGGTCTTGAATGTCCAATTCATTTTAATACTAGTTTTATTTCTTAATTCCTCAAAAACAATTGTCTGTACTTATGGCATACAGAATAAGGCTCATTCAGTAGCACACTTGGTATTCATAGATGCTAGTGTAGCATACTAAGTTTCAGTTGATAGATGCTAGTGTAGCATACTAAGTTTCAGTTGCATATTTTTCTATATGGATTTTTTTAGGTGTTCAAATAAAATAAATTTCCACTAATAAGCTTACGAACCTAATTTCTTTTGAACATGGGGCCAAGTATTTTTTAAACAAAGCCTCTACCAGATATAAAATGTTTGTGTGAAATAATAAAAACACAGTAAAAACAGGTAAATTCCACTTGAACTAACTTCTTATTAACCAAGAAAGGAAAGTTCTCACAAAAATCAATACTTGTTCATGTAGATGAACAAGTAGAAGAGACAGGAAATGAAAGCTCAGTGGTTCAACCTCAAGTGCTTGTGAGGTAATGCTAGTTAGCATAACACTTGCATACAAATCTCATGACAAAATGCAAAGCCATTGGTTGAAAAATAATTTTAATGACACTTGTCAATATCTTTTGAGTTGGGGAAAGTTCTCTGCTCTAAAATGAGGTTGATATCATCTGTAATACTAAAAATAACATTGGCAATATCTTCCTACACAACAATCAAGTGCTTGATATCGAATCACCATAGCCCCACAAATGGCTTGCCCAACCAACCAGCTGAGTGGGCAACAGATTCTTGCTTTGCTTGCGTATGTCTCCAGGCACTCCTGGTCACATTCTTGGAGCTACAACCTTGAACATCTGTACAAGGTACCATCTTTGCTTTTCAAAAAAAAAAAAAAAGTGCTTTTTAGGGTCTCTATGGTCATTTTGGGACATGCCCAAATCTTGTACTGGTACTTTTTAGATAATTTTAAATAAAAGATCTATTATTCAAAGATAAATTTAGATAATTCTTTAGTTAATTAATTCTGGTACATGTGCGGGCTACAGTGATTCATTTATGCGAGGTACAGATATCTTATTATAATTGACAGGTATTCCAAGATGAGAAACTTGTGTGATTATTTATATGATTTTTATGATAATGGATGAAATAAAATTTGCTTTCTGAGAATTTGCTCATTCACCTTGGTTTGATAAGAAGCTTCTTATCAATAGTTTTCAGTAGAACAAATGCAGAAATGTTTGGTAAACCTATGTTATTTTGGTTTAAATATGATTAAAACATTTATGGTTTATATAGTGAAGAAATGTATTCTTAAACATAAAACGTTAAAGAATATCAAAAGAAGATCCAATATATACATATGTACATTTCTAAATGCAATTTAAGAATGATTGCTGGTAATGAAAGAATTTAAAAAATAAAAATATAAACTTTTTCAGTCATCTTCAGGTTTAAGAAATGTGGTTTTAAATCCATTCTTTTTGCTTTTCTTGCACAAGGTGTGTTCAGGCCCTGAGTCCATCAGTGTTTCCATATGATCACGTTTCTTCTTTGATTTCTGTGAGCCTACAATGTTTTTGAATCTAAAAGTAAATTTAAAAAAAATTATATTGATTTGATAAATGATGAAAATTGCATAAGAGAATATGAGAAAAATATCAGAGAAAGAATGCATCAGAAAAAAAAACCAAAATTCTTTTGTAACAGATATTTCAAAATTCCATGTAACAATGTAAAAACTCATTTCCCCCCAAAATGGTCTCAGGTTAATATTTCTAATGCATTTTATGGCACATGTAGTTATTGGTTTTTTACTAAATCTACTTACATAAAGAAAAACGTGATTATTCCTGTTTGTTTCTCTCTCTCTCTCTCTCTCTCAGTAACAATGGACACTTCTACTCAAAGGTAACAATTTTGCTGATAAAAATATTTCCTACTTACCATTTGAAACAATGGATTATTTCACTAAAACTAATTCAGTAGTTTCTTTTCTAAAACAAAATCACCTCGCAGAAATTTAAATATATCTGAATTTTTCACAGGGATTAATGAGAATAAATATAAAAATTGGCCAAGAAAACTACAAAAGCAGAAAAGGAGAATATTATCAGTAGATTGATTTTTTTCAAGCTTTGGAATTAGAATTTTATAAATATTTTTTTCAAGTAATCATGGTTTTGTAGGAATTTAAAGCAGTGCCTTCATTCTTATATCCATAAAATCTTCACTCATTGACTACCCTTGGGGTCAAACAAGGTCTTAAATCTGTAATATCATTACTGCTAATATGAAGCACTCCAGTTGGTTGATTGGATTTATTCAGATGGTTGCAACAACCTAAGGTATGCAGTTGTAATAATTTGAGGAGGTTTCCTAATTTTCAATACTTCAAGAGATTTTTTGGTTAAACAAAACTATCACTAATCATTTCCTTCTGGTTTAAAAATATAAAGTTTCTATTCAGTGAGAAAGCAAAAGAAAGGAAAGAGAAAGATTATAACTTCAACAACAGAATAGTACATAACATACATTCCTAGGCTAACAAAATGAGCCAAAATTTATCAAATATTTTGAAATTATTCTTTCATTGTATTCAATTATAGGTGAAAATTTTGACAATGTTATACACCAGTGCATACAGAGTATGTTTTAGTATGGGATAGCGTCTTTGTTTTTCTTCAAAAAAACTGAGCTGTCATTAAGCTGTCAGATGGTTGTTTATAGTGTGCTCTCTTAATGTTGTTCAATTCATCTCAGTTTGCTTCTCACAGATGGTCAGTGTTCCTAAATTTTTCTTTTAACCAATTCAGCCTTAAAATGCACCCATATGTTCTCAATGGTGTTGAGATCTTTTACGTGCTTGGCTTAATTTTTTTGCCCAAAATTAAAAACAGTTTTATTAGGTTTTGATAGCAATTCCAAATAGTAACAGCATAAATATCAATATGAAACAATGAAAGAAGTCAATTTTCCAAGACAACACAACATTATCTCATTTAATACTAGATATTTAATCAAAATAGCAAATTAAGTTTGGATTAGTATATTTGACAAAAAGCTATAAAGAATCAACAAAATAGAAATTATAATACTTACCTATATGCCATTTCTTCATCATCAACAGCAGTTTCATTTTCCCGTCGTTCTGCTTGATCAAGCTCATCAACTTTCATCAATTTCTGGATTCAAAACAAAGATATGGCTCACAAAATAAGAAAACTTTTCATTGCATCATGACAGTTTTTTTTTAATGAGAATTCAGTGAATATGGATAATCCATCCATGGGGATAACTTTATATTTCACCTTCCAATTGTCATTTTCATCAACATTCTGTCGATTCACTCCACATCCACAACACGAACACACGTTTTTTGGATGACTAATATAAAAGTTTAAAAAAATAAGCAGGTAAACACTTCAAGTTTTTAATTCATTACAGAATTTTCGAGTTAATCTAATTAAATCTCTTTTTGTCATAGCCATTAAGTATAAGTCTGTACTTATTTGAAAAGTATTTAGGTGTAAGACACTGCTTCTCTTAAAAAGCATTATCCTAGTGCTTAGAGAATGCATTATCTTTTCATTTTCTAAGAGTTGCTTTCTTTCAAGTCAACATTTTGGTTTTTAGATATGTAGCATCTCTATTAGACACTTTTTGGTTAGTCAATTGGTTCTTGATATGTTAAATTTCAATTTTCTCAAATGTATCATGTTGTGAAATTTGGCTAAAACTTTTGGGTGAACCATCCCCATCTTCCTGCAATTATTACCACAATCAGTAATGCTAAATACCAATTGTTAGTTGCATCATGTTGGATTGATATGAAACTTGGTCTAAACCTTTGGGTGAGCCATCCTCATCTTCCTCCTCCCTCTACTACTACCACAACTAGTGACACTAAATATCAATTTTCTCGGCTGTATTATATTGGGCTAATATGAAACTTGGTCTAGATCTTCCAGTGAGCAGTCCTCATCTTTTTTTGGGAAAGCTAACCAATTTCCAGGAGGTTCTAGGGTGTAATTGACTGAAAGCATCTAAAACTGAAAGAGAAAAAAATTCTCCAACGAGAAATGTAAGGTTCAAGGAAAGGAATCTCAAATTTTTTTAACCCTTCACTGCGAAAAACTGTTACATAGAGCATTTTTCAAATTTTGGTCTAATTTCTCACACTTAGATTTAATAGTTAGCCTCAAAGTATATTAGCAAGTAAATATACTTTGAGGCTAACTAAATTTAGTTGTAAGAAATCAAAGTAAATTTTTTCAAGTTGGTTACATAACATTTTTTTTTCAATGTAACCCACTACATTTGCTACCGATTTAAAATAGCAAAAACAAAAAAGAAAGATATAAAGTATTTTTTTAAAACAGTAAAACAAAATCTGTTAAATGGGAAACAGTATTTTCTATGAAACTACTGCCACGGATACAAATAAGTTTCCAGTTTCTGAACCCAGATGCACCTTGAAAAGTGTTCCATAGACCGAATTGAAAATAAAAAATTCTTATCTGCCATACCTAAATTTATTGGTGTATCTCAAAGTACATTTAAGCATTTGTCGATGAAAGACAGTTTTTGTTTACCTTTCACAATTTTACTTGTGAGTGATTGAAAGTAGTAAAACAAATAGCAGCACAACAAGCAATGACCATGATGGGGATTTGGCAAAATTTTTATTTTTTGGATGATTTCTAAAAGTCCAAGTTCTGAACTTCATCAATTATCTAAAAAATATCAACATTTTGCAAAAAAAATATAAATATATTGAGATTTTGCAAAAGAACAAAATCAAAAAATATCTGAGCCTCATTAAAACTGATATCCAATATCCAAAAATGATTTCTTATACCTAAATGCAATATAAAATATCCAAAGTTTGCAATGCTAAAATCTAATCTTTTTGCGCGAAAGTGTCTGATGAATACAAAAACCATGATACCGGGGAAAGGCAAACAGAGGGTTTACTGTAATTTGTAGTTTATCATTTAATAAAAACTATAAATCTTGAAAAAAGCCACAGTAGTGGAGATTCACCTCAATTTCTGGGTTACAACCAAGAAAAGACATTCGACCAAACTGTAGTCCTTCACAAAAGACATAGCTTGGATTCACCTCGAAAGGAATTCTGAAAATAAAAAAAGAGTGTGAAAGATCAGTTATACCAATAAAATTTTAAATGAAAAAAATTTTCAATTTGATAAAACAGAATAAATGTCAAAACTTTTTCTACGTGACTAATATAGAGAATTTGGTGGCAAGAGACTAGTTATTGAGAGTATATATATATATATATATATATATATATATATATATATATATATACACACACACACACATATATATGTATACACACACACACATACTTATTACTTTACATTTTTCAAATTCTGCGTCCTGATAAGAGAAATATATAATTCATATTACAAGCAGTCATTCCACTTGCAGGAAAGAAATTCTTAGGGAATTATAATCAAAATTTCAAGTGATATACACTAAAATCTGAAAAGTTCCATATTTACCTTTAAATTCTTTCTCTCAAAATGAACAAGATTTTGAGACACTACAAAAAAGAATTTATTGTAAATCTACTCACTCTGCTTGCTTTTCTACTGGCCGTGCAATAACCCAATGTTCATCGTCAATGGCTCTTTGATTCTCATCAGCATTCTGTTCTTTTTCCAAGCGAATCACTGTCCTTTGCATAAACTGCATAAAGATAAAAATCAAAAATATCATATCTGTTGTATAATAAATTGAAAGATGAAATTGCTTACTTCCTTTTATTTCCATTGCAACTCTTAGTTCATTATTCCGACCATTGAGTAAGCAGCATGGATTGGAGTTCAAATATCATTACTAGCTTGTTCTTTATTTTCAGTGTATGCATTTTACTCAACAGACTAATGACTCGAGAGTTGCAATAAAAAAGAGCAGATAAAAGAAAAAACTAATCAAAAATCATAGTGACAATGCTTCAAAGAAATTTATAGACTACATAATTATACTATAACATAAAACAAAAAGATGATTCTCAAATTCACTGGCATATAAAAGGCACAGTTAAAATTTTTAAGAAAATTATCCCACTGCATCTAATAAAGTATTATGACAAGAGAACTGTCTACCAAAGATCAAAAAGAGCAGCTATGATTCTTGGGTGAGTTGCAGTGAGCAGTAGAGCTTTCATACCAAACTTGAGTTATAATGGAAATGGTCAGAGCATTCTTTAATGTCCAAATTTACTGCTGGGATATTGCATGCAATTTTGACTGACCCAGTAGCATATTCTCTATTACATATAAATAAATATGAAAAACATCAACTAAATAATTATTGACAGAGAAACTGACCCATCTGCTTTCATAATAAAAAATGTGGAATTTATGCTTCCACTCAAGTTATATCATTTTAAAATGGACTGATAAATGGATATTTAACAATAGAAATTAACTTACTGTAGTATTTAGGATCAGAGTTGATATAAACTGTAAACCTTCTTGATAATGTGAGAAACCACAGTAAATTCAAGGGTCATAAAAGGAATGAATCAGTAAAATACTGTCTCCACTTAGAGTATAAACAATGGAGGTGGTGTAAGAGGTAAGAAGCAGTGACATGTCACACAC
The DNA here is from genome assembly GCA_963457665.1 of Thysanoteuthis rhombus. Classification (NCBI taxonomy): domain Eukaryota; kingdom Metazoa; phylum Mollusca; class Cephalopoda; order Oegopsida; family Thysanoteuthidae; genus Thysanoteuthis; species Thysanoteuthis major. The sequence goes on along the minus strand of OY735207.1, from coordinate 28,728,328 downwards.
CACTGACAAGACCAACATTCAAGGTTGCCAGGTATGGCTAATTTTGAACATTGTGTCAATTTTTGGCCCAAAATGTCCTATAAAAATTTAAATCAATCAAACATTCAAAATCATCTGAATTTTGTTCAATTCAAGGCTCCACATTGGATTAATTTCCGAAACCAAAACATCTCTGTACACAAACTGTCCTTCAGGAAACTATTATTTAGCTTTATTATTCAATTATTGATTAACATTTTGTCACAAAGCAGAAAGATAGAAAGGTTGCTACATTTGGATTACAATATAAACTACAATCTTATTACTGAGTACAACTGGATCAAAACAGCTAGATTGTCCTATGAAATGCCTTCATCATAGTCCAAGTTGTAAAAAAGAAAGAAAGAAAAAAAAAAAAAAAAAAAAGAGCGGGGGGGGGGGGATTTTATGAATGAAAGTTTCCAATTATGACTGAAGAAGAGCAAGACCGATCATAAACAAATCTTGTGTCTTGATGCATGATTATAAAACAATGTGATCTTAACAGCCCACACACAGTCACTCCTTGAATTTACCATACCATACCGTTATATGGAATAATTAACTGAGCATAATTTAATCTTAGGTAAAAGTTTACAATAGAGAGATTCAATTCAGCTGGATGAACCAACTGTCTATTAATGAGGTTTTCTATTGGTCTTTCTACATTTAGTTATTTCTAGGTTACAACTAAGGACTAATTATATACAATCCAATCACTCTTACACCATTGAGTTGGGTAGTGAAAAAAAATTTGTGATTCAAAGGAGTCACAAGTGAAAAAGTTTGAGAAATCTTCATCTGTACCATCCATCAGCCTAATCTATCATCATGCTTACCAACAAACTAACCTACTCACAACCATTGATCTATCTATCCATCGTCTATAATATTTATCTGTGTAATGTACATCAATATGATTTATAGTACAATATTTCAATGTTAATACAGTGAAAGAACATGACATGAAACAGACATTATCACATTGAAAACAAACTTTTTATCATACTTCATTCCTAAATATATATAATAATTAAATAATTGTGTCATCTACAGACAGCTGTTTCATTGTATTATAACTCTTGAGTATGGCTATAGACTATCCACTATCCCATCCAGTACCACGAGGTAGGATCGAAACCTTCGCTACAGACCCAGAGGCTGGCATCTTACCTCTACCTTACACAGAACTGGATGGTCAGTAAGGTTGAATTTAAGCGATATATTTACTCATGCATATATTCCTCATCCACCAGAGTGATCTATTCCTAAGTTGGAAGAGCATTGCATATACTTATAATGAACAAGTTACCTCACTCAAAGAGTGCTCAACCCTGAATAAGAGAGCGTTATAGAAAAAATTTAAAAAACCTTTATTAGCTTCGCAAAAGTGTCACTTGACAAGATTTTTCTAGGTTTCAGGAGAGGGGTTATATTTACAATGTAACTATGACGATGAGCTGATCCCTTTTTTCCTTCCAAAACTAAGCCTTGAAAGTATTTCATATATTTCTGATAATACAGTTCATACAAATTTAAACATTTTCTGTTATTTGAATCTTCAGAAATTAGCAATTAAAAACAAAGCTTCATGTGTTGACTTCATGATTGTAAGAAAGGAAGTAACAAATGGAAAGAGGCACAATGTAAGATTGGAGATCTCAATCAGAAACTTTCATATCCTTACTCACTTGATGTTGAAAACGGTGAACAAATAAAAAAATATAATTCATTCAAAGCAATAATAATATATTTATCATGTATTTACTCTGGTTATTCTTTCATCAATTATCTTATCTATGTTTATTTTTGCACCGTTTTCAACATCAAGTGAGCAAAATGATAAAACTTCAAAATATACAATCGAGACCACTTTCCCTGCATAAAACAAATGAATAAGTAGAAGTGACAGATGGAAGATAAGTGTCCAGTTCATCATCATAGTTACATCATAAAAAGATGGTGATAAGTCAAAATGTCCAAAACTATTGGTCCGATTATATAATGTCCATTAAAATGGTTCACAGGACAAAACGTCCACTTTTCAAAAATGTCCAACACAGTAAGGGCCGATGCAATCAAGTCCAATGCACAACAGGCCAATTTATACATTATATATATATATATATATATATATATATATATATTTTACACACACACCACATCATTTGCATATGTACATCTTCATCCCTAGAATCACTTCTTTGGTGTCTCTTAAATTGCTTTTTCACCTCTGTCATCAAAGGTTTGTTTTTAACTGGTATGTATAAAGGGGCTCTTTTTTGTATTGGATGAATTAGCATTATTGGACCTTTTATAAAGGACATTTTAACTTGTAACCAAAAAGACCCCTCTAAAACCTACATTTTTTTTCCAAAACTGACATTTTTCCAAAGCTAATGAAAGTCTAATTGACTAAAAGCACAAAATATATTCTTTGAAAGAAGCTTTTATATAGTCTCTGAATTATCTGAGGGAACGAATCTCAAACAAATTTTTCTTTACAAATATTCAACTTGAGTGAATCTCAACTGAGCATAGGTACTCTGCTGCCAGTTCTTTGAAATTTTTCTACATGGTCCCTTCTCCATTCTGGTCAAATAGCACCATCATTGAGATTTCTAAGTGATTGAATCTTCACTCGCAAATATTATCTGGTTTCCTTCTGGGTGTCTGGTCAAATAAAGAAATTAGTTTCCCCCACGTCTGTTGGTTTGAAACACTTCATATATATATATATATATATATATATATATATATATATATATATATATGAAAAACAAGTCTTAAGAGAAAAAAAGAATAGTTTCGATAAATTATCATATGAATAAAGATAAAATAAATAAAAGTAAATGCTGTTCAATTCACTTATGGCCTTCTAGTACATTTGGTATCAAAAGTTCATACTTTTCTGATGGACACATCATCACCTTTTGATAAAACAGCCTTTCATCAGATTGGAAATTTAGAATTAATACAATAAAGTTAACTTATACACGAGTAAATACGGCATATATTTTTCAGTTCGGAGTGCATCCCTAAAACCTTTGTGGCCGCCCTAACATGGCCAACTGGATGGTCATGCACAACATGCACACTCACCCAACTTGTTTCCCCTATTCAGTTAAAGCAGTTCATACACTTCACTATATAAGATAAATATTTTTCACGTACATTCACTAGAACAGATTTTGGCCAATATTTCAAAAATCCAGTGATAAGAGGTTTTGCTAATAAGAGAGCTCACAGTATTTGTGTAAGACAAGAATAAGAGAAAATTATATCTCCTTTCTCCATTTTATCAAGTTACTTGATCTAAGTTATTTGGACATGTGTCAATATCTTACAGAGACCAAATACAAAGAGAAAAAAAAAAAATGACGATTTTATAACTGCATATATATTCGAGTGGTTAATTTTCTTAAAAGTTAAAGCTTGTAAATCAATTTGATGATATCCTACTTTTGTCAGAATCTTTTTAGATCTGTTGTAATTATTGTATATTGGTTCATTGGATCACTTTCCTAGTTCTGTTGTTAGTCTTTCTTAAAATCACAACATGATGCTGCACTCGCCGTCTTTCCTCTGTTTCATATTTTTACAAGTAAAACCTTGGTCTGAGGAGGCATACACTTCCCCTTTCATACCCATCACTTTTGTAACTGCGTACTATATTTCTCTAGGAGATACGCATTTTTCCATTTCATGTTTTCATTTATTTTCTCAAAAAAGGACACTTTGCCACCATGACCCATACTTCAGAGCCAATACGGCATGGATATAGGGTTAGTAGATCGGCTAGGTAGAGTAGAAAAGTTTAGTTAATTTTATTGGCCACTTTCTGAATTCAAAAAATAACATTAACTTGCCAATCATCAGTCAATAATTGAACAACCATAGTGTTGAAATTCGAATCCATGTAAAAAAAGATTCCAAAGAATAAATATGGTCAGAATAAGTTCTATTTATGACATCATTGGCATTTCCCACAGGAAGACATCTAAAATAGAGTTTGGAGAATCTAGATGGTATTAATAAAATCATCAAAATAAAGCCCCCCCCCCACGAGCCTTTCTCCAAAGAACTTTTCAAAAACGTATTTTTTTGAAAAGGTTTATAGGAGTATTGATGCTAGTTTTCAAGTCAGTAGACAAAACGGTGAGCCAGGAGCGCTAGAACACAGAAACAAGCACATGCATACATAAAAAGGTTATAACCCATCGCCATATTTGATGGCTACGGAAGTTCAATACAAGGGAAATTAAATTTACATTTACCTGGAAATCAAACCTACCCAATAGCCATTATTTTAAAAAAAATTAAAATCTGGCCACTACAAGCCGTTGAAAAATTGCCAATTTTCAAATGGCAACACCTGGTGCGTTAGTGCAAAGGAAAGCCCTTGAACCTAACCATAACCCCAAATCTACTTCAATTTTATTAATTCTAACCACACGCCGTATTGGCTCAAAAATAGGGGTAATGTCGGCATTTTTTTTTTTTTTCGTTTTGAGGGAAATAAACGAAAACATAAAATAGAAAAACGCAATAACAGCTACTAGGCCAATTTTGTTAAAAAAAGTTGGATTGTTTGGAGAAAAATTCGATGAGCAGACGACACACTAGAAGGCACGATGGTGATACAGAAATATGGTTGTCACTATCTTCGGTAAGATGGCGGAAACTAAGTGCCGAGTAGCGTTATGGTTACATTCTAGATAGGATCCCTCCGTAAAACCTGAAAAAAAATATTTATTCTAAAAACTTTCAAATTTCCGGATTGTTGTAGAGCTTATTGGATTGAAAGCATCAGAAACTGAAAGGAAAAAAAAATCTTCTAGAATTCGCAACTCCCGATGCATATCTTATTTTTCGTTTCAACTTCTCATATCAAAATCGGAATAAGCTCAGAGTTTTAAAAATAAAGGACGTTCTGCTAGATTTTCTCTCTTTTTATATAGTGAGTTTAAACAAAAAATACATGTAGTTCAAGTTACAAGTTTAGTTAAAGGCAAAAATTACAGGATTTTTTTCGAGCACCTCCAAAGAAACATGTTGAAACAAATATTCTAAATTCAGACAAATAAAGTTCTTGAATAATCCGTTCGAAATTTTTATTTTAATCGGAATTATCACGAAACGTTCATAAAAGCCAACGTATTCACTAGTATTCAGCTTACTGTAATTGTTTTACATTACACGTGGTTTAGTCCAACAACTAGAGAGTTCACTTGCTACCACAGAAACAGTAGAAATGCTTACATCTAGCAGAGAAAAGAACAAAATACTTTTCATGCTAAATTCTCTCAGTGTAAATACACAGCCATGAATTACTTCCGAATTATCTAAATGAACACACGTACCTTTAAACCGAGAACATTTTTCGACAATTGCGGTTTCTTTGCTCCTTGCACGGCCATTTTGTTTAGTTTTCAGTATACAGGTAGCTGCTTATGTAATTGATCAAGTAAAATCTATATTCTTTCTATCTTTTCTAAAATTAATGTAACTAATGCAATGAGGCTAAAAAATAAAAAAATCAAAAATGTTAGCAGTAAGCCTGTTTTACACAATTAATTAGAATTATGTTTAAACCAAATGATGCAAGCGGCCATCTAGTATTGAACTTTAGTATCAGCACATGGAGTTGTAATAACCACTATGAATGGTGAAGGTAGGAATCTGTTTTTGGTAAGTCCACTTCATGATATGTTATTAGTCAGTTGTCAATCAAGGGACTAGTTTGAATACCAGAAATTTCTGTATACTACCTTTTTTCCCCCAATATATGTAAAAGCTGTACTGGATGATATATTCCTATAATTTGCTCTTTAATGATCTTTGTTGCTCATATTTTTGAATTGGAGTGAAAAGAAAAATACCGGTCATGAAATGCGAAATGACCTCTCTCATGATTTCTCTTTCAAAGGTGAAAATAGAAAAGTATTCAAAACTCGATATTCAGTCAAAATAGAAAAAAGATTCAAGATAACTTAGGCATTTAATTGTCTTTTCATAACGAATTGCTCATATTTTTTAAAAATTCAAATTCATCTTTCTATTGAGCTCGAAAGGGAAAGACGGATGATCGTGTGATCATATTGTTGTTTTTTTTTCAAGACACCTAATTTCTTGAAGAATGTTTTACTATTTTACTAACGATTTTGTTGCGTACTCTCATTTATTTGCGAACTCATTTTCCGAGTATTTCTTATTTACATTAGATTCTATCATTTTGTTTTACCAAAGCAGAAACAAACAACTGAAGAAGTCACCTAAACGAGCAAAGAAAAAACACGTGTCCTCTGTTCACACAAAAATATTTCGCGCGTTTTGGTTTAATCTTATTTTCACTTCTTTCGAATAAGTTAATCATCGAGCACTTTTTAATAGCAGAACCAACTTGAAACTAAGTAACCACTACCAGCATAACCTGGCATTTCGAATGGCTTCACTTACGTAACACCTGCCAAAGTACGTCCTTCACATAGTTTTTGCTAACAATTTGTTTTCGGATTTCATTTATTCGAGTGGACTCTATTATCTGCTGTAAACAATTTATCATCAATAAACTCATCTTTTTCATTTGTTACCCTAATTTATATTTTTGTAATTTTCCAAGTGGGAGTAGCTTCCCTTTATATCTTGAGTTTTACTGACAAAAAATTGGGACGACCTACGCGTGATTGCATAATGAAATAACACAATGACAGAAAATAAATTAATAATTTAAACAATTTTTCTACTGCATCATTTCACCAAATGGGAGTATCTTCTTATTTCTTGAATTTACCGACATAGAGCAAGATCACCAATAATCTAGCAATTGAAATCGTTTTCATGCTGTTACATAACCAGGACCTTTTTTTTCCCCCAAATTATTTTGTTTCCACCACTGACTGATTTACGATCTTATTAATTTAATCTCGTTAGGATTAAAGGTCGGAACTCAAATGTCATTTGGCTTTGTAATCATTGAAAATTATAATTTTGTTCTTTAATTCTTGCTACACCGGCCGACTACTGAAATTGACAAACTCAATCAAGGCCAATGAATGAATTTACGTGGCGTACGTGACTTGATTCACGGTCATTGAAGAAAGAATCGTTGAATCATCAGACTGTGTAGACTCAGACAAATGCAAATAAAAAGTATCAACAATACTCCTCTTTTTACACTTCACCAAATTTCCATCAGGTCTGTGTGTGACAGCCCCCCACAAAAACTACTGTGTGTACCAATGTAACCCCTAGGCAGGTTTTTAGCATGTTGATTTTTGAAAATCACCCGCCTAAATATATTTGCAGGGAGGGGTCGATTCGCAAGCAAGTTCATGCTTAAATGATCCCTTACTTTCTAATGATGAAAAGAAAAAAAAATTTTTTTGTTAATCAATTTTCAAAATATGATGTGAGAAGCTGTCATTTTTTTTACTTATCTCATATCGCACTGTTTATTGGTTGTACACCATGAATATCTTTAATAATGTTGTTTAGATTAGTGCATACTTTGATGTGGTACAATTAGGTATTTGCTCTACAATTACAATGTAACTATAACTGTTGATAAATGATTTTTCCAAAACACAAAGTTAATCCTTCTTTAATTTCTAATTGTGTAAAGAAAAAGTGGTGTTAAATCAATTTTAAGAACCAAATAGATGGAAATCAGAAAGCATTTAATCTACCTATCTTCCTATTTATGAACCCTTTTTTGGACTGCAATTTACTTTGCCCATTAGGGTAGGTACTTCATCTAGTTTAATCAATGCAATGAAAAATCAACCCAATTTTATCTATCAAAATTTCCTATCCTTCTACAATTTAATGATTATTGGTGCAATATTTTTGTCTATTAATTTCTAATATTGACATTGGAGTCAGAAGTTGAGTAACTTGGTGTTTGTAAATGAATACTTATTAACTCATGAAAATGCTTAGAAGAAAGGAAAAAACTTAGAAAGAAAAAGTTGACAGAATGCTAAAAAGCACTTTGGAGGCTTTTGCCGAGTTCTTTTCTTTTCAATCTGTTTTAGCTCATTATTGAACATTTCTGTGTGTCCCATATTCTACATATGTATATGATACTGATGAAAGATAATGGTGTTGACCTGTCTATGACCTCTAAGTAGCAGAAAAATGGTGCAATGTAAATATTGAATTACAGTGCCCTTAAAAGGCACTAACTTAAACTGTGCTAAAAAAATCTGTGTGATTTGTAACTTGATGATAATTTCAAATTCTTTTGACAAAACATTGTTGAAATTTGTTGCTTACCTTAGAACTTGCATGCTGTTGTTCATAACAAAATGTATGTCCTACCATTAACTGTGTTGAGAAATTCGTTTAGTTTTTTGTCAAGATTTAGTTTCTATCTCTGGCATTTTTTATCTCTCCAGTGCCATGGCATCAGGTTTATTATGGTATTAAATGTTGTAAAAGTAGGAAAGTTGTCGTGCTATGCATTCACAGTATTTTTTTAAGATTTGAAGTGTAGAGTAGAGGTTAGATTTAACATTAGAAAGTAATATAGTTTTACTTATCCTGGTACAACTGAGTTTTAGTTTCTTGAAAAAAAAACAACTATATCTGCTCTGTGTTGAATCATTTCATCAGCAAAGAAACTGGGTTTTAAATTTCTATCAGTTTGGTTTTTCTTGAAATTAAACAATTCTTCACTTGCTAATATATGATTATTTTTAATTGCTAATATGTCTTTCTTTCTTCTTTTTTTTTTTCTATTTCTAGAAACAGATTCGAGATGTTGGCATCATCCTCTCGGGAGGAACTTTTTGTTTCAGTTGTATATCCCTGTATCAAGGCAATGAGAAGTTCTACGAGCAGTTTGTTATGCCTGCAGTTCAAATGCTCAATCCAGAGACAGCACATAAAATCGGTGTTGCATTGGCCAAATACCACATTTTTCAGAAACCAAAGACACCAGATCCCCCCATTTTGGTGAGTTGTTATTTTCTTAGATTCTCTTTCTCAAGAAATATTAGATTAACATTTCAAGGGAAATTCTGAGTCACAGCCACCCAGATATACTTCTTTTTACTTTGTTGAGTAAGTATTGGTGGTGGTAAAATTGAGCTATCTTGATGAAAATGCTGCCTTTATGGTTTGAATTATAAATTCATGATTTTTGAAAAAACAAAAAAGGTTTGGTTAGTCAATCATTAAAAACCATCGCATGACCAACATCTTTGGGCAGCATGCCATGTGGGGGGGGGTCATCAAATAAAAAAATTGAGAAAAGGTGTGGTCAATGAATAAGCTACTTCTCTTACCCTTTTGTTGGGATTCGACCATTGAAAAGTCCAAATTTCCAAGGTGGGGTAGGTGAGCATGAAAGCTGCAAAACACAAAGTGACCAATTTATCATGAACATACATCGTAAATTGGACACCCAATTGCTAACTTATTTTGGAGAGGAATTCTAAAAAAAAAAACCAACAACTTTTCCCTACTCATCGAAGGTAGTGTGTATGTGCGCAGAATTTCATGTTTCTATTATGCACAGTTAGGGCTGAGCACACTGATTTGGATATAATGCAAGTTACTCCTAACTTCATCTCAAATGTATGAACTCACCCATGATTCTATTGTTGTACATATCAAAGACTTACAAAAAAAGTTTGGGTTGGGTGACAGGCCAAAATCTGGTTACTGTTACATACATACACAAAGGTGGAGGTTACAGTGTGATTCTGGAACCAAAAAAATGAAATAGAGGTTATGTAAATTGCATTATATCTTGAAATTTTGGTTCAATTTCTAAGAATGACCACTCAAAATATTGAGAATTTTATACTCTCCATTCATCATCATCATCCTTTTAACGTCTGTTGTTGGACATAGACTTTCCCTAGGATTCGCCAGACCTCTATCATGGGCGACACAGAGCCAATACTTTCTGAACTTTATTCAATCTCGTCATCTTATATTCTGCCATCCACGGTTTCACGTGATCTCTGGGAATCGATGTGGAAAGTCGTGAGGTCCAGCAGTCATCCAACATTATTGCAACATAACCAGCCCATTGTGATTTCTCCATGTGAGGTTGAGCATGAATCTTTCATGTGCACATTGTATGGTTCTCAGTTTGAGGGTCTAATTCCATGTTTCAGATCCATAGGTGACTATCAAGAGGATGCACTGGTTCTATACCCTTCTTCTTAGGACTAATGGGATTTTCTTGCTCTACTGAAGACTTGCCATCTTGTAGTGATTCTTTGCTTGAATTTTCTGGGTAGATGTAGTGGTCTACTTTCTCCAGCTCTGCATTTTCAATTTTGATCATTGTATGTTTGTTGTACATGACCTTTGTTTTACAGAAGTTCATGTGAAGGCCAACTGTTTTGCTTTCTTCATCCAGTTCATCTATTAGTTTGAGGTCATGATGGCTCTTTGCAATAGGAATGTCATCAGCAAATCTGAGGTTGCTTAGGTATTTGCCATCTATTCTGTTTCCATTATTTTTCTAGTCTAGCTTCCAGAAGATCATCTTGAGGCAGGCTGTAAAGAGTTTGGGTGAGCAGGTATCACTTTGTCTTACTCCTTTTTGAAGCTGAAAGGCCTCTGAGTCTTTATGTAGCCTGAAAGAAGCTGCTGTGATGATGTATATGTTGCAATACTCTGACATATATGAAGTTTACACGTTGTTGAGTGATGGCATCAATGACTTTGAAAAGTTTAGTCAAAGTTGATGAATGCTACAGTGAATGGTATTTTATATTCTGCATCTTTCTCTTTTAGTTGCTTTATCAAAAGGAGAGGGTCAATGGTGGTATACCTTCTTCAAAAGTCAGTTTGTCCCTGTGGTTGGTTTTCATCTAGCATTTTGGTGAAAAGTTTGTAAATGCAGTTAAGTAGGTTTATTGGTCTGTAGTTGAGACCTTTCTTGCACATTCTGTTCATTGTATTCGGTCCCTTGTTTGGAGGAGGAGAGTTTTTGGTAGAATTCTTGGGTATGTTCGACAATCTGGTCCCTGTTTGTTGTTGAGTCTCCAATTTCTCTGAGTGCACTAGTTATTTGTTTCCGTCCTATGTTGAGAGTTTTGTTGATAGCTTTGAAACCCCAACCTTTTTCAAGAATTGCTTGTGTATCTTCTTTTGTCTTCTTTTTGTTCTTTTTGGATGGTTCTATTTAGTTTGGTTGCTTCAATCATCTCTTGTTGTGGGTGGCTTGAGATTTCTGTATTTTCCATGCGATTCTTGGTTTCATCTGAGACTTTCCCAATTGTTTGTGTGCTTTTTGGCTTAAACATAATGGTGATTTCATTTGGAGAGGCTACTTTGGTGTTGAATTCGTTGATATTGGTGTCGTTATCTTCTGGTTTGGTAAGAAGTTAATATCTGTTTTTCAGTTCAAGCTTGAAGGATTGAGAGAGCTCTTTTTATATCTATGATGGTTTGGTATGGAACATGGTGGCAATGATTTTCACTCCTGTCAACTCATGTATTAAAATAAGCTGGGCAAAGTTAACACTTGCACATTTGAGTTCATATCTGGGTCGATCATTCTCTCAAATGAGTTAATGATTTATTGACTGGTCCTACAAATTTGGTTCTACTTTTATTTAGGTGAGAAGTTGGGTCATACCTCTCCCCCCCCCCCCCTTTTAGAATTTAAAAAAAAGTTTTCAACTGGGTAAGTTCAAAGAGCGGTTGTACTTGAATGAACATTTGGTACTTGGGTGGATTTATTTGATCCATCTGGAATTACTGCTTTAAGTCTGACTTGATTGATGGAATTTCAGTACTAACATTGATAGTTTGAAACAGTAATTTCTTCTTGTTGAAAAGTCTTTTTTACTGGTTGTGGATAGATTCCTTCCCCTATTTCATCTGTACCTGTTATTTTTTTATATGGCCATTGAATTAATCAACATAAATTGAAATTCTTGACTGCTGCTTAAAAACTATCCATCCATCATTAAAAACACCACACTTGTCCCATTAACTGGAATATTTCAACCAGAATGGGTGAAATGAAAGTCATTTGCTTGTTTTTTGTGTTATGGTAAAACTTGATTAGACACATGTTTAAAAAATGTCATTTTTAGTCTATAGTATATTGGTGGTGGTGGTGGGGGGGCAATGCAAATTTATGAAGTCACCCATGGTTTTATTGTTGTACATGTGGTGTTTCAAAAAAGTTTGGATGACAGGCCCAAATGTATATACATTTTGCTTCAGACCCCCAAAAACATTTTTGCATATCCCCCCCACTATGTATACATGAAAAAAAAATCTTATTTTCTTAACAACACTGCAGATACACAAGCTAAACATCTATAGCCATGTTTTTTGAGTCAATGATTATAAGGTTGGATTTATAATGATATCATGAAAATGCAAATATGATCCTAAATTGTCTTCAAAATGGATCATTTATTTGGAGGAAAAATATGATGAATAGTATCATAAAAGATTCAAATGTATCATAAAGTGAAAGGATTTTTATTTTCCCAACTCCTGGAATTAGCAAAACACAGAACATTTTACCAGGGCTCCTCTATACAAACACATTTGCCCTAATAACACACCAGGACCAGCGTGCCCCAAGGGTTTTCCCTGATGTTGATGGCAAAAGCTGTCTATTCTTAAGTGTAGATCCATGATTCACTGAATCAAGGTCTCCTATTTCAATGTGGAGTTGCCTATCTAGGAAGCACATAATGGTGTATACGTTGTAGAATGCACAATAGATGTGTGGTTCAAGGCCTTGACTTGTCGGTGGCATAATCTGATATGAGATTGCACTAATGAAGAGAAATTGTTTAGCTCAAAGTTCTTGGAAAATTTCTGGACTTGCTCCTGGCATCTACAGCAAATATTGTTCTGTATGCTGAATCATTGCTGAAGTTAATGCATTTTGAGTAGTTAATGCATTTTGATTGATTTTTCTGTCATTCATTTCTTGGATCAATTTCTTTGATTTTTGAGGTTCGTTCTGCGAGTGGTATCGCCCAGCTTCCAAGTTTTATTAATCATCCTTTCACAGTGGAATGCCTCATATTTCTTATTGCTTTCTTCAGTACATCATTTATGATCTGTCGTCACCTCTTTTTTGACAAAGTTATGTAGTACTGGGAGGTACTCTGCTGAAAATGGTGATCCTTACTCTTCAATGTATTTTATCATTGTTCGGATATGCCCTTCTTTTCTATCTGATCGACTGATGATTCATGATGGTGCCATGGTTCTGACGTACTCTCATTGACATCAGTATACTCCCGGTGCAAATTTTTCACGGTTATTATTTCTTGCTATATCACATACATTGATCGACATTTCTTCTACTTAGCAAGCCAAATGAAACCATCACTGCATATTGATGAGAGGTTGATTGTCTGCTCAAGCGTCTGATCTCCACTGACTGCTGAGGAGCAAACTGGCTTATACACTATTGAGAAGAAGTTCCTCGTATAATTTTCTGAACACAGATGGGGTATTGGGTCAGGCTTCTTGCAACCTTTAGGTAAACTGTGCCCCAGGTAGAATCTCAAGCAGCAAACTCATAGCTCAACACATTGTATTGCACCAAGATGCAACTGCCATGTCTTCTCAATCAGCTCACAGATCAAAAGTTATTTCATGTTTCAGGAACTAACACCAGAATTGGAAGTTGTTGTTTGTGGAAGATCTTGTCTTGATGAAATTTTTCAATTCATTGTTCAACTTCACAGATGATGCTTCGGTGGTTTGCCAGTTGAACTTGAAACCTACTGGAACTTCTGGAGGTATAATGTTATGCAAGATCTATGATAATACAAGTCAGCTCCAAAAACTGTGTGCTCATCCTAGAGATCACAAATTTTACTGAAAATATCATCCTGGAAGATGTTTGCTGCTCTTGAGAGTGAAGTAGCTTGATTAGACTTGAATATATGATACTTTGCATATATTTCTTGTCAGATATGATACGTTTCATCCTGAAGTAAGTTTCTATGTATTCGCAGGTGAATGTACAGCAGAATAAAAATGTGTTGCAACCCCCATGTAGACTGGCACTTTCTTCTGAGGATAGTTGTTTTGTGTTTTTCTGCAATATCCCTTCTGTCTGGATATGTTTGAGCAGATTTGCATTGATATACTTCTTGTAACTGTTATTTGAGATATGACAGAAGAAGTCACTTTCAGCTGGCATTATCTTGATGCAATTTGTTCTAGAGTCACTTTGTATTCCACTAATTTACCATATTTATTTGGCTGATTATGCACTTAATCCTGTCAAAATCACTGTCTTTAGATCTTGGAAGCCTCACTGAATTCATTGCTAACTGCTGATTAATGGTTCTCTTTAGAATCTATTTAAAAAGAAAAATAGTGGATTACTTTGGAAGACTCGGATACTAAACTGACGAATGATATCTACGGTCATTTGTAGAAAACAAACCATTTGTGCATGAGATGTTTGTCATTCAATTTCTTTAGGTTTTTAAAAATTTTTATAGGCTAAAAACAGTATTTCTAAACAAATATTAACCTGATTAAGTTTTTTTACTATAACACATAAATACCCTTATCAACATATTTACTTTCATTTCACCCATTTTGGTTCAAATATTCCTGTTAATGGGGCGAGTGTGGTATTCTTTTTATAGATAGAAGGATATTTTTCAAGTGTCAATTACACATTTTGACCTTTAGCAAGCTATTCAATGGCCATATTAAAAAAAAATTGTGTTGGGTAAGAAATTATCAATATTTTGAGTGGTCATGTGTAGAAATTGAACCAAAATTTCCAGATATAATGCAATTTACATTACGACTATTTCATTTTTTTGAGTCCAGAATCCTGCCATAACCGACATCATTGTCGGGAGTTGAGTAGAAAAATGTAATCAGGTTTCAGGCTATCACCCAAACTTTTTTGAAAGGGCTTCTTATGTTCAATAAAATCATTAGTAAGTCCATACATTTGAGATGAACCAATCCTATATTAAGTATGATTGCATTCTACAAAGTGTATGTAGCAATGATTTTATTCTCTAATTTAAGCTACTTTGTTCAATTCGTTGTTCCATTGAATAAAGCCTTAATGACCCCCAAATACTTATTCTCTAAGCACTTATTACGTGAGAGAAATGAACATCCTGATGCTTATTTTAAAGCAGCCTTTCTGACTATTTTCTTTTTTTAACAGACCCCACTGTAAACTTTGTTTTTTTTTTTTTCTTTCTGTTTTTTTTTCTTTGTTTTTTTTTCTTTCTGTTTTTTTTTCTTTCTGTTTTTTTTTCTTTCTGTTTTTTTTTTCTTTCTGTTTTTTTTCTTTCTGTTTTTTTTTTTCTTTCTTTTTTTTTTCTCTTTCTGTTTTTTTTTTTCTTTCTGTTTTTTTTTTTCTTTGTTTTTTTTTTCTTTCTGTTTTTTTTCTTTCTGTTTTTTTTTTCTTTCTGTTTTTTTTTTCTTTCTGTTTTTTTTTTCTTTCTGTTTTTTTTTTCTTTCTGTTTTTTTTTTTTTCTTTCTGTTTTTTTTTTTCTTTCTGTTTTTTTTTTCTTTCTGTTTTTTTTTGGCTGTTTCTTTTTGACTGTTTTTTTTTCTCTGATATTATGCATCATCTTTCCTTGTAACACCACTCAAACTTCATCAAAAAATTATTGTACTTATAACTATGAGTATAGATATACATGATTACTAATTGCTACTTTATTTTCATCAACTAACCAGTGCACACATTAATTTGTGTATGTGCACAGCTGAGAGAGAATTATGGATGAATATCAAAACACATGAATAACCTAAACTCAGTGATTATCATCCTGTTGTGTATAATGGTGATTAATGATTTAGGCTTTGTAGCCTAAATGTTGTTGACTTCACCACCACCACCACCACCACCACCACCACTCTGCTTAGCTCTGATTATTTTCTGTTCTGACAAACTAAATATTCCTGGCAAAAGCAAAAAAGAAAAATGATTTTTAGCACTGAATTCTGCAATTTTTAAATCTAAGATTTGTTTTAATGAGTTTCAGCTCTAAATCTGTATTGTCCATTGGGAACCAAGAAGAGAGGGATAGTCTGTAATCAGGAATTAAGGCAAGCCTAACTGACAGAATAGGATTATTGTATGGACTAATATTATTTAGCAGCTAATCAACAATTTCTTTCCTAAAGAATTCTTCAACTTTATCCTAACTGGAGAATCGTGATAGAATTGAAACCACCTCTTCTGAGTTAAGAAAAGAATCCAATATCAAACAAAATTCATAAATTACGCAGATTTGCAGTTGATCTGGTGTTAGTAAGTGGGTAAGTGAAATTCTCTAGGCATGACTTCAAATTTAATATGGTTTAATAAAATCAACTTTGTAGCCTAAGCATTGTTTACAAAATATTTGACAGATTTCCCTCTTTTTAGCATTTGATACAACTGCCTTGATGATTTCATTGAAGCTAGGACAGTTGGGTTCGTCCTTTGAAATGTATTTTATTAGGTAGCAAATGACCTGCTCAATCATATCTGTTTGAAAGTAAAACTTGAACAGTTTGTTTCAATCTTCACTGTACAAGAATGAGATTTTCAAAGTACAGAAAACTGACAGATTCCCGTTTGTTTGATAACAAAAACTGAAGTAATAGTTAAGGTTCAGTTGGAGGAAGTCCAATATTTTCAATAGGATTTTTAACTTTATCCCTTTATCCAAATCTTATCCTAAATCAAAAACTGGCATAAATGTAATCTACATGGGTTTGCCATGGGCCCAGCAGATCGTGGTTAGTGGATGTATGTGGGTGCACCCTCTGCCACCCCCTATTTGATTTCATGAAATCTATATAAAATATCATTTGCTATCCAGTGTTATTTTTTTTTCCCCTCGGGCCATGCCAAGTAGCCCAACTAGTTATATAATATAGAGATAGCCAAAATTACATTAGCATTAGGCAAAAAAGAAATCCATATTCGCAGTTTTCCAATGATTCCTTTCTCATAGTTTATATAAAACATCTTTAATGAAATATTTTGTTGTCTTTCAATGTTTTGAAACATAAATGTCATTTTCATTGACCACCCATTATTATTTGTTTATAGATAACTTGGACAATGCAGATATTGGGATTTCATGGAAATCAAGATATTTCTCTGAAATACTTAAATGAGTTGTTATCTATCATTCACCTATTTAGAAAAAGTTTTGACAATTTCTTCGAAAATAACTTTGAATAATCGTATAATGTTTTCATTTGTATAATGTAAGTTTTGTTATAACTTGGTTTTTATTGAATTTTTTTTTTACATTTCCAATTTGTATGGTGACCATTCATCTTGAATAGTTTTTAAAACTGAAAAATCAATAAATCTCCCTATATGCATAATTTTAGAATGAGCACTCCCCGAAAAGATTCTTTTTTTTTTCTCTTTTTTTTTTTCTTTTTTTTTCCTCCATTTAGCAGGCTATAAGTAATTTCTTCTTGTGCTCCTCAACTTTGCTGATGTTATTGGTCATCTAAAAACATTGAGAGAAGTTATCTCCCTTCGATAGTAAAAGCTAAAATAAATTAGAAAAAAAATTTTCTTTAATTTCATCCAGAAAACCAAAGTATGGGGACAAGAATTTCGCAACCCCGTGGGCTTGGCGGCTGGCTTTGACAAACATGGAGAAGCTGTTGATGGCATCCTAAAGATGGGATTTGGATTTCTTGAAGTGGGTAGTATCACTCCAGAGCCTCAGCCAGGCCAAGTTAAACCCAGAGTGTTTCGACTGAGGGAAGATAAAGCTATTATTAATAGGTAAGTTGGGCTTTACTCATAGCAGCATATTTTTCCTCTTCAAGATTAAGTTTTGTTAAAAAATAGATTTTTCTGAATTTTCTTAGATTACTTTTCATTCTTACATTTTATGGCTTCTTTGTATTATATTTAAAACTCACAATATTTTATTAATATTTGATTAAAAAATTAGAACTGATGATTGACTCATTATATTGAAGTCTAGTCATTTTCATCAATCATACAATTCTATTTATGGAAGATAATTTTGCAATATGTCTAGTGTAAATCTTTTTGATTACAAGGCAGTGTTCAAAGTTTAACTGTGGTATATTAGAATGTTAAACATAAACTACAGTTTTACTTTCAAGTTGACAATTTTTGATCATTTTTAATTGATGTTGCATTTTTGAATATTGTGTAAAAATTTCATTTCAATCCACAAATTGTTACTAATATTTTTCGGCAAATATGGGAGGCTTTCTAACTCCTGAATTTTGCATGTTTATACTTGCATGTTTTCAAACTTCAATAATAAAACCTGAAGCTGAAAAGAATATAAATTTTGCTTTTGGGGAGAACAAAGCTGTTAATGAACTGTATCATTCGTTGTTTTTTGAAATGGCATTGGAGATATCAGTTGAGAAAACCAGGAGAGAGGTCAACCACAACCCTCCATTGATGATGAATATTTGGTGTCTGTGGAAGGAAATGATCCTATAACCTTAACCATAGAATGTTCAGCCAACTTCAATGTATTGATTGCAACTGCTTTCAATCATTTAGGAGCAATTGGAAAGAAAAGATTAATGGGTTCCATATGAATCGAACAAGGAAAAATTCAGATTCATTAATCATATTCCACAATATGAAATTCATCTGCTTTTGCATAATATCTTCATTTGTGGTGTAAAATAGATTTTGTGTAATAACCAAAGATCTGTGCAATGGTATGATGTGGATCAACCAAACTACATTATCATTCCTGGAAGGTGAACATTTAGGGAACAGGAATGCTTTGATAGATCATTACTTCCTTCAGAGTTGCCCAAAGTTTAATGTACAGACATGTAGACCACTTTGAAATACTGCATTCAGAGTTCAAGCAAACAATAACAGTTTAGTGAATTTGAAGAATGTCACTTTGATGCAAGATAATGCATTAAACACAAAGATTTAAAATCTGCCAAGAACCATATTCATATATTTACATTTCTTACAGATAGTATCTCATTCCTGCTGTCAAGTTATTTTTTAAAATTTTTGCTCTATAAGGATTGTATAAAAAGCATGTTAGGGCATATTTACAGCCTGAGAAGACTTTAGATTGAAACAATAGAGTTGAACAAACTTTCTAAAACTTATCAAAATTGGATGGATGGATAATACTGTATCATGTTTTACTTATAAAAGATTTATTCTAATATTGCAAAACAAATTAATTTATGATTACTGTGATGCTACTAAGATTTCCTTGTGTAAGATAGATATGTTAATGACTTATTTTGAAAGTAAGATAAGCCAGTCTTTATCGGATGACTTGACTATACTTAGAATTTTTTTTTTCATACCAAAATATTGTGACGGCCTCCAATTTTGAAGGTCAAAAAGAGTATCCATAACCTTTCAAGTCTATTTGAAGACAGTAACTTTTAAAAAAATATATAGTTTCTAGACCTCATTTGGTTGATATCAAGAAAGACTTCTATCAAATGTCATTCTGTGAAAAAGAATGTGATTTGTCCAGAAAGTATCCGGCCATTTGATATTAATGAACAAAACAGCCTACCTAGAGCAGTGGCACCTTAGTTCTCCTTGACGTTCTCCTTTTGGGACCTCACACACTTATTCCCACATCCCTTCCACAGTTTGCAAAGTTTTCTTGCTTTGTGTTGTCAACTTTGTTTGGTCTGATATATCTGTGAGAGAGAACAAAAGTTGCATCTGGACTGTAGGAACAGCTGATAGACATGTGATGCTTTGTGAAAAAAAACACTGCATAAGACATGAATAATTTTTTTGAATGCAATGCTCACTCAGTACATCAACTCACCCTGTGGCGTCTCACTGCTGAATGAGTAACCCCATTGGAGTGTACGTGTTTATGCACACATAGTAAAGTCCCCTCTGATAGGTTGCCTAGTTACATCATGGCCACACAACCAGTTATCAAAATATTCAACATGGCTAGATACTTTCCAGGCAGACCTTGTACTAAAGGTAGAGTTCTGTGTCGACAGAGGATTTTTTTTTCCATTTCAGATATGGTTTTAATAGTGATGGTCATAAAGTGGTTTATAAACGTTTAGCTGATTGGAAAGAAAAGCGAAAAATTGAAGGTAAGAGATGAACTTTTTCTTGTTAAGTTCTTTTTGGTATCTCATTCAACCTCTCTGACCTTTTTGTACACTAAAGAGAATCACTTCTAAGATATACACATCTATACTTGAAGGATTTTGTGTAAGTATAACTGTATCGTGAAACCTGTTAAATTCAGAAACTCTCTCTCTCTCTCTCTCGTACTCTCTCTCTCTCAATCTCTTTTTCTTTTTTCCCCCTCTTTTTTTCCCAATTGTGCTACAGGCAGTGGTGTATTTTGGGCCAAAATTTACTCTTGTAGATTCTCACAGTGCCAATTTGATATTGTTATCATAAATAATGTTTATATGGGAATATATTTAAAACTTATTTAACTAAAAATATTCTCTTGCCTGTTCCGGTTTTCAAATTTTATTTTATTTTTCTTCAAGGACTCATTTTCAAGTTTCATTCAATTGATTGTATAGTTACAGTTTAGTTACATTTCATTTAGTTTAGTTTAATGGTTCATCAGCTCTTTTTGCTTAATAACATCTCTCAGACACACAGTTAGCCAATAGCCATTTTGTCATGTGGACAATATTGTTAAAACATGATTAATAAAAAATTTCATTAAGTTGGGCTTTTTCTCTTTTTAGCAAAGCCAAGTTTTCTTGTCTTAGTGAATGGAAAAGACCGGTTGAGATTTGTTTTGTTTTTTTATTTTGTTTTTTTCCTCCCCCATATGTAGTTCTTAAAAGGATTTAGAAAAAAAAAATTTTTTTATTTATCTTTTCCATAAATTTCAGGTGCTTTCAATCCATCGGGCCCTAGAACAATCTGGAATTTATTGGTTTCTAGAAAGGTGATTTTTGCCGAATATGGCATTGTAGCTAGATTGTAAATAGAACCCTCCCTCAAGACATATTGATGTCTTGCCAATAATCTAAAAGTAAACAAACTTGAGCCTTGACTTTGAAATGTCCCATCCTACTTAATGATTAATGAAAATTTGTTTTGTGTGACAACAATTTTTTGGTTTTTCTTTCTTGCTAAGTCAAGAAAAAATTTTTAAATTTTTGAATAATTGCATTTTAAAAATAGGATGTCAATTGGCAAAAGACCAAAGTAAAATTTTAAAATAGCATAAAATTACTTTGAATCAACATATGTTCAAGTTTATATTGCCTTTTATCATTATGGCATAAAGTAAACACTCTTGCTCTTTATTTCTGATCATGCTGTTCACTCGATGCTCAATGAAGGTCCTGGTCAGAGTTGTGATAAAAAGCAACTAAAAATTAAGATAACGGGGAAAAAATAGTTAAAATTAAAAATATCATTACTACTTTATTATCATATGCATAGAAACCTACTATATACTAAGACAAACATTTGATTACCCAATGCTAGATATACACACAACTGTTCTAACTTAGAAAAGGAATTTGTTCATAACCCAGAGATTCCCTGTATTAGATTGTTTGGCTTTATACCAAGTTAAATAAATTGCTTTCTTTTTTGGTGGTTTGCTATTTATCATTAATTAATGAGTTGTTCAGTCTGATATTCTTATTCTTGTTTGTTTTATCACTTGGAGCATGTCACCATTGAACCTCACCAAGTGCATAGAAAAGCACAACAATATGAAGATGTGTGCTTAGCAGAGCATAATAATAATAATATACTCCTAATGATAAAACTGAAGGATTAGAATATTAGTCCTAACAACTTATGGTTTAATGATAATCATTCCTCTCTGGATTGACATTCCGTAAACTTCACTTCATAGTTACAGTTGAATTCTAATATAAAAGTCTATGGAACTTTTTTTGTAAGTAGTGGGAATGTTATATCCCAATTGTTAGGTTAAACATGGCCATTATAATGGCACAAGGGGTGGTTTTCTTGAAATTTCACCTATTCAGTTGAGAGAGAGATGAGAAATGGATTAGTATCTTCAATTGGGCTTTAAGGACTTTTGATATTTAATATTTACTTTGTGCTTTTTCTATCAATTTATTAAAACTGTTAGTATAGTTCAAGTAATGGCAGATGACAATATTTTATAATGCATTATAAAAATAAACTAAAAACAGACTTTTCTTTCTCTCTTGATAGATCAGGTACCCCTATGTACTATTTTTATTTTTTTTTTTTTTTTTAGCATGTTACACTGACTCTGTTACAAACATTCTTGGCAATAATTGTGCATTGATTGCTAATCATTTTCAAAATATGCCATTCTGTTTGTTATAGAAATATCTCCACTTTAGATCATGTATCCTTTGGTAATAAAAAGGTCTTTTTTTCTCTCTCTCTTTTCTTTTCTTTTTTCTCTTTTCTTTTTTTTCTTTTTTCTCTTTTCTTTTTTTTCTTTTTTCTCTTTTCTTTTTTTTTCTTTTTTCTCTTTTCTTTTTTTTCTTTTTTCTCTTTTCTTTTTTTTCTCTCTTTTCTTTTCTTTTTTCTCTTTTCTTTTCTTTTTTCTCTTTTCTTTTCTTTTTTCTCTTTTCTTTTCTTTTCTTTTTTCTCTTTTCTTTTCTTTTTTCTCTTTTCTTTTCTTTTTTCTCTTTTCTTTTCTTTTTTCTCTTTTCTTTTCTTTTTTCTCTTTTCTTTTCTTTTCTTTTTTCTCTTTTCTTTTCTTTTTTCTCTTTTCTTTTCTTTTTCCTCTTTTCTTCTTTTTTCTTTTTTTCCTCTTTTCTTCTTTTTTCTTTTTTTTCTCTTTTCTTCTTTTTTCTTCTTTTTTCTCTTTTCTTCTTTTTTCTTCTTTTTTCTCTTTTCTTTCTCTTTTCTTTTTTTTCTCTTTTCTTTTCTTTCTCTTTTCTTTTCTTTCTCTTTTCTTTTTTTTCTCTTTTCTTTTTTTTCTCTTTTCTTTTTTTTCTCTTTTCTTTTTTTTCTCTTTTCTTTTTTTTCTCTTTTCTTTTTTTTCTCTTTTCTTTTTTTTCTCTTTTCTTTTTTTTCTCTTTTCTTTTTTCTTTTTTTCTCTTTTCTTCTTTTTTCTTTCCTTTTCTTTTCTCCTTTTCTTTTCTCCTTCTTTACTTAATTTACTATGCAACCTCCTCACTGAGGTTTGGCCTTCTTGTGAGGTAAATATAACCAAAAACTGTGTTAATAACATCTCCTGCAATTGTGGAAGAGAATGTAAGGAACAAACAAGTTAAACCCTAAAGATCAGACTTGAAGAATATTGAAAATCACTACATTCAAGGTGATAGGTTCAGTCATGCTTGACCTTATAATATGTGGAAAGAAAGGTACCACACTGCTCATTTTGAAATGAGGTTAAAATGATGGATGACTTCAATGGATGCTGTATAGGAGGTTATGTACACAAGCTAGACAAAAGACTGCATAAGCAAATTGAGTATTGAATTCAACACTGTTCTCATACTCAGAGCAGAAACATTCATGAGGGCCTTCCATTATTGGAAAATGGTGTTGTCCATACAACATGTGCTGGGAAAATTGAAGTGTATGTTGTAGCTACTCACACAATGTAGCTGGATTTTTTTTCAATCTAAGTGGTGGATTACCTCTTAAAAAATCATGATGCTCATATCTAGAATCATCTATAAGGGGGTAAGAAAATTATACACCCAAGTAATGTTGTAAAGTATATCAGCTAAAACATATTTGTAAAGACAGCAAGACTGAAGAATAACTCAATAAATGATAACAATAACTCTTCTCAGAATTTCAAACAATATTTGCTTATTAGTTATTTTTTAACAGAATAACTTCTATCTTTAAGGCAGAAATTTAATGGTGCTTCATCATTATTTTCTCAGTATAACTCTTTTTCAAGAATTCATGGCGATATTTAGAAACGTTTTAGGGAAGAGTAATTTCTCATCTTCAGGGAAACCACTTTGGAATGGATGTAGTGTTCAAAACTGATATTTATATCACATAGGTATCACAGATTTTCCAAATAGTTACAGTTTGAGGGAAGGTTTTTTGTCTCAATTTAAAAGGCAAAAAAACACTCTTTGCCAACCTGGTTCTTCTCGAAATGGAAGCTCAAAACCTGTCTATCATGAATCTCATGTGCCTGGCTATTATGGATTTGCAGCTTGTTTGGAATTTATCAATTTAGGAACTGAACTATTTCCATATTTCATTTCTTCATCTTTGAAATAACTTCATCTAAATCTAACAGAATTTTGATACCTACTTTTTTTCTTCTTATTGTTGTATCTGAGTGGATATTTCTTTTAAAGCAATGATTTATCAACATTGATTATTCATCTCCATATTCTTTGAAAGGTTTTTTTTTGTATGACTGACCCTAACTTTTCTCCCGTGAAAAGTTTTAAAAGATGTAGTCTATGAGAATATTATTTTATTTTATTTTTTTTTTCACATTATTTGCCCCTTGGTAAGAGGTAGTAAATATCTTGTATAGTTATTTTTGGCCTCAAGTTGTACCTCCTGAGATATTTTATAGTTCATGAAGTTCCTTTTCTCAACACCAGGAACTGGACATGGTTTCCTAGTTCAATTATTTGAAAATCAGTAAAGCTACCAAATCCCATTTTTTGTTGCTTGATATTAAAAAATGTTGTCAGTCTTTTAATCTTGCTACTGCTTAAAACCCACATTTCTTATGCATTTTCAATTACATATGTATTATAGTTATTTAATTAAGCTCAACTTCGACTGGTATAAAGCCATAGTAGTGGGACACAGAGTGAGGATTTATTTCATTACACAGTGTATTGGTATGCAAGAAGAAATTGCTAGATAGGTGCCTTGCAAACAAAGAAGACAATGCTATATCCATAATTAGCTTCTCAAAATAACTAGAATGTGCCTCAAAGATTTATGTTACTCAAATGCACATTAAATTAAACCAAGTCTTTTGTTCGTGTTCTAGTTATAAACATCTTTGAGTGTGTTGTATTGTATCTCAGTCTCTGTCCATCCTTCATTTTGTTAGCAGCAGCAGCAGCAGCATTTATGGTGATGTTGCTATCTGATTGTCCCCTTCTTTGCCATTGATGATGCAGTCCTTCTTTGCATCCTCTTCGTGATTATGGCCCGTTTTCTTCCTCTTTCAGTCGGATCTCTATTGAGTGAATCAAGAAATATGTTGAATATCAATTTCTGGACTGAAAGCTTTTCAACTTATGTCAGGCCATCCCCAGGTAAAATGATTAGCACTGGAATATGTACCTATGAGCATGTTTGCATTGAAAGGTTTTATGTAGGCTCATTTTCTACATACATCTTTTCAAGTAATTAAATTCCAGAATTATGAGCAAGATTTTCAATATGAGATAAATGAAAAATATCTTAATTGATGTCTTTCATTTCATGAAAAATAATTCTGGAGCTGAGTAGAAGATATTGTGTATATAAAGAAATAACTTTCATGAAAATTTATGTAAAATATAATTTGAGTTGAAGAAAAAAAAGCACCGTTGTTGCTTTTACCATTTAATTTTTGTGTTTTAACTCATTTTGAGTTAAAAGAAATTATCCTTTTACACACTTGAGGTCCCAAGTAATTCTACCCATCTTCTGGTTGAGATGTTGAGTTTTTGCTGACATCTTGATAAGTTTAAGGGTTAAGGGTTTTTTGTTTCATTATATAAAAGCTGTTGTCACTTTGTCTGTTTTGTTTGTTTGTTTGTTTGTTTGTTTCTATCACATTAAAGCCAAGCAGATACATGAAATTAATGAAAACTTGCTCTGATTGGAATGTCCAACCTGGAGGTAGGCAGGCAGGCAAGTACTGTATCTGTTGGGCTGACATAATGCTGCTTGAATATTAAGTGAAATTAGGTTACAAGTTAGCAACTGATTGAGTAAGCAGCAGGTGCAGCTTGAGCAGCTGCTGCTGATTACAGCTTTACTTGCTTTTGTTTACATCCAATCTGTAGTACTGCACAAAACCTATTTGAGGGGGAAATAGGGGTTAGAAGAGTGTGTTTTACCAATCCATAATGTATCAATACATAACAATTGATCTTGTCATTTTTTGTCGGGTACCATGCTAGTTATAAAATGATTGTGAAGTATTCAATGCTGGTGATAGATGCAGATTGTACCAAATCAGAATAAAAAAAAAACAATTTACTATGTTTTATAAACACTTTACCATCTTATCTTAAATAATCCTCAATGTTTATCATTTTATTGTTGTTAGTAATTTAGGTCTTTTGTTTGATTTTGATTATTCCTATATTGCTTGACTTCTAAATAAACTGAATTGGAAGATTCGTGCTACTTCACTATGCCTTCAAGACTAATTGATTTTTTTTCAAAATCTGTCAATATCTGCAGGAGTTCAGATTGTATTAATGACATTCACAATTTGGTCAAAATCCTCAGTGAAGATGTATAAACAAGTATGCATTGACTCACAGATTATATAGTAAATGAAATATAACCACTGTCCCCTAATTAGCCATACATTTAAAATGTTTATAATTCCTGTTATTCTCTTCTTTTTCCTGATCTATGTCTGTTGGGGGAAAAGAATATGAGACCTCAGAGCTGCTTTAACTATACTAATATCTATGTAACATGTCGAAGTTAAATGGTTTTATACATGCATCTACCCACTTTACCTGAAGTCCAATTTTAAGTGTTCCTTATACCACTGTTTGGGAAAAGTTGCCTTTTTTCTTTTCTTTTTTTTTTTGTTCAAGCAGTTTCACATTGAAACAATGGGCGTGCCAGTGTTTTGTACCACCATCCTTGGCAAGGTTCAACCAGCAGATATATTGAATTTTTTGAGCCCGGGTAAGGCCCAGGCCTAAATAAAACTTTATCAAACATAAATTAATCAACTTTGAGCAACAAGGTTTTAGCAATCAAAATACAGTACTGTTAAAATTATTGCGCACTTTTTTTCAAAATGGATTTATTTCACTTTGAAAACCCTACAAAGGTGGACTACAAAGGTCTAAACAGTGATACATGTTCTTATGCATTTGGGATTCTGCATTCATTCTAGTATTGTGTACAAGGAGAATTCCAACCATTGTTGACCTTGAGCAAACTTGACCTCATCCTACCCAGAATAGTGATTGATCTAGCCTGTCCCTTTTAAGACATCCCATTTCCTATGGTGTGTCCGTTTTGAATGCGTTTGTAGTAACTGGTCTTGTACTCTTCTGATTGTGATTATCATACAAGCTTGACTGATATTGTTGTCATTGAGTGAATTAATGTCACACTATACTGCAGGGAGCCTTAACAAACCTTGTGTAGATTTGCCAAATTCTTTAATGATGCTGTTCGTTGTTGTTTGACATGTGCAACCAACATTCTATCTCCCCTTCTTAGTTTAAACACATCATCGGCCTCACTTTCATTTTTCAGGTTCTTAATTTTGAATACACTTCTTGATATTATCACTTTTCATTACATTTTCAAATAAACTTCCACTTTGACCCTTTTCCTTTGGCTTGAATCTTTACCAGATCCCATGATGACAATATTGGACATATCTTTTACAGGAAATTAAAATAATGAAATTATAAAAATGTGTTTTGCTAAAATAACTTTTATTTTTCCTTACGAGAATGAAAATATGCTAGCATATGACACAATAACAAATTGCTTTTAAACGTATTCAATCTTAGTAGCTGTCATATGAAAGGAATGGGTTTTGTAGAGAATAGTATTGCGAACTACTGTCACCACCTTTTTGTAATAATTGTTGTGTTAGCGTGATCACATGGTCAGTGCTGCTAAGAGAAAAAGGAGGAAAAATTAAGTGGAAAAGAATTTGTCAGTTTCTTCAGATTAGTTATCATGATATCTTCATCGGCAAAAAGTCATCTTCATCGCAGCCATCAAAATTCACCTTTTCAGCTTCCTCCTTTTTTGTTCTGTTTATCTGTCCACCGTCCTATCAAGTAATTTTTCAAAATGTGCATGCATACACATACAATCACAATACACATACATGTAACATACCAACGTACAGCAACATGATTTTTCATGTTGAAATAAATAAATGTTCATTCATTCAACTAACTCGTTGACTTCTCCTCTCCCTTCTCTTTGCTGATAATTTCTACAAATATATATATATATATTCCATTTATAACCTGCGTGCATTTAAAGACAAAGAATATTACTACTTGAAATTCACATTTTCTGATTTGCCGTAAACATCCGACCCTCTTGCAATGCTGATTAGATCAAATAAGTGGGTGGCACGGTATATATGGAGGGGTGCATTTTTCATTAAAAATTGAAGCCTTATGTGGCGGCGGGGTGGTATTTGTGGTAGTTAATTAAATATGGGGGAATTACAATAAGTTTTTTTTTTTTTTTTTTTTTTTTTTTAATGCACAATAATTTTGACAGTACTGTAACATTCCTCTTCCCAAAAATATGTTCCAAGAATGTTATCTCAAATCTGCATATTGAAATAATCCTTTGAAACTGAATTTGATGAATGCATGGTTTAATGTTCATAATATTACAAGGAAATGTCTAATGCACTTATAAAGAATCCTCAATTACGTGCATTATCTTTAACAGTTGATTTGTTTTAAAATTGAAAAGTGAATTTATGCCGAAGTTTACTTTCAAAAAAATTATTCAACTTTAGTTGTAAATTTGTAGGGTATGTGGGCTGCTCATAGTCTTAAACCAGAATTTAACTCTCATTCTTCAAATAATACGAAATTTTTCATTAAATCTATTTTATGTGGTTTGCCTATTTTGTCTGTCCTTTCAGATACAAAAATATTGAGTGTCCAACTTGGGCTAGCAAATGATTTTTCATTCAGATGTCCAACATCTCAGAAATCTATTTTCCGTAATAATTATGCTACAATCTGCTTGATAAATATTTCTTGCAAATATTCAGGCAGCATATTTTGTAAATTTTTTTTTTCATTTTTTTCTTCTGAACTGAAACAAAGCTATTTTGAAGATTAACATAATTTCATGGCCTTTTTAATTTCTGTTATTTGTTTATTGTTACATATTTGTAATTGGTTTTATTTGGTATTTCCTGTTCATTCTTTTAAAACCTTTTCATATGATGTGTGCCTTATATAATTTTTTTTATACTCAGTTGAATATTTGAAGGCTGTATGAAAAAAAATGGAGTTTACACAAACCTTTGCAATTTTGGTTTATCAAATAAACCTAAAATTGAATAACTTGCCTTTTCTGTTTAATAGCTTTGAGTTTTTCCATGATATTAAAGTATTTGAATTGTCTCATTCTGAACACGTTTGATTATATGTATTAGCAAGTAAACCCAAACGATCCTTAATTCATGCCTACATTTGTATAATTTAACCTTTGCTCACTGGATACATTCTCTTATATTTTTTTTGATAAAATGCTTTATGTGAATATGTGACTGTTTCATTTAAAAAAGATTCATCAAAGCAGTTATACTTTGAAGTTTATTTTATAACACTTTTTAGAGGAAGGATAGAGAGATTGCTATCTAGAATATTTTAGAATACTAATTGCAATTTTGGGACCAACATCTATTGTTGTTGTTGTTGTTGTTTTGGGATCAACATCTATTGTTTTTGTTGTTTTTGTTAATTCAAACTCTAAATTAAAATATTGTTTTATTTCAATGTCCCCAGTACTGGACATTTTTTTACACTATTTAAAATATTGCTTATATGTATTATTCAAAATTACTCAGTTACTTAAATATCATTTGAAGTTATCATAATTATCTCCCTTCTTTCCAATGCATACTTTGTTACCTAAACAACCGACATTTTACCTATGATTGCTGAAGATATAAGTGCAGCCTTTTTCTCCTCTCTATCATTTTTATAGAATAGACAGTTTAGGACTTTTTGTCTAATATAGAAGAATATTTCAAAATGTTCAGATTAAAGAAAAATGAATAAACATAAATGAATAAATTAGACTATTTATAAGATTCATTGTACTCTTACTTTCTAACCAAGAAAAATGCTTGCTACACAGACTGAGAAAATGATATTTTATATGTATTTATATATCTCTTCTTTTTAGAGCCTGGTATTCTGGGTGTTAATCTAGGCAAAAACAAAAATTCTCTAGACGCAGCTGATGATTATGTTAAAGGTGTACGGTTATTTGGGGAATTAGCAGACTTCCTTGTGATCAACATCTCCAGCCCAAATACATCTGGTCTAAGGGATTTACAAGCTAAAGAAAATTTAGAAAATCTTATTAATAAAGTAAGTCATTTACATTGATGCTTTCTTGCTATTCTCTTGTTTTGATCTATTCCCTGTTGTGGCAACATGTTGCTCTTCTCTATTGGTATTTCTAATTTTATAGATATTCCATTATAAATTCTGAAATTTCAATATTGGAAGTATCCTCATATTCCATATAACGAATATTCTCTTGCTATTTTGACCAATATTACCAATAGAGTTGACAGGTTTATGAATTGTGGTCCAAATGTAGATTTTTAGACTTGTTGGTATAAACATTTAATTCCCAAACTATTCTTTTTAGTAGGCATTTAAATCTGCATCATTTCATACTTTGTGTCTTCTATTACCGAATTATTTATGTATTTGTTATAAAAATCTTTCTTTTTAAGTGATACTGTGAATTTAAACAAATATTCTGATATTGTAAATAACTATTGACTGTTCTGTGTTGATATTGTGCTATCAATTTACTATTCTCATTTAATCTGGATGGCTATAGAAGCAAAAACAAAAGATACAGCTGATGATTATATCCAAGGTGTATAATGATTTAGATTCTTAGACCATGACGGTGGATTAACAGTGAACTAAGTTCTAACAGTGGCTGTGATGGTTTCTGTTCATGTCGCACTAATGACTTTGTGGAAGGTATGAGCCCACTATTCTTCATCAGCTATGGGTTAATAGCATTAGGAGCACTTTAGCCCTGAAAGGCAGTCACTTCAGGTGTCGGGCTAGCACCCAGGTCCTGTAAAGACCCACAATTGTTACAAAAAAAAATCATTACCTCATGTGTTTTGCAACAGTGGGAAATGATTTTGTTTGAACGAAGTTACCTCCCTTGGAGTACATTAAACCATGTCCTAATTTTTACAGGTTCAATTTACATAAAAGTATTCTTTTACTGACCAGAGAATAGAGACTGAGGAAGATTTAGCTTCTACCAGACTCCTAATGCTACATTATCTTTTTCAGGCATTAATTTCCTTGCTTGATTTTCTATTCTCTGTTAGGTAATTGCAGAACGAAACCAATTAAAGTGCGAAAAGAAACCTCCATTGTTAGTAAAGATTTCTCCTGATCTCACAGAGAAAGACAAACAAGACATTGCTGAAGTTGTAACTAAGGAAAAGGTGAGTTGCAGTGGCAAGATTTTCTTTTTATAGTTACCATTGTACACTTTTGGTTTAATCCCATTTTTATGATTAACTTAATTTCACTGTTATACATTCTTTAAAGATGAATGCTAAAATGATTTGTCACTTGTGACATTTGAACTTGCAATAAAATTGCATTACTTTAGTTTCATTCATTCTTTGATAGTTTTTTAAAAATTGTGATTAATTAGTGAACATTGCAATAAAATAATGAAGCTTCTATTACAATTAATGACTAATGCATGGAGCATACACATTCACTGTATTAGTTTTATGCATTACATACAATTTTATTATGTATATACATACATTACATATAATTTTGGTTTGTTGTATTCCCTTTGTGCAGTGTTCTGTAGATGGTTTAATAATCAGCAACACAACAGTGTCACGCTCTGAAAGTCTCCTCAGTCACCATCAAAAAGAAACGGGAGGATTAAGTGGGGTCCCACTTACGCATCTTTCTACTCTGGTGTTGCGGGATATGTACAGTCTCACTCAAGGTTTTGTATTATTTCATTTTCGTGATGAACACTCCAGAAATTGACTAAGTTTTATTTTTCATTTACATTTTTGCATAAAGTATGTATCAATTTTTTTTTTCTCTCTTTTGGACAATCTAATCTCTTCTTTCCATCAGAACAGAAACATGAGGTGGATTTCCTTGTTTAACAAAAAAAGAAAATGGGTATTTTTCCATGTTGGAATTTTGGAAAAGGCTGTACTGCACATGGTGCTAAAAAAAACTTACATACAAGCATTGTGGTTAATGTAAAAATCTCTGCTTAATAATGTTCGTTCGTTTGTTTTTGTTTTGTTTTTTTTTAATGGATATTGCATGACACCCTAAGAAGGCCGTCGAATGAATCTTTTGAAATATGTCAACATCAAATATGGGAAAAATATATCAGATTAACATACCTACTTTTGTTCTTCTCAGAGTTATAAACAATAGTGTAGTATCAAAAATGGCTTCTATTTTTCAATATTTTTATTCTATTTATTATTAAGTATGGAAAATGTTCAGGTAAATGACACATTTGGATGGGAAATAGTACATGTATGTTTATTGCGGTAGAATAATGAAGTGTTGATTTTGCAAATAAAATCAAATATTTGATACGTTGCTCTGTCATGATTTTTCCAAGAAGAGATTTTCAAAGGATCTTTCAAAATCTGGTACAAGAATGTAAAAACACATATTTGGTGGTGGTGGAGGGTCACTTAATGTCAATTTTCATGTGAATGTTGGTATTTAGTAATTTTCAAGGGAAGTATAAGTATACTTCATAGTTGACAATATGTGGATTGTGAATTCACTTCATGATGGGTGTGTGTGATATATATCTATATCATTAGAAAGGAAGTCTTATTAGCTTTACAACAGTGTATCTTGTAAATTTGTGTCTGTTGAGCATGAAAAGTTTCAGCTGAAAACTTGAACCTAGGTATTTTCTAGAAAATTTCAAGTATGCGTGTAACTCCTTGTCCAAAGTCTGTAGATTGTTGATTCAATTCTTGAGGGACATATGTACATATAGTTTGATTGAGTATTTCACCAGCTTTCAAGGTATTCTGTTGACTTATACCTGTTAAGCATGGAAAACTACATCAAAAAATGTGAAGTTAGGTATTTTTTACATTTTCCAAGTTTTTTTTTTTTTTTTTTTTTCTCTGACACTTTTTCCCTCACATGATCCGTGTCTGATCGGAATTTGTGGGAAAAAAAAACATTTTTCAAACTTCCAACGTGTGTTCAGTTAACAGTCATTAGAAATAGGATTGTGGAACAATCTTGTGTGAAAATGAACATTTCTGGATCATCAGTATTTTCAATTCAGCTTTTGAGACAACGGTACCCCCTAAAAACCCCTCCAAATCATAGTTCATCCCAAATTTTTTTTGAGTAACTATCCAAATCATGAAGTACAGACATATACCTATCAGAGAATTTACATGATATGGGAGGGGGCTCCGTAGGCCCCTTTGGCTTACTGCATACTTGGTTTACCATGATTTCGTGCTTGGTCTACTAATTGATGAAATAAGCTTGAGAATTTTATATATATATATATATATATATATATATATATATGACCTGATTCTGTTTAAATCCTTGGTCCTTTTGTCAAAAGTGACCAGCTCTTCAATATCATCATGTCATATTATTTTAGGCCAATGGAAGCCAATTTTTCAATCAATGCCCAAATATGGTAAATAGGGTTTTAAAAAAAAAAATGCAAAACATGTTCTTCACGTAACCCCAAATACTTACAAAACCAATAAAAAAAATTTATTGACAGGAATGGAATTACGCCCTCACGAATGTGCATGTATCTCTTTCTTTCCTCTTGTGTTCAGATTACATGTACATCTATTTTTTGATCTGGACTAAAAAAAATCATCAATATGGCTGAATAACTACAAATGCTAATAACTGTTATAATAAATTGGCCACTATGATTTTTATTTTATTCATTCTTAAAAACTTATCTGAATAACGCGATTTTCTCTTGATTTCAAGTCTGCTTTCAGATAATCTTACTTTGGTGGTGATTCTCATTTCAGGAAAAATTCCGATCATTGGTGTTGGTGGTATCAGCTCTGGTAAAGATGCATATGATAAAATCAAAGCAGGGGCATGTTTGGTAGAACTCTACACAGCAATGGCTTACCAGGGTCCTGTTGTAGTAAAAAAAATCAAAAGAGAATTGGTTGAACTTTTAGAGTAAGTTCATATTTTTTACAGTTTATTTTTTTCTATTCCTCTCTTCTTCCCATCCTAATATCAATTGCATTGGAAGGATTCTGTATAATCTATGGATTTCTTTTCTTTTTATCTTCATTAATAATTTTTAATTAGTCTTTTTTTTAACGTATTTCTGTTGCTTTTTATAACAATTCTCAAATCCTTATCCTAAAACTGAAGTTATTTGTTGCCAACCCACTCTTTTTATTCAAGTCCTAGAATAACAATCTGTTAGTTCCAATAAAAAGAGGAATAAGATGAAAGAATGATTATTTAAAAATTAGTAAGGAATATGTATATTTATTTGTTTTGCCTTCAAATATTCTGACTTTCTATGTCTAATAATAGTTGATATATTTGTAAGCCAGTGTATACATGCCCAAAGGAACTACTTTGGAAGATATGGTGAAACTGTTAGGATAATTTATTTTCATGGACAAATTCTCCAAACTTTTGGGTAGAATCTCATACACTCTTGTGAAAAATCTGCCTTATTCAATTTTTTTAAAATTCAAAATGAAGGGCAAATTTGATAACAAAAATATCAATGATGTAATATCAATATTGCACTTGAATAAGATGACATTTGAACTATTAAGTGTTCAAATGAGAATTTGTGTTTTAGCAAATCACCTCTGCTTCAATTGTACACATTTTAACTTGCTTTTTTTTCATCAGAAAGTAATAGCATTAGTTTTGAGTTTTTCTACTTACATAAATGAAGTTGGGGATTGTGCCACACAAAAAGAGTTGAAAAGTTTTTGGAACGGTTGTTGAAGTTGCATTAACAAAAGGAAAGTTCTAGTAAAATGTTTCCATGCTTAGTCAATTTGTTTTAGCAGGATTTTTGTTATTTTATTGTATTTTAATCCTGCCTGGAAAACAGATAGGTCTATATCTGGAGCTAACTAATTTTGATATCCAACTTGATTCGGATTTTATCAGTTATCTGCTCTGGATATTCAGCTGAATACCAGATTATCTGGCTGAACAATTATTTATCATAATATCTAATCAAAAATTTGCCAAAACCATCTGTTTGTCTGTACTTACCTACCACAAAAACTATTTGATATAAATCTATGAGATTTTCATTGGGTACAGATTTGATCTCTGGGAAGTATTTTTAGCAAGTTTGTTTTCGAAAAACCACCCGCAAAATATGTCTTCAGAGGGTTTCAAATCATATTTACATGATTATTCATCAATAGTAAAAATACTTTTCAATGGCGTGATAAAAGATTTTTTTTTCTTTCTCTCTACTCAATCCTCAGATGAAAATGTCGTAAACTGTGTTCTCTATTTGGGAAAGAAGCAGAAATATTTTTTAACATCTCATAATGCAATGTCTATTAGTTGTACATGGATGCCATAAACAGTGGTGTTTTCATTAGTGCATGTTTTGATGTAGGTTAAAAAACATTTTTCTGGGTCACTAAATTTGCAGATCAGAGGTTATGTCAATCACGTGGAGAGAACTTTTATTTTTTACTTTTAGGAGTGGAAATTGATAAAGAAATCTGGGGAATTTTTTTTTCCCCCCAATAAGCATTTCACTTCTTCAAAATGAATCTATTTTAAAAACAAATTAGATTATTTATTTATTTATTTATTTTTTTGATAGCAATTTACTGTTTGTTAGTCTAGTTAATGTAATTTTTCATGTAAAATGATCAATACTGGAGATATTTATAATATGCTAATCAATAATATGTGTAACAGAAAACAAATCTATGCATAATGAGACTATAATGTCCTATTGAAAATAAGCAGATCACTACCATGTCATTTAGCTGTTTTGAGGTATGAAATTGGTAAATCACTTTGGGTTTTTTCCCCGAAGTGATTTACCAATTTTATACCTCAAAACAACTAAATAATTTCATCCCAGAAAGTGGGCAAGATTTGAAGTAAAAAGATTTTCTTTTAGCATCATTTTTCTCTTTTGGACCATGTGGAAATGTAGATTCCATTACATCAAATTTACTTGACCTTGATCAGTTTTAGAGTGTGTTATGCCCTATTCACCAAGGGTCCCAGTCTTGCGGTGTTCAAATGAAGCTGGCCACTTAAATTTTTTTGATTTAATAAATGTGTTGTGCATTTCCAGCAGGATAATAGTTTTTTTTATTTAGCTCAAAAATTCATTATAAACAAAATAAAACAAAACAAACACTAGCAAAACTTCTTTTTTTTTTCTTTTTTTTTTTTTGTTATGATTAATAAAAATCAACTTTTCACTTGTTGCCGTCAATAAATGGTTTCTTTTCCCTTTATATACATTGCAAAATTCTGAGAAAAGCCTCTCTGAATACACCGTTGAAAGTGATGCAGACAATCCTTGTTATTTTTTCTTATTTTTTATTTTCACTATTCTGCTATACATTATAAAAGGAGCACTGAAAAGCTCTGTGACAGTTGCTACAATAAGAATAAGTGAAACAATCAAATGAATTAATCATTGTATAATAAAAACAGTTTTATTTTCAGTCAAAGCAGAAATAAAGTAATTCGTCTCCATGAACAAAATTCTTTCTTTAAAATGAATTATGCATCATTTTGTAAGGAAGATAATAAGAATATAGAAAACATGGATGCACCTCAAAAATCAATTAAAACAAGTCTTGAAAAGAAAATTTGTTTTAATTTTTTAGTTATAAAAATCAGAAGATAAAGTAGTGCTGATAGTTTTAGTCAATTGTTTTATAAACTGTATAACAGAAAATTCTTCCTGATTTTTATTCATTACCATTTGATTATATGAATTGATGAAATCTAATCTAATCATTCCAAAGCAAGATACAGGTAAGGCATGTTCTCAGCGTATAATGAGCTTTGATGATTTTGATCTCATTTGTTATACCATACCTGTTCCTCTGCAGGTGAATGAATTTTCCAAGAAAAGGTTACAAAAGTTCTAAGTTCATGAGACAAGAAATCTAGTGTGGTGTTCATTTCTACAATATGCCCCTGATAATGATTCAGTTGAATATTCTTTTTCAAAAGCGATAAAAAAATTTTTTAAAATTTTTTTATTTTTCCAACTTGACCAGCACTCAAGAAAGCTTTGACTTGATTTACTGTAGGAAGAAAAAAGTGTTCATTTCCTCTTCCCCTTTTTTTTTTCTTGATAATTTCTGGATGCAAATACATTAACTGTAAAATGATTATTTTTTAGTTAAAAATACATTACAATTATCTTAGAATTTTCTTCATAATAAAGCAAAATGTTGTTTTTTTTCGACAGGAACTAAAAGTCAATCCAGAATATATCAATTCCACATTTTTATTATGAACTGAAAGTTTTCGCTCAATGAATTCATAATTATTTTTTGTATTTCATATAATGTTTGTTAGTAGACTTAAAATTCTAATTGAAATTTTTTTTGTCTCTCCCAGGGCGGATGGCTACACATCTATTGCTGATGCGGTTGGAGCAGATCATAAGAAAAAACATTGACTTTGAGGATATTGCTATAATCGTGCCAGACTAGGTTTGATGCAGAGGCAGTTTATATCCAAGACTTTGTACTCCCATGCTGGAAGGAATGCTTAAAGCTTTGTCGATATCTTGAGCTTCAACCACAGTAACTCTATGCACCATTAACAAAAAACACTTTCAATTTGTTCATGCTAGAACGTGTTTCCCCCACACAATTTGTGTATCTTTATTTCCCATTATATAATTCTTTAATTTGAAATCCCTACCCTCCATTGAGGCTAAAATATTTATCAGGCAGGGAAATAAGTGATTAAAGCTGTATCAGCTTTAAAATTTAATTATTAAAATTTGCATAGACAAAAATTAAGATCCAATTTTTATTGAACAAAGCATTATAATTTCACCATTATAATTTTCACTGATTTTCTTTTTTTTCCTTGGCATTTTTCCGGCTATTTTCCCCTCTAAGTATTACCCATTCATGCATGTGTAATTGTAGCATTTCACTTGTAACAATTGTATCATTTCATTCTTCATCAAATTACAAAGTGTAATTGATTCATCACATACAAATTATGAGGATAATTTGGTTACAAATATGATATCCATTGGCTGATGTAAGGCAACTGAAGGTCTATTTAAAAAGCCATTTGGAGAAACTATGAATAATGGGTACTTCTATAAAAACAGTGTAGATTTCATGTAATTTTTTCCAAATTAATACTGGTGTCACATGCAAACTGAAAGTAACAATTAAGTATTTAGTTGGTAGAACAAGTGCAGTTAAATTGGTGATATTATTTTGAGAAAAGTTTCAACATTATCAGATTTTGTATCATTTTCCATCATATTGCAACAAGCCTCTCAGGTTTAAAAAAATTTTTATCATTTGTTCCACGTTGGGAAGTAACAATTATGTTCAATAAAAATTACATGGAATATCTTCCTGATTCAACATTTAGTCTCCTGTTTATTTAAACTATTTTATTTACCTTACTCTGTAATCATTACTTCTTACTGGTATTATGATTATATCGAAGGGAATATGATATCATGTCAATACCTCATGTCTGAGATGGCGAAAAATTCTTGACAGTCAGTTTGGTGCTGTAGCCCAGGTAGAAGCCAGGATTTCAAATGCTGATTTTAAGAACAGGCAGTCCTTCCCAAAATTATGTTATTCCAATCTTTCAAGTATTTTCTTCCATTTGGCCTTTTGTCACATGAAGCTAGATTTA
Source organism: Thysanoteuthis rhombus (assembly GCA_963457665.1). Taxonomy (NCBI): domain Eukaryota; kingdom Metazoa; phylum Mollusca; class Cephalopoda; order Oegopsida; family Thysanoteuthidae; genus Thysanoteuthis; species Thysanoteuthis major. The sequence continues at coordinate 28,689,553 of OY735207.1, read as the reverse complement.
GTAAATACCAGCATGAAAATGTCAATGTTAGATATTTGTGGAAACAGTTTCAGTGTAAATAAATTAATATGAACCATCTATATTAGAGGATTAAAGTGTGTGTGTGTGTGTGTGTGTTTTTAATCAGTTGAGAACTATGCATCACAGGAAAAAAACAAAAGTATGTTCGATATCAGCAAACTTCAAATCACCAAAAACACACTTTTAGGTTGAATTCTGTGAAATAAAAATTGTCACCCATGAAGTTTGCATTCGCCCTCATGAAAAAAACTTTTATTGCTAAAAATGAAAGCAACAATATGCCAGCATTTAGAAGTGCTGGCCTTCCCAGGTGTGTGTGTTTAATGAAATCTCTGAAATATTTGCTTTCCAGTGTCCTTAGATTTGGAGCTCACCCCTTGGGTAGCCCAACTAGTTTGTATATGAAAATATTACTTTGATTGCAGTGCTTCACTTTCCCATCGATGAGTTTTCACAAGTCTTATATTGTCTGAAACATTTTTAGGGATGGAAATTTAGATTGATTTGATTACTGGGTTTTTGAGGTATAAATTTGAAGAATACTAATTTATAACAAACTGATGATGACGAAAGGACAAAACAATTGGAATATCACAAAACAGAAGTTTTTCTGGGAGAATAAAAAACAAAAGAAATTCAATTTTTGTTTCAAATTCTATTAGAAACTGTCAACCAAAACATTAGCCAGACAGAATCACTTATAAAATGGAAAGACCTATGTATGAGTCACGCAATCAAGTCACACATATACTCCTATCTAATTATTTATTTATTTATTTTTCTTCCTTTTAATACCCCCCCCCCCCAATTTTTAGCTAAGGAGGTTCAATTTACATTGTAAGTTCAAGTTGGTCCCTTAGCTTGTGTCTAGCAGCCTTCGCCACTGGACTTTTTAGAGATCAAACAAAATGCGATAGAAGTAATGTATTCACTGATCAGCCTTTTTTCATTCATTGCAATTTCATTAAAAAAATCATTGATCAAAAACACAAACAAGCAGAGGTAGAAAAATTTTAAGTGACTCCAAAATTATTCTTAATAAATGCAAATCACATCAGATTTTTTTTTTTTTTTTCTTCAAATGTTGAGTTATGAAAAATAGATTTACCCAAGTTTATATGGTTCATGCAAAAATTTTTCAACGATTTTGTTCTTATTAACATCACAAAGATTATTAAAATAAAAATCCTATTTTCTAACATTTTTGACAGTGTTGATTTTTGTTGTCGGAAAAAAAAAAAATCGTTAAGTCCATACACTGCTTTTCTTCTAACTAATGAACAATTGCTCGTTTAAAGAGTTCAGCAGTTTTATCAAATTATTATCACCTTTTGATATCTAAATGCAGTCATTAATGAAAGCATGTTATCTGTGATACAACACATGAATAAAGAAAAATCCAAGTATCAGACATATTTGGCTGTATAGAAATTTAAAGAAAAAAAAATTACTATGCAAGTAAAGAATTGGTTCCAATCTATTTAAAACATAGCATATATTTGACACGTGTTCCATAACTTAATATACAACACACTTTGGGCTGTTATGGCCCCGAAAGGACCTTGAATGCAGTAAAGTTTTGCCTAAAAATATTCCTTCCATGTTTTGAGAATGTATTATATTTAGCTCATTTCCAAGGTCAATTATTTCTCATGTTTAGGTAATCTGTAATATCTGCAAATGTGACAGTCTGATCATTGATTACAGCTCAGTACAAAACATTGAACCATAGCTGCTTAGTTATGCTTTTTGTTGTCTGCCCAAGAATTACAACGGCAAAACAGGTGGAAGAAGAAAATTGATAGTTATCAATTCTTTTCATCGAGTCTTACCTTACTGACAGAATGTGCAAAATTGTAGTCAAAATAACAGAATAAAGAAACCAGCTAGATTTTTTTTTTGGTACTATTCCAGTGTTTAGTCTTTCACTATATGGAGCCAGACAGTTTGACATCATTGGAATTTTCTACTGGAAAACATCCGAATTCTGTAGAATCTAGATGTTATTAATAAACCTGTCAAAATAAGGCTCAAAAAGTCCCCCCCCCCAACAAAATCAGGAAGAAAAAAACTTAGAAGGGATATAATTGAGTGTTTTCAAGTCTTTAGACAAAATAGTGAAGCTAGGAGCACTAGAACACAAATACATGCTCATATAAAAAGGAATTAACCCTTTCATGCTTACAGTTCATCTAGGTACTCATTTAAATATATATTTAGAAAAAAGATAAATTGTGTCAAAATGACTTTTTTTTTTTTTCTTTCAATTGTGGAGACGGCAGTTTATATTTTATTTTACTTGGGCCCATTGAAGCAAACATTTCATTGGTAGTTGTGTAGGATTTATTAAATAAGTCTAGCAGAGTGTTAATTCACTTTGATGATTCAGCAAATTCTATCAATAGCAGTGGGGAAAATGAAAAAAATAATTATGGTTATATTTTAGTGCTAATTGCATTTTAACCCAGGGTACACAGGAAAAATTTTGTTTCTTCTCATCTCAGCCAACTGACTTTACTACTGCACCATTCTCTTGCTCATTTTCTGCACTGGCTAAAAATTCTGGTAAGGGGAAATTTTGATGCTTAATCCCTAAATTTCGCAAATTTTGAACTAAAATTTGTTTTAGCCAGTTTCAATACATTGAAGATGAGGAATAAAGGGACTGTTGGTGGTCATGAATTAATGTAAGCATTATTGATAGAATAGGGCAATGCACACACACAAATAGATAGGAAACCTTGTTAGACTAAACTCTTAAATATGTAAATTAGGAAACCAGACAGAACAACATGCAGTAGCATCATCTACTGCATGGTAGCCAATTGAGATGGGTTTTGCGATTGTGGACATCACTCACAAATTCAAAAATTTAAAAAAACATCTCAATTCACAGCACTGAACTTAAAAAGAAACATAGAAAAAACATCTGAATATTGTCAACACTGGACTTGCAAATTGAAAAAAATTAAACAAAAACATCTAAATTGGCAATCTTTATTTACCATTATGAATATGGGAAACTAGTTCTATTACTGTCTTCAAAGCTACAAGCTGAACATTGTGATTCTTACATTAGTGAACGTAACAAATTGTTGAGTGTGATCTGGTTAAAAAGGATTTGTTGGATTTTTAAAAAAAAATCCTTCTCTTCTGAGAAGAGAGTTGAGGAGAAAAATATGGAAGGCCGTGCAACATTCATGCTGCAGCCAACTAAAGGAAGAATTTGATTTTTCTCAACCACAAGGGTTGGAAAGATGGATTTAAAGATATGAGAGGTTCAGGCAAGCCAGCAGCCTACATTTGACAACCCAAATGAACCAAGTCAATACTTTGGTACATTATGGGAAGCATAGCTGATGACCTACAGAGTGGGCTAAGGTTGACCATGGTCAGTGAAATCAATTGCCACAGATGTGAATTTAACACCCTTTACCTGTATGTACCATGTCCTGCTGAGGAGAAAGAATGCTAGGCTTACTTGGAAACAGGGACACTTAGTGCAAACTATAAAAATATGATAAGCAAAACAACAGATCGATACTTGGCCTTGCTGGCATATAGAGCTTCTTCTTTGAATAATGGATATAGCCCTGCCTAACTTAATGAGATACAGATTATGCACTATAGTCTTAAATCTACCTGGTGCTTTTGGAACCTGCACTATTGAGAAGAAGGGCAGACCAAACATGCTTTGACAACACAGAATGTTAGACTGTGATAAACTCCCGCTTGGGGAAATGGTGCGGCTGACTCTTACTCAGCACCCTGATCCAATACATGAAAGTGCCTAGAGTATCACCTAATTGCTATGGAAGGGTGTAGGGAATGAAGCCAGCTTGAAAGTGCCAACACAGAAAACATCTAGCCCAGTGTTTAGGGCTTGTATCTAAACCTGTCTGAATGGGACTTTTTACGTCAGTTGGGATCTCAAAAGTATTTCCAAAATCAATTGAAATGAAGGAGATATGTAATCTAAAAAAAAAAAAAAAAAAAAAAAAAGAAAAGGAAGTAAGATAAACTCTTATAATTACGCTGGCAACAAGGTTTTTCTTTCCTTTGAGGAGAGAAAGAGGTCGCATATGTAAATTAGGAAAAGTTTTTGGCCATGAAAGAATCAAGTTTTTACTTGTTTTAGTCTCAACCAAACAATGCACACTAAAGCCACCTTTATAAAACTTGAAACTTACCATTTTCTCTCTAAGGTGATTTTTAACAGATGGTGAATAGTACAATCAGTCTAGCTTTTAGTTTCAGTGAAAATTGAAGTTATATTTCAAAATTTAAAGGACTGTGTCTAACAGCTGGTGTCTCCCATTACCAAACAGTAGTCTGTTTGAATTTCAAGGTTGTACCAGGTTAATTTTAGTCATATAAACTCAAATTACAGGCTTTCAAAACTACTAAGTGCACAAAATTTTGAAAACTGATGTCATATTTCACAATTTGAAGAACTGTAATTTTTTTCCCCAAAATCTTGAATTGATGCCAACTATTTCTCATCTTCACTTTCTATTTATACTTCCTTTTTACTAACCTCACATCGCTTTTCTTTAGAAGCTTCTACTTTGAATTTGTAAAAACTAAATACAACTGAGGTTTAGTAATAAAAAAATATTTAAAACATTTACCAAGCAAGCAAGGTTTCTAAATCAAAAAAGCATTTGACTCTAAGAAGCTTCTAAGCAGATATCTATTGCAATTTAAACTTTTATAATTCACCATTAATAAAGGAGGAACAAGTGAAAAACTGCAGATGACTCTCATTGCCAAACAGTGGTGTTTTTGATTTTCGTGGTTGTGTCATGCTCATTTTAGTCATATATGATCACACAAGTTACGGCCTTCCAAAATTACCAAGTGCACACAATCTCAAAAAAGAATGCAGTTCTAAAGATCAAAAGGTTGTATGTACATTCATGGTGTTTTGTTGTTGAAGTTCCAACAACCAGAAGTGCATTACGGTTAGTAGTTGTGCAAATGCTTGTATTTGTTTGAGAAAGTCTATTAGGAAATATGTTTTAAAGAAGAGTTTTATGGAATAAACTTACCGTATATATCTTTCAGAGTTCATCCGGGAGGAAAATGTTCAAAATATAAATGTTCATTTGCGAATGTAATAAAAACTGAAGTATGAAGATATGTTGACTTCTGTAAGCATGTTGTATTTGCATCAAGCAGCATAGCATTGTGTGGACTGCTATAATTGTACTGTGTATTTTGTTCAATAGCATAGTATTATGTTGAAAGGTAAAATTCTAGTGACAAACCAAATTTAATTAAGGTCTTTTTATAGCACGGAAACAATTGTTTGGAGTCTAATTTCTTTATTTCGATTTGTCAAAAGTTATTGTTTGATTGGTTAGAATATTATTTTGCTGTTTGGATAATAGTCTAGAAATGGTAGTGTTCACTTGGAATGCTATATGCTTGAAGCTGAAAATACCAGGAAAGCATTGTTGACACCCTTGAAAAATTATTATAATCATATACATTTCTCATGACTAGTTTAACCCAGGGATTCTCTCTGATGGCGACATGGCACCAATAATGGAAGGAGCTTGAAAAAGTCACTGACCGATTCAAAGTGGTGAGTACACAAAAGTTCACAAGTAGGAAAACTACATGTATCTTGTGTCAAGAGAATAGATTAGGTTTTTAAGAAAAGCATATTTTGAGATGGTTAAAGATACTACAAAATAGTATTAAATTGATTAAAAATTTAAGAAAAATGCATGGTAATATATATTTTCATGGGGAAACCTTCAAAGACAAAAACTGTGAAGTTATTTTAAAGTGATCTGATTTTTTCAAACAATAGATGCTAAAAGGAATTAATGGTTTTAAAATCAGTCTGCAATTATCCACAGTAAATATATTCAAAATGACTTTCCTAACAACACAATGGAGCATCATTCTTTATTATGATTTCATAACCATGAAATAGGGATATTAACTGACAGCACTAACTTAGAATTCCTTTCAAGTTTAGCTGAAAAAAAATGAATAAAATGTTATGTAATTAAAATTTAGAAAATGGCATAAAATTGCTAGATACTATTTAAATTGTATTTTATTATGCCTTGATTCTTGCAAGTTTTTATACTCCAATTTTTTTATAGTGCTTTTAATCTTGGAATAGACCAAAATATTGCCCAAATTTTTTAATTTATTCATGACAAAACTTAAGAATTTATAAAATCTGGTATGACAGAAAATGACAAAGCTTGTTGAAAATTATCCGAGTCAAGAAATCCTCTTCATGTTATTATTCATTACTGGTTGTGGGTGTGGGATATATATGTATTTGTGTGATAATATTCAAAAGATAAAAGGAAAACTTGTAAGCTTTTGAAAACAAGGAAAACATTTTGATACAAAATTTGATGCATTCACATTTTAGAATACCTACCCAAATGCTAATTTTTGCAAACCATGAAGTTTGCCACAGGCAGGAGCAGTTGTTTCAAAAAGGCTGTGGATCAGGAGAGGAGAGCCATAGGTAGTGCTACCTGGACACAGGCTGGGTTACCTGGGTTACCTGGGTGAGGGTATCTGATTCTTGAAACACCCAAAGATCTCTGGAGACTTCTAGGTGCATCATAAGGTTATGTAGGTGAAAAAGCAACACTAAATACTACTTGAATAAGACCTTGTGTCAAAAGCAGTGCAGTGTAACTAGCATCTATTTGGAATCATCATCATCATCATATTATTATTATTATTTTGCTTGTCACAGCATTAATCTGGGTTGAGATTCAGTTTAGCAAAGAAGTAATTTTTTATGGAAATGGGGAGAAAAAGATGTCAAGTAGTTCAATAAAAAGGATTGAAGAAGAGGGAGGGGGGAAAAGATAGTTTACTGAGGGGATAGGAAGAGAAGAATAGAAAAGAAAGTCCAGTTAATAAAAAAGGGTAGGAGGGGAAAAGGTAGTTTACTGAGGTAGTCTGAATACTCTGACTTGAAATAAATCAATGTTTGCAAATTATTTTGATAAAATCATTTCTATTTTATTTTATAGTAGCTAAGATTACTAATTAGTTTTATCTGAATATTGAATCATTTTTAATCAAAAAGGAAGAAACAAGACCAATGATTATCTCAAAGTTACGCTAGAGTTGAAAAGGAAAATACTTTTCTTATACAAAAAGGATTATTAATATTGTCCAAATCATTTACCTCACAATATGTATGGGATATACTATGTAGGTATATTTTTTACTAAATTAAAAAACAAAAAAAAAACCAACAAACAAATAGTGCTGGTATTGCAATTGTATTAGCAAATGCTAAATCAGTCACTATTGACTACAGAAAGGATTGGTCTTATGGAGGGAACAGTGCTGGACATTGTTAAGAAGACAAATTATTTTGAAAAACCTACCTAAAGTCTGTTTACAAACCACATATATTAGTAAATTTTGTGCACGTTACTTATACTAACCAATATTGTTCATTAGTTCAAACTGAATTCTGTATTCATTCTATGTTATCAGTTAATTTTCATTATCTGCTGCCTAGGATAAGCGTAGTAAAATAAGTTAGGTAAGCTCATACATAATCTTAATTGTGATTTTGGAAAATGACTAGCACACTTCTCTTCTTCAAAGAACTATAATGAACTCTTATTCAGTCATCTATAACTGAATCTCATCACTTTTTCTGATAATGATTAATTAAATTTTATCATTACAGTGAATTAATCTTGGATACAGACTCCACTTGTAACTATTAGGAGAAAATTCTCACACACACAGGTATATAGGAAATGCATATGTGTGTGTGTATATATATATATATATATATATATATATATATTGATTTATATTTCCCGTATATTTGATTACCTTATTAGTTGCAATTTGTACAAACAGTTCATCTATTGTTGTAGAGGAGCGGATTAATGAGAAATAAATGCAAATTATGAAAACTTATAATATCACCATAAATGCAAATCAACACTTTGCCACCTACATCTGTTGTTCATGAATTAATTTTGGCCACCATATTACTCAAAATAGCCATCAAAGCTGAAAATGATATCTCTGGATCAATACAAGATATTACCACATTTTCCGAATAATTAGAATACATAGAATTATTTTTTTTGCACTTAGGATATGATTCAATCATCTGTTCTTGAATTTTAATTCATTAAGGACTTTCAATGATATTGTGTGGGCAGACATGATTAAATGCAGAAATGTATGACCCCCCCCCCCCCAAAAAAAGAATGAGAAAAAATCTCCCAATCAAAAACAAATTCCTGGATGGACCACAAAATTTCATCATACCTTTCTTATCATTACACAAAATTATATTACAATTCATTTGGAACTTCTGGAGATATTGTATCAACAGACAAGAGCAAATGTAGAAATCTATTGAAAAAAAATCTCTCAGAAACAAATTCCCACTTCTTCACAATGTGCTTTACATTTCCACAAAGTTTCATTGCTATTCTTTGAGAAATTTTGGCCATGACAGACAGAAGCGAATATGGGAATATATAAAATATTAAAATGGAAAATATTCCTCAATTAAAAACAAATTTATGGATCTGTACCCCAAATTTTGTTACTCCTTTTCACAATGTACCTTACACTTCCACAAAATTTCATTGAAAATAGTTGAGAACTTTGAGATATTGAGACAGGAGTGAATATAGAAATTTTTTTTGGAAAAAAAAAGATCATTTTTACCATTTTTTTTTTTTCTACATTTCTGTACTTGCTCATTTCTTTTCACACCATATCTTGAAAACATTTTGAATGAATTTCTCCCATTAAAAACTTGTTGGCAATAGTTTGAGATGAATGGACAGTCATTAGTGAATTTGAATGTGATTGTGATTAAGCTTCAACTTGTAATTTTCTTAACTCTACAGGTAGCCAATTTGAAAACATGGTGGCCATCTCAAAAAATGGCAGGATTTTGCAAGGCCAGTTGTTGATTATGAGAAAGAATACCAAGAAAAATTGCTGTTCCAAATTTCATTCTTGCACTTTTCCCTTGTTTCATAGTGTGCTACCTGTTGCACCTTTGAGCATGTCTTTTAAAAGTTTGTCTTCCATAGGCTATTATACATGTATTTATAAAGTATATTAAAATATAAAAATGTGGATGCAGTAGCCTCGAGCCAGACTAAGCTCAGCTTAGTAAATGCCAATAGATTGAATACATACTCACCACCCAAAATTGAAACACATTCAGTGAATGAGATTTTTTTCATACAGATTTTATAGGCACACAAAATGCGACTAAAAATCATATTTATACATGATGGTTGTGGGAGGAAACCTATTCTGGGGTATCCATTAGAAATGAACTCTCTAGTGATAACCAGAGAGATGAACACACAAACATTTTCCTATCACATGCACTCTTCTATTTATAGTAAAATGTTTGGTTCACTGTCTCCACCAAATCAGTAATGGCACTTTTTCCTTCTTGCTTTGTGATACTTATTTCATGTGATCTTCTGCAACAGAGTCTGTCTTGCTTCAGCTTAGAAGGGAAAAAGAAAATAATTCATTGTTCAAGCATTTTTACTAATTTGAAACATTTTTCACTATCTTGTTTTGTTTTTATTTACTTTTTAAGCTTCTTCTTTTCGAGATTCAAGGTTAATTAAGCTTATCCAACAATATAAATACTATTGTCATTTTTTTGTGCAGGTGTCTGTCTGTCATGCTATTCCAAACTGATGTATAAATTCAAGAAACACTACTGCAACAGAGATTTGACATATGAGCTACCACAACAAAAATAGAATGTGTCAGGATTTTGTAACTCAAGTATATATAAGTGTAAATTTCTAGACAGACAACCAAACTGAGAAAAAAAAATGGATAGATTGAAAAAAGAATACATGCCACAATAATAAAATATCTATTAATCTAATATTTAATTTCATCCACATGATATTCATTATTGTGTCTACCCCGAACATACGACCCCTATTTTTTTTTCAAAAATCACTAATATATTTAATCCTCTTATCGCTGCAAATTTAAAAATACTTAAACTGACATGGTTCCTGCCTTCGTTCTTTAACTTACGGTTCAAATTTACCAAAAGATCCAAATTCTGCATCTTTATTAGTTTGTTTGTTACAGCAAAAATGTTACCCGTCATTTTTTACGGGTTTTATGCTTGTTATTTCATAATTGCCTACACAAAAAACTGATTTTAAAACTGAAGCAAAAAGCTCTTTGCACTCTTGTACTTGTAAAATCTGATTCTAAACATGTATCTGTTTCAGGTTCTCTTTGGTAGATAAAGAAAAAGAATAAAAATCTTTCAATTTTGTTACAGTCTTTTATTTCTTTGAAATACTCTTTACACAAACTGTCCTAACTTTCAATTGTATTTTTCTTCTCACTTGAAAATCTCTTTTGTATAGCAATATAGAAACTTATTTACTTTTGAACTTTTTCATCTAACACAAGATGGGATATTCATCAAGGGAGAGGCACATTGCATACTCAGCAGGGAGTGGGGGAGATTTAGGGAGTGGCAGGGGTGGTAGTGTAAATACCTGAATGACAACACTCAAGCTCAACAAGACAATTGCTTTTTGAGACATGATTGGGTGGTGTAAGTTAGGCTGAGTGTTGGTATTTGAAGACAACATGGAAAATTGGTAGCGTAATGGCATATCATGGAAGATGCTATGGAGCTTTAGTCATGAACAGACTTGGAGGCTTTATCCATGAATGTAGCCAGACGGATATCACGGTGTGATAGCCCTCCCACATCATGAGTGCTCAGGGTAATCTGGACCTGGGCAGAAAAATAATAGAGAGACAATTTTTGATAAAAATTAAAAAATACAATCGTGTGACTTTTAATCATTCAAAAATAAATGTGCTTAATGTAAATTATCTATGATTTTAATTAAGAGACATAAATTGCAAGTTTATACATATGAATATAGTTTTTATATTTGTATGTATATGAAAGGGTCTGTAGCTGGATTTTGATGTAAAATTTTCATTGTGCCATATTCAATATATGATCTACAAAATAGGTGCATTGTAATGCAGGAGATTATGTTGGAAAAAAATATTAGTTATTTAAATAAATGCTTTTTCATCATTAGGATACTGACTTCATGATGTATCTGTGTGTATTAAATTGTTTCATAACAGCATAACTGATTTTGTCAAAATTTTGGGATAATTGATACATTTACTGTTTTCTTTACAATAAGAAATAAGAGTGTTTATAATCCTGAATTTTCAAATAAGTTTCTTTCAAAATTAACTATCAATGGGTGTCAGCATTAGTATGCACTTCCACTTTTGTTTTCAGTGTTGTAAGTGGGTCTGATGGAATGGAATAAGACAAATCTGATGTGATTTGATTAATATTTTTTCTAAAGAAGTACTGTGCAAATCCATCCGTTTTGTGTAATTCAGTTTCATTTTTTTAAAAGAATTCGTCTTTTAGAGGTTATCTAAAGTTGTCTTCTAGAGGTGACATTTATAAACATATCTCAATTAAAAAACAATATAAATAAAATGAGAGTATTATTAGTGGAAATTAACTATAATAAACAAATTCACACTAACAAAAATTACAATTGTTTGTTATATGCAATGATTCACTAATCTTACCTTATTGTAGACATTAAACCATTCTGGGTGGTGGTCCATCTTGTCAGCAAACAGGGCAATGCGGGTCATGAAACCAAATGCCTTCAAACAAACAAAAAAGTTCATGAATAAATTCATCATTGTTTATAAGCAATACTTGCCCAAAATGTTGATTTAAATTGCTGTCCTAAGAAGAAATAGAAAGATAGATAGATGGAAATCAGATAGCGTTTAATCTAATTTGTTTTTAATTTACCTCTCTTTACACTGCTAAAAACAAAAAAACGGGCAAATGTTGAAAAAGTTCAAAACGGGCATTAATGTTAAAAAATAAGTAGGGAGTGTATAGGGGGAGTGTTGATGTAGAAAAAAAGAGTTTAAATTTGAGCCCAAAAATCAAAAAAAATTTCTCCATCCTCAAAACAAAAAAAAAAAACAAACTTCTCCACAATTTTGACCTTAAAATTGATTTTGACTCCTGAAAAAAGAAAAAAAAAAACAAATTCCTCATCGAAACAGAAAAAAACCAAAAAAACTTCCCTTCAATTTTAACCCCTAAAATTAAAAAAAATCTTCCCTTTGATTTTGACCCGAATAGTAAGAAATGAAAGTCCCTTTGATTTTCTCCCCAGAAATAGTTTCAACATAAGGGGAAGAAAAAATTTTGGATTTCGACACCTGAAAGTGGGAGAGAAATTTTTCTCTCCATTTTGACCTTCAAGAGAAAGAGAGAAAAAATGAATTCCAACACTTTAAACTAGAAAAAAAAATCTTACCCTCAATTTTGATTCCTGAAGATGAAGAAAAAAATTTCTCCACTAATTTTAGCCTCTGAAATTTAAAAATAAAATTCTCCCCAACATTTTGACCCCTAAAAGAAAAAAAAATTTTCCCCCTAAATTTGACTGCTAAAAGTAAAAAAAAACATTCCCCCTTATTTTAACCCCTAAAACTGGATAAAATTACCTCTCAATTAGGACCCCTTTAGAGTGAAAAAAAATCAAAACTTCCCCCCTGATTTGGACACCTAAATAAATAAATAAATAAATAAAAAAATTCCTTTTGATTTCGACCCAATAAGTGGGAAAATGAATTTCCTCGATTTTGACACCCAAAAGTGAAAAAAATCTCACCCCTCAATTTTGATCCCTGAAAGTGAAAATAAAATCTTTTGGATCATTAGAAGTCAAAATTAGAATTCCCTTTGATTTTGATCTCTAATAATGGAAAAAATTTCTCTCAATTTTGACCCCTCAGAGTGCAATCGCCTCCCACAAGAAAAAATTTACCCCTTAAAACTGGAAAAAAAATCTTTCCCTCAATATGGATCCCTAAAAGTGAAAAAAAAAAATCTCCTCCAACTTTGACCCCTAAAAGTAAAAAAAATTCCCCTCAATTTAGACCCCTACAAAAATGAAAATTCCCTTGCATTTTGGCCCTTTGAAAATAAAGAAAAGTTTTCTCCCCAAATTGGCAAATCATAAGATAATCTCAAATTTAGTCATTAGCATGAATCATTTCATCATCTCGCTGATCCCATTCCAGTTATTTTACCCTCTGAATGATCCCACTCCTGTCATTCCATCAACTAAATGATCTCATTACAAATTATTGCTTCTAAAAAACTTGGATTTTTTTCCTTTAACTTTAGACAGTTTAGTTGCATGGAAGATATTTCTGGTTCTTTTCCAACTCCTGGATGGTTGAGAATCATCACCAAAATTTAATGAGAAGAAAATTCCAAGCAAGGATAAGAGAATTTCCCTACATAAGCATCAACCTTATAATCTACAATTTATTTGGTATACAATTGATATTTATCATCATAGATTGAATTGCAAAAAGAGAAAGTGTTTATTTCTGCGACAGTGCTCTTTTGTTAACTCTTATTTTAATAACCAGAAAAATAACTGTCAATAATCATAGGTATTCTTTAAGCCACACCAGTTGCTGCTCAATCAAAGAAAAGTTGAACAAATCCTTGGAGGAAACCAACTTTTAAAAATTTTCATTAGAAGTTTTGTCAACCGATGAAGAGAGGCCAGTTATTTAATGGTTAATTACCAAATCAATAACATTAGGAGGACAGTAAATAAGACATCACCATTCAGGTTACAGAAAATAAGAAGCAAGTGGTTTTATTCAATTCAAGAGATACACTCCAAAAAGCACGCCAATCACGGTGGCTCATTAGTATGACAACAGTGAAGTAATGCGTTCACCAAAAACATGTTTAATATTCTTTGATAGCCCCTTGATAGATTTTATATTCAGAGTTATCAGTATTTAATGGGATGTCATAAAACTTCTACAAGGGATTACCTCTCTTATACTAATCCATAGACCCTCTTATGAGCTCAAATAAATGCTTGACTTTATTTTTTTTTTCTACTTGACAAAAATCTGCCAAGCTGACAAATCAAATGAAAACTTCATGTAGAATCTTGGCACATTCTGAAAAACACTTCACCTTGGGTAATAAAAGAAAGTCAGCTTACATTACTGGCTATGAGCCAACGTCATTTTCAAGTCCTTGAAAAGTATAACATATAATGATAAAATCATGGTTTTGTTGTCAGTTTTTCCATTATTCCATACATTTTTCAGAATATTGTTGTCTAGTAAATTACATCACCTAACACAATAAATTGACTCACTATACCTACAGCTGTTGAAAAAGTAATTACCCAGCAACATATATAAATCAGTTTTTCTGAACACTGATTTCCATATGGTGTTGAAATCTACTTTGTTCATTCTGCATTCAAACTCATCAGTGTTCAATACAAATCACCAGCAAAAAAAGAACACAATGGACTTGCTTTCCTATATGCCCTGATGACTTGTACAGAATTAAAATTTAGAATATCTGTATACAACAAAATCAGGACACAATGATTTTCATTTAAACTTTGTATTTGACCTTCTTTATTATTTAAAAAAAAAAAAACTAATGAAAAAACCCCCTGAAAATATGAAGAGTTGTAGAAAAACTGACAAAAAAAATAAATTTTGCTCAGGGTATGCTTTTTTTTTTTGTTTTCAATAAATACCATTTTGCTAAGATATATTTTTGTAAAATTTATCATTACGTAAATAATCATTTTTTACAGGTACCATGCTAATAGTTGATATATTCAGGTATTTATCAAAAAGAATGGATTATTTATTTTTATTGTCATCCGATGATTTTCAAGATCTACAGTAACAGAATAGAAAATAGCAGGGTAAATTAATCCACAATTCATTTCATACACATTAAATGACATCAACAACATTGATTTCATTTTATTCATTTTTTACCTGATTGAAATTTTTGAAAACAAATTCTTTGTAGATAGCATCTCTGCCTTCCACTTTGGTCCAGCCTTCTTTCATGAGAGGACACAGAACTCCATCTCTTTCTTCGTCAGTCAGTTTAGAACGCTTTTCAGCTGCCTGAAAAATAAAAAAAAGTAAAAAGTTATTTATTTGGTCCTCATAATTCTTGAAGGCTAAGAGAAAAAAAAAACTTGTGAGAAAAATCAACAAATCTAGCACAGGTTTTATTTCATTAAAACTACACAGCATTGAGTATAGTAGTTTAACACACACACATTATAAGTGTAAGTGCGTTGCTTTTGATGATTTGTTTTTCAAATCCACAAATATTTCATCATCACATATAAAATCAAATCATCAGGGAGGCATTATAGAATCTATATATCTTGCCGTTATTTCCATTTTATTGTTAATTTCATCGGATCATGTTATCATAATTAAAAATTTTGGTCAGATTGGATTTTGATGAAATACAGTCAAGGTATACTGTATAGCGATACCTTAACTAAAATGAGTATGGGCAGAAAAAAATTAATTATGAGACCTTGAACATGCAATTTTGAACAGTTTTAGGCTCAAATTAACCATTACTCTACAAGTCTTTTGATTGGAAGTGTAGCTAGAGAATTTGAAAAAATAAAAATTGATTCCCATAAAACCAAGTAGTAATGGTTTCCAACAATACAAGATACATCTGGGTAAATCTGTCCAAAGAAAATTCTGTTGACATATCATTTCAAACAGGCATTAATTTAAATGATAAAGACAAAACTTTTGACATTACTTGCATCAATTCCATTTATGATTTATAGGTGATTGAAAAGTATTTCACACAGGTTAGTTATTTTCTTTAAAAATCAACCTAAAAGTATTTCAATTGAAAATAAAATGAAGATTATTTAATACAGTATATAAATATTGTTAATTTCACCAAAGATAATATTAGAATTAGATCATTTTTTTTATTATTGCCTTTTAATTCATGATGCAGTCTCTACTATGTCTCTGCAAAGTAGGAAGCAAAAAAATGCTGGTAATGGCATTCAAAATCTAATTATCCCATGACCTAGTAGATCATCAGAGTACCAGTTCTAGGTCTGTCATGGCATTTCTTGAGGCAATACCCATCTCCTCCCCAAATAACAAGCACCAGGTTGTATTGGGTTACATGTCACCAGTGGCAGAGAGTAATCTTTAACCTGACCAGTTGGGTAGGGCCATCTTAAGAATATTTGAGACCCATGAACAAAGTAATGTACTAAGCTTCTAACGTATTAAGATTTAGGTTTTATTTTGCAAATTGAATTTCAGGGCCCTTAAAAGTGCATGGCTCCTGGATAACTACCCAGTGTCCCTATACAAAAGATGACCCTGCAGTTGGATGAGGTGAATCTATGCTTTCTGCAAGGACATTAGTCTGAGGTGGATATGAACTACTTCAGCTGAAATTTGAACTTGGTATGCCAATTCCATGCTGTTAACCATTAAGCTAAATTGGCACCTCAAATAACAGCATTAGATATTATTAAAATAGACATGTAAAGAATAAAATGCCAGGTATGTGACATTTTGCAGGAAATGTAATAAGTTGTGAACACATTTAGATATGATTGTTTTAGACTAATGAGACAATGGATGTAATCAAAGCAAAACTCACAGAGACAATAAATTGCAAAGAAGTTCTTACATATCTTCCGAATAAACAATTTCTAATTTCTATGAAAACAAAGAACAATGAACTTGAAACTTTTCCAGCACTAGTAGGTTTTGTTAAACAGGACAAGCTTCTATTTCAAGTGTAGAACAAAATTTTGTTAGACAGGGTGTATTAATCATTATCTATGATACGGTCAGACTATTGTGTTCTATATGTTCATTTGTACACAACATTTTGGTCATGTACCTTCTGGCCTTCATTGGGTCTTGATGGTTCTAGAATATGGAATTACTACTCAGAGCACATACTCAATTGAACTGAACCCATCATGTCCATTTTCTGTATATTCCGGTTATGAAAACTTCCCATTCAAACCAGAATGCCTGTCATATACATGTATAATTTGTATCCTTGTATACAGTTTTATAGCTAAGCTGATATTTTTTTAATAAAATAATTGCATGGAGATTGTATACATATACGTAATATACAAAACAAAATACAATGAAATGTAGCATACATCACTATCATAAAATATAACATTCACATTACATACCACATCATAAAATGTACGATAAATTACATACCATATCAAAAAGCAGCCCAGAGCTAAAAACAAATAATGGTCAGTTGCAATTCAAATCAGACCAGAACTGGTATCTTTTCAATCCAACTTAATGAGATTCTTTTCAATGAATCTATTTTGCTTTTCCATTCATAAGCCAACCACTCCATATTCAACTTCACTAGTTAAAAGCTATATAATTTCTGGTAAACAATGGTTTCCATGGTAGCAGTGGTCAGTTTATGTAGAGACACTCAAGAAATTGGCCTGCTGATTTATATAAATGGAATATAGTAACATTAAAATGAAATTTATAATGTTGTTTATGAATCAAGAGTATCAAGTATGATTAATATTCACCATGGATTAAGTGTATTAATAAGGAATGAGACAACATTGAAAAAAAAAAAAATGATGTGTAAAATGATTTTTCATCATTAGACTATGGACTTATTGATGTAATTATATATATTTTGAAGCTGGATATCATTTTGGAGAATTTATGATTAGATAGGCTCTTCAGGACAAATTTACATCTAAGATATTTTATAAACAAACAAGTATCTGCTTTTTTCTCTTTTGTTGAAAGGTAATCTAAAAAGTAAGATCAACACGTCCTGGGCCAGCGTGGCAGGGCATGGCCCATCACTCCCCATGATTTGCACACCAAATATTATATCGTCCGTTCCAGCTGGGACCTCGGTACCAAAAGGCCCAGCCACATCACTTGCTTTGGGTGGGGGTGATGTGCTCCAAGGGCGACTACCCAAACACTACACCAAGAGCGCGTCAGTTCCCACTGGGTCATCGGCCCCAAAAGACTCAGCCACATCACTTACTTTGGGTAGGGGTGATGTGCTCCGAAAGCGACTACCCAAATCCTTCACCAAATCCTTCACCAAGGGACCACATGTTCCTACTGAGTCACCGCTCAAACAACGACCATTTCAACAGAACTCTAAGACTGTCAACAAGAGGACAAATTTATACATAGGCACATACAACATCAGAACACTGTCAACTGACATGCACCTAACTGATCTAGAAAGTGAAATCAGAAATGTCAAATGGGACATCATAAGCATTAGTGAGGTAAGAAGACCCGGAGAAGAACTAATCGAACTGAGAAGCAGACATCTTCTTTACAGCTACGGTAAAGAGAAAGTAAAACAAAGTGGAGTTGGCTTTCTCATCAATAAGGACCTGAAAGACAAAATAACTGGCTTCAAAGCCATCTCTGACCGAGTAGCTAGCGTCACCATACAACTTTCAAAACGATACAAACTCAATATAATCCAAGTCTACGCTCCCACTTCGCAATCAACCCAACAAGAAATAGACAACTTCTATGATGACTTGAACTCCCTACTCCAAGACACCAGAAAACACTTCAATGTTATCATGGGAGACTTCAACGCACAGGTAGGACAAGGAAATGAAAATTGCGTCGGCAAATTTGGATACAAAATACGCAACGAGAGAGGAAAAGATCTTGTAAACTTTGCAACGGCTAATGGATTCAAAATCATGAACACCTTCTTCAAGAAAGGACCCAATAGGAAATGGACGTGGAAGAGCCCCAATCACGAAACAAGGAACGAAATAGACTACATCCTAACGGACAAAAACGATATCGTTAAGGACATCCAAGTCCTAAATCAAGTCAATGTAGGCAGCGAACACAGAATGGTACGATGTAAAGTACAAATAAACACCAATAAAGAACGCAGGAAAATGTTCCATACAAAACCGCAGCCTCTAAACATACCAAAAGAGCACGTTCAATCTTTCAAGCTCGAATTGAAAAACAGATTCAGAATTCTTACTGAACAAGACAACACCAACATCAACGAACTAAGCAACAAAATGACATCGTCAATAATTGAAGTAGCCTCTACATTCAAGCCAATGAACAAACAACCCATTAGCAAAATCTCGGATGAGACTAGAAATCTCATGGAAAAACACAGAAACCTCAAGCCACCGACAACAACGAGAGAGAAAATTGAAGAGGCTGAACTAAACAAATTAATCAAAAAGAAACGAAGAGAAGACAGGAGGAGATACACGACGGCAGTCATTGAATCAACTCTTGAAAAAGGTCGAGGCTTCAAAGCTATAAACAAACTCCTCAACTCGGGACGAAGGCAAATAACTAGCATACTCGAGGAAAATGGAAACCTAACAACAGACAGAGACAGGATTGTCGAACGTGCCAAAGAATTCTACCAAAAACTTTATTCGTCCAAACAAGGACTACAAAACGATGAGCAAGATATGCAAGACACAAGCAATCAACTCAAGGACTTCCCAAAAGTAACCCCGTGGGAGGTGAAAGAAGCCATTAAACAGACGAAGAAAGGAACTGCCCCTGGGCCAGACAACATCACCATCGACCTACTCCGAAAAGCAGGTAAAATCATCACTAGGAAACTGGCTGTCCTCTTCAACTTGTGTCTAAAACACAGTAAAGTCCCAGATGATTGGAACACTGCTATCATAATGCTTTTATATAAAAAAGGAAACCCGAAAGACCTCAACAACTATAGGCCTAAAAGCCTACTCAACTGTGTATACAAACTTTTCACAAAGATCATCACCAACCAAATCACAAAAACACTCGATGAAAACCAGCCACGTGAACAGGCTGGCTTTAGAAGAAGCTACTCGACCATGGACCACCTGCACTCGATAAATCAACTGAAAGAAAAAACAGCAGAGTATAAACTACCACTTGCCGTAGCATTTATCGACTTCAAAAAAGCGTTCGACTCAGTAGAAATCCCTAAGGTCATGGAGGCCATCAGTCGGCAAGGTGTAGATCCAGTATATGTTGAAGTGCTGAAACATATATACAATCACGGCAGCTCATTTATCAGGCTACATAAAGACTCGGACCCCTTCCAGCTCCAGAAAGGAGTAAGACAAGGTGATACCAGCTCACCTAAACTCTTCACAGCCTGCCTCGAGATGATCTTCAGAAGGCTAAACTGGGAGAGTAAAGGAATTAAAATAGATGGCAAGTATCTGAGCAACCTCAGATTCGCAGACGACATAGCCCTTTTCGCAGAGAACCTACACGACCTCCAACTAATGATAGATGAACTAAATGAAGAGAGCAAGAAAGTCGGCCTACACATGAACTTCAGCAAGACGAAGATCATGTGCAACAACCACATTGGAGATAAAAACACTAAGATCGAAATCGAGGACACAGAACTCGAGAAAGTAGACCACTACATCTACCTAGGGCAACGAATCTCCATGAGACCCTCAAAAGAAGAAGAAATCAAGCAAAGAATCACACTAGGATGGCAAGCCTTTGGCAGAGCTAGCTCAACCTTCAAAAATAATAAGATCCCATTAATCCTAAAGAGAAGGGTGTGTAACCAATGCATCCTCCCAATAGTCACTTATGGAGCTGAAACATGGAACTTAAGCAAGAGACAGACCCGTAAGCTGAGAACCATGCAACGTGCACATGAAAGAATAATGCTGGGCCTCACATGGAGAGACCACAAAACAGCACAGTACATCCGGGAAAAGACAAGAGTTAGAGACATCATAGAATCCATAAAAAATCTCAAATGGCAGTGGGCTGGCCATGTTGGAAGAATGGCAGACAATCGATGGACATCACGACTCACAACATGGATTCCACGAGACCACATGTGCAACCGAGGCCGGCAAAATGTTAGATGGAGAGACGAGCTAGACAAGTTCAGGAGGTACTGGCTCCGTGACGCCCATGATAGAGAAGTGTGGCAAATCCTGGGGAAGGTCTATGTCCAACGACGGACGCTAAAAGACTGATGATGATGATGATGGTGAATCTAAAAAGTAAGATCACCCAAGAAAAGTTAATTGAGAGATATTCAAAGAGATAAACTTATGGGTACTGGATTACTTTTTAGAGTATATGTCAGAGTTAAATCCATTCACATAATAAACTATGTATGCGTACACTTTTGTTTGCAGTATTTTTCGAGAAAGATTATTATAAAATATTCATAGAGTAGTATCTATTACTTTTTTTCTGCACATACATTTAAAAAGAAAGGTTCATTCTGCTTGAACATAAACAAAAAATGCAATTGCAAAATGATTTAAATACTGCCAACACGGGTAAACTAATAGACAAACATCTGTCTCCCTACTTATTTGAGCCTTTGAATGAAGGGAAACCATTATCACTTATTCAATAAGGTCTATTACATGTATTTTGATATAAAAATGAGTAGACAACTCAAAAGTTCAAAAGCTTGAATTTTCTTTTCTTTTTTTAAAAAAATTACTTGATTGCAATATTTGTTTACCTTTTTGTTTTATTCACAGCAAATAAGAATTACTTACATATATATATGTAATATAAATCTGAGCAGTACTTTTTAATGGAGTAAGATCTATTTACACTAAACTGAGTTGAAGAAGAAAAAAACTCACTTGAGTTTCATAAACATATGAAAGATACTGGTAAAATAGAATTCTACCACATATCACATATTCACCAAATATAATCTTTCAAAAAAATTCACATGCAGCAGAGTTCTCTATCAAATACATAAGGTTTAGTTCAGGAGTGTCTAATGCATTTACTAAAGTCGGGTAAATGAAGTGTGAGTACATAGTATAGGAGCCAGATAGCATAACTATGATCAATTTGTGACCACATCAGGTGAGTTTCATAAAAATAAGAAATGTACATTTACTTTACTCTCATACTCGTGGGAGGCTCTTAAAAAGTGTTTGTGCCACATGCTGAACCACAAAAAATATCTTTGAGAAAAGGCTAGTCCAATAACTGCCATTCATTCTTAAAATGAGTGGATAAAAATCACCAATTGTAATAAATGTTTATGAAACAAGATCAATGTAACGCCCATGATCATTAGCATTAGTGATTGGACCATCAAAATACAATTCTGATATCTTTAGTTTTTGGTTGTTGAGTTCTTGCTTTATTCAGAAGTTTGATTAAGAGGTTAAAGGAGGGATGAGGTTTTTATTTCAGTCAAATCATCAGACTAACACTAGCATCTCTGACAAGTTGCCAGTACCCCAGTAAATTCTGCCCCTAACTTTTCTGCTGACACAAACTTGGTACTCCTCACCAGTGTGCTTTATGGCTAATGGATCACTCTTTTATACATATTTGTAGGTGAAACTACATAATTACAAGTATACATATACCACATGCTTTGCTTTCATTAAACCATGTTTAACAGTGATATGTTGTACAGACACATACTACCATGCACTGTTGAGATACAAAATATTACAATAGATAACCAATCATTTTTTTAATTTTAAAGGCATCTTGTTTAAACATAACATAATTTCATAAGCAAAATTGTAAAATTACAATGGTTGATCTATATTTTTATAAAATCATTCAATTCCCAAATTCTGAAACTGTAAGTTTAACAAACTCATTCCTGAATTACTTCATTAAACCTGCACTTCAAATTAATAAGGCAATGTCCTTAGATATGTTCAGTGTTTAATGTTTACAGCACAAGAATGATTAGTTCTTTTAAATGTTTCATGGAACCAAGTTGAAATCATTTTGATAAATAAAAACTTGTAGATTAGCCTTTTGCAGGGATGACCAAACTTGTTCAATGTAAGAGCCATATAAACTTCAAATGCTTCAGAGTTGCAAGACTTGAATTAGCATTTTGTTCTTGTTGTTACATACACATTTTGTAACAAAAATTTTCTTTGAATATTTCAGCTGAACTGTTTGTATTTTCAGATAATTGCTAAATTTTCTGTATCTTTTGAGTCCAAGGGACGAGCAATCACAATTCAGGTAAGAGAAGGAAAACTGTTAGTTTTAAGTGCAAGCATGAAGTATGTACAATATCCAGATAAATATCAATGAGTAAAAAATCAATACCAAAATGTTACTAGCAAAAGAAGCGTATATTTCAAGATATATTCAATTTCAAATACTTGGGGAAATTTTTTTTCCAAAATGTGACTGTTCTTGTTCATTATTTGGTCAGTTTTTCACCCCACTTTTTTCTGAAAGAAAAATCATTGTATCCAATCTGGTCCAGTCTGAAGTTAGCTTTGCAATGCACCATTATAAATAGAGAAGAGACTGGTGAGCAAATGGCACCTAATGTTGCCATTATTGATTTCTAATGACTAGGATCATTTGACAGAAGAATATTGACCTGGTTAAGCTGCTGAACAACTTGAAATGGAAATGGCTGCTGCTGATAGAATCTCAAGTCACAGCCATGTTATACATAGAATGGAAGAATTAGAAAGAAAAAAGCTGGATGTTTGGTTAGAGTTGAGGCAGGTTTATTTGATTCATGCCAAGTTGATCATTACAAAATGGGACAACTTTTGTTATTTGGCTGCAGTATAATTAAACAGCATGAAAAAAAATCAATTCTGCTTGTTCTTTTAGTCATCAAGCAACCTGAGACATATATTGGAAATCTTTGGAAAAAAAACCCTAAAAAGTATCAACATTCAAACCAGCATACAAAGTAAAGTTTTAAAGGTTTTCATCATTGTGCTACTAG
>OY735207.1:28618346-28658346 GCA_963457665.1 Thysanoteuthis rhombus | reverse complement strand
GTGATTAGTTTAACAATAGATTCTTCACATAGAAGCACTGTAATACATTTGTAACAGTGGTTTTCACTGGATCAAAGTTGAGCGATATTTTGCCTCTAAGAGTTATAAATGGGTGACTATTTCAAAATAGCTCATCGTAATATACACTTGTTCATTAAGATCAGTATCAGGTTTATAGAAACAGTCTTACTTGTAGCCGATATCTTTGGCTTGTCGGATATGAAATATTATACATATAATAAAAGCCCTATTCTGCCAGCAACACTTGCTTCATTTCCCCATCACTGAAAAATCCTCTTCCTGATTTTTAATGTACAACATACAGATTAAATGTTGAAATTTGTGCAAAAGATCTCAGGTGAAAAATTGTAAAATTCAGTTTTTAATCATAAAATCTTTACATTTATTGCTTACCTATAACTGGTTCAAATACAGTCAGTGCTAAAATTCAACCATGGTTATTATTTTATCTCTTTTACAACTCCATTACTAGTATTCGCTTTGCCACTATATGTCATTGGAGTGAATGAAAATTTATGTCATAATTGTTAAATAAATCTTACCCATGATATCACATCTTATCTTGATGACTGATTTTAGACAAATGCCTTTTTTCTATTAGAAAGATGGATCGGTATTCTACTGCAATGTTTTGGAATATATATTGGTTTTCAATTTGCACATCTTTTGTTGAAAGCATCCACTTCATTCAGTATTGGTATAACTAATTTTTCATTTTGGATAACCTATCAATCTATCTTGATGTGTGGCCAGAGATGAATCT
The DNA here is from genome assembly GCA_963457665.1 of Thysanoteuthis rhombus. Lineage (NCBI taxonomy): Eukaryota > Metazoa > Mollusca > Cephalopoda > Oegopsida > Thysanoteuthidae > Thysanoteuthis > Thysanoteuthis major. The sequence goes on along the minus strand of OY735207.1, from coordinate 28,657,562 downwards.
CTGATCCTAATCTGAACTACAAGTCCCAGTATAAGAGAATAAACAGAATGATTACCTTTTTGTAATTGAAAAAAATCAATTGATTAATGGAACCGTCTATGAATTACGTTTTGAAAACACTATGGTGTTATATAATTCCTGAAGTACAAATAATTGGGAATGTAATGTGTATGCGATGGACTGACTATAACAAAACCAACAAAAAAAAAAAAATAAATGAATAAAAGCACAAATTAGCCTTAGGATTAAACGGGATCTATCTCAATCCATTTTCTAACATTTAACCTTTTATATTACAAACAAAATCTAGAAATATGTTTCATTTTTAACTGAATACTTTGCTTTTTAATTCCTCCTTGAATAATGATTCTAACATTTTTTCTTCAATCATCTGATTCAAAGCGCAAGGATTTCAAAAATAAAAGCAATTAGTGATCATATCATAATAGTTGACTCAGACATTCTTTTGTCATTTCTTGTTGATACTTCCAAAGGCAGAATGATAATAAAGCCTTGACAAATTGAGTACTGAGTGAAAAGAAATTGCAATTATTTATACTGAACAATTTTTGAGTTCATAGATTATAAAATAAGAAAATCAAATTGAAATAGGTCAAAATTATTCCGATAAATTCAATCTTAGCCATCAATGAGTTCAAGTCAATTTGATTTTCATAGAATAATGCCAAACAAATAATAAACTTATAAATCTGTGTCAATACAAAGTATGATGGAAAAAGTTTTTTCCGAAGTAATATCAACTTGAAATTTGTCTAAAATTTAAGCAATGAAATCCTACCACTTTATCTGGTTCTTGTATTGTAGCTCATGTTCTGTTGTACCAGAAACATTCTGGATGTTAATGAGAGCTAACAACACAATTATATAGATGTAAACATTATAATAGTTTACATCACTATTACATAAAACAGCTGGCTGTTTGTCACAGTGTCCCATCTTAAACATTGGTGCGGCGCAACCAAACTTGGAATGTATACTCTAATCAAAATTATTATATACATCTATAATAGTATATGCTAGCATGCACACACCATCATGTAGATGTGCATGTGTGTACCATCATGTAAATATGCTTACATGTATACATCATCACGTAGATATATACATCAATGCCTAAGATCATTAAAACCATTATACAATTGACGAGAAATACAAAAGAATTCAATCAATAAAGTAAAAAGCAAGTATATTTTTATACTAAGATGCAGTAAACAGATTGAATTAAGAAAATATTTTAAATATTCAATGATGCTTCCTTTTTAAATAGAATATAAAAAGTTGTGGACTACAGTGCAGTGTTGCAAATACATGCACACAACATATTGGTGCAAATGAATTCACATGCAACTTTTCATAATTCAAAAGTAAGAACTCATAGTTCAGTGCTCCAGTAAATCTAAATCACGGTGCAAATGAAATTAATGCAGATGGTTGAGGTAATATGTAATTCAGGCAAGGAAGTAGGCAGAAATATCAAATACACAGGTTACAAAGGACAAGTGGTCATTATGCAGGTGTTTCTTAAGCGTCTATGGTGGTCAGGCCACTAAGGGGGTGAGATTTGTAAGAAAGTATGAAGATAGAGAGAAAGAGAGAGGAGAGGCAGACTCACTCCGACATCCATGATTGTGTTTGTCAAGTCAAACACAGCAGCACAGCACAAATGAATGAAGTCAGCACGACCAAGCATCGTAGTCATGAAGTGAAGATGGCTGCTGCTGATGCTGTTGGGGAGGAGAGAAAGAGAATTGCGAGAATATAGTAGAATTAACAGGAGAGAAACGAAAAGGAGCAGAAAGGAACGAAGACAACCGTTTGAGGCGGGGGTCGGGGATACAAAATAATGTTGATTACAGAAGGAGAAAAAGGTGGCATAAAAAGAGAGAGTAAGAAATGGTGGGTGCAGAGTAAAAAAAAAGATAAGTGTTTACCACCTTGTAAACCGTGATCATCAAGATGAAAAAAAAAAGAAGAAAGAAAAAAAAGAAAAAAGGTAGAGATGAAGGAAGAAGGAGAAATCAAAGAAAAGGGTGGAGGAGAGGGAAGGCAGAATGAATGGATGAAGTAGAATGAGAGGACGAGAAAAAAAAGAAAGTGATTTAAATTCATTAATAGATAAAAAAAATCGCAGTAGTAGGAACGCAATTATCAGTATGTGCTGAGGCAAGAGCACAAGTTTTTTTTTCTCGCAATTATCAAAATAAAAAATTAAAAAAAAAAAACAATATGTGAGTTAGAAAAGAATCGATCTTCACTCGAACGCAAAGAAGGAAAGAAAATTCCTTGAAGATAAAAGAGAGTAAATGTGAAACCTAAAATAAAATTAAGAACAGGCTAGGGTTAAGAAGGTGAACGATTCCTGAATCTTGAATCCAATAAAGGATAAAAATGCGAAGCAAGAAAGATACCTAAGAAAGATGCTAAATAATGCAATCCAGCCACGATTATGAGTGTCACTGCTATTGAGCCAATAGTCCTACTGCTGCTACCACTGCTTCAACTATTAACTGTTTTATAATACAACTAGGTGGGGCACCCAGTTTTTCCCCGGGGGGGGGGGGAGCTCCAAATCTAACAACACTTGAAAGCAAATATTTTATTCAGATTTCATTAAATCAAAAAAGTATGCATCCCACTTCCTTACTGGTCGGAACAAGCACACACTCCCAAGCAGACCCCCACCTGCAGACCAGCACACACTGTTGGGCAGGCCTAGGTATCCATTCCTGAAACCTTAAAAATTAATATTTCTCTGAACTGAGAATACATGTACTCACTTTTGGGATCAGTAGTTTGCACATCAAAGCAGACTATCAGTTTTAGATTGTGCCCATATTTTATTGATGTGTTTAGGCTGCGATTAGGGTGTCAGGGTTTTTGCTCTAAGAAAAACATGTTTTATTGTCAGGTTAGGGTTTGATTATTAAAAAAAACTGGCATGAGTACAGAATATGAATGATTGAAAAGAAACTGACAAATAAGGGAGGTAAAAATAGATTTTACTCTAAATTGAATTATGGTAACCTCAGAGGTCAGCCCTCTACTGAGCCTACATTAATCCTTGGATCGATTTATCCTTGTGCACAAACTTACAGCCTGAGATTTGAAAATACTAAAATTGATTTGACCCTTAATTTTTTCCCTTCAGATCAGCATTTCTGGAAGGTTCACATGTCAAATAGATTGAAAGCATATAAAATTGTAAGAAAACAAATTAAATTTTATCAGGGTTTGAACTTGGTATGCTGATAACATTTGTACTCTTTTGGGGCATGCGCTGTGTCACTTGGAAAGTTCTTGAACATACACCTCCTTGAAAATCTGTAAAAAATCCTGAAATCATCAATAATAATATCAACGTCGCGATTGTATACCACGGCCATTTGGTTGGAATGGTCTCATATTTCCTCTTCTCACTTAAGTTAGATGTAATATTTAAAGATTATCATTATTATATATTTGAATTATAACTACCTCCCCTTGTGTTATTCAAACTTATTCAGTACCTTGTGTATGGAGAACTTCTTTGTCATGATAAACAAAAATGCAAGGCCTTTCTGTCTAATATGAATTTTAACTTTAGGTAAATGCTCATAGATAAGCAGCCTATTCTTTTGATGTATTTATGAAAAAAATAGGAATTAAATGAAATCTAACTTTAAATTTCAAAATATACATATACTAAGATGATAAAATGAAATTAAAAAAGTTTTTTTTTTCAAAATCAATCAGGTGTCACTGCTGACACACATATGAAAAGTTATTCTCTGATTTCAAAAGCTGGGGAGAATCTCCCAACTCATAATACAGAAATGAACAATTGTTGTTGGATAGGGCACTTTTTGTGAAATATTTTGATACTACACAGGAGTTTATCATTATCAATTATTATTAAAATGCATGGAAATTTTTGATGGAAGTTTCGAAATTGATTTTTTTTTCAAATTTGACAGTGTGAATTCACTTGCATTTTTTTTAATGAAATTGAAGATTAAACTCGTACTAACTCCAGTTGGTGTGTTTTGACCATTGTATAAACATTTTGCTGTAAAACTGGTTGGAGATGAGAGGAAACAATTTTTCTTTACTTATGTATGACATCACAAATAAGGAGCAACTTTCCTCGTGTACTCACTCAGTTACCCAGTCCCTTTGTATCCAAGAAGACTTTCTTGGTTTTTACAAACTGACACATAAAAAGTGACAAGATAGTGTTTGTAATAAAAGATAAAAGAATGCAGTATTTTTTTATCCAACTGCAGGGGGAAAATGTATGGTGCAAGCAACATGCTGGGAAAAATCAGGTGATGTTTCCCAAATTTGACTAGGCATCCAAGAGCCTTGGTTAACCATTGCCATGGGCATTCCTCAAGTTTATCAGAGGAGGACATCACATCTGAATGTAAAATTCTTGGTGATACAAGGGGAACTGTAGGTGAAAAATTCATTCTTGTTAAGTTCTCCCCAAAATGAGAAAAAATGCTTGTTTTCATCAAAAAAACATTGAAAGAGAAATTGTGTATGAACTGATCATGCTTCATCTTCTTAGAAGATACTTGTTAATTATAATCAACTGTTGGATTTCCATGTCATTTTAGTCTTTCACTCAGACTGAGGTGTGAGAAGTGAGAAGATGGCAACTATTAATAGACAATAGCTTGCTAACCTCACTGTACAGACTTTTGAAGGGATGCAAGATGAAGCTTTCTTCAAATTGAACTGTAGTTGCAAAATTAAAACAACACTCATTGGTGGAAGCACTATTTCTTGACCTTTGAACTGTCTTCAACCATGAACAATACTGCTGGCAGATAAATGTTTTCCATAGAAAGTAAGCAATATTTTCCCAAAGTAATTTTCTCAGAAAAAAATTTCCTTGAGATCAATCCTTTTTTTAAAAGAATTTTAAAACACAACTTCAATTTTGCAAGTGATAGATCCATCGGTTATGGTAGAATCGATATTTTTTTTTCAGTTAAAAACACACATCTCAGCTTCAATCTGCTTAGAAACCAAGTGACTACGAAAAATATATTTTCTTTTTTCAATTTTCAAATGAGAATTCATTTATCACCATACATTTTAAAAGAGCATTAAAAAGTGTGCTAGAAAAAATTATGAATAAAATAGAAAGATAAATAAAAATCGAATGCAAAATTCAAAATAACTCAATAATTGTGAAATATTTTTGATTTAGTGATATTTCATTATTCTGTATGAAAATAGGTTAAAAATGATCAGTACCAAATATTTAACATTCTTTCTTAATGAATGATTGATAAAAGTGGCACAAATGCTTTGCTAGGAACTTAACATTTTTGTTAAAATACTTACTCCTAGTATTGTCAAAGAAGCGTAATTGCTGATAAAGTTATGGTATTCATATAGTCCCTATTCAACCAGGTGCAAACGATGCTATCTAATCATATTTCAAAAAGAAAACTATGTTCAGAATTCCAAGGATGGCCTAGCTCCCCGGTCAGCGGCTATTGCCTTGAACAATTCAGCTATTGAGCTACCCTGCTTTGAAAAAATAGATGAACCTTTAAATACAAGCTTACGAATTATTGAAGAAAAACAAATTGATAAATAAACATTGACCCCCTCAGATGTGTGTAAGTCTAAGTAAATAGTGCAAGCACTTTCCCTGGATGGTTGTAAGTCAGACAAATTTTTCCTCTGAAGTGTTCCTATGCTATGTTTTACCATAAAAAAAAACCTAGTGCATTGTCACCTCTACTCTTTTATTCAGTGTTAATTTAGATGTGATTTTTCACTTTTTTGATTCAAAGTCACTCTGAAATTGAAAAAAAAAAGCAAAAAAAAAAACATTTAAATTGATAACACCACACTCACAAATTTCAAAAGAGGAAAAAAAAAAAAGAAAAAAAGAAAAACATTTAAATTGGCGCCACTGATTTTATTCCCCAACAAATTTTCAAAACAAAATAGAAAACAAATACATAACCATATTTTAAAAATGAAATATTGGTAAAAAATGATGATAAAAAATTTTTTTCAGAAAAGATGTTCAGAAAAAAGACTCATTGGAAAAATATTACAAAATACAAATTTTTTTTTTTTCCAAGTGAAATTTTCACTTGGCTCCTTCACTGTGGGTTGGGGGGTAGACACAAAGGTTCTGAGAATGCCCTTAATGTTGTTTGCTTTTTATCAGTAGATTTGATGATAGCAAGTTAAAAGCTTCCTGAACCAGTTGATCAATATTGGTAAACCTTTCAACAATTGGGTCCATATTTCCAGGGCTTCATTCACTTGCAAACACACGCACTAAATCCTTCAGAGTGAACTCTTTCTTTGGCTTCTTTTGTCCTCCTCTAAAATTGTTTCTGCTTCTATTTCAATCACCTTTTAGTTTGCCAATTCCTTCATTCACAATCTAATGATTCTTCCACATTTTCCACTTCAGCTTCTTATTCAAGAAATTTTGCAAGATCTACAATATTCGCATTAATTTAGCCAAGTGATCCTCTTTATCAAAGACTTTTAATGTGTATACGTAGCATTGGAGACATTTTTTTTCCAAATTCCATTCATACATCTTGGTCACATCCTCCCATGCTGCTGTGATATTCTTCATGCAGCAGGCAAGTATGTTGTAATGTTTCCAATAATCATGCATTGCTATCTACTCATAATCAGTTGCTGGCTTGTGCAAATGGGGATAGCAAGTAATAAGCTTTAAAAGTATTAAAGCACATTGAACCCATTGGCTGAATGATAAAGGTTGCATCAAGAGGCAAATAAATAACTTCAACTTCAGGATGAAGATCATCCAAATGAGGGAGATATCCAGGGGTATTATCTAAAAATAATTAAATCTTAAATGGAGCACTTTTTTCTGAGCAATATTGCCAAACACTAGAAATAAAACAGCTTTTTAAAAAAAGTCTTCAAACGATGTCTGAGTCATTCACAATTTGTGATTGGATCTGTAATGGAGAAGCAGAGTGTGCTTATTAATGTTTTTGAATGCATGGGGGCTCTTGGGAGGGTAAACCAAGAAAGGCTCAAGCTTAAAACCAGCAACATTCCCTCCTAGTAGTAAAGTTACCCAGCTTTTAAATGTCTTAAATCCAGGCATCAATGTTGCTCAGGTAGGTATCCTTCTTGACTGATTAATGCACCATCCCTTCCCAAAAGAGTCCAGTTCCATCAATTGAATATTTTCTCAGATAGGCATCTTTCTTCACGGAATAATGCATCAAAACCTTCAATGAACTTTTCAGCACCTCCAAAATCCCACATGAAAAAAAAAAAAAAACTTTTTTAACAGACTTTTTACAGAGATCACAAATTCAGGACCCATAAGAATTGACAAATTTTTTTCTTCTCCAAAATTCGACCTGAAGTTGTATTCTGTGGATGCTGCTGATTCTAAATATGCCTTTGTTTTTCCTCAGTGATGCATAGTTTGACTTTTAAGAGTGCAAATATACACACATTTTAATACTTAATAATATGAATTTACTTTGGCATCAGTTACTTACTTGTACTTCAGAAAAGCCTGTCCAGTACCTTTATTCAAATCCATACATCATACTGGGGTCTGGTAGGGTTAACCTAATCACAGTATGGACATGAGAAACAACGGAAAATGGATCCCAGTCTAATGGAATACATTGCAAAAAAAATTATTGATCAAAGGAATAAGGGAATAAAGTGAAATAAGATAAAACTTCAGCTAACTTTTCTTGAAGAATTAAAATAAGGAATAAAGAACCAATTAGAATTTTTTTTAAATCCATGTTAAATTTAGGTTGTTTATTATGAAATTGCTGGTGAATGAAATGAATTTTTAAAAATTACATTTTTTTCATCAAAATATTTTACTTCAGACACATTTATTCTGTTTTAGCAACAAGATTTCAACATTTAAAGAGCTGATAAATTCATTGACCTAAAATTCATTTTCTTCAGAATTCTTCAAAGTGAAAATTAGCCCTAATGAATCATTTGGAGATCTTTGTTCTAAGGTTCTCATAAAATAGATGCGATTTACAAATACAGTACACACCGTGGGAAGAAGAAGATGTTTATCTTGACAACTGCTTTGGAAGAAGCTCTTTCAGTATATTTCTCACGTGATGGTCAATAGGTGCCATCAATTTCGCTCTTGAAGTCAGGCTGCAAATATCAATAAGAGGTTCTAATTATTGTGAGCATGGTAATTTTATCATTATGACTTCATCATGATCAGTCTTTTAACGTCCGTCGTTGGACATAGACCTTCCCCAGGATTTGCCACACTTCTCTATCATGGGCGTTGCAGAGCCAGTACTTTCTGAATTTGTCTAGCTCATCTCCCCATCTAATATTTTGCCAGCCTCGGTTCCGCATGTGATCTTGAGGGATCCATGTCGTGAGTCGCGATATCGGTTGTCCGCCAATCTTGCAACATGGCCAGTCCACTGTCATTTGAGATTTTTAATGGATTCTATGATGTCCCTGTCTCTTGTCTTTTCGCAGATGTACTGTGCTGTCTTGTGGTCTCTCCATGTGAGGCCCGGCATAATTCTTTCATGTACATGTTGCATAGTTCTAAATTTGCAAATCTGTCTCTTGGTTAGGTTCCATGTTTCAGTTCCATAAGTGACTATTGGGAGGATACATTGGTTATACACCTTTCTTTTAAGGATTAATACGATCTTATTTTTGAAGGTTGAGCTTGCTCTGTCAAAGGCTTGCCATCCTAGTGTGATTCTTTGCTTGATTTCTTCTTCTTTTGAGGATCTCATGGCGATTCGTTGTCCTAGGTAGATGTAGTGATCTACTTTCTCCAGTTCTGCATCCTCGATTTTGATCTTAGTGTTTTTATCTCCAATGTGGTTGTTGCACATGATCTTCCTCATGCTGAAGTTCATGTGTAGGCTGACTTTCTTGCTTTCTTCATTTAGTTCATCTATCATTAGTTGGAGGTTGTGTAGGTTCTCTGCAAAAAAAACAATGTCGTCTGCAAATCTGAGGTTGCTCAGATACTCGCCGTCTATTTTAATTCCTTTATTCTCCCAGTCTAGTCTTCTGAAGATCATCTTGAGGCAGGCTGTGAAGAGTTTGGGTGAGCTGGTATCACCTTGTCTTACTCTTTTCTGGAGCTGAAAGAGGTCCAAGTCTTTATGTAGCCTGATAAAGGAGCTGCTGTGATTGTATATATGTTTCAGCACTTCAACTACTGGATCTACACCTTGTCAAGTTATGGCCTCCATGACCTTAGGGATTTCTACTGAGTCAAACGCCTTTTTGAAGTCAATAAATGCTACGGCGAGTGGTCTTTTATATTCTGCTGCTTTTTCTTTCAGCTGATCTATCAAATGCAGATGGTCTGTGGTCAAGTAGCTTCTTCTAAAGCCAGCTTGCTCTCATGGTTGGTTTTCATCAACTGTTTTTGTGATTCAGTTGGTGATGATTTTTGTGAAAAGTTTGTTTACGTAGTTGAGTAGGCTTATAGGCCTGTAGTTGCTGAGGTCTTTCGGGTTTCCTCTTTTATATAAAATCATTATGATAGTAGTGTTCCAATCATCTGGGACTTTACTGTGTTTTAGACACAAGTTGAAAAGGATGGCCAGTTTCCTAGTGATGATTTTACCCGCTTTTCGAAGTAGGTCAATGGTGATGTTGTCTGGTCCAGGGGCCGTTCCTTTCTTCGTCTGTTTAATGGCTTGTTTCACCTCCCTCTGGGTTATTTCTGGGAAGTCCTCGAGTTGATTGCTCATGTCTTGCGTATCCTGTTCATTGTTTTGTAGTCTTGTTTGGATGAATAAAGTTTTTGGCAAAATTCTTTGGCACGTTCGACAGTTCTGTCTCTCTCTGTTGTTAAGTTTCCATTTTCCTCGAGTATGCTGACTATTTGCTTTTGTCCTGAGTTGAGGCGTTTGTTTATAGCTTTGAAGCCTCAACCTCTTTCAAGGGTTGATTCAATGACTGCCGTCATGTATCTTCTTCTGTCTTTCCTTCGTTTTTTCTTGAATAATTTATTTAGTTCAGCCTCTTCAATTTTCTCTCTTGTTGTTGTTGGTGGCTTGAGGTTTCTGCATTTTTCCATGAGATTTCTGGTCAAAGGGACACAACACACCAAAAGAAGGGAACAGACAAACCTTAAGAGTGTCAAACTTTTATTCATTCAACAAGTAGGAGAAATAATTGTGCTCATGGGTGAATTCCTTTGTTGAAAGATAAAAGTCTCTGTACTTGTGTGTATGTGAAATAAAGTGCAATGATGTACGTGGAAGAAAGTATATCCACTTAATGATTTTCTGATTTGGCCCCTGTTTGGGGCATGTATGTCCCTGATTATAAAAACCATCTACAAACATATGGACAGTTCTAATAGCTACGGGAAAAAGAGAAAGATTCTAATCCGGTAGTTGTCACATGACTGCATTTTAGAATTCTCGTTAGTTAAACCAATTTTGACCAGTCAGCTGCAATTATTATGGTTATTTTTTATTCACCTGGGACTTAGTAATGCAGAGGTGATTAATTTTATTTTGTTTATTTCATTTAATTATAATTTTTTCATTGTATAATTTTATCACTACAAATCAATGTTAGCATATTTTTGTAGCCCGGCTATGCCACTACAATAATAAGTAAATATTCAAATTTTCAGCCCTCCAGCTCTATTAGTGATGATGTGACGTATAGATAGCCTGGTAGAACCATTTAAAAACTGAAAACATTGATAGTTTTGGTTGACGCTTTCAAAAAAATATGGCAATGGATTTTTCACGTTTGTGTGTAGAGGGAGTTCAAAAATTTTAAAAGTGAAAATACTGCAAAGAATGGCAAGAGCACAAAAAAAAATTAATAAAAATGAAATCAATTCGGTTTCATATTTCATACTCAGGATGCATTGTAACTTCAGATCTACTACTTCAGTCAGCAAAACAATTTTCTAAACATCTTCCCTAATCTGTCCTCTTATATTATGCAACTTTGAAGAGAAAATTCATCAGATTTTCATTAATTTAACAGCTTTCAACACCCAGTTGATTTTTTCAACTCCTAATCATACCTTATACAGAGATGCATCATTACTTTGTCATATAACACAATTTGCCTCAAATATATGCAAAAGTATAAGTAATGCCTTGAACCAACTATTTCCTAAATGTTTGCTTTTGATAATCTAAAAATTTGATCAGATTTTTACATAAACAAAACCTGGCGAAGTGTCAGTATTATTCAACTTTGTTTCTATACTTGTGAAGTTTCAATTAAACCTAAACAATTGCCCAACTTTAAGAAAATCAGAAATTATTGAATAAAAAAGGATTACAAAGGACAAGGGTACAACAAAATAAACCAATCATTAATTTTTTTTAAAACTTTGTAAAACTGGATAGTTAATACTAAAAATTTCATAAAGGGTTATCAATGAATAAATTAATTTTCTTGTAGGGCAGTAATTACTAAAAAATCTGAATTTTCAAAAATCAAGCAGGCACAAGCTACGGACCAATTTAGCATAAATTTACATTGCAGACTGAACCCTTCACCTAAAACTTACTTGGAGAGGGGTGATTTTAGAAAAACAAAAAAACTTTTTTATTGATGTAATAAGGAGTAAATGTTGAAATTTTCAGCCCTCCAGCCCCATTGATATGGCTTGTACATGTGATTCAGAGCCAGCTGAACCAAGTAAAGAACTGAGAGAAACCTATGTCTTTTAATGACAGTTCTTGTCAACGGTTTCTAATTAACTTCTACTGTAAAATAAATAACTTTGTAGCAAAAGATAAAAATGAAAGCTTGGTTACAAGCTACTTAAAACATAATATCATAGGTAAGATTTATTCAACATAGCAAAGTGCTGATGTCATTAACCATCTGCCAGCTCCACTTGAAAAATCCTACAAATAATTTACAACAGTAATAAATGAAGAGGAATAGGATAAGTTAACGACATTGCTTTATTATTGTTCAAAATGAAGATCACTCAGACAGGCAGTAATGCAGTATAATAATAATAATGACAAAGTATTGAATGCCAGGCAAACAGAACACTTCAGGCAGGCATGAAGCAATTTATTGAACACTGGTCAGGTCCATCTTTGATGAAGAGTTCATATACAACATAATATCCCATTTGAGATGGTTTGTTTTTTCTCTTTTTTTTTGTATAACTATTGTCTATATATATTCTATGTACTCTTAGGTGTCTATGGCTTTTTTTCAAAGGATTAGATCTGCAATAGGTAATTGATACTATTTTGAGCTATCTTGGTCAGTTGACAAATCATGTTGTTCCTCTGGACCTTGCTAGGTTTGAACTATACTAATGCCAACTCAATTCACAGTATATGTATGTGTCCCAAGTTTGGATCCCAAGAACCTTTGAATTTGACAAGTATCCCAGTTAACTTCAATGACAATATAACAATTGTTACAGGAAGAAATAAAGGTTTAGATTTTCTTCTTGCATGAATGAAGTACTTAGTACACGAGATTTTATTTCCTCATTTTATTCTTTCAGATGATAAATTTACTTTATAGTGGGATATGGTTCCCAGCAAATTGGTCTCTTTGTGCATAAATTTGTCTAGCTGATAATCCCCCAGCTGGCAACTGCTTGAGGTAGGATAGCTAGTGAAATTGTATTATTATCATCATCAAGGAAGCAATTTAATTCAGCATGAGCATAATAGCACATTATGCCACCAATTTTTGTTCTTGAATTTCCCTTATCCCAGCTCTATGACTATTCCTTTCAATCTTAAACTGTCAGTTACCAAACTTCAACATGCTGAAGTAGGGTCAACTCTAAACATAGCCTGTGGATCAACATTTAATACACTGCGAGCCATCAAGATACTGTTTCTGAAGGTAGCTGTCTTTTCATCAGGGGTTGTTCTTGCATGGGTATAAAATGAAATGTATTCTCTGACAATTAGGATAAATTGCTCAGATCTGCAGAGAACATCAACAGAAAACAGGGAACTTATGGTTTCTGGACTGAAAGTAGATGATTGATGGAGGAATCAGTTTTGCATGTCTGCTAGGGATATACATGAATGACAGATATTGGTCTCAGGGTCCAGTGCATAGAAGGCTTTACTCAATATTTTGGACAGCTTTGAAGGAAGCCACAGTTCAATATGTAAGCTTTCTAGTAGACCATACAGGTATTTTTCTAAAGACAACGATTCTTTCAGATTTAGCTGTACTATGTCATGGTGTTTCACTACTAGTAGGGCATCTTTAGCTATCCTGGTGACATATAGGTATCTCTTGATGTCCTTAATGTTCTTTACCTTCCTTAATGGTGATCTTTAAGGTGTGCACAGACATGTCTTAAGGATTTGTATAAGAATTGTAACTCATGGCATCCTGAGCTGCAGCTGTAAGGTACAGTGCTACCAGTGTTAGGGATGCCATATGTTGCGCATGATTGCATTACTGATTCAAATGTCTCTGCAATAAACTGACAGATTTGTCAGCTTGGAAAATTGCACTTGGCTGGGTTGCGGCTGGTAAAATCAGAGAGTAGGTTTTATTTTCAATGTTTACATGAAAAATAAAACACTTTAATTTTAAAAACAAAAAACTAAAAAAACATTGCCCCATAACTCAGACCTCATTCCTTAATTTCAAACTGAAAAATGATTCACTTCTACATATTATCTCAGTTAAAAAAGAAATGACAATATACTACAGGGAACATAGTTTCAAAACTAGATCAGTCGGTTTCCTGTAGGCATCACAAGTTTGATTCTGCATTGTTGCAGTAGTTTCTCAATTTAATGAGCATGAGATGGCATAGCATAGAATTTTGGGTGAGAACTCGCCATATTCTAGTAATCTATGTCATAGTTCAACAACTCTATTGCTAAAGAAGAATTTTGTTATTCAATCTGGAGATATTGTGTTGAAGACATATAGCCAGAATGCAGGATTTGCTCCAAAATGTCAAGACTACCCCCTAAGCCTATTCCCCCACCGATTCATCAGAATTCCTTGAGAGCTTTTGGAAATATTGCGCCGTGTACATATAGCTTCGATGTAGGGGAAGTGACCACAGAAACTTTCTGGATCCACCCCAACATGTAAATGCATCTCCATCAGTCCATTACCCATCCTTCCACAAAATTTCACAGGAATTTGTCGAGAAATGTTGGAGATATTTTGCTGCGTAGAAATAGCTATGATGCAGGGGAGATGATGACGGAAAATTCCTGGAGCCACCAAAAAGTGTAAACAATTTTTCCATTTTGTCCATTGCCCAACCTTCCACAAAATTTAACTGCAATTTACTGAAAAATCTTAGAGATAATGTGCTGTGTACATATAGCTATAATGCAGGAGAGGTAACTGTGAAAAATTTCTGGATCTATTCCAAAATGTAAACAATTCTTCTTCATGCCCACACTTCGACAAAATTCTGTTTGAATTTTGTGAGAGCATTTGGAGATATAACGCTGTGTATATTTAGATACAATGAAGTGGGGGTGACTGTGAGAAATTATAGGATCAACCCAAAAATGTTAACCCTTCCATAGAATTTCATAGACATTCATTGAGAACTTTTGGAGCTATTGTGCAATGTACACATAGTTACAATGCAGGGGAGGTAATCATGGAAAATTCCTAGAACTTCAAGAAATTACTGTGTACATAGAGCTATAATGAATGCAGGGGTGTGGCAGTGATTCTGAAAAATTCCTGGATCCACCCCAAAACTTAAATGTAAAAATTTTCCCTGGTCCACTGCCTACCATTCCAGAAAATTTCAGTAAAATTCATAGAGAACTTTTGGAGATATTGTGTTGTGCACATTTAGCTGCAATGGGTGGGGATGGAGGGTAACTGAGGAAAATGCCCGTAAAATGTAAACATTTCTCCCTTAGCCCATTGCTAACCTTCCACAAAATTGTATTGAAATCCATTCTGACATTTTTGAGGTATGCAGATCTGAAATAAGAGTTTTGTTTTGTATTGTAAATCCATTGTAAATAGAACCCTATCTCTTGAAAAAAAAAGAAAAAATAAATAGAATAAAATGAAAATCATTTTTTTCAAAATTCTATGTAAACGCAATAATAGCCTTAAGATAACAGCATTGATAAATATTAACCCTTAATATGCTCATTCAATGTAAACCATCCAAATTTGTATTTAAAGAAAGGCCTTTATCCAGCAGTCGACTTATAACAGCTGATGATGATAAGGTTTGGCACTATAGGCCAAGCCTATATTTCCTATCAAAAATACATACGAGAAAATAATTTGACTTAAAAATGTGCAATCAAATAAATTAATTATCTTTTTCTTAAATCTATCAATTTTCTCACCTAAGCATAGATATGGTGAAATTAATTTATTATTGTTCTGTTGAAAAAAAAAAAGGGTCTATTCTATTCATCATACCAGGGAAATCTGACACTACCATTTTTGTGGTTTATTATTCTGGAATAAACTATTATCTAACTATGTTCAAGGAATATACTATTTAAAAGTGTGAATTCTGCTCTGTTTATTCAAGCTGAATGTTTTCTTTTCACTATTTATTCTGGTTTATTTGAGGCTGTCAAATCAAAGCAAGTTCAAGCAATTTTGATGTAAGAGTTCAAAATGGGAAGTAAAGCAACAGAAATTGCTTGCAATATCAACCAAGTATTTGGCCTGGGACCATCAGCTCAACATTGGTTCAAAAATTTCAAAATGAAGACAAGAGCGTCAAAGATAAGGAGGATCATGGATGTCCTTCTACGATTGGAGCCCATTATTGAGGCAAAACAGCAAAACGACGAGAAGTTGAAGTGGAAGTATATGTTGAACAGCTGTTCAACATTTGCACCTAATTGGAAAAGGTGGACAAATGGGAGCTGCAGGAAAATGAAAAAAAAATTTGCTCTTACGTAGTCTTCTCAGAACTTCTTTTGCACTGAACATAGATTAAGTACCAAAACACTTCCCCAAAGCAAAACCACATCAAAAGATTATGGTCACTGTTTGATGGTCATCAAGTGGAATCATCCACTACAACTTCTTCCAGGCAAAGCCATCACAGCAAGGAAATTATTGCTAGAAAATCAACAAAATGCACAAAAAGCTGCAACTTTCACTTCTAATATTAGTTTATTGAAAAGGACAAATTCTTCACCATGACGAGGCCTGTGCAAATGACCCTGCTGAAATTGAACTTACCTACCAAACACCTCTCCAACAGACTACCACTTTTCCAAGCATTTTGACCACTTTCTGCAAGGTTTTCAAAAAAAAAAAAAAAAGCAACAAGTTCGAAATGCCTTTAAAGAATTCTATGCTTCTGGAAATGGACTTCTTTGTAGTCAATAAAAATGTGTAGGTTCTGGAGGTTTTTATTTGATTAACTTATTCTAAGCTGAGATATACTACTTTGAAGTTGATGGTGAAAATATGCAATTATTTTTGCACCGAACTAATATTTTAGCATGAACCAAAAGGTTTTAGCCCTTTCTTATCACTAGCCACTCAATTTACCACAACTCCACCATTTAGCTTTAGTCATTTTCTGCCCTGAACAACTAAATATTTCTGACGTTAAGTCAAAGTGGGAAAGGGCTAAGAAGCCGCATTCCTAACTCTTGCATTTTATGTGCAAGGCACAGAGCATGACAAATACAGACAAAAGTTCAGTAATGTATTCATCAGTTCATTTGATTTAATATTTCAGTTATACCTGTACTTTCATCTGATGGTCTTCAAACTTTCGATTTTCAATTCTCTTGAATTTTCCACTGACAACAAGTCTTCCATGAAACTGTTATTACCTCGTGGTGCTGCTCTTTTCATCATATAGCAAGGATATATTTTTTTCTTTTTGCTTTTATCCCTCCATAAAGCTGTTATTTTGAAAAAATATAATTGTTGGAATTTCAAAGGGAGCTACTCGGAGAGGAAAAAAAGAGTCGTCTTCCCAGACCCATTTTCAAATTCGTCACATGGATAACCAAGCAATATCAAACTTATTAACTGCTACATACAAAAAGAAAATTCATTCACATCAAATGACATCAGTCAATAAAATGTAAAACTCAGAAAGGGAAAAGGAATAGAATCAGTCTCTTATTAACAGTTTCTTGAGTCTGTTCTTTCTGTTAACATACATGAATAAATAAATCAAGATGATAGAATTAAATTTTTTTCCTATTTTTCGGATGTTGCACCTCTTTTTTTCCCCTCCAGATGTGTAAGTTGTTCATTTTTTGTCTTGTTGTTGTTGCCATTGTGCTACATTTTCTGTGTCTCTTTTTCTTGAATCATTAATGCATGTGGATTTTGCTCAAGTTTTACTACTTTCCAGTGGGACCAAAAAACTGAAGATGTCGAAATTCATTTACTGTCACCAAACACTACATCTTTGTTGTAGCCAATAGATCAAGGCATCATTTCCATCTTCAAATTTTATTATTCAAGACAGTTTTCTCAGGCAATAAAAACTACATCTGAGGAAGTGCCTTATCTTTAACTTGATTCTAGGAAAGATATAACATCAAGAATGCAATTGAAAGCATCAAAGAAGCATGGCTTGAAATTAGCAAGAGTAAGATGAGAGCAGTCTAGAAAAAAGTTTTGCCTCATATTGCAAATGATTTCTGTGGATTTGAGTTAGAAAATAAAAATGTATTGGAATGAGAGAGAAAATTGGTCTTAAACTTAGATTTGAATCATCAAATTTGGTAACTGTTCAAAGAAAGTGTGGATTCACATTCTCAAGTTCTTGATAAAACTTTCATTAATTTAGACAAAGGACATTTGAGGAAGGAGATAAACTCCGAGATAGTGATGCATCAAATGTTAGAAGGAGAATTTCCCTTACAAGAACTTGAAAAAGCATATAGCGCAGTGGATTTGGCTTCAGATTTAATTTTGAGTAATAATTGAAATGAAGAGTGCTGCATCCTTGAAGAGCTTTAGAAAATGCCATTCCGTATTATTTAGTATTTTTGAAAGAAAAGAAGATAGATAAAATGCAGCAATCAACATTGGACAAATTTATTCATGAAAAGTGAATTTTTATATGAAAGTTTTTAATTTGTCTTAACTCCTAATCCTTTATTATTATTTAATACACTGTAGACCCATTATAACAAAGAACTTGGGATCTACTATAAATGAGTCCACTTTTTGTTGATTTTTCCATTCTCACAAACATTCATCCATGTTTTCCTGACAACAAATGAAAAAAAAGGGGTAAAATTATATAAAATAATCTAATAGTATCATATACTGTGAATACACAACTGTCTCCCAAGTGTGCTACAAAAATTTCCCTAAATACAAGATCATTTCTAGCCTTGAAATTCAACCATTCAGTGGCCAATCTAATGATTTTATCATTAGATTTTGTTTGATCTCAATCTTTTTAGCGACAGATGAAAGGGAAAAGCAACAATGAGTTTCATTCATTGACTACCGGATTGTTTTTGTCTAATTCGTTTCCTGTATACAGTTTGTGTAACCTGTTTGGCCTTGGTGGTTACACTACATCTGCGCTGCTGACAGGGTCCAGTGTATAACATTTTTTAGAGGCCTTTCTATTTTCTATTTTGCTATAATTTTGAGGGCCAAATCCAGCAAGAACTACAAGTTAGTTGTGAATTGTGAAGGTTTGAAACACTTGAAAAAAATTACATTTTGAATATTGAGATCCATGTTATATATTGGTTCCACAGTGTACATAATACGTTATCAAGTTTATTTCTATGACAAAAATAAATTCCATTTGGGACTTGACCAAATCATCATTCTTTCTACTGAAGCAATTACTGGAACTGTGTTTATTCAAATAGTGTAACACTTTTGCCCAATGTATCAACCACATTGGTGGCATTCAATTCCCCCGAATTTCAGATTACTGAAACTTCATTAGCTGGAATCTGATAGTCCGAATCAGAATTATCAGCAGATCACATGGAGACAACTTTGTATCAAAGTTACTCATTTACAAAAATATTGGTTGACCTTTTTCTTAGATCAGTGCAACAAGGGCATGTTTATGATATATGAAAAAGAGAGCATCGATTGTAATTTACGAAGAGATTTAGTATTCACCATATATATTGTGTGTGCCCATGGACGTTAAATTTTAAAATCAAAAGTTTGTGATTTTTTTAAAAATCCAATTCAAATTTTTCTCGTTTTTACTTTTGATGCTTTGAGACCCTTTTAAAAGTTTATGTAAAACTAACAATTTAATTAGAATGGGTTTTAAATTTGCCAAAAGAGACTCAAGTCAGAGTTTTTTGTTTTACAAAAATCTTAAAATCAATTTAAAGTACACATCAAATGTTGGCTATTTTTCTACAAAAGTAAATATAAATGATTATGTATTTTTGATTTGATCAAAACTACATAATTATTCACCTTTTGATTTTTACGTAAATGCTCTTCACTTTTGTATAAAAATGTAAATAAATGCGTAGTTTCATGTATTTACTTGTTTTTTTCTCAACAAAAATGTGATTTTTTTTTGTAAAATTCAAACTGAATTCTTCATGCTTACATATCAGAAAAAATTACGCAAAAATAACATACACATTCAAAGAAATTAAGAAAAAAACACTTCAAGGAAATTATTCACATGTATCCATTGGATATCTTTGAATAAAAAATATTAGAAAAGAGAACACCATTGAATGTAACTGGTCAAATATTTAAACCAAAGATTGTTCCAAGTTCAGTTCAAAATTCATTTTCATATTTTATGTATGATAGTATGTGCACAGGAAATATGCTAGTTTGTTGGTTGATTATTGGTCATAAAAATCTTATTTTCTATTCATAAACCTTACACGATATATATTGTAAATACCAAATCTTGAAGAAAAATAAATAGTACTTTTACAATAGATGCTTTTGTTTCCATTAATTGTAAACACACCAGTGCATTGATTTTAGAAAAAGAGAAAAAAGTCAGCTGGTGTTTTTGTAAATGATCAACTATGAAAGAAGCCCTCGAATTGTCTCACTTTGTTCTGTTGGCAATTATGATTAGGCTAATTGGATTCGAGCTAATGATATTTCAGTAATCTGAAATTTTGGAAATTGATATGGACCGAACAACGCTATGCGAGTTATTGTTGTAATTCATATTACATTTTTAACAGAAACATTGAATAACATTCCAACAGGAATATTGAATAGTCGGGGAGTTAACTGAGGGAAAACGAAATAAGTTATTTCCCTTTGACCTACTTGGATTATAGACATGCATTTGTCTTGGATATACGCAAATAATAACATCTATCAATGAATTGAAAAACAGAAACCAGTGTTAGTGATTCTTAGTGCTCTAAACGTATTTTCAAGTTTTCCGTTGGCCTATGGTCTGTTATTCATTTGTGTATTTCTCCTTCGTTTAGGGATTAACTGAATTTTCTCTGTAGTTATTTTTTTTTCTTTCAGATTTATTGCTCCATTAATTGTTCAGGTCATTTTGAATGAACTACTTCTTTTACAGCTGGTTCAAGGGCACCGGTCTCCCAACAGACCACTGTCACCATTAACACAGAGCACAGCTAACACTAACAAAAATTTTGATCGAACTGATTGTTTATTGCCGAATTGTAAAAACATGTATCAAGGGGCGTCACTTCTGGTTGTACAATGACACGACAAGATTTACAACACTAAATACATTACAGAATTACAAAAAGAAACACCATTGAATGTATTTATTAATATATTCATACTATTCATCAACGACTTCTCACGCAACCCCCCTTCCCCACCAAAAACAAGAGAAAATAAACATATAGTAACAGAAGAATAATTAAA
The DNA here is from genome assembly GCA_963457665.1 of Thysanoteuthis rhombus. NCBI lineage: Eukaryota > Metazoa > Mollusca > Cephalopoda > Oegopsida > Thysanoteuthidae > Thysanoteuthis > Thysanoteuthis major. The sequence continues at coordinate 28,636,760 of OY735207.1, read as the reverse complement.
TGAATAAATCAAAATTTGGCATGCTTGTCATCTTTTATATATATAATAATAATAATATATCATCATCATCATCATCATTTTGTACAAATCTCTTGAGATCATTTCTATTTTACAAAATTTTCATTGTAAAAAAAAAAAAAAAAAAAAAAAAAAAAAAAATGGAATTTTTCCTTTTGCGGTAGTAATGTGAATGATGACCAGAATAAAAACACCACAATTACCAATAAATTTGAACAAAGAAATTTTATATTCATAGTATTTTGAATTAAATTTACCCAAGTGTGAACAGACAAGTCAAAATAAATGAAATCATGGAGCATGAAATATCTTACCAGACTATAATCATGGACTTTTTCATTTTGCTTATCAATTTGATTAACCATCAAATTAACAAATACACAATCAGTTGAGAAAACATGGCCATTAGTCTAATTTGCTTTAGACCTGGAAATTAATGTTGACAGGCTAAGGGATTTTTTTTTTACGTGATTCTCCAAGATTGCTGCCAAGTTGTTTTTTGGCCAGTAAACCCAATGTTTGTATAGATGACATGATATATCATTGGAAAGGAACCTGCCAGTTTTTAATAGTGTATCTTGTCAATTTGTATTGGTAGGTATTCCAGCATAAACTGTTTAGTCTATCAGAGAGTGGAAGTTATCATTTTTTCGGGAGGGGGGGGGGATTCTTGGCAACCAGATTAAATGATAAATAAAAGCTCTCAGGAATAATAAACAAATTTTCTCCAGATTTCTATGAACTTTTAGGGTGGCCATTTTGAAGTTCAAAATGGACAACCACCAATGTACATTTCCTCCAATTATGACCAAGTCAGTGAGCATGGATCCACCTCAAAGTTTAATCACATCTTTCATCGCCTATTCCACACCCTCCCACAAAATTTCATCAATAAATTTTGGAGATATTGTGCAGCACAGGCAAATATAGAAATGTATGGAAAAGAATCTCAATGAAAAACAAATTCTTCGGTACAACTCAAAATTCAATAAAATGTTCCTCCATATGTGCCCTACCTATCCACAGTATTTCATTGAGAATTGTTGGAAGTATCGTGTGAACAGATAGGAGTGAAGAATTTTTTTTTGTAAAAGAACAAGATGATCTCTTAATCAGATACAAATTCCTGAAATCATCCCCAAGTTCGATCACTTCTTACGTATGATGTGGTTCATCCTACCACACAATTTTATTGAATTTCATTGAGAAATTTTGAAGATATCGAGTAGATAAAAAAAAGAAAATCAATAGATCAATAAAGAATTGCTGGAACTGCAACAAAATTCAGCTTGAATTACTTCTTCCGTACTCAGTATCTTACCTTTCCGCGAAATTTCATTGAAGTTCATCAATTTCGGAGATATCGTGGGGACAGACAGGAGCGGATATAGAAATGCATTCTAAAAACGCAAAAATGTTTCAGCATTGGATTTTCTGGCCTAAAACAACTTTAGGAGATCAAATTGATGGCCGTTTTTGAGAATGGCGCGTAAAGAGAAAATCCCAAAAGCGGCGAGAAGAACGCTGAAATTCTGAAAGAGGACACGCTTACAATGATACAAAATTTAGCCTGTTACCATATATACCGGGGAGAGCCCTATTTCGGTCTTTATAGACTGGACTACAGTAGGAAGAAAAAGAATTGACGTCTTCAGAAGGAAGAATCTCCAGTTTTCAACGTAGCAAAAATCTCCCGATGGGCATAAGAGTCAAAAAAAATCTGCTTGTTCTGGGGGGGGGGGGGGTAAAAAGATCATAGCAACCACTTGATGCTTTCAATCATACCAACCAGAAAACATTAAAGCGATTACATTTAAACATGAAAGCATTTACTTGGGGGGGGGTAATAATTTAAAAAAAATGAACAGGATGCCGGGTAGATTTGTTAGTTATTTGCTACTTTTAGAAATGTACGGAAAATTACCCGTAAAGATAAAAAAATAATTTAAAATTGCTACTGTTAGTTCATTTTAACGTAAAGAATCCCTAAGGTATCCTTGAAACTCGCTGAATGGTAATGTATCTTCACAATTACTAGTAATTGATAGAAACAAACATACAGTCCAAATGACACTAAAGAAATGATTTTTAAAATGCAAAAATTACAATTGAAGGAAAAGTGCTGTTAAACATTAAAATACAATATTTTACTGTACTGTACACACCATTTTCTTGGCTAGTCCGCGTTGGAAGAAAGCAAGTTGTTCAGAGAGGTGTAGTGGATGTCGTCTGGAAGACTCGGTTGGTTTCTTATGATGGGAATGGAATCTTAAAGCCCGGCTGACCTGGGTAAGGAGAGTTGTCATCTGGTAAGTTTCCCACGATGCAGATAGACCTTAGGAATGGGGACAAATCGTAACGGCGAACATGTTCAAGGAAAATGAAAATAACTCCAAGAGCTAGACCTGACTGATTACCTCCCTTATAATTTATATCGTATTGTAAGCGTAAACAGTTTTAGCTTTACGACGTTGCCTAAGTTTTATATTTAAATAGCCTCTTTTGGGCTCATCATTAACTTCCAGAGTTCTAATGATATCATTATTTTGACAGCGTTGACGAACAAGGCCGAGGTTTCACTAATAAAAAAAATAAATAAAAGAGGACGTTCGCCGAGAAGAAAAACTAATATACTCAACTGTTATTTAAAATTTCATTTAGCCATAACTTGCATTCATTTTGAGATGAGTACTAGATTGAAGATTTTTACAAATGACCAGCTATAGTACCCGGCGTTGCCCGGGGGGGGGGGAAACTACAATTATAGCAGCACCATATCTCCTTGCTTTAGACCCCAGAAAAGGGGAAATAATACTCCTAGAAGGGTGAAAACGTTCCTATCAATTTGACCTCTAAAAGTAAAAAGAGGTTTACCCGCGATTTTGATCCCTAGAAATGAAAAAAAAGTCCCCCTCTATTGACCCCTGAAAGAGAAAGAAAAAAATCTTCGACCCCGATATCAACCCCTAAAAGTAAAAAGAAAAAAAAGTTTGCTCTCGATTTCGTTCCCTAAAAGATGAACAAATAATTCCCGTCCAATTTAGACCCCTAAAATATAAATGAAGAAGAAGAAGAGTTACTCGATCCAAAATAAAAACGAGAGAAAAGAAAACGTATTCGCCTAGATTCTGAACTCTAAAATTGAAAAATAGATAACCTACAATCCCTGGGTGAAAAATCTAACAAAATAGCGTCGTCAGAACATGGATTCATACTAATAAAAAATATAGATAAAAAAAGGAAGACTAAGATTTAATACAAGTTACTTCAAGTGTTCTAAATGAAACAAAAACAAACAAAAAACCCTCAATAGGTTTGGGAGGAGAAGGCTAATACAGTCAGAAATCTTCCTAAATATAAGTAAGGAAAATTTCCTGAATAAAGTCGAGATTAACAAAAGGGATCCAATAGTTTAGAGTGTTTTATACATAAATCATTTTTTATTGAATATTTAGTGGTTCCTCTCAATGAAGAGCGACAATTCTAGGGTAAGTGGAATTAGAATTCTATGAAGAATGAAAACTCTGCCCCCGCTACAAACGGTAAACTGAATTTCATTAACTAGACTAAATACACACCCAGACGGGTGGTTTAAATTGCTAGCCGAAAAAGCAATAGATAGATAGTTGAATTGAAATCGGATATTTTTCGACCCATAATAGTAAAAAATCAATTTTTTACCCAAAAATACAAAAGAAGAAAATATCTCCCTAGATTTTGACTCGTGAAAGTTTTTTTTTTTTTTTCAATCCCTTTGATATCGATCCCTAAAAGTGGAGGAAAAAATTCACAGGATTCTGCTCCCTAAAAGTACGCTCCTCCCTATTTTGACCCATAAAAGAAATTCAGAAAAACCTAAGATTTCGACCTTTAAGAGTGGAGAAAAAAAACTTCCATGCAATTTTCATCCTTATAAGCGAAAAAAAAAAAACACCTTAAAAAAAAATTCCCCACGATTTTGGTTTCGAAAAATGAAACAAAATCCCTTGCATTTGGACCCCTAAAAGTGGAAAAAAAATTACCACTCAATTTCGACCCCTATGAGTTGACCCCCTCATTTAGACCCCTAAAAGTAAAAAGAATTGTATTTCGATCCCTAAACGTGAGAAGAAAAATCTCTTAAACTTTGACCTCGAAAAGGAAAAAATATCCCCCTACGATTTTGACCCCTAAAAATGATTTTAAAAATTCCTTTGAATTTCTCAAGAAGTGGATAAGAATTACTGCACAATTTGGACCCCTAAAAATCAAAAAAAAATCTTCCTCTCGATTTTGACCGGTAAAGGTTTTTGAAAAAAATCTTCCCCCACGATTTTGATTCCTAAAAGAGGAAGACAAAAGTTCCCTCCATGTGATCGATATAACCACTGATCCCCAAATTCCGAATTTGGGGAAAATGTAGCATCATAACATCTAGTGAAAATGCCACCATTGAAGATGTCATGTACAAACAATAAGCATTGTGATATGAGGTATGATAAAAAATGTTTTTGCATCTTTCTGAATAAAGAACGCTATCTACGTCACATTTTCATCTCTGGGGATTGAGTCGAGAAAAAAGAATAGCAAATATTTTTTTATTACGTTATCAAAAAGTATTTTCTCCTTTAACGAATTATTATGTAAATACCCTCAGGGTATTTCAACAACGATAGCATCAGCCTAGTTTTGTCCTTAAAAGGTGGAAATGTATATAATTTGTGTATTTACTCCTGTGTTTTTCTTTCTTTCTCTCTCTCTCTCCCCCCTCTCTCTCTATCTTTCTCACTCTCTCTTTAAGCAATATTTTAACATTGATTGTTTACACACTCACATGAAATCATTGGAGAAAAAATAACTGATTTTTTTAGCCATTTGATTGAAGAAATAGACGAACCTTAACCCATTTTTGCCTCTTTCATAAAAAATAAACAAGAATCAGCTATAAAAAGTCATGAATAAGATTTATAAGACACTGAACAAGCATTAGATGATTATTGTACATCGATGTTATTGTCTTACATTTTGAATGAAATCTTGTCATTTTCGCATCTAAAAACAAAACAAGACCGAAGCGTCCGCGGTTGAAATATCTGCGACCGAAACGCACGTTTACCTTGTAAAGTAAGTGGTAGTTGATATGTCGTGTATTATGAATATTTTAACCTTATACGATTGAGGCAATGTTAGCAGACTACTGATGACTTATCAGATAAGGATATTTTACATAAGGTGTTGCATCAGTAATTAAAGAAAGAAAAAAAAGCAAATGTAAATTCTGTAATAAACACAAACTTCATGTTACTAGAATTTACGAGTACTGCAATTCATGGTACATGTCAGTAGCTATGGGCTGTACCTAATCCCAGGGTGCACGAAGCAGAACCATCAAATAATTCTTAAATATCCATTTTGTTACTTGTTACTTCATAATTATTAATCGTTTCTCTTAATTTTAGTCTACTTAATCAAGGGACATAATTCTAAATTGATTGTTATCTCCCCTGGATAGAAATATTGTCAGTCGGGCTCCGAGATCATGACACAACTAACGCTATTTATACTACTATTTCAAAAATATGGGAGAAGACATGTCATTCAAACAAAAAAGTGATAAATCAAGTACGCAAGGTGTGCTCCTTTTTAATAGCACGCCAGTGTTGTCACTTTAGATGTTTTCAGCTAAATATAGATGTTTTGGGTTGCATCTACATGTCAGTCAACATTTGTTGAGATTTCGAATTTAGTACTTAGTAAACTCAGCTCCAATAAAATCATGTTTGTTAGGACAATCTATATTAATATCATATTTTGCTTAATGTAAAATTCAGATTCTCAAAAAGAAATATTTGTTTGCTCTCCAAAATCTACTTATTTTCTCCTATATGAATGTATATCGTTATGGTAATTTTTAAGGTTCAAAAATATTCCTTTCCACTAAAGGTAATGCATTATAATTCTCTTATAACGAAGGGATACTGTATACGCTTATACATGGTCGATGTGTTGGGCTCAAACTGTAATGCATAATTGGGAGTCGACCTATTCACGGGTGAAAGTTTCGTTAATTTAAAATCTGTGCACAAAAGGAAAGAACCAGAACAATTATCTAATTTAGATTACGAACATAATTCGATTAAGAGTGTATCTTCATGGTTAATCGGCCGCAACATGGTATGTTCTTTCGCAAGTAATAATAGACAGTTCGTTGGTAGCTAGTCCAGCAAGCACCGATATTTCTTAGATACCCTTTCCAATTAATACTTCTTGGTATAGACCTCAGCTCAAAATTTAGCGTTATTTATTCCATCTTAATCTCGATGCAGATTGTCAAGGTAGGTTAGACAATTTGGATTTTCTTTCCTTTTCTTTAGAGAAAAAATATAATAAACGAAATATTAGAAATGGGAAGACCATTGAATGCAACAGGTCCAAGATTAAAACCAAGTATTTGGCGACTGTTAGCTTAAAGCATGTAAGTTAAGGTCAGTTAAATTTCACTTTTACAATAGACATTTAATTGTTTTGATGAAATGAACTCTTGATCAAATTGAAACTGTGGGTTTTTTTTCCAAAAAATATAAATGAATAAGTAGTTAACGTTGATTTGGTAGATTTTTTATAAATTAAAAAAACAAACAAAAAAAAAACAACGTATTTTTACTTTTTTTTCAACAAAAATTAGATAAATATGTAGTTTTGATTTAATACAAATAATTCATACGCTGAAAAAATGTCTAAGAACAATCCTATAAGCAGCAAGAACCCGATTTCTCAAGTAGAAGATCTTTACGCTTATGATCTTCCGTAGCGAAAACCGCTGGTGGTCTAAATTACGGAAAATGTTAAAATATCGAAAAATACCTTTTAAAAAAATTTATTGTATGACATCTTGATGAATACATCAAAAGGTCAGCAAAAAGGTGCATACGTGAAACGAACAAAATACACCTGACAGTCTTGGTGACCAAATGTTATTTCTGGGGTAATTTGGTGCAAGGTATTAATAAAAGTGTGCCAACATCGACACCTGAAAACTGGTTCCTCAACACAGAATTACACTGAAAATTTAATTAACTTTGGAACTGTTCTTGCACCATACCAACACTGACAGAGAAGGGATGCCGGGAATATAAAAATCGTCCCCAAATTTTTCTTGGAATTTATTCATTGGCTTGGAAATCTTTTCCGTGTTGATATCGGCATGAAATACGTATGTATCTTGCAGGACCTTCAAGGTTGGGAAGTGTGTGATATTATCACCTGATAGTTGACATTCAACAAGATATTGTTTCATCTCAAAGGCACGAATGGAGTCATAAATCCGTCGCCAATTTATCGTTTCCTTGTAGCTTTGTATTCGGGCGATTTTAATGTTCAGTAACATGGAAGCTGATATTATCTTTCAGTTCCTGTACACCACTTCCTTCCTATTTTGAGACGAAACAAAATTAATAAATGAATATAATTAATGAATCTAAATTATAATTTTCAGATGGATGGTCTGTGTACCAAGCTTTAGGTTTCAGAAATATCTATCTAAAATTATGTGGTCCCTTAAATAGGATACTATTCGGACTATTTTGGATGTCCGATTGATTTGAATTTTAATCGGACGAACAAGGCCAAGGACGTACACTATGTCCGACATCGGACATACCTGGTAACTTACAGGGACTCTGGTCCCCTGACAGTGCCAAGGCTGTTATCTAAATACAATTTTTAATCTTTTAGATTGAAAAAAAAAATTACTGAATCTACTCAATATTTTTTTAATATTAATTTTAAAGTATGAAATATAACCGAAGCAGCAAATCTGTCGCAGAATACATGTGGCAGGCATGTTTGACACTTCAGCCATATGATATCTAATTCCACCAAAGCTATGAACTTCGAACGAGCTGATTGGTTAAATGAACTACATGGTATCCACACATGGATTCTAACATGGCTGTGAACTATTGTGTTTGACGACAGGGGATAAATTACGCTCCTCCCCACCCTACTTTTTTTTCAAGTACCCTCCGTCGACCCTTAAAATACGTGTGAGCTGCTTTCCAAACAGTGACCTATTTACACATGAAAATGAGTATGTAGTTATTTATACGTTTTACTAGTTCTGAAACTATTAGCCCAAAAATGACGATACGACGTACTTCCAAATTTTAAAAAAAAAATCAATTAAAACTTAGCATGTTTTAACAAGCCTGTTTCCCTATAAATAATTGTACTGTCGGTACTTATGGTGGATCTTTTAAAAGTTTATAGTCAAGAGTATCACCAATACCACTTTTGAGATGAAGTTCTATTTTGGACTGCAGTTGAACCAGTCTTTATCAACCGGAGTTCTGTGAAAATATTATGCATGCGTTAAAAAAAAAAAAAAATTTTAAAGCAATGATCAAATATATTCTCTGAAGGTTTAATTTTGGTTTTAATTGAGAAAAAAGCATACAGTTATTCGATAGATAAAAAGAAAAATACTTCTGCTTACTTGAGAATTTAGATAGTTTTAAAATCTTGCTTACATTTGTCATCAAATTACTTAGAATTTGTCAAAATAGATGAGAGTGTCATCAAAAAAATTAAATCTTCCAAAAATAGAATTGACCAGATGAAAATTCAAGTCGAAGCAAATAAGTGGATTTAATGATTAATTGTCTGAATTTTAGAAAAATATTGCCTACTTTTCACTGAAAATAGAGAAAAACCACATTTGTTCACAAGGGTCGCCTATCCACCTGTCAACTTCGTTTGAAGGTCAAGTGATTCTCATATTACCGAAGCTACTGTTGGCCTGCATATTTTTTAAGCCCATCTCGTGTCCCAGTAAGGATGATCAAAACAAGCAATAACATTTTCGGTGCTTATTCATGAAAATGGTATTTAGTGAGAAATATTTTATAAAGTCAGTCAATCGCACCCTTTATTTAATTTAATGAAATATCTCAGAAATGACTAGAACCATTAGTTTTGGAATCTTAATTTTAATTTAAAGTAACCCTCGGCCTTTCTCAAACTCAAGAGAACGAATTATTTCACGATATCATGTATTTTTTGTACAACTGGAAAGAGTATAAAAGAGAAAAATTAAGCGGAAAATAGAATTGGAATTAGCGAAGCATTCGAGCAGATTTCCAAATACTTGTCTTCACAAACTGATGATTGCGAATGGTGCGGTTGAACCTGAGACATGATTAAAATTATTTCTTAACGGTTTTCCATACATCGGAAATGTTATGTACTTAAACAAAATTACAATTTTCTTTAAAAAACAAACAAACAAAAAAGCACTTACAAAGACACAAGCCTATTAGAATTAGTTGAACATTGCATTTCTCGATTATTCCTATACCGTTATTATTTAACAATATTTCAGGAGTTTCTTAGTAGCATTATAATAAAGAACTATAAACCAATAGAAAACATAATTTAATCAAAAAATTGAAAATTAATCAGTCTTTTAAAAAGTAATTTTTCGGCAAGTATTTTTTTTTACAACCTAGACTAGATTTCAATGAAAAAGCAACAAAGAACTTTCCAAACAAAATAAATTTTTAGTTTTCATTTTACGATTCAAGGCATATTTATTTATATCTCACTTCGAAGTTTCAGAAAGATTTCAGCTGATTTGATGTCTCTGTAAACTAATCTTTTTAGAAATGTAAATACTTTTAGTGTGCGAAGGACGTATATTGAGATTTACCATAATTGAAGTGTCAGGTTGACAGATTTGAAAAATATTTCCATGAGTTTTTTCTTACAAAACACCCTTCTCATAAAAAATCATTTCATAAATAAATCAATTTTTTTTATTGAAATCCGACCACTGAATGATTTTTGGTAGAATTTTAAAATGTGGTCTATACATTTCCTAATACAAATTATGTTACACCATTTTGTAATGTAAACAACTTTTTTAGCACAAAAATTCCCAGTTTTATACTGTATACACAATTAATTTTGACAACAAAATTTTCTACGTTTTTTTTCTCAATATTGACGGAGATTATGACGAAATAGTTAACACACTGCAAGTTTTAGGTGTTTTATAGATACGTCACTTTGTAGTCAAAAGTGCATAGAGGTACTTATTTTCTATACAACGAGTAGCAGCGATTCCTTTCTTGATGACTTCTGAGACAAGAAGGACCAGAATTTTAACCAACCGAAAAAGACCAATGGCTGTTACTGTTACAATCGTTATGAATTTCAGTTTTTAAGGAAGAATTTTTACAATCTCAGATAGAATATCTAATTTTCGATATCTGTATATTGTCAGAAGTGGAATGAAAATGATTTTTTTTAAAATTTCTATCAGCAAAAAAAATTCTGAAGAATTAATTTTTTTTGCTTACATTGGTAGAGCCCGAGTCAAAAAAGGCAGATACCGTATTAGTTCAGACAAATTTTCTTTCAATGCCTTAAATTTGGCTTTATTTACTAAATTATATTCGATATTTTGCTTTGATCTCTACGTAATGCTTCGTATTTTCGATTTATTTAAATTTTTGATCACACGTGTCATTAACTGTGCATATATCTTGAAATATGAAAGTTACTTCAGAAAGGCTGAGAAATCGTAATATTTAACTCTTCTCTAAAAACTGTCTACTGCACTTGGATAATGTTAACTTTTGTACAAGACAAATTTTATGGAACAAAGGGTTCAGAATCTGCAGCCATTAAAGTCGGTATTCTAACCATTGCACTGTACCATGTGCTCTGAGAACGCACGTTATTAATATATTGGAGAAGAATATAAGCTATGGTATATTTAAGGGTTGTTGAAATATTGAAAGTATTTGTGAGAGCATCATTTAAATGCACTTATTTTTTTCTCTTAGCTTTGTTTCTTTTTCTCCATATAACACCAATATAATTTAACAATCTGCAGCAAATGCCATTTTATAAACCATCTTAAGATGATAGTATGCTTAGCTTAGTTTGGCCCACGGCCACCTAGAAAGAATGAAGCAAGGATAGTATCATGTATCAAGTGGGGATGGTCGGCCTGCCAATAAAATCAGCATTTGAATCCTGGATTTTATCTGAGCTTGAATGCCATCCTCTTGCATTGGCAATCAACCTTTGTAATATGCTATTAATGTAATATAATTCCTTTAGGCTGCTACAAAATGGGATGAAGTGAATAAAAAGATTTGGATGCTTTTCTCACTATCCACTTAATGAGTAAAATAAAACTGTTTGAAAAAAGAATAAAAAAATCTTGCACAGATTTTTAAACATTTCAAGGCTCTTCACTTTCTGGGTCAAAAAGTATTTTATATTTTACATTTCAAGATATGAAATATTCAAGTGAGGCTCTTCAACATAAATTCTATACATATCAATTCAAAATTTACTCTGGAAAAATGTTTTGATACCGTGTATGCTCAGCAGAATATCAGTTCCTTTTAGTAATACTGAAGAAAAGATAAAAATCCCACCATTACAAATATTGTGCATTTGAATGTTGTCTGAAGTTACCTCTTAATTCTAAATGCCTGCTAAAATCTCAAAACAACTCAAGATGGTGATTTGCATAATCAAAATAGAAAAAATTAAATACCTACCTTATTCAAGGAAATGCCACAGATACCATGAAACAAAATAAATAAAAAATAATTCCGTATAACTTTTGTTCCACTGGTTCAAGTGTGTGAATATTTGTACTTTTTTTTTTATTCCTACTTTTTCATAGTAAGAAGTATAACTTACACTAAGGCATGCTGTGCTAGAGCATAAAATGGGAGGAAGATAAAAATTTTTCTCATAGAAAAGGAAAACATTTTTTAGATGTACTCTGGCTATCATTCTGATGCTTGAAATCAGCAATGTGTTAATTTCAACAAACATTATAGAGTAAAATTTGCCCATTACACTAGTTATTATCTTCATAGATTGCTCGTTATAGCTCCTTACATCAGCATTATTTCATAAAAGGATATCTAATATAACCATTGAAAAAAAAAATTGAGGTGGGTTGATAAGTTTTCCAGAATAGCTCATCTCTAATAGTATGGAAAGTAAAACCTTGTAGAATCAATTAATAATACAAATTCACATGTTATATGGCACCAGCTTGAGAATTTAAATAGTTGGGAAAAGAGTCTTTTAGTATTAGCTTCCTCATCTTGTTAATTTTTACATTTGCCTGCTTTCTAGTCCTCTAGAGATTTTGAATAGAACCTAACATTATAAGAAAAGTCAACTTCAGTACATTAGGTAGTCATTGAACTAACTTGAACCATCAAATAAGAATCTCCAGATGAGGGTATTGCTTCAACATGGTAGAAGTAACAGATTAAATTAATTAAGCTTCACAAACTGAACTAAGATATTTTAGTAATGTATACATAAATACAAAAATCAGTAGCCCTCAGGGAACTGAAAATTAATTTTTGAGCTCCAAGTGTTTTGCAGCAACTTACTTGACTGCTTTATTGAAAGAGTTCCATGTTTCACTTGCTGATTAGGTCTTATTAGTTCTATGTTCTAGCTTCTGAATTTTGCATGTCTTTAAAGTCATTGTTAACAGACTTTTTTCCTGAGTTATCTTCTATCCAAGCACAATCCATTGTATCAAATTCAGTGTGATCTTGGCCCTTACAGTAGACTCATCTATAAAGCACTTTGTGGCTAATGGGATCAGTGCTTTACATTTTGATATAAACATCAAGATCTCATGAAAAACCTTTTCAAGTTTATCCTTGAAAGATGACTCATTTCACCATTGTATACATACTACTGAAGCAGAGGGATATTTTTATTATTATTATTCATTTATTGAAATATACTGTATATACTTGTACAAAGTGTGATTTTTTTTAACCAATCCTTTAACCTATGATAAGGGGGGTTGAATACACCCAGAGTCCGAAGCATCATCTAGTGCAATGTTTGTCCCAATAATAGGAGGTTAAAATTTGGTTTCAAAAAGGTTGCACATCACACAAGTATATTTGGTAAATATCATTTAGTTCACAGATCTTTTCTATACCTTTTTACATATTGTTTCTCTTGGGTTTCAGAGATAGATAAACATTTCTTCTAAAGATATTTTAAAATAAGATAATTCTAAATTATAAACTTCAACTGGATTATACAGCTTTGTAAAAAGCAAGCAGACATTATCTGATTTTAAACCATTGCAAAACAAACAGCAATCAATATAGTAACATTGAGAATCTGATGACTCTAGATCCCATGCAGTAGTTGAAAGGTGCTATGTACAATCAACCTATAACATTTGAATTTCTATTCAATGTAAAGTCAACATTAATAAAATAGATTAAAAATCAGTCCAAGAGTAGGATAAATCAATCCTAGCCAAACTGTAATTCTCGTGTTTGGAAAATCTGCACTGACTGTGTGTGTGTATATATGGTTTTTAGAAACAGGCAAGAATGCACTGAGACATTGTCAGTGGCGTTTCAGGTCTTTCATCATCATAAACCCTCATTCTGACTTGTGCCTCAGCGGCATTGGCTCCTAATCTAGAACTATTTGGAAGCCCTCTTTGCAACCTCCATTGCACCTTAGATGGATTTTCTCTTGCTGGCTTCCTCCATGTGGTCCACCCAAGGAACTGTCATCTCCATGAGGATCACCTGATGTTAGCACCAAGTTTGGCCTCAGCAGAGTTGACACAACTTAGTCAGGAAACCTAAGCTGCCTCCCTAGGTCAACCAGCAACTGCCACTTAGATCTGTTCTATTTATGCCTGCCAGATATCATTCCAGGACAATTTCCTCTCCAATGTGCTCACCCACCTTGTCCATGTTCTTTTATGCAATATGCCTGTCATCTTATATCTTTATCTCAACCCCTGCCCGTACCTCATTCAGAACTAAAAGGCATCTGTCCCTACTATGAGCCTTATCATAGCGCAGTTCTGGAATAGCTTCCAACCCTGCCTGTCTCAATGCCATCATGTCTCATACAACTCTGCTATCTCCAGGCATTCCCTGGCTCTCCACTTCCAGCCCATCTGTACCAGAACACCTGCTGATCTCATTTCAGTATCCCAGGAGTAGGTCCAGTGAGCTGTGCCATTCTCTCCTACTGTGAGCATTTCATTTGGGCCCAATGAATCTTAAAGCAATGTTTGTTTTTGCAGACTGTTTTGCATCTGGAGGTTCTCAAGCCAAAGTCGTTTATGATTGCCATCAGTTGGTCTAGGATGCTCACCCCTCCCTCCTGGGCACCTTTGGGGGTATCTGTTTGCAAATCCTTAAATATCTTTCAGTAGATGCTGGTTGGGCTGCTGCCCTGATTACCATCTTTCTGAGCTGTCAACTGTCTCTCCAGTTTTTGTAAATGTATATATAAAGTTATATAAATCCAATGAAAATAAAATATCTTGAAAGGAAAGTCCACAACTACACTAAATTTTCATGCTTGATACAGGTTTTGGCCTCCAACTTTTCTATTGATAATCATCTATGCACGAAAGCCAATTCCTTGTTACTGTACTTAGCATTGACCTTGTTTAGTCATCAGAGGAAGAGTATGACAGATTTTTTCTCTTTTTAATTAGTTAATTGCTTTTTTTTATATTGATAAGTATTGTACCTCTTATATATATGATTAAAAATAGAGAAAATAAGTTTAAAAATTTACACTAATCAGCATTTATATTTTTATAATAAGAAATACAGTGGGAAGAGAGATCTTACAAGCTAAAAAACAAGAAGTTAAGATAAAAAATACCTTATAAAATGATTTGGTCACAGTTGAAAGGAAAATTCAAATTACTAGTCAAAGCTTTTCATTAGATTCACCTAAAAGGAGAACAGATTTTTTTTTCATGGCTACCTTCAGTTGTTACACTGGAGCCCCAGCAGGAGCCATAAATAGAAAAATAAATAAATCTATCACCTTCAAATTTTATCAGCATGGAAAATGGAATCAGAATCGGTGAAAGATAGAGTTTTGTTCACTTCACACTAATGCCTTTAGGAAAAGCTGGAGTCCAATCTTCCACAATCTATGGGTTAATAGCAGGGTAGTTGGAGCCCATCAACCATGTAAGGCAGCCCATCTAAGTGAAGATCACTTCGACAGAAAAAAAACTATAACTTGGCAGTCACCATACCTGTTCCCAAGTCTAAGTGATGGAAGAGGTTTTGGGATAGCAAATCCACCTGATAAAACCTACTTGCCATTGAAACCATTGGAGAATGGTTGTGGCCTGATGCTCCACAAGATTCTACAGGAATCAACAACAAAATCATTTTTTTGAGTAAAAGTTTTCAACTACCAGATATTCAGACTATTGATTGGAAATTCGACATAGAATATAGTTATTTTTCTAGAAAGACATCAAGAAGCTAACCAATAAGATATACTTATTCAAATTTAAGAATTATAAATAATCAGATTGTCATTTCAAAATACTGACTTACATACATCAAGACAGACCTAAATAAAACTTCAACTTTTGATAAGTAAAAAAAAAAAAGTTTTCATAATCTATCACAATCAATTCTTTTGTTAGAAAGATCATCCCTGGTTAGGGATAATTTTGAAAATGAAGTATAAGTTTCAATAATGCTTGAAAGCTATCAAAAGACTTTAGTTACTGCAAAAATTTGCTTAAGGAAGTGATCGTGGAGTGAGGGAAAAGGAGTCCAAAAATGAATCAAGATGCAATATTATTCAATTCATTTAATAAAACCCTAGTAGAATGAGTGCAGATAGAGAAAGGAGTTGATATATCTTACAATTGATCGAATCGTTTATTTCTTATAGTATCTGAAAAGGGTGATAAATAATAAAACTAATTCAATGAATTAGATACATTTTAGCTTCCCATCCCAGAAAAATAAATAAAAAATATATATTCAATAAATATGTATAAATAAAATAAATATATAATAAATAGATAATAAAAAGCTTATGGTTGTTTGTTTGAATTCATTGTTTTCATTTCGAAATAGCAAAGTCACCATCTTAAAAGAATATAGTACAAAAAAATGGAGGTAAGATATGAAGTAGTGTCTCAATCTTAAGTTTCAAATGAATTAATGTTACAATTTTTTCTTGGAATTTGCATTGAGAATGATCAGACCAACAAATACCCACTGAAAAAGTAAGTTTCTATCATTCATAAGAAACAGGGATGACCAAACTGTTTTGTATAGGACAATAGCAGTTTATATTGCTTGTCTCTAGTTGACTTAGTGTGATCAGATGAATTAGGGAAACTTGGCTTGCAATAAGAAACCTGGTCTGCAAAGATTGGCAGTGTTTCAAGATTTCAAGTTGACCAGATCATATTACCTTGCTTACTACAAACATCCCTGCTGGGCAATTAAGGATTATAAAGAGGAATTTAATGCTATGATTGCAGTGTAGGACCTCTGGAGAATGCAAAAGTGTTAGGTATTAGTTTCAAGTGGGAAGGTGCATGTAAAAATAATAAAAGTCTTTACTTTGTTGTCTCTTCAATCATTATTTTGTTCCAATTAGGCCCATGTCATTGGTTTCATTTGAAGACCAACAGCTGAATCTCCAGTATCCTTAGGAGCATTAGATCTCCATGTAGGTTAATATATTCCAAGTGTAAGCTGAAAGAGCAGCATCTGAGTAATCCATAGAGATTTTACATGGAAAAATATCCTCAAGAGTTAAGAACTGGAATTCACTATGATTTAGTACATGCTCTCTTACAATTTGAATTATTATTTTTATTAGAAATTCTCGAAACCCAATGAGATTCCCTATTTTCCTCTTGCTCAAAACTTGATAAAAACCTAATAAATCATGAAAAACTTAAAAGAAAAAAGAGTGTCTTTCTGTGCTCCCACTTTAAACAATAGGATCAAGTAAATTTTAAGTTTTTAAAACACTTTTGAATTCATTTATTTATTTACATTCCAGTATATTATACAGCTGGCCATAGTAACCAGAAAGAAACAGATATGAGACAGGCAAGTAGACAAACAGATGAGAATAAACAAGAGACAAGAGAGAGAAGGAGGGGGAGAGAGAGACATAGATTTACACAAACAAAACTTGAAACAGATGCAAAAATAAAAGGAGGAAGAAATATGGGTTTTAGAAAAAAAAATGTTTTTTTGAGGGGATCAGGGTTGGTTGAAGGGGAGGGAAAAATATGTGGGACTGAAAGCTTTTAAGAAGAAAAAAAAGCGGAAATTGCTTTAGTTGCAGTGTACAAATTAGGCAACAAATACACCTTTTAAATATAAAAGGAGAGTAAAGTGAGGTTTTGTTACTTTTACATCAGTCATTTCAGTCACAAAGTTTATTATTGCTGTCAAACATAAAACCTATTTCCATCACGTCCCATATAGTCTATAACTATCAAGAATGTTTTTAATTCTGATTTTTTTCTTTTCTTGACAATGGAGGAAAAATTTTTTTTTCAAATAATAGACTTCCTCCCTGACTCCAAAACCATAAGCACTCACCAACTTTACTTTTTCACTCTACCAGAGAATTGTTCTAGGATGTAACCATTCCCTCCTTTTCATATTTTACACGAGTGTGAGTGACTCAACACAACATGTAAGGAGTGGGTGCACACAGTCGAAAGGTGTACACAGACACACACAGACACACACACACAGACACACACACACACACACAGCATGAAAACGACTGTGGCAATCCTTCAGTTTTTAAAGAGTTCATCTACATTGCATTAATATTTGTCTATACACCAGACTTCCTTGCGTAGCAGAACCTTAGAAAACAATATTGGAGCGATTGTAGTTATTATTATAGTAGTAGTGATGATAGTAATTCAGATGCTAACAATCCTGCCACCAAGACATTGAATAATTACAATCAAGTGATGATGTTAGATTTTTGGGTGGCTGTACAGTATTCTTTGAGAACTGCATCCTAAGAATAGAATGTTAGGCAATATTAATAATAACGACAACAAGAACAACCAGATCTTGAGACAACAGCTACAGCAGTTACAAGTGCTCATCATCAAGAGCCGTGGCACATATAACTATATATATATATATATATATATATATATATATATATATATATATATCTCACAGCCATGTCACAGACCATCAGTGGTATTAATAAAAGAGTAACACTGTTTCTGTCACAACCACAACCCATTCCCTCACCCCTAGACATGGTCAATCAATTTCAATTGCATTAAGAATTGCCTAACACGCACACATTTTTTTTTATATTTTCATTTTTCCAAATAACCTGTTAACATTTTTTTTCAAATTGTATTCAGAGTGGGCAATATTTTGAAATAATTTTGCTACATATATATTGGAGGGGTAGATGTTTTTTTTTTCTTTATAATTAAAATCTTTTTAAAAGAATTTTTCTGTGATTATTCAAATTAAAAATTTAATAAAAAAAATAGTAAAAAAAGGGAGATAGGTGAAGACTGAAACAATTTTTTTTTTC
>OY735207.1:28605846-28610846 GCA_963457665.1 Thysanoteuthis rhombus | reverse complement strand
CATCTTGAAAAACACATTATCCCCTTTAACACAGATAACTCCTTTTTGTAATAACAATAGTAATTACTGGTAATAACCATAGTAATTTTTAGTAACAGCCATAGTAATTTTCGTAATTTTCAGGACACGGGGGACTCCTGGCCCCCTAGTATCACAATGGCATCCTTAGCTGTTTACGCCTTTGACCCCAGCACTTGTTGCCAGCTACTCTCTCTCTTTCCTCCTCTCCCAGATAGATATCATTTAGCTGACCACCCAGCTGAACTGATCTTGACCATTTTCCCATCGTGACCTATCTGTGTACTAATTTTGCCCATTTCACTTCACCGGTGTCGAAGCATCTCAGATACACACAGCTACGTAACCGTGTTCTCACCACGTGCTCCAAACGCATATACACTTCTCACTCTCAAGAATGAAATGACAATGCTTTTTACAATCTGATAGTCAGGACTATCAATCCTAATTCTCTTTACTTCAGGAAACATGCATGGATAAAACTCCGGATTCTCTGTCTTTCATGATCTGTCCATTGAGTGTCTATCAGCGTCAGAGAATAGCCATCAAGTCATACACACAACTAAGCAGTTTGGCTAACACATGCCATTAATGTCCTTGTATTAAATGTACATCTTATTTGTCCATCCAAATACTTGTACCGGTTCCTTTTTCTTTATTTCATCTCCGCATCTAAGTTCATACTTGACACACATTCTCTTCGTACACCTCCGTTTCTCCTTCCACATCTTCAGTGACAATGCTGCTAACACCAAACCACAAAGAGACAAAATCTTTTGTCTCCAACATCTTTGCCCTCCCCATTCCTCAACCGGAACTACTAGAACTATCCAGACCCACCCTATCAACAAACCTGCTTTCTTACCAACCAGAATATGTATCTCACTAAAATTGGTAACCACCAAAGAATAAAGATACTTCACAAAACCATTTTCCCAAAGATTTACGTATTTAATTAATGTTTTGAGAAAGTATCATTTCTAAGTTCATATTAAAATTCAACCTATCAAAGTTTTTGTCTTGTAAAACTTTAAAAAATCAAGAATAGACTAATTACCAACCCAAACAGGTATTGTGAATTACAGTTAAAAAAGATTAATGAAATAGAAAAAAAAAACATAGTGGCTAGGTATTCTTCCCTTTTCACACGACTGTGCCTATCAGTCAATGCTTCACATTTTTTATCAGATCCTTAAAAATGTACATGCATGCATACATAGCCACAAAAAAATATTTTCTTTTTCTTGTTTCTTGGGGTGCTCAATTTACAATGATAATCCATTGTGGAATAGACACTTTTATGCCATTGCAAAAGGAAGCAAGTATATGGTTCAATTTTCAATTTCTTAAAATAAAAAATGACATAATTTTTCCGTCCTACTAGTTCTGTAACAGCCATTCCGGTAGCTTCAGTCATGTGTCGAAGCCTTCGATCTCACCAAGCCGCTGTATCGCTCTATGTAACCTTGTATCACTGTCCAAAGAGACAGGTTGGGGTAGGTAAGTTAGTTGAGTCTAGAGTGATAGAGATAAGCATACAGAGTGACAAAAATGAAGCAACTAGGCTATGGTGAGTCATTCTTAAACAGAGGTGACAATATCTTTTTTACATTGTTTAACCAGAGCCAAGTTGCCAAAGACAGGATTCAAGAGGATTTTATATTGCAATATTAGCTAAATATTCCTACAGGAGATTTTGCAAAACTCCTTCCCCTTAAGTAATATGAAGTACTAACCAATAAACATTTTCTTCGGTAGAGCCTTAATAATTCTTCATTTAAACCACTTGCTTCATACAAGGGCGATTTCATCAGATCTGTATTCAGAATGTAAGCATTTCGAAGAGAGTTCATGGCAGGTTTATAGCTGAAACACAAGAACAATTTTCAAAGATTAGCAAGAGTTAAATTAAAATAAACAAATACATTAAATCAAAATGAAAATAATTTGCATGGTCATTTATTACTCAAAACAATTTAAGCAACCTTTGTCTACTTGAAATTTTCAGAAAAAATACCAAGATTGTCACTTGAAGCATACCAGGAAAGGACTAAGCTTTAATATCATTGAAATATACACCGAAGTCATATCTCCAAGAATTTCTACAATATATGGTTAAGATATCATTTCACAATTATAAAAAAGTCTTAATGCAATCTAACAAATGTATTTTGCAGCAAGAGCTGATTAGTAGTGTCAACACCAGCATGCTAAGGAAAATGTATTAAAATTAAGATAGTACTTAAAAAATGTTTTGTAGAAGTAATATACTTATATTCAGCATGATTTCATTCTTATGAAAACAATTTTTTAGGGTTAAATTGAAAAAAAAGATTGTTTCAAACTTCAAATTATCTTACTTTACAACTGTTTAAGTAACTGAGCAACAAAAAATATACATCTATATGATAAAAACATATAACCATACAGAAAAAAATAAGCAGGTGTCTTAATACTAACCAATTTTGGTGATATAACTTTACGCCTTTGTTGAAATGGTGGACAGCACATCGGAATCTATGATAGCGTTCATGCCAAGCCTGAAATGACATCAGTTATATCAATTTCCAAGTTCAAAAAAAGAACACTAGTTGTGTTTTGAAAGTATAAGATTTTACTAAAATAATAAATATTCATCTGTAAATAAAGAGATCAAAACTCACATTACAAACCAAGATATGATACATACGACTCCATTTTCCAATTTGGGAGAAAAGAATAAATATTAAATCATAACAAGTAAATTATTCTTATAAAACAAAGTGTAGAGAAACATGTATACATACATATACTTCAATGTGAAAAAGCATCATTAATACACAACCTAATTTTATACTTTCAATAACAATTATTATCTTTTGATGTATAAGGTATAGATTTTCATACAGCAGTACAAACTTTTTGACAAATTTCTGGATTCAGATCCAATTCAATCATATCTCTTTTACCCCACGATCAACTTTAACACAGAATTTCAATGAAAGCTTTTGGAGATATTGTGTGGACAACATGGGTGAGTATAGAAACATGAATAAAAAACAAAAAAAAAATTCTTACAACCAAGAACATTAAAATTCATCAAAAACTTTAGGAGGTATCACCTGGACAGACAGGAGTGAATACAGAAATCTATGATTAAAAAAAGGGGGGGGGGGAGAATATCGCTATCAGAAACAAATTCTTGGGTCTGCCTAAAAATTTGATCATATCTTCCTTACCCATCCCCAAAATTTCATATTTATTGACAACTTTTGAAGAGGTATCCAAAGACAGGAGCAAATATGAAAGAGAAATGCCAAAATATCTCTTTCCATTTTTTTTCCTATTAACTTCTATTTTCACTCCAGTCTGTCCACATGATATCACTGAAAGTTCTCAATGTATTTCAATGAAATTTTGAGAAAGGGTAAGCAACATGAGAGAGGAGTAATTAAATTTGGGATTAGATCGAGACACATTTTTGCATTTTTCCCCCTCTATACATATCTGTATTCACTCCTGTCTGTCCACACAATATCTCCACAATTTCTTCACAAATTTTTATCTAATTTTGTGGAAGGGTGGGCAGTAGGACAAGGAAGAGTTGGTTGAATTATGGAGTTTTTTTTTCTCCCAAGATTTCTATATCTGCTCCAGTCTATCATTATGATACCTCCAAATTTCTCAGTGAATTTTAATTGAATGTAGTGGGAGGACCAACAATAGTTTATGAAAGAAATTATTAGATTTTGGAGTTAAATTTTTCTGGAGGATAGACAATAGTCTACAGAAGAAGTGCTCAAATATTGGGGCAGATCTATACATTATCACATATCCAATGTAGAAGTTAAATTTTTTTCTTTAATTTTATTCCCAGAGGATAATATGGTCACAAAAATGTTTTGTTTTTTTTTTCATGAAAGCTGGAAGATCCCTAATTTCTGTTATGCATTTTTGGAAAAATCAGAAACAGGCTTTCAAAAGAGCACTGATAGGAATTGCCCCAATTTTGGTACCAAAATTTGGTGTCAGGCTCATCCATAATAAAGCACAGTTGATTTTAGGGATAAAAACATCAGATCATAGACTAGAAGAGTTTTGTATATTTGGAAGAAGTAAGAACCCATTGATAAATTCAGATATCGCCAATGACCTGGTGGACAACTTAGACCATTATATTGGATTGCTGAATAATATATTTATTTAGTAAACATTTATCATTAAGGTTCTATTGTATGTAGAAATCAATGAAAATTTGTCTATTACTGAATAATATGGACTTTTCTCTTTCTAATGAAAGATAAAGAATTAACTCATTTAAAATAATAATTCGCTTTAGCTGACTCTGGGGAAGTGTTGGGTATAATCAACTGAGTTACTCCATTTTGCATCCTCTGCCCTTGCACTGCTCGGATGTGATCGTCCCTAGCTGAATGCTGCCTTAGATCGGATAGACTGTCCACCATAGGTGACAAATGACTGTTCCACAGATAGGACTGACCCACGTGTGCTCCGTCTGCCACTTAGTCAAGTATTTGAACAGCCTCCTTATTTTTAAGGTTGGACTATTTGCAGACATTTTTAAAATTAGCATATCTGAGTCTCTGTTTACCAAGGCAATGATAATGTTGAGGCACAGTCACTATCAACCCTGATTCAATACTGTTCCGCATTGTCTTATGAAACTGAACTGGTTCTATTATTGTATATTATAGTGTATGCATTGTAGTATGATATGCAAGGAAATATGGGAAAATCACATCCTGTTTTGTTGTAGTAAGAGACAGTGCACTTTAATTTTCAAAATGGAATAATCTTAATACGTGATAGGTGTCGGCAACCATATATATGCAAAGCTATATGATGCTGTATGGCATTCACATATTTTGCTAAGTGATAATGTTTAGGGTATATATTCTCAGATTTTCTAATTTCAGGAAAGTTTACACCCAGCCTTACTGCACTCATATTACAGTTGCAATCCATTATGAACATGAAGATCA
>OY735207.1:28598346-28600846 GCA_963457665.1 Thysanoteuthis rhombus | reverse complement strand
ATACACAAATATGAACATATATATATATATATATACACACATATAAAAATATATATATATATATATACACACATATAAACATATATATATATATATATACACACACATATAAACATATATATATATATACACACACACATATAAAAATATATATATATATATACACAAATATAAAAATATATATATATATATACAAACATACAAAAATATATATATATATATACACACATATAAAAATATATATATTTATATATACACACATATAAAAATATATATATATATATATACACACATATAAAAATATATATATAATATATACACACATATAAAAATATATATATATATATATACACACATATAAAAAATATATATATATATATATACACACATATAAAAATATATATATATATATATACACACATACAAAAATATATATATATATACACACACATACAAAAATATATATATATATACACACACATATAAAAATATATATATATATATATACACACATATAAAAATATATATATATATATATATACACACATATAAAAATATATATATATATATATACACACATATAAAAATATATATATATATATACACACATATAAAAATATATATATATATATACACACATATAAAAATATATATATATATATATATATACACACATATAAAAATATATATATATATATATACACACATATAAAAATATATATATATATATACACACATATAAAAATATATATATATATATACACACATATAAAAATATATTATATATAAATATAAAAATATAAAACAATATATATATATACACCATATAAACATATTTATATATATACACACATATAAACATATATATATATATACACACATATAAACATATATATATATATACACACATAAACTTATATATATATATATATACACACACATATAAACATATATATATATATATACACACATATAAACATATATATATATATATATACACTCATATAAACAAATATATATATATACACTCATATAAACATATATATATATACACTCATATAAACATATATATATATATATATACACACATATAAACATATATATATATATATATATATATACACACATATAAACACATATATATATATATATATACACATATAAACATATATATATATATATATATACACACATATAAACATATATATACATACATATATACACACGTATAAACATATATATACATACATATAAACATACGTATAAACATATATATACATACATATAAACATATATA
Source organism: Thysanoteuthis rhombus (assembly GCA_963457665.1). Taxonomy (NCBI): domain Eukaryota; kingdom Metazoa; phylum Mollusca; class Cephalopoda; order Oegopsida; family Thysanoteuthidae; genus Thysanoteuthis; species Thysanoteuthis major. The sequence continues at coordinate 28,599,549 of OY735207.1, read as the reverse complement.
TATATATATACACACATATAAACATATATATATATATATACACACATATAAACATATATATATATATATACACACATATAAACATATATATATATATATATATATACACATATAAACATATATATATATTTATACACATATAAACATATATATATATTTATACACATATAAACATATATATATATATATATATACACATATAAACATATATATATATATATACACGTATAAACATATATAGATATATATATATACACATATAAACATATATATATATATACACATATAAACATATATATATATATATACACACATATAAACATATATATATATATATACACACATATAAACATATATATATATATACACACATATAAACATATATATATATATATATACACACATATAAACATATATATATATATACACACATATAAACATATAAACATATATATATATATATATACACACACACACATATAAACATATATATATATATATATACACACACACACATATAAACATATATAACACACACACATATAAACATATATATACACACACACATATAAAACATATATATATATATACACACACACATATAAACATATATATATATATATATATACACACACATATAAACATATATATATATATATATACACACACATATAAACATATATATATATATATATATACACACATATAAACATATATATATATATATATATAATACACACACATATAAACATATATATATATATACACACACATATAAACATATATATATATATATATACACACATATAAACATATATATATATATATATACACACATATAAACATATATATATATATATGCACACATATAAACATATATATATATATATGCACACATATCAACATATATATATATATATATATATACACACACATGAACATATATATATATATATACACACTCATATAAACATATATATATATATACACACACATATAAGCATATATATATATATATACACACATATAAACATATATATATATATATATACACATATATAAACATATATATATATATATATACACATATATAAACATATATATATATATATACACATATATAACATATATATATATATATATACACATATATAAACATATATATATATATATACACTTATATAAACATATATATATATATAT
>OY735207.1:28532973-28577973 GCA_963457665.1 Thysanoteuthis rhombus | reverse complement strand
AGCTTACTATATAGTGTGCACTATCCGACTAGGTAAGCAGGTATATAGCATCATGGTGATATTGTAGGTGTGGCTGAATGTTGCTGAAGTGGAGTGCAAGATGTTAATTTCATCAAATGGTACATATAATCTTATGATTGACTTTGATGATTGTGTTGATGATGTGAGTGACATTGCTCTTTCATCTCTCTACTTTGTCCTAGGAAGTCTCAATCTGAAGACATACTTTTTTTTCTTAATTTCATTTTCATTCTCATTGTGGGACAGTCAATGCTTACCAGCCATTCAATTGCATTTCACAACCACTATAATAGATTTTAACCAACATCTCAGATTTATTGCAAAGTTACTGATATGCGTGTTGTATTTTAGTTGTGTTAAGTCCAAATTGCATTTAAATTTGAATGTGATTATTACATATTTTGAGAAAAAAAATAAGTGTCTTGGACAGAATGATATTTCAAAGTAATATCTTATTTGAGTTATCTTTTTTATCAACATTATAAACATAATTGCTAAATCAGCAACAAAAAATGTTCCATATTAGACAGTCTACATAGAGGTTTCTAAATTTGAATGTAATTTATCTTCATTTGCCATAACATTGACTGTTTTTCTTTCTTCTTTTTCAATCTTCTTGTTCACTATCATGTTTGAGAAATATTTAATCCCACCAACAAAGATTTTTTTGAATTGCTAAAGATCTTCTCCATCCATTTAGAAAATTTTCATATGCAGAGATCTACTTGACAATATGAAATTAAGAGTTGGACTTTGAATGTTTGGAAAATCCTTTTAGGTACATTTCTTCAAAGAAATTACTCCCACAATTACTTGTAAAAATGTAACATACATTCTGTAGCAAAATGTGATTAATTCCAAGAAAATAATTCCGATTACTTCTTCTGTAGAATAACACGATATCTATTATTTAAATTTTATCACTCAAATGCCAAAGAATCATTGTGAAATAAAGTATATCACTATAGCTGAAAATAGATACTTCAGTGGTTTACTACAAAAAGCCCATTGGGTAACCATCTATTATTGTCAAAGTAATATTGTTGAAATTTCAAAATCTTACAGGTTATTTCAAGACATTTTTGTGACAAATCACAGAAATCTTAATCTGAATTTATCAAAATTACAATTCCACCCTATGTTTAAGTTCAAGAATGTAATTTCTAGCATTTTCAAATGAGGAATGATGAGCAAATCTACTGGTTTATCGACCAGAGCCAAATCTAAATCCTTTTGCATAATGATTAAATGACAAAGAGAAATTTTGAATCTGTGAGTTGCAGGTTTGTTTGTTGCCATCTTGATCTTTCTTCTTTTTAGCAAGTTGCCTTCTCAGCACAGATCTTATTTTGGAAGGTTTCCAGATTCTAACCAAAAATATTTATTTCCCTTTCTATGTCACTTGGCTTACATTTTAATGGAAAAAATTGCTGCTTTGCAACATTGCTTGATCAAAAGTATCGTTCATATCTATATCATGTACAAATTATATATAATAGTTTTATTACGTGGGTAATGTTTGCTTTCATTCCTGAACACTGACCATTCCTTTTCTCCTCATTTACAATATACAGATTGAGAGCTAAAACTTGCCAAAACAAATTTTAAATTTAAAAATTGCAAAATTCAGTGTTTAATTATCATTTTTTTCTTCTACTTCCACAAATATTTAGTTTGTCAATGCAGAAAATGATTAGAGCTATTCAGGGTAATGGTGGAGTGGTTGTAAAGTTAGTGGGCAGCGATATCCTTGCTAGTTGCAATTGTAAATGTTTCATGAATCAACATTGTGTGTTTTATTATTTCATCTTGTTTTTTAATATTCTTCTATGAAAAGAGGAAACATTTTGTTATTTTATGCTAAAACATTTAATTTTATTTCCTTATTGCAGTGCCACAGAAAAAACATGTTCGCATGACTCTAACGGGAGTTGCATGGTGCATCTTTTTGTATTTTTTTTGGAAAATTGGTGACCCATTTCCCATACTCAGCCCCAAACATGGTAAATCATAACTTCTATAAAATTCTGCATTTTATTGAATATTATACTAAACATGGAAATATTTTGTTCATACTTCCAATCTGCATCTTATCTATTATGTCATTTGAATTTTTAAAAAATCAATTTATTTTTCAGATTACTACGATAATCATTCATTTTTAAATAGTTTTTTTTTAATCTAGTTGTTGCTTTTTATTATTATCTCTTTAAATGGAATTCCTTCTGATGATATAAATTGTATGAAGTAGGTAGATATTAAACAGTAGCTTCCGATGAACTTCTTGAACTTGCATCTCATTTCAAATGTCAAAATGATTGCATGATCTCCCACCACCGATGCTTATTGATTGAATATTGAATGCTTACAAACATTATCTCTTGAGTTACTGTCATTCTATGTATGCTTTTAGGCTACTACTGTGAAAAATGACAGTTACATATACTACTAAACAATGATATAATCATTCTTTGATTATTCAAAATTCTCTTCCAGGTATTTTTTCCATTGAGCAGTGTATTGGAAGAGTTGGGGTCATTGGAGTCACTCTGATGGCATTGTTGTCAGGATTTGGTGCTGTAAACTGTCCATATACATACATGTCATATTTTGTCAGGTTGGTTCTTTTATTTATCCCCATCCCCTTGGACTTCTGTTCATTTCTTAAGTATAAATGCCAATATTATTTGCTTTTATTTCAATAAGTAGATAAAAAAAATCTGTCATTAACAGATGTGCCAAAAGAATTGTTTTGTTTAGTAGTTCTTCGTTATATCAATTCTTTGTATGTGTTCCTATGGTGGCCATGAGATATTAATTAATCCAGGACTAGACATATCATGAGCTGTGGAGTATTTGCCTCTCTATTCTTTGGAAGGAGTCTAAAAGAAAGGAAATGCTGTCCGCTCCAAATGAAATAATTTTTAGTATTACATGATTTATATAGTTATTGATATTTCCCAGAATCTTCTATGTTCTCACTTTTAGTCAGCATTTTTTTATTTTGATACAAAATTTTAATGAAGACTGTGGAAATGAATATGAATGAGATAGTACTATCTCAACTTTCATAAATTGGTTCTTATATAAATGTTTTTTAATAACTTACATTATGCGTAATTTTTTATAGTCTTCTAAATGCTTACAGTAAATTTTGATAAATCTTATATGTACATCTGAAAATTGCTATATTTTTCTGAACTCAGTTCTCATTCAAAAAGTATATATTTCTGATTTACACATATTCCAACCAAAAAATTTTTGCAAAACATTTTGAATAAACCAATTAAGATTTGAGGGCTGGTAGTTATAGATCCTCCTAAAACATTTAGGCTATCATGCTGACTATACAGTCATCTTTAAGTGAATTAAAATACATATATTACTTGACAATCTAGAATCCCTCTGAATAATTAATGTCGAATTCTGCACACAAATCTGAGGCTTGAAATCTTCACTTTTTGACAAGTGTAGAATCTAGATAATCAATTTTTGCAATCTTAGAACTCCTGAAAATTCAAATTTGTCTATAACTTGTAATTTAAATTTTTCATATTATTTTTTTTTCTTTTTGTCCATCTCAGACACATAACAGAGGCTGATATTCAGTCTATAGAAAAGCGACTTATACAGACTATGGATATGATAGTCATGAAAAAGAAACGGTAAGAGATTTTTCTTTGTGTGAACATGTACTTTTAAGCATTATTCATTTTGTATTAAACCCACTTTATGCAATCTGAGGACAAGAAAGTGCAAGGCCACCCAAAGTACATCTAAATTTTTCAGTCGTTTCAATACAAAATGAAAACAAGAATTCTAGTTAACAGCACCTTGTATCAACCTATCAAATTACTGTGTACACATACAGACAGAAGCACAGCTTTAGTTATACCATTAGCTAAGCAATTGCTTATTTACTAGTATCAATAACAAATGAAGTGAACATTTTACTATTTTCTGGAAATTTCTTCAGACTTCTCTATTCATCTTTCAGTGTTTTTATATGAATCACAATATTCTGATCTCTAATCTAAATTGTCAAGTCTTCAAACACCAATTAATCAAGTAAATTGATTCATGAATGTTACATTTTTATAATAACCTTCCCTTTTTTTTCTGATCAGTAAAGGTTTTTTTTTATTATAGAAAAAAAAATTCTAGGTATCAGTATTTTGGATGAAATAGTTGTAGTAGTAGTAGTGGTAGAGATAATGCACACACAAGCATTGTCCGATTTGTGGTGAAATCCTTTCACCCCCTTTCTTTTTTCAAGTTGGAAAAATCAGATTGAAAAGTTAATTTTTCTGGTTTTTTTTTTCTTTTCATTAGATGAAGTATTATAAACCAGGGCTTCTTAAAGTCTATGTTTAGAAAACTCTAGACTCTTGAATAATTGCGTAGCACTATCAGATGTACTATAGGGATTCACTTAATGCATGGTGTAGGATGTTTCACTTAAAAAAATTTTTTTTCACTTTCTGTTGCAGGGTTGCACTAGCCATTCGTGAAAATTTACGCCAAGCTGCTTTGAACAAAAATCAGGGTGGATTTTTTGGAATGTTCCGAACTGTTGCCACAACTGGCACTTCTGAGAGTATCCTTTGCTTGCTTATTTTTATATAAGAAAAAAAAGTTTTTGCTTGAGTGATATTTTTCATACTGTAAAGGTTTGTAATCTTTTCAGTCTCAGTTAAATATTCAAACTTATTCCTCATAGTTATGCAATCAAGGAACATCTGTTCTGTCATTATTTTGTAATGTAACTTACGATGAGCTGTGAAGATTTCAGTTTAGAATTTTTTAAAAACTTTATATAGTTAGATAGATATTTTTCATTTTCAGAATGCCATAACTGTGATATTCTTAATATTGCTTTTAAATTTGATACTGTGACCATAAAAAATTTGATACTTTCAAAGAAAATGTGTCTGTACATTCATGGAAAAAGTTATCTCCCTTGTAAAAGTCGTTTGAAAGAACGACGACATGGATCTTAGGCAAAACTTGAGATGGAGTTGTAGAATTTACTTATTTTGGTTTGTTCACTGAATAAATTTAGTCAAATATAAAGAAAAAGTAAAACCATTAATATTACATTACTTCTGATATTAATCTCTAATGAATCCTGCTCTCCTCCCTGCTTCCTATCTCTTTGTCCATCTCTTTGTTTTTCCTTTGTGTGTTTATCCCCTTTCTCTCAGTTTTCTTTTGTTTCTCACTTTTTTGTCTTACTTTTCTCTCTTTATCACTCCCCCTCTCAACCTGGGCTATTTTGTTTACCTCATTTAATTCTCGTGAATCTTTTCATTTCCTTTCTCTTCTTTTCACATTTTATAAATGCTTTATATTATTCATATTCATTCATTGTCTTGTTTTTTAAACCTTTCTATTATGACAATATAATTTGAAATATGAAAATGCATGCATTAATTGTACTGTAACATGTAAACTTCAATGGTTCTGTTAAAAAAAAAAAATCTGTTAAAAAACCTTTTCAAACATTTGCGTAGATCGATTTATTTTCAAATAAAATTCTTGTCTAAATTTTGTTAGATGAGATATTTCAATCCTGGATTAATTCAAACTTACTTCCATGTTCATTGTTTTCTTTTGCATTTCGACCTTGTACCCACCAGTCACCCTGGTGTTTGTTGTGTATTGGAATGTTATGGACACCTGCGGAAGACCAAAAACATTGTGAAAAAAAAACAAAACAACAAAGATCAAGAAATAAGTCCAAACCAGCTGCATGCAATGATTATAGCATTTACTAAGCTTAGCTTAATCTGGTACCCAGTGAGGATCAAACTCACTACGCAAGCAAATGAAGTATTTATTGTCAATTATATGCAAAGTGTATGGTCAGAAACAAAAATGATTTTCCTTAATCCTTATCAACAGATGTTAGTCAGCTCAAGGGAGAGACTAATGCTCTTGAAGAATTAAGTCGACAGCTATTTTTGGAGGCTGTAGATCTACATAATACCCGGGTATGCTGTTAATTGATATAGTTTACATTGATATTAGAGATGAAAGTATGTTTTCAAAGAATTGAGACTCTTTATAATGTATGCCCAGTGTTGAACCTTGCAAATTTAATCTGAGCTGCAAATTTCAGATATCACTTATAATATCAAAATATTCTTGCAGATTCATCCAAAGAACATTTATTCAAAACATTCCAACACTTATATCTGATCAGTGTGATTTCATTTCTGTCTCAGAGATCGTATTGATTTCTAGCAGACAGATAAATCTAACTTGACACATCATATCATTAATAAACAAAAACTCATCTGGACAAAATGCTTTTTCCTTTTTTTTTAAGGAATCTAATTCTTCTAAAATATATGCTCCCACTTTACAGTTATCAATGCGCTCTGGATTTACCAGACATTCATTACTCAGTTAAATCTAATTTGATGTCTATCTGCCTTAGAAATCATTCAGTACATCAAATAACACTGTCTACAATAATAAAACCCTGACTGAGCCGACTTCCCTAGAACTTTAAGGATCTTCAAATTCATCATTGTTTACTACTCGACCAACTTTGTGGCTGCATATGGAAAATCATATAAATCTTGATTTTCCTTATATTCTTTATATTTCCATAATCCTCAATAGATAAATACTAAGCTTTTGTTGTTAAAGATATTTTTGTTTGTATCCAAGCTGACTTTTTAGTGTAATAGAAAAATAGAATTTGTAATCAGTTTATATAATAGAAGATAGATCTTATATCTTCTTATATCTGGTAAGTGCCAGTCAAATTATTGTGAAGATGGATTCTTAAATGAAGTCATTCAAATAACACTTTCTTACAATGTCTCATTATAGAATTACCTCAAATTTCCTTTATTTTTTCTACCTCTGTTTTTGTTAACATTTTTATCATGATACTAAAGTTGAAAATGTATGTTCAGGCTACATTAGTTTTTCACATAATTCAGCAACATTTTTTTGTAATAATTTTTGAATTTTGAAGTCAATCAATATTTGTAATTCTAAATAAAGTAACATGCTTGCTGTTCAGCACTCTATTTACTATTATCCATGAGTATCACAATAAATTACTAGTTATAAATGTTGGATGAGATTAGATTTATGTCAACTGGAGAAATGAGCAATTGCTACACAATTATAGAAGGGGTGCTCAACTGTTCTGTCTAAGCCATCACACTTCTCGCAGTCTGGCAATCCCTATTTTGTAATGCTTTGTAAGCTTTCTGAAATCATCATTCCTTTAGACAAAGGGTCTTCCATCCTACTGATGTCATCAGTATATGTTGAAACCTTGGTTTGAACATTGTCAGGCAAACCTATTTCATACATGACCAGTTGCCTTGCCTCCCCTCCCTCTCCAAGCTTACACAGGAAGCATTGCAAAACTAAAGGGTTACTTTCTATTCATTTAAACTACTGCATTAAAAACTGATACACACAGCTGAATCCAGTTAACCCAGCTCAAACTGGCCAAAGTCCAGAACATCCCCATCACAGCAGAGTTTGACTTTATTGAATGTATTTAATTGACTTGAATTGATCAGCATAGTTCTGATGTTGTTTATTATTAAGTGCCTATTGAGTTGAAAACATGCTTATTTCATGTTGGTAATTATCTTGATTTAGTTCATAGTACCTTCCAAGAAAACTGGCTATAGTATAGGCTGCCGAATTCTAAGCGTTGTGACTTGTGCACATATGACTAGTACACATTGGGATTATTAAATTTTTTTTCTTTATCTCATGGAAAGTTGAAGGTTATGACTTGGTTATTTCACTGACATATAGTATTTGTAAAGAAGTATGAATATAAAGGAATCCAATTTCCACCACAGATTTTGTGTGCATGAATTGAAGCAGTCAAATTATATCAGGGTAATTCTTTATTTGATATCTTTATTCGTCTTAATAGCTTGATTACAGATCTGTGTCTTTAACATATATATTGTGTAAAATTTGAGAAGTTTATCAGAAAGCATCTGTACTTGAATTTATAAGTGGTAACATCATATTATGATTCACCAAATGTCTGTTATGGAATTTTCTGTGAGTATTCATGCAGGTTCTAGGCAGGTTCTTATCAAGTTAGATTTTGAGAATCACTTCCTCCCCCATATTTTCAGGGGGTATTGATCAATTCACAATAGGAAATCTATATTGAAACGTACATGATTTTTGTGCCTTAGACACAAAAATTTTGACTGACTTATGGCTTTTCCAGCCAGAGTCTAAGAGAGGAGAGATGCTTTGATTGCTTCTCTAGAGTGAGAGACTGTGGGAGACAATGTTAGTTTAGAGAGATTTTCTCTCTCTCTCAAAACATCAGAAATGTTTTATGCGGGCAACATTCTTTCTCATACTGTCCTCCTCTCTAAGAATTCTGGTTCTAACTCTCCTCCTCACTATAGAAATGTAAGAGCTATGTTACTTTATTTTTCTTTCGCTTTTAATTGCAACTTCTGCTTTAAATAAGACTTTCTTAAGATGTATTTACATTGAAAGCATACAAAAATTTTGGCAACGGATCAGTTGATAAGAATATTTCTTTGAAGAAAAGATGTTATTTTAAATAATTAAATGAATACATTGAAACAAAACAACTTATGTATATCTTAATATTAACTCTCAATTTTGAAAATGACCTATAAAATTGCTTAATAGTCACATTTTGTAAGTGTTCTGTGTGGAATTTTTGTATAAGATTTCTTCAAAACTTACTATATACATATGCAGAGTAAATTGATATCCAGGAAAAAAATTATAAAACTGAACTAAATACCCACCCTAACAGGCGGTGTAAATTGATGTCCAAAAAAAGAACTTGTAAAGTAAAAATAGATTGATGGAAATAACTGATTTACTGAAAGAAAAACAAAATTAAATACATCAATTTAATTCTTGTTGTTATTGATTTTTTCCTACTAATTACTTTCATCTTTATTATTGTTGCTGTCTATCACAACTAAACTCTGGCTAAGTTCCTTTCAACAGTGAGTAAATAAATTAACATGGCAGATCAAAATGGAGAATATGTTCCAGGTTATAATTGAAATCATAACCCTCTATGCCAGATAATGTCTCGCTTAATGTATGACTATTCTTACTATTGAACTGTTGGAACTCAGTAGTAAGCGTCAGTCCAAATTAAGCCCTTGAACTGACACCTTACACCAATCTTTTCTGTGTCATGTTTGTTATCAAATGGTAGTTCAGTTCTATCCAATTTTGTTTTTTCATTAATTTTTTTTGATGAAATATTATAAAAGATTATCAATTTTGGGGGGCTAAAATTTAGTTTTAAAAAAATTTAGTTAGTGATAAAGATAAAGAACTAGTTTGGATTAGAGAATTGTGGGTTTGATTCCTATCTATAACTTATTCTATATTCCAATCCACTGTGTTAATTTATTTACTCACTTCACAAGGGTACCCAGCCTGAGTTTAGTTGCAATAAAAAGCAACAACAATTAAGATGAAAGGAATTAGTTTTTTAAAAAAGTAAATGATATAATTTTTTTTAAGTAATTCTCTTTTTTTTTTTTTTTTTTTTAATTAAATTCCAACTATTCAAATCTTTCAAATTCATTTAATTCATCATTCATTATGAATTCATTTCTTTGACATTTGCTTGCGGCAGGTGGGTTTCGATTTCCAATACAAACTTATTCATATTTTTTGTTAGCTGATAGCTGCTGGCTGACTAATGAAATTTGGTATAACTCTTTGAGAGGAGATAGTGTTTTAATCTCTCACTCTCTTAATCTCCCCCTTTCTAAAGATGGAGGCTCTTACTCTCCCCCTCTCTATCAAGATATGATGACATGAACGTTTGTCTCATTTTAAAGTCTTTCACTCTCTCCTCAGAGAGGAAGAAAGGTCTTCATTGGACACATATCATAAAAAGACTTTGTAATTAGAAAAAAATCAAATTAAACAATGTATTGTCCATCTATCTACCCATCTATTTTACCAAATTTTTGGCTGTCAAAAAAAATTTAATAGCGGGTCACTGATTAATTAAACCTAGATTTCTGTATGTATAGGGAAGGTGGCCCTGATTGTAAATTGTCAAGTTTCACACTTGTGTTCACTTGATGTTAAAAACAGCACATATATAAGAGAATTAATGAATGCAAAACAGAAGTAAATATATTTTGTTTTATGAAAGTTTACAGTTGATAGGTTATATTTGTGTACATTGAGGGACGATGATCTCAATTCTAATGTTTTACACACATGCTCACTAGATATTAAGGAAAGACAGTAAATACATAGATAAATTATGATTTTGATTTTACACAGCTTAGAATTACACTTTTCTTTTTCTTTTCTTTTTTTTTGACAGCAAAATTAATCTCATCATCAGGATGGATATTTCAGCTACTTGTAGTAAATCAGCATGGTTTTGTTTCTGGTACATTAACATCATCTAATTTGTTAGAAACTATTGATGTTATAAATGAATACTTGATAGGCTGTGCAGATATTTTAGATTTAGATTTCAGTGAGGCTTTTTATAGTGTCTCACATGAGTGATTACTTTTGGAAATGGATAATTTTGAAAAATACAATATGGATTGTAGATGATTTTTTAAAAGATTGAAAAATGAGAGTTGAATTTATTTTAAGAATACTTTTTCTGACTCAAGATCAGTTATATCTGGTATAGCACAGGTCTATTTTGGGGCCGTTATTGTTATCTTCCAGAGAAATTAAAATGTGCAGTAGAAATATTTGCAGATGATGTAAAATTGTATAGGAAAGCTTTAAAAAGTTAGATCTGTCGGTGTTTATATGTTTTATAAAATTTAATGTGGATAAATATCAAGTAATGTACCTTGGCATAGGAAATAAGAGTTAACAATACATATTGGGAAATCAACCATTACAAAAAGTATTGAGAGAGACTTAGGACATAGAATCTAATAAATTCTCTTTGAGAAACATGGCTTCAGCCACGGCTGAAAATTGGTATGTTTTGCTGGAATGTTTTATGAAGAGTTCCATTTGTTATGCAAAAATTTATGAAATAATAATACATCCACATTTGTAGTATTTTGTACAGGTTTGGGACCCATATGCTGGGCTTGGTAATTAGAATTTAATTTTGAAATTGGAGACAGTGTAGAGAAAATTTATCCAATTTATAAGTGGCATGAGAGGTTCAAGTTTCAAGAATAGACAGCTCAGAAAAGTTAAACATGACTACATTATTTGAGAGGTGGGCTAGAGGAGACTTTGAAACTTCAAGATGATAAATGGCTTTATAGATTATAGAATTCTAATGTTTAATAAGTTGGATAGGATGAGAAATTTTGTAGTCACAAAAACAAATTGATTTTTTCTCCCAAGGAATTTTGAAATACTGTAATAGTTTACCATCTTTATGAAAAAAATAGTTCAAGTATAACTGACTAAGAATAACTGAGATAAATTTAGATTGTCTGGGATAGAAAATGAATTGACCGGGCAATTTGGGAATCATTAGTTGGAATATATAGGAGAATTGAGGAAAAATGAATAAATAAAATGTGCCTGGTAAATGTTTCTCTGTATGGGTAAGCTTGTGATTTTTTTAAAAGTTTCATACATTTTTATTGTTTAAATTGAATTAATGTGTATTTTTATTTTGAATACATATTTCTGATGTATCTTGTGTTTATAAAAATAATTAATGCTGGACATTAAAGAAAATTTCCAACTGCTTTTTGATTTCATTGTCTTTTCTATAGGAAAGAATAGAAGAGTCAAAAACATTGAAAGGAAAATATTTTAACTTTTTGGGTTACTTCTTCTCAATTTACTGTGTATGGAAAATATTTATGGTGAGTGATCATTTCTTTTTATTCCTGAATAAACTTGTATAATGGTAGAGGGCAGTGTAGCTCTCTACGAAATATTATGTTAATGAACAAGGTGAACAACTCCAATGACTAAAAGCCGTAGATGTTAATTTTATTTTTATTTATTCCATATTTCAATCAGACTATAAATTTTTTCATTACCAGATATTTTTGTGTAATCGCTTTGCAATTTTCTTAGGTTTGAAAAAAGCTTTAAAATTCATTTTCAAGAAAACTAAAAATTAAAGTGCATGTTGAAGAGAAAAGCACATTTGTAAAATGTTTTGATATGAATTTTGTAATAATGACAAAATGTAGTTTTTAGTCTCACGGGCAAAGAAGGTTATTATAAGAGGTAATATTATTAGTTCATCATATTCAGTAATGTTTCGTTTTAATGTTTTTATAAAGTTTTTTTTTTTTTCTTTCATCTTTCTTTTAGTCAGCCATTAATATAATTTTTGACCGTGTGGGTAAAGTAGACCCAGTGACAAGAGGCACCGAAATTGCTGTCAACTATTTAGGCATACAGTTTGATGTGAGTGTTTTGTTTTTTTTTTCATTCTGAACAGTTAGCATTAAAGATATTATTTTTACAGTTTTTTTTTTCTGTTTTTAATTACTATACTTATGTTGCATTTTTATGATGAAAATATTTATAAAAATCATGCTTACAAAGCAATTAGAATTTCTATTTATTTTTCATTAGATGAAATATTATGAATTTTCAAAGGGTTAGTTTTAGTGAATCTTTTAGTAAATTTTGTAATTAATGAAAAATTTTTTTAAAATTTAGTTTTCACTTGTTTTGTATACTCTTTTTCTATCATTCAGAGATTTCTCTTTTGTAATTTGTTGGTGGTCTGACATCATATGCTAACTTTATTACTATTAATAATGTTAAATTTAAGACACAGCATCTTATTAGAGTTTTTTAACTGGCCAAGATGCTCTAGTTACCAATTTTGATAATTTAGTTCTAAAGAACAATATCAACAAATAATCAATTGATATTCAAGTAAAAGGCATTAGCATTAGTTGAATTCAATTTCCTTTAAAAAATGGATTAAGTCATAATTTATCAGCAAACTCTTCAACAGCTTTTGGTACTTTGGGAATTCTATGTGAGGAAAATATAAAAATTGTGTGTCTTGTGTTCGAAAATGTTTTTCTTCTCTAATATGATTTTTGTGGTGATGATTCTTGCTATGCCAACCCTAGGATTGGAATTTTGATTTGATTTACTTAGCATTAAACATAATTTGAAAACATTTTGTGCTAGATGTTGATAGTTTGTATGATGTGAAATGTTATTTGTTATCTGAAAATAATTGTATTTTTCCAGGTAAAATTTTGGTCACAGCAAATCTCATTTTGGTTAGTGGGGATAATTATTGTTACATCAATACGAGGCCTTTTGATTACACTTACCAGGGTAAGTAATACAATTTTTATTATTGAATTGGTTGTATTATAAGCAAAGTAAATTAAGTCATTCAGATAACTATTCAAATTCTAGGAATAATGAATTTTGAAATGGGTCAATTAATATTGTTTCTATTGTGAAGGCAGCTTAAATAACCTCATGGGATTATGTATCAGGAATGTTCAAAGCATTGTTAAAAAAACCTTTCTTGGCATTTTTCTGACTAAAATAACCAAGTGGTAAATTTTCTCCAGTTAAAGGATTCTCAAGATCTTATTGTATATATTATTCAGTTGTCCCTCCCTACTTCTCTTGGGAAAAGAAAGTGAGGAAAAGAGAGTTAGGTAGTTTAATAAGAGGGGAAGAAATGAAGTACGGTAGCTCACTGAGATAGTAAGGGAGAGAGGGTAGAAAAGAATGTTGGGTAGTTTACTGAAGGGATGGGAAGATTTTCGCATTTAAAATTAATCCATGTTCGTATAATATTTAGATCAGGGATGGTCAACTTTGAACTTCCAATTTGCTAATTTTTTCATGTATGAGTTCAGATGTGCCTTCAAGTCTTGCACCACAATTGAATTTTTGTATTATATATATTAATATAGATATTTTCAGCATTTTTACTTGATATTATGTTTGAATTGGGTATGTTCACCAAAATAACAAAAAAAATAAAAATATAAATTATACGAGCACATCAATGATATCATTTTTTTTATTCATTCATCATCGTTCTATTTCATTAACAAAATCCCATTATGGTCCATATATCTAATTATTTTAAATATTCAAAAAAAATCTACGTAAAAAAAAGATTTGTTGATATTTTTTCCTCTTTGTGGAAAATAGCAATATAATATTAGCTGCTAATTAGAATTAAAAAATTTGCCCGTTGATTATTTTTAACTAGATATGTTCCAAAACTATATGCAGAATTTTCAACATAGAAAACACGTGAATTTTACATTTTCATTTGTTTATTGAATTTTAATCAGATTTTGGGTACTGAATGAATCTGTAAACCAACTATAAAACTCACTCGAAATTGAGTCTGTAAACAGACTATAAAATTCCCTGAAAGAATCTGTAAACAAACTTTAAAACTCACTGAATGAATTTGTAAACAAACTATAAAACTCGCTCAAAATTGAGTCTGTGAACAGACCATAAAACTTGAGAATGAGTCTGTAAATAGACTACATTTCATCACTGAATGATATCAAAAACAAGGTATAAAACTATGTATTACAAAAATTAAAATCATCTTTTAGTTTGCAGGTAATAATACCACTGCTATGTGGTTTGGGCATGGTTTCTTAGGAATGAAAAGTATTTCACTAGATCAAAAGGCTTTGGATTGTTGGACAAGAAGTTTTCACATATCCAGTGTAATAGAAAAGAATGTGCTATATTTGAAGGAATCAAAACAAACAAGGGATGTAATCAAACACAAGAGTGATGCTTCTCGAATGCTCCCTTGATTAGTAGCTGCTACTGGTTTTAAACACAGAACATAATTGAATGCAGAATCAACTCCTGTTTCCAAAAAGCCTCAAAAGCCAGAAAAACTGCACCTCCTTCCCTTAAGATTTTTGGTCCCTACAGAAAATATAAAGGGACTGTAAAGTCTGCCATCAGGTACTTTACAATGGAATTGAATCCTCCAAATCTTGATCCCACATTGTTTTCCCCATGTTTCCATCCATTTCAGTTGCAATACCTGAGGACATTTCACCAGCTCCAAGTATAAAATGTGACTGCTCATCAAGTGTAAGTGAATGGTTCCTGTGTATCATCAAAGATCACTTGTAGTTTAATGTAAAATGTTGAATTATACTGAGTGATGAAACCAAGCTGCTTGTGGAATTTACTGGAGGAGGATATTGAAAATTGATGTTCCTGTGCTCTTTTCAGTTATGTAAATTCAAATGATGACACTCTGCAATCAGAC
Source organism: Thysanoteuthis rhombus (assembly GCA_963457665.1). NCBI lineage: Eukaryota > Metazoa > Mollusca > Cephalopoda > Oegopsida > Thysanoteuthidae > Thysanoteuthis > Thysanoteuthis major. The sequence goes on along the minus strand of OY735207.1, from coordinate 28,562,723 downwards.
ACTGTAATAAACTCAGCCAGGATTTCATATTTTTATGGGATATAAAACTATCTTCATTTTTCCTTTGTATTGTATCATAATGGTGAATCTTAAAATCATTATCTAATTTTCTGTTGATTTTTGACTTTTGTTTCTTATAGCCATTTGTTTCAGCTTAAAATTTCCTTCCCAATGATTTACAATAAGTGTATATATTGGATACTGCACTTGAACTTCTGGAATGTCTGACTAAAATTTTACAATTTGCACTAAGATACGTTTTATATCAGTTTACCATAGTGAAGCTTGTAATGAATGTTATCTAATTTTCTGTTGACTTTCAATTACTGGTTCTTATAACAATTGGTTCTAGTTCAAAAGTTCCTTTCCAATGATATATGATAAGTATATATTCAGATAACTTGGATGTCACCAGTTGTTGGAACCCAGCCCAGATAACACCATCATGGATTTTCCCAAATATCTTAGTTTGCCCAAGTTTTGACAGGTGGCATCAACTAGATTCTGATTCAAGACTAAATTCTGATTAGAAATAGTCCAAAAAATTTTCTGCACACCAAAATTCAAGGTTAACCCTCATTTCTTCTAGACTATTAATATAATTGATGATTCAGTATACTTATTATTTCAGACCCTAATGATTTTGATGTATATTAAAGATAAGTCCATAGAAAGATAAATTTGGCAGCTTCTGGACAAAAGCTTTACAAATAAAGTAAATATTACCTTCTTTAATTAGACATGCATTTTTTTCGACTTCATAAGGTTTTTATGTTAGGAGCTAAATTAGTCACTGAGAGCAGCGGAGAATTCAAATTTGAAAACAACCTTGTTTTGCTTTTTATTTCATGGATTAAAATGCTTTTTCACATCTGGAACAAGTTTTCTTAGTTCTGGTAAATGTTCACTGGGTAATGATTGCCAGAATTAATCATGTCAACCTTATTTGGAACTGAGCAAAGGTCTTAAAATTTCATTTTCAATGATAAATTTATTTTAAAGTCAGTAAGTCATACATTTGTATGTTACTTTACATTTTCATAATTTTTTGTGCACCAAGTGAAAATGGGTTCATAAATATAAGTTGGCAGCCTCTCTCATCAAAATTATGTAAACAACTTTCAAATGGCTCTTACAATAATCTGATTTTTTTCAATATACTTAGTAGAATTGTCACTACTCATTCTGTTCTAAGTCTAGAAACTAGTTAAAATCCTCATTTTCTAGCTGATGGATGAACAATTTATTACATCTTGAATGCATTGATATCATTTACTAATCTGGGAAACAATTTGTTTCAAGTTTAGATCATTGAGATGGCCGTTATCAGTTACTAAGAATGATAAATCCAATAGCCAGTTGTAATCACATAAAAGACTTCTTAGGTGGCTCATTTTTCTTTCCTAGAAAATTATAAACAGTATTTTTCTGTTTCCAAAATTTACTTAGAATCTGTCCTCACATAACATGCAAGTTTAAAGTTTTTTTCACACAACTGCTCTTGGTGTATTATGCAGTAAAATTTTAGTAGAGGATGATCTTAAAAGTTTTGTAGTAAAGTTGTAGACTAAACAACTTTACTGATTATCACTGGAGCTCTGTCAGTACAAACACCAATGAATTTACTAAAATCTACTTGATGATTTTCTGGACATGATTTCACTTCATCAAATATGTCTGTTTCTTTTGTTTTTCCTTAAAATGATTCAAGACAGAAGTTCTTCGATGTCACTGAAATTGTCAATTCCTTTTTATAAAAATGCTTAAATGGACTATGTACATATCTCGGTTGCCTCCTAATTTAAAGAAAAGAGTAAAAGCTTTGATGAGGTCTTCAAGTTGCTGAGATACAAGATGCATTGAAGAACTCTCTCAAGATGTAAGTGTTTGCTTTGATCTTGATATTTTCATCATCAAGACATCTTGCAAATATTTGGAGACTAGGCTTAATAATTTCTTCTCCATTTGAGAAAGTTTTCCATTTATCAGCCAATGCCAATGCAATTTCATAGTACACTTCTTTCATTGCCAAACTTTTACTACTTTTAAGTATATTTTGTCTTTTTTTTTTCATTAAATTTCCTCTTTCTTATTCGTATACCTTTTTCACAAGTTGGATTTTGATACTAGCTTCTGTTTTTTCCTTTAACTTCTCTGATGTTGTGTTTTTTCTAGTGTTTGTTATGTGAGTGAGTGCTTACTGACACTTTCTGCTTTTTTTTTATGCTGTGATGGGTAATTAAAAGTAAAAACAAGGCTTAATTTTCACAAGGTACCTTTATTCAATACAAAAAAAATTTAAGTACTGGAAAAATTAACTCAACACAAAATCCTTCTTTGAAAAGATAGAAGTTAAATTCAATGGAGCATTTTCTTTGAAAAGTCTCTTTACATGAGAATTCATCCATCTCCATGGCATAACTCTTTTAAGCAATTATTGTCTCCATGTCTTATACTTTGTGACTCTGGTATTTTTTCTTAGGGAGTCAAAGTGCACCCTGTGTCTAGTTCAGAAAATCATTGTTGTTATTGTCACTGATATATATACAATGTTTTTGTTTTTTTCATAAGCTTTGCAAATTTTAAATCTTGAGATGCCTGTTCATTTCTTCTTTAACCTACTCTTCAAAACAAATGAAGGGAAACAATTCGTACAAGAAAAATGGTTATTACTTTTTGCATGAATAGGCTTACTTAATTTTTACCACTGGGGTTGCAATATGCCATGTTTGGAACATATGCCATGGTTTGGCCACCCCAATTTAGATTAAAAAATGGAGAGTAACAAAGATTGGAAGAGATAAATGAAAGAATGAGAAGATAATGTTAAAAGGTGAGAAAATAGTGGTGACATGAGGTAATGGATAATCTTAGTTTTCATCACCCGTGGAATTTCTACAGGGCCAGCTAGTATTTGATTATTGGGAAAAGTCAGAAGTAATATGCATTTATAATATATTATGATTCTTTAGCTTGGTTGTAAATTGTATTAGGATATGAATTGAAGCCTTTATCAAATCTGTACAGCCTCTCATTCAGTTCATTTCATAATTTACTTCCCTGATGATTTTTTATGATTGGAAATATCACGATCAAATGTAAAGTTTGTAATGTAAATATCTCATTAAATGTTTGTAAAAATCATAATGCACCTTCTACAGGCATTATTATGAAAGTAATGGAGCATCCAAAATTTTATAACTTCTAGATTGGTCTTAATTGTGTGATTTACAAAATCTTCAGTACATTTTTTACCGCCTACAATTTAAAATCAGGGAAATGATTGATATGTAGAAACAATTCAGAACTGAATAAAATAAGAATTTACAACCATGCTTTCAAGAGCTGTAAAAAAAATGTTAATTTTATTATCTGACTTCAGATATATCAAGAGAGATTGTAGGAAAGATCATTTTCCAGTACATTCTTTTTAAGCAAAATGAAGACGGATTATACTGAAAAAGATTCTCTAAAAAATATTATTTCAAGGATTTGTTAAAAAAATGTACTGATATATCTTCTCCCAGATTTTGATTTTTTTTTTTTGTTTGTTTTTTTTTTTCCATTTCAAGAACATGAAAATATTTACAATGTTTCAAATTTATTTTTGCTTGTTTTTCTTTTAGTTTTTCTATGCCATTGCCAGCAGCAAATCATCCAACATCATTGTTTTGTGTCTTGCACAAATCATGGTAAGTGTCAGTTTGTGTCAGTTTTCATTGAAATATTTATTTGAGTTTTTCAAACCACATTCTAGCTAACAAAATTGATATAGTGTAAATCTAAAAACCATGACAGCTATTTTCAAGAAATGAGATAAATTGGTTCAATATGTTGCTTTCTAAAGTAGAAAATTACAGAATCAGTGCTATGGATATCTTACCATTTGATTCTGAACTTATTGCTCAATAACTATTTCTTCAAATAATTTCCAACAGAAAACATTGAAACAGTTGCTCTAAAAAGTAAAAAAGTCTGTAGAGCACATTAATGAATTTATAGATTTTTAATACGCGAAAAAAAAAAATAAGAAAGTCCCCAATGTTGATACTGTTTATTATGTAAAGAGTAGAGAAAGAATATAAAAAATAGATATTTAAAAACAAAATTGAGAATATAATTTTGTGTTCGTAAGGTTAACTTTTGGACGATTCTACCTCTCAAGTCTGGCAAGTAATAACTGACTTTGGTGCAAGTTTCTCATTAATATTCTCAACTTCAGTAAATTATATCATGAACTAATTTTCCTTCAACTTAAATGAATTTTCCTATTTTGAAAAATATCAAAGTAACCCCTGTAGTAGTCAACTCCACTTTCAGAACTTTATGAAGATGTCATTTTTACCTTTTCAGCCCCACTGATTTTGTATCTAAATTCAATTGTGTTTGTCTGTTTTGGTTCTCTTTTATTTTTTTTTTTAAGGTTCTTATAGCATTTTTCTGGCATTAACCCATCTATCTTTGTCTTCATTATTATGATAACATGAAAAACCAAAATAGAATCATTGTATTTAGTTTCAATATGTCTAATCCATTGCACTTAGTGGTTTTGAAAAATAAACAGTTATCTTTTAAATTACGTATGATTGCAAATCCAGTGCATGTATATTTTGAATAGTGTGGTTAATTCATTCCAAAATTTTTCTATTCAAAACTTCAGTACAATTTAATGTTTTTTCAGCTTATACTTTGTTACATTAATTTGTGCAGCAATTCTTTAACTGTACTAAATCAAAACCTGCACTGATCGAGGTATTTCTGTATTATCTAGTTCCCTTCAGGGTTCAGCAAATTTGATAAATGCAATTGCTTGATCACTTTATATGCATATCAATGTATGTTATGAATACAGTATTAAAATGATAATAAAATATACTGAATTCTCAGGTTTAGTGCCATACCATGTATAGGTTGCTTAGTCTTTTCTCAAATGCAAATTATGCTCATCATTTCAATCATGTTTTTTTCATGCCCTGAAATCTACTAAACTGAGCTGCTTGTATTGGTCAGCTGTATGTAGATAGCCCTTTCTTTATTAGTTTAAATCATACATTTAAAAAAATTGATGGTAGAGATAGAAGATTGATAATTCGTTAATAGTGTTACCAACAGAATATTTGCCATCTTTACCAAAATATGCAGACTGATTTTAGTCAGCACCTGTGTGTGTATACAAATTCCAGTTTATCAAGAGAGAAAAAAAACAAAAAAACTTTGGGAGGGAAACTAGATTTATTTTTGCCCAATCAAAAATTGCCTTAAAAAACTGATCTTGAAGATTTGAGTGATAAAGCCATGAAAGACAAAATATACTTAATTATATATGAAGTCTTGTATTTCATTCATTTATAGTCTTACCTTTTTCGAAAGTTAAATTATTTCAAGGTAGAGAATAGATGTAGGTAACACAAAGTGATTCTCAGAGATGTAATACAAAGTTATGATAAAATGATTTTAGTGGTTGATTTGATTAACATACTCTCCATATTGAAGGAGTTCATAAGTTTTACTTTATGGGCAATAATTTGTAAGAAATGTCCACAAGTTATTTTATAAAATTGGTTTGCATTTGTATATCATTTGTATATTATTGTAGTTTATTACTGACTGTTAAGCACAACAGATCTTTGTGAATATTGATTTGATTTTTTTTTTCCTTTGATGAGCAAGCATATAAAGGTTATTGACTTGGCCCTGAGACTATTTTGTCCTTCAAGTACTTCATTAAGCAAAAAAAAAAATTAAATTTTTATTTATTTTTCAGGGTATGTACTTTGTCTCATCTGTGCTACTTATGAGAATGAACATGCCTGTGGAATATCGGTAAGTGATTTTCTTCATTCTCTCAAAATAATTCTAAAATTATATCCATAACAGACTAAATAGACAACAAATAAGACTGAACAAAGCTATAAAATGTAATTGCTAAATTATTCATTCTTATTTCCTGAACATGAGTTCTACGTGCAAAATAAAACCAGTTGAGCTTCATTTAGGGTCTTATTTTTTCAAATCCAGTTTAAAATTTGATTCAAATACAAGCGTTTGTCATCATCATCATCATCATCATTCTGAAGTATGGGAAGTCAAAATATTCCTATTTTCCTTTTTTATAGCACGAGAGACACACAACCTCCAATTGTGGAATCAGACAGTTATCTTTCAAGCTTAGTTTCCCCATTCACTCTGGTAGATGGAAAGCAAGATCAAAATAGACTTGAAAATGAACATAAAAGATTTATGTATTTATCCATCCACTGGTCTTTCTTGTGTATCTATCTTATTTGATAATCTTGAAAGAATTTCAAACAGAACCTTTTATTTCATCCAAGGAGAAAAGTGTTCTATTCTCTGGTTTTTCTCTCATGTCAAATTAACCTGAAGGTTATTGAGTGCTACAGATACCTGAATAAGGCCACCAAAACTTTGTGATATAAACAAAATGGATAGTTAAGAATCATTGCATCATTCACCTATCCAGATGTTCCAAATAAAAATATTCATCTCAGGTATCAAAAAGATAGAAACAGCTTGTTAATTTTTTTTTTTAAATTCATCTCTATTAGGTGCTGGAATTGAACTACCGATCTAGCATCTCTTTCATAGTTTTCATCATTGATGGCATTAGTTCTACAAGAATGATTTTATTAGATGAAAGATATTTCCATGTGTTGAATGTGCTGCTAATTTTATTGTTTCCAGTTCAGAAATCTATCCTCTAAACTCTTTTCTACAACAAAATTTACCTTTTAATGTTCTTTTATTTTGCAGTTCAATTATCACCCAAGTACTGGGAGAATTGCAGTTCAATTTCTATCATCGTTGGTTCGAATTCATTTTTCTAGTCAGTGCTCTGTCTAGTATTGGATTTCTCTACATTGCTCATCAGCAAGCACCTGAGAAGAACATTCTCTGAAGGACCAAAAAAGACATTTTTTCTGATCACTACCACCTTTTGTCTCCCCTTGACTTCTATAAAATATCACTCGTATTCAGTGAGAGACAAATTAAATATGAAATATCAGTTACTTATCCAGTGGCTTTTTTCCCTTCTTCATCCATTACTGGTTTGAAAAGTAGATCATCTCCATCATTCTGAAGGATTCTTTGTACTTATCACCAAGTTTAGCTCAGTTTTGACACAAGGGCTCAAGTATAAGGCACCAACTTACTCAGTGATAATGGTTAGCAAGTTGGTCTCACATATCATTTTTCCAGGATGAGGTGCACTGAATTGTGCTTTATACATACATATATGCATTGAGAGAAACAAAAAGAACAGATATAGGCTGTGAATAAATGAAATGAGAATTTGGAGTAGTTATTTAGGCCTTTGCATTAGTGGTAGCTATTCAGATCAATGGTAAGAGCAACAGTACTTAGAAGCAGTGACCCTATCAGTCAGAGGTTCAATTCCTGCAGCAGCCCTATTTTTGTTTATTCTATTTAGGTTGTCTTGGTCAAATGGTACATTGTAATAACAGATAGTTTCAATATAATAATGCAATTTATAATCATTTGTCAGATCATATATGTAAGAGATGGAGAAAAATTTCAATGAGGCAAAAGATACCATAACAGACTATGACATTGATATAATCATTGTAGAAGCTTTATTTTAGTCAGCTATGACAAAACCTGGAGGAAAAAGCAAAAAGAGAGGCAACCTCAGAATTTACAATGTGCCTATAGAATCATTTGACTTGGCACAGTTTTCAAATCTGATTGGTCTACATATTTTACTCATTTCATAAGTTCCTCTTGGAAGATGTAAGGCTATATAGGGTCAATATAAATGAGAAATCCAACCAAATCGACAGTGTTATCTAATTCTATCAACAGTAGGATAGCTAGAAACTCTTCCAACCTTGATGTTTATGGATTTGGATTTTTAAAAGCTTCTCTGATAAAACATTACACAAGTGGGTTTTAATACCACTATAAGTTTCCAGTTTTTGTTAATGAAAATTGTGGTTAAATCCACTTTTTTCCAAATTGGTTAGATGTAGCATTAGCAAGTTGTTCTTGAATATAATTGATGAACATCCCTCAGGAATAGAACTAATAGTAGTTTATAGTTGCACAAGTAACATGGCAAAATTAGGATTTTTTTAATGTGATTACCAAACAATAGCTATAACATTAACCAACTACTAGCAGAAAGATGCAATCGCAGAATCAAAGACAAATGCCTTTTTTGAAAGAATTAGAACACACACATCTAGCAACTGAGTTCTACATTGGAGCTTCTATCTATGGTAGTTTGGAAATTGAGGTTTTATTATTTAGATTGTTGGAATGAACTATATTTTTGAAGGATTAAATAATTTTTAAAAAAACCTCAATAAAATTGAATGTTCTACACAACTCAAGGCCACCCAACAGCTTTAATAGTAAATGTGGAATCTCTGAAAAAGTTGTAATTTTGAATTTTTTTTTTCCAAATAAATCTTATTGAATCAGCAAAATAAAGTCTTAGCCGAGTGTCACCAAGGGAAAATTTAAACTTGGATTAATATTGGAAGACATGCTGGTCAAATAAACGAGTTTCAAGTTACATAACATTTGTGGATAGTTTGACTCCATGGCATAAATGCCATTGTTATTTTGGGAAAGGAGAAAAAAAAAATTTAGGTATATTTCTGAGTATAAATTAATGAGATGAGCCAACAAATCAGGTTACCATTTTGCATGTAAAAAGCCTACCTGACTAATACTTATTAAGTTGTCTCTGACTATACTAGACAGTAGCAAAAATAAATGTCAATATTGTATATAGATAAATTAAGATTTTTCTCATATATATATATATATATTAACTTCCACAGTATGTAATTAAGTACTGATGACTTACAAAATTAGAATTTAGTGATACAATGGTACCCCCACCCATAATAGGCTCTCTTAGCTCTAGCATTTAGGGAGTTCTAATTTAGAAGAACTGTTCAAGTAATGCCTCAAGTCTTTGAAATTAGTTTATCCACATGCCTTAGGTTAGAAAACTCTTTTGCAAATAAGAATGTCATTGAGAACTATTGAAAATGTAATGGGAGTAATATCAGATATTTGCAATTGATTTAGGCGATAAAACCTATTTATTCTAACTACCATAGCATAGAACTGGAAAGTCGTGGATTTTTTTTTTTTTTTTAATGGGGGGGGAGGGTCCAAGCTTTCAATTCTGAATCAAGTTATCGAACACAGATCACAAAAGGCCTAAATAAGGAAAGATTTATCGAAATAACACTTCAATTGTTTTAAAAAGTGTCATATCTCTAATTCTAGGAAAACACTTCAAATTAGGAGTTATTTGAAACATGGTAGCATCCTTAATTGTTGAGTTTTTCAGTAACATCAACTATAGTACTGATAAGGGTAGTTAAATTAGTTGGACCTATATCCATCATCCCCATGCATAGGTTGCAACAAGGTATCAATTTTGGCTTTATTAATTGGACAGTCATAATAGCAATTGGTTTCCTATCCTGCACCCTTGAATTAGAAATGTCTTTCATTTAAAGCATACGAAACATTTTTCTCCATAAAAGATTACAAAATGGGATCTTCAGTTCTAATGAAATTTCTTTTCTAAATATTACAGACCATGCAATATCAGGATGTCTGTACCAATATATTAAATTCAAATGAGAACTGAGTTTGTGGTGTACATAGTCACCTTCTCTACAACATGGCTATATGAAAACCACAAGGGAAGCCAACTTTTGTACAAACAGCTATTTGAGTAACAGAAAAAGGTGCAGAGAAGCTGCTGGACTGACTGTCCTCACCCAAATATATTTTTACCAGTTGACCTGTAATACTGACAAATCTTACGGGCAACTTGAGGCAGAGATACAGCAACCAGTCCACCACAGCCTGACCAGCGTCACCTACTGTCAAAGGCTGCGGAGACCAGATGGGGGGGGGGGTGTCTGTTACAGAGGTAATGGTAAAAAAAAATTCTGGATCCACTTCAAAATTAGCTCATAATGTGCACTACCCAGTGTTGCAATTTTTGGGGCAAATCCAGTAATTTCCCCAGTGCTACCAATATTTCAACCACCCTTCTACAAAATGTCATAGGAATTCTGTCTAATTTTGAAGATATCACAAGGACCAAAAAGAAAGGCCAAGTTAAGCATTGCATAGCAAATTAAACCCCTTTTACTGATATAAATCCAGATCATTTCCAGCAATTAGATTATTATAGCATCCAGATTTGGGACAAAAGGCTTCCAGGGGTGGGGTGGGGGCATTTTAATCTGTTATAAAAAGAGTGAAATTTCCCAATAAAATAAGCAATTGGTATAAAAAAAAAAAAAAAAATATCGGGTGGACTAAGTATAAGGAAGCCTTGAAGATATGGAATGGATTAAATTACAAAATATTCAGTCTTATATACTGTACTAAGAGAGTTAATTTCAAAACATGCAGTAGAATTGCTGGGGAAACCAACTTACATACCAAGTGTTTCTCTTGATAAAATCCATGTGGACTAAGAGAAACAAACCCTGCAGTAGAAAAATAAGAAACAAATGGTTGTCTTAATTTCAGTGATTTATTTTTCATCTTGCATGTAGTAAGAGTCCAGTGTCAAACAATTTCAACAAAACAGTGTTTGTTAGATATCAAACATCCACTTGTATATACAAAGAGAATTTACATGAATACATGGTTGTTGCAAAGCATTTTAATAAGTGACAATTTTTCAAATATATGCACATTTATATCATGCACCATTTGCAGTAATTTTTTAGGATTAAAACTGTACATGCAGAGTTGGAATTTATGAACCCTGAAAAGTAAATAGAGGTTAGAGGGGTAAGAGGGAGCAAGAGAAAAGGACGGCACTATATGGGAGGTGAAGAGAGAAAAGTTCTGGCTAAAGTTTATATTCCCAACTTTTGTTTACTTGAACTGACCTAGGATTTTATAAGTGGACTCAGAGTGATGACTGTGGCAGTGACTTAAGACTTATCAAAGATTATATGCAGGTGGCCCAAACTATTAAATTGGTCAACCTAGAAATGAGTACAGAGGTGATCAATTGAAAACATTTTAAAAGAAATATTCTAGACAACTTTTAAAAGAAAACAAACAGTATTCAAGTTTGTCAAGAACAGGCCTGAATTATAATACATATCCCATTAGATTTTAACAGGCTTTCAGCTAGTTGAAATGAAAGCAGCTACTAAGAGGAAGATTCAATAAAATGTGCTGAGATATCTAGAGATTTATAATGCATCAGAATAGATCAGGATATAAATACATATGGATGTATGTGTAACCACAAACATGCATGTAGTTAGAGATCAAGGCAGTAATGTAAAATTTGTTGAAAAAAAAAAAAGTTGAGAGAAAAAGTTCCAGTAACATTTTTAGAATGAGAATAATTCCTTTCATTCACTTATGAGGAGAGAAAATGCCGACCAGACTAAAATTAAAACAAGCTAAAACTAAACCAATTGCATTAAAACTTATCCTTTATAAGTTGACCAAAAGTGAAAGTAAAATATGTACAATAATATATATATACATATATATATATATATAAGAACATAAGGATATGAGAGTCAGAATAAAAATACCAATCAGAAATTATCAAGTTCTTTTTGCCGGCCAGCCGGCAGTCAAGTTTAACATGAAAAAAGTGGTGGGGCATTTCACATTTCAGTCATCAAGAGTTGTTCATTAAAAGAATTGGTCCACTTTCCAAATAACAGTTAACTCCAGCCTATCCCAAATGTTATAAGAAACAAGAGCCAACACCTGCAACTCTCAAGTGCATATAGAGTCAAGATGCAGAGTTAGAATCATTGGCCATAACAGTAGACAAAGTAAATAACTTTACAGATTAAGTACTCTTGTCCAGTAAACAGAATATTTATCAATGTTGAACGTATACATATATGAAGTTAAAAATCAAAGTTATTCAGTTATATTTTTAAATGCTTAGTTAGGATTGTAGGAGAAGAAAAAAAAAAAAAAAAACTTTGTATTCAAGCTTTTTAGCATGGTCTTAAGCAATTGAGAGTATTGAAACTACAAACTTCCAATATATAACTTAAAACACCCTTCTCTACCATTACCATTCTGGTAACTTCAGTTGATTAAAATTACCTATACAGTTAAAATATTTTTGTTTCAATTTGATAGGCTTGGGTAACTTATGAGCAGTCAATACATCTTATCAAAATTATTTGAGTCCATCATTGGTTCACCATTCTTCCAAATTAGCAAATCAATAAAATACAAATTTTTCAGAACAGTCAAAAGTCTTCAAGCTATGAATAAATCAATTTCACATGCATGCAAGAGAGACTTCAACATAAGTAACACTGTTAGAAGAGGTTATATATCTAATATGGCCAATAGTCATGGAAATATGGCTTTGATAAAGAAAAAATATTCATAACATCAATTTCAAATTCAATAGCTGAAGTGAATATCTACCCTAAAACATCTTCATAACATCAGTATCGTTATAAATGATACTGAGTAAACTGGCTACAGTAAGCTTTTGTAGGGAAAGACAAGATTTAAATGGTAACTACCAGGCTTAAATCTGACTTAGTTCAAGAATTGGTCTCTTTATTAGGCCGAAAATCAATCCCATCAATTTATCTACATTTTTTTAGATGACAAGCCCCCACCACCACTCATTGATCATTAGAGGAATAGAAAATAAGGTTATTCAAATATTTTTCTTTATTTGAAAATTTCTTTTCATTAATTGCTCTTCCAAGTGGTCACCAATATTTTCTTCCCAATTCATTTATTTTAAAAGAAATGTGAATTGTAAGAATATTCAAAATAACATACACATGAGCTATTCAAGTGTTGTAGCCACACGTGTATAATGTACATTTTTCAGTCCCAAGTGGTGTGTATGGACAAAGTATCTACACATGTATATATTCTATACAAAAAGAACAAATGGAGATTGATCTTTCCTTTAGGGCGCATCACTTGAAAGTGAAAAAGTCTTGTATTAAAGTTTCAATTTCTTTTTAGTCACTTCCATTTCTTTATTAATTTTGTAGTTTCCTTCAGAGAGTTTTCAGAGTTTGAAGTAATTTCTTTAAATTCACTTTGAAGGACCAGAAGTATTGTGCTTATATCAGCCTTGAGACCAAGTGGTCTCACTGGGGAGGAAGGATCCCCACAACTGCTCTGGGCCTCACCGTTGAGACTTTACTCTCCATCGTAATACAAAGTAACATCCAATGCGTATGATGACAAAGAAGATACACAGCACAATAAAGTCAACATAAAACTTTGCATTTTCAACATCCATCTGTTCCAAAACATCAGCAGCCTTACTGATGAGGCAGACATTCTTACAGTCCAATGTCCCACGATCAAAGCCATAAATGGCTTGGAGCACACCTTCAAATGAGTATCTGGAAAGGAAAGGAAAAACTTAGTTGAAAGTGAAAAGTAGGATCTATATAGTTATACATATTCACAGAAGCAGTTTCATTAGTCAATCTGTAAGTTAAAAAAAAAAAGACAAAAAATACAACCTCCCCCACTTGAAGCAAGTGAACAGTGAAAACATTACCTTCAAGATTTCAGATGTCAAGTTTGGCAGCTGACAATTGATAAATGGTAGAGAACTAGGAGCTATTCAACAAATGAAATCATTGAAATCAAGTAATCCTCATAGAAGCAAATTCTGTCGAAAAAGTCTATAGCGAAAGTCTTTGATAGAAATTAACCAGGTCTATCAAGCATCAATAATTGATACTAGATTCATAATTATGAGTTAATCAAGCTTAAAACACTTCAATTTCAGTTTCCCAAACAAGCAACAAAGAACAAGCTACAACTACCCAACATTTCTATTAAAAAAAAAAAAAAAAAAAAAAAATTCCTTCATTTCAGACATTCTAGTCAAATTTACTAAAAGGTTGCATGAATCTCATTTTACTAAGTACTATTTTACTAGGATGTGATTATCCAGAGTTATGAAGTAAAAACATACCTAATATAGGAAACATAAGAAAGCCACTGTAGGTAAGGAGGAATAGTGTCAAAATTCACGAAAAATCCACTGAAAAGGAGGATAGGGATCGAGATAACAGGACCCAAGAACACAGCAACCTGGAAAAGAAGAAAATTGCATGTATAGATAGTATGAATAGCATTTGTACTCAAGAGAGCGGTCTAACTTGCATCTTTCCAAGATTTATTTCTAACTGATGGTTGATGCATTCCAACAAATTTGAGTTATAATTGTTCAAATCTCTCCATACATCTATTTGAAGTTACATAAAGCATTCGTTATAGATATTTGACAAGTTTAGCTGTATTACAGCCAAATGGGGAGTGAGGTACAGATGAAGGTAGGAAGGTTGTGCTGCGAGTGTGCCTACAGTTAAAATTAATGAGATTGAATACCTAGCACCAGTGCAAGATTCATAACTATCTTAGCCATGAAGCAGACACCAAGAAGTATTTTTATAGCTCATTCTCAATTATATAAGAGCAAAATTGATCAATTTTATTTAGAGGGTCATCAACAGCCTCCTCTATTCAAGCACTTGTGGCTTCAGATAAGAAACCAATGCTTTGGAGAAAACTGCCTGTCTATTGCCAGAATAGTTATAATTTGACCCCACCCCCAAAAGTTTTTAAATCCATTTATTGTAAATCATAATGCCAATCAATGAACATTTTCAATGATCTATTTCACTAGCACCTTCAAGTGATATACTGGGATAATCACAAAATTTGTTGAGAGTATATAAAATTTTATAATTTGCAGTCCATATTTGCTCTGGCCACGTGGGTAAATTTGTGAAGAAATCAGTCGGGGAAGAAACATTTGTGGCCAAGTTAAACTATAGCTAAGTGTACATGTGTGTGTGTGTGGGGGGGGGGGGCTTAGCATATAGCATTAAACACCATCAGACTGAATTCTTGAGCACTTACCTGGAGAGATGTTGCTGCTCCAATGAGCAGGCCAAGAGATTGGGCAACCAAAGATGTCTGTGTAGCCAGTGTTAAGAACATGACAAAACGCACGAAATCACATGGTTGAGAAGTCATCCAGTAGACAATACTACCATAGACAAGTGGAAAGATAATCTGTTAAGAGATAAAATTGGATAACACAGTTCACCGATCTATAATTTATTTAGTAATTTCTTTTCAAACAGCTTTAAAGTGATATTTAATTTTTTTTAAATTAAAAAATTTTAAATAAAAAGTATTTCAAATGTAGAGCTTGTATAACTGCATTTGAAGATTTTTTTTAAATAAAGATATTTATCAAAAACCTATTTTAGGAATCTAAAGCTTTCTTGTAGATTTGTCTTTAGTCTACAGACTTGAAAATCCAGCTTCAAGAATTAGATATGAACACAATTACTATAATACATTGGTTCAGTAGAAAACCATCAGGTGCTATGGCTTACAATAATTGGCTGGAATGGTAGAAAGTGGATAGATTAATTGTTCAGCTTTGAGAAATCAACTTTCCAAGTTGTTTGGATAATTGAACTCCTGCTTTACAAAATTTGGGCCCATCCATTTTTCAGGTATGTAATACCCAAGAAAAGAGGGGATAAGTACCATGTCTAAAAGAAAATCACTAATCTACCAACTGGATCAGTTCATTTCAGCAATGATAGACAACTATTACAGCCACCATTGTACCCTGGCAATTCCAATTTATTGATCTTTGAATAATACCTAAGTCAAGCAATGAAAACCACTAGGAGTTGAAATCTACTAGCCTGTTTTGATAACCTGGTCACCAAACATTTCACCTCTTTCAATTTTCTCTACATTATTCTGTCAATCATCTGGGCATTATTCGAGTGTAATGTATGCCTTTCCAGATTTTTCTTCTCCCTTTGGCCATGGTTAACGTTCCTTCAATTAACCCAAGGGATGCCAGCCCCCCTGCCTTATCACCTTTGTCACACTTGCATGGCGTTATAAATGTTGACCCACTCCTGTAAAGAACCAATTCTAGTAAGAAGACTGCTAAGAGTAGGAGAGTTTGGTTTTCAATAGTAAAGCCTATGTTCTAATGTCCACATCTTCCTCATACATTTTCTATTACAATAGTTGCATTTCCCTTGTCACCGATACAATTACAATCTTTTGGTCTATAGACAACCAAGTGCTACTTTCTCTTTCAGGTTATATTTGGTTGAGGGTGGTATTAAATCTTTCAAAACCTGTCTCATCAGGTGGACTGCATGGGTGTTTTATCAGTCTTTAGGTCACTTTCTCTAGTGACGCCATATACATCTAAATTAGGTATTCATTTGCAGTAACGACATCAAGAACTTCAAGTTCAATTGTCCAGATTTAGAAGGTTGAATGAAGTTTCCAACTGGATCTAATTCAGAGCAAATTAAAAGTAATGAAAGAGTCAACATGTTTACCTGAAAAGGCATATCAGCAAAGGTTTTTGCAAGGTAGTAAGCCTTTAAACTGTACCAATAATTCAGATGTTCTCTCACAAATACTGACAGTTCCATTGGGACTGCAAAGAAAATGTTCATTATCAAAACAAAACTGGATAATTTGACAGGATTAGGAGTTACAAATTGCAAGTTGTTATTCATAAAGTTACTTTTTAGATTAAGTGCACATTTTTATGTGGTAGCAGTTCTAGATAACTTAGTTATGCTTCTACACCAATTCACTTAAAAACTAAGATTTAAAATTAACACCATCATGACTACAAAATTTATTAAATTCTAGCCATCAAGTATTTCTTCATTATATAACAAATATGTTATATTCAAGGACCAACATTAATTCTTCAATATGTCTACAATATTTGCCTAGTTCTTTCCATTGGTAACTAATGAATCTGCAAGAAAATCACTAGTAAAGAACATTAAAATCCACAATATCAAATTCAATACTTGATTGAGCACTAAAGATTTCATGCTTTAGTCTTAAGCTTGACAAGTGATCAGAATAAAGAGTTTACACTGACTTTTCAATGATTAGCATTTGCATTAAATAAACTTAAGTTAACTTACATGTGAGAATTGTTGGCATAAGAGCAGTGAACATAAGGAAGAGCATACAAAAAAACAGGCAGCTGGTATTGTTAAAAACCTTGCTGGCCTCATTGCCAATACCCAGGTAGAGTAGACCAATTAAGATACCAACAGACAAATGAGCAATCAATCGTAGCCTGGTCAAAGTCTGCAAAGACAAAAGAAACCAATCAAATTAAACCAAAACCTACTTAGTAAATATCAAATACGATACAAAAATTAGATAAAGAATACAATTCAAGAAGAATGAGGTATAAGAGAAGCATGGTAACTTTTGAGCAACTCATTTCAACTTAGTGAAGTAATCGCTCTGAGAGGTGGAATATTTGCACACATTGAGGATAACACTAAAGTATTACAAAGTGCAACATACAGCTGAGAAAACTACCAGTCAATGCAATAGAATTGATTCTCATTGGATAAATTGGAAGAATTCAGCCAGAACTAGCACCCAAAATGGCTGATTTGGCAGCTGATCCCACATTCCCCTTGTATTTGTTTTGCTATTTATATAGTCATCCCCCCCCCCCCAATCCAAGTGTCTTAAAGTGAAGTAAAAAGTACTTACAGTATCTCTCATGATGGTGATGAAAGTTCGAATGAATAAAATCCGGAATTGTGTGAAGCAGCTAGTTGCAAATGTATGGCATTCATAGTCATTATCCTTGAAATAAACAGGGAAAAGGAAAAAAAAAATGAGCAGAGGTACGATACATTAATCTAAGCACAATAGTTATTCTGCAGGCATTTTCTGAATAGGATACTGAAATAAAGCAACTTTCTTAACCTGACAATCAATTCCTGATGCTTTGAATCTTCAAATTGTACAAAGACAAAAACTAAAGAGTCATAAGTTATACTATAGAGTAGTTTATTGTAATACCAATTTCATGGACTTGAAATTTCAGGATGTGATTTATAGTTTTATAAGCCAGAACAAAAAATTTAGGCAAAACTGACCCAATTTTTGGTTTCAATACTTCAGGACTACTGACAGGACTGAATTTAGCAGGGATGGGCCCCTCGTGCATAACATTTCTTTGGGGTCTATTTAGCTATTTTGAGAGCCAAATTTCATGTTCAGAAAATGGAGGTTCATGCTCAAACTGCAAGAGCGTTTCTACAATGTATTGTGTCGTGTTGTAACGTCTACAGCATATCTATATGGCAGGGGGAATCATAGGAATAGAAACTCCAACTTAGTCCTTCAGAGAAATACAGAAAATTTTATAACGATAGATTTTTTTTAAATTACAAAAAAATTTATACAATTTGGAGTCAATTTTTTAGTAAGTGTGTTGGCAAAATACACACAGAAGCCAAACATTTCAATTGCTGTTATTCTATCTTTTATTTTCCCCAATCCACTAAAATGGTCATTCTATTCAGAGAGCATTTTATGTTTTATGTGCACAAATTCTGTGACTACAGCAAGGTGTGGGAGTCAAAAATTTAAATTTAAGCTCCACAAAAAGGTTGTTCCCATCCGCATGAAATTCAAGAGTATACTGTATTTTGGAAATAATTTAGAATTGTAAGGTTTAAAATTCTAATCTTTAGTGATTGGCAAAAAATTAATCTAATGCTTGGATAGGAAGAAAGGCAAATATAAATCACTATATAAACAAAGATAGTACTGTATAAACTGAAAATTAACTTCAATAGATTGATTACATACTTCTGGTTTAGTGACAATAACTGGAGATGTGGCAGACTTAATATCTGCTTGTCCTGGTAAGTGTCCATTCGTAAAGCCATTACACATTAATTTCTTCTTCTCCTCCAGTTCTTGATTCCAATCATAATCATGCTGGTTGGTATTCATCTGATGATTACCATTCATCATTGCTTCTTTTTCACTTCTCATCAGGGCTGCTTTCTCAAGGTCATTGACAACAACCTCAGGAGATGGTAGGGGTCTGCAGCGACCATTTTTCACAGCAAGGATCAACTGATTCACCTTTTCAACACCATATTCACCTACTGCCACTTCCATAGCTATGAAAATGCAAGAAAACAGCAAAAATATTTAGAATGAAATGTTTGAGTGGACATATGAAATTACACCAGTTGATTAGTCTTTAATGGATATCTGAACACTCCACTAGGTTTCAATTCTTATTGGTTCAAAGTTATTTGGAATATTACACCAACAGCTTGTCATGGTATATTATTATGCAAGTAGAAACTCAGAGTTGCACCTAATTTGGTTTTGAAGCTTTCCTTCTGGAATTAAAGCCAACTAAGAGTGAGAAAGAAAATAAATGCACTTTATTCAGCTGGCTGGTTGTGAAAAAGCAGGGAGAAGCAAGAGATGGAATTTCATTTAAGTTATCAAAAAATCAAATCACAATGAAACTTTTAGGAACATTTTTTCCTCAAGGAGAAAAGGAGAAAAAAAAAAAAGCCAACATACAAAATCATAAAATATACAATGTAGACAGTGACAGAGGCTGCCCTGCTCTCAAAATATCAGCCTGAAAATCCCATATCAGTGGAGTTTTAGTCAATCCCTCTCATGAAAATCTGATATCTTTAGATTAGCGATATTCATTAATTCTTGGTAAGCACCTCCATTAGTCTGTATCAAGATTTAAAAAACATGCCATTTAGTTAAAATAAGATTGACTAAAGTTTGGAATTCAAGATGCAAAAGCCAATAAAATCCTATGGATAAAATTTAAGTATTGCAATTGGAAATTAGTTTTAAAATTACTGCATTCTACTGGTAGTGTAGGAATCTGAAGAGCTGGCTATGAAGTTGGTAGTTCAAATTTAACGCTTGCAAATATCACAGGATCATTAGGGATTATACAAATGGTAGATAAGCATTACAATTCAAATGTTTAGAATAATTCTTCAACTCATTCAAGTGGAAAAGTCTTGAAGGTATGAGAATTTCACTGACAAAATTGCAACTTGTGGAAGAGTTCAGAGTTATGGACAGCAAGAGGAAGTTTATTATATGAAATGGGTTGGAAACTTGCTTCAAACTAGAATGAATCTTGAAATTTCAATTGAGCCCATGATACTTCATTTTGTAATCAAACTTAAATGTCCTTCATTCTGCTTTTTTGAGCACTTGTGTATCTGATCTGCTTTTGTGAGAAATGCAGGTGTAATTTATCTAAGTTCCCAGTGACAGAGTCACTCAATTCATGCTGATAAAAAAAAAAAAAAAAAAAAAAAAAAAAAAGCCTTATTTCAATACATGAATTAGCAAAAAACTGGTCAAGATTAGAATATAGGTTTTTATATGCTCGTTTTAAATTTAACAGTCCATTCAAGCATCAAGATTTTTCTTCAATAGCATAACTATATATCAATGACAAAATGTTGGTAATAAGCAGCCAAGCATCTGAGTCTGAAGATATGTTTTTTTAATTTCAATATAAAGGGGAGGGATATTACAGATAACAAGTGTGAGTATCACATGCAAACATCTTTACCAGGAAACCCTTTTTAATTTTTTCATTAGGTTTTTAAACTAATAAATCTGCAGGACAAATTAACCTATTATCATTGATATCTCAATTACTTCTGCATTATATTTTAACCATAAATAGAAGAGAAATAGGGCACTTGCACCAAAGTGGATTGGAAAGCAAGGCAATATGAAACGATTACACAACTGAAACTAAGCTGTTGGAGAGAGGCCAGAGGTACTGAACGATCTACTAGCTTTACGAGTTATTAGGAAAGTAAGCTTATATCTAAATCACAACTGGCCAGGTTGGTTGATTACAAGTATCTAAAGGAGATACACAGAAGACCAAATTGGCAACATTGCAAATTACTTTTTGGTATGATAGTGTGCAAATTTGCAAACAATCATGCATAAAGAAGTGCCAAGAGTAATCAGTTTTCAAGAATGTGTACTTATATTTTATTTTGACCCTTGCGATTTTTAAAATCTCAAAGTGGTAAAATTATTTTACATTTGTGAAATATGCAACCAAGAATATTGTTTTTATTTCTTTGAAAAGAAATTTTTCAAATCATTGAGACATAAGTTTTAGTAAAGGCCTAACCAATTAGTTTAAACTGAAGTGGAGAACCAATTTTACTATAATTAAGCAAATTGATCTGTCGGAAAGGAAATTTGGGGATGAATATAGCATTGATCAGCAGCCACAGAAGCAGTAGACTGAAATGCCGCAGAAAAGTGGAGGGAGAAGATAGATAAGATCACAGCTGGCTAGGAGCCAAGTGATCTAAAAGTAATCAGATAAAGAAAACTGCCTGAGCATTTTGTGTCAATGTTAATACCAAGAAAGTTGTAGATGCCAAGGGATAAGAGAAAAAATTAAAAGTGACTTCCAAGTCACAGGGAAAATTGCACATTCTGCACACAAACCCATCAGATGAAAAGTGTTCATTAGTGAAAGGAAAAATGCTGAATGGAAGGTCATTAGGAGAAAAGTCAGATTGACAAAATAAAATTTAAAATGATTTTAAACTTCAAGATTCATACTGCAATTTACAGCAGTAAAGTTTCCAGCACACTGGTTGCCTAACAACTTAGATATTTCAATACAAAACTAGTCTTGGCAAGACTATGAAAGGAAGCAACGTAGGCTTTGAGAGATCGTCAAACATATCACAAATTAACTCTAAGAGGTAATACAAAATACACACTTGAGTAAGTCAGATTACATTGGTAGCTATAAGAGTTTATAGCTGTATACTTGTATTTTGCTATTTAAATATGTACACAAAAAAATTGGGATAATGGAAGAAAATTCTCTCCTTGATATCAAGTTTTGTTTTGAGGATTGATAACCTTTATTTTCAAGGTAAAGTTTGGAATAGTGCAATAGTTTTTTGTTAAGATACTGAACACTAATAGTAACAATGCAATCTGGTATATTGGTAAATGTAACTACAATTGAAGGAATCCGAGAGTGTACACTGTAATTACCTGACAACTGGTCAGTATGAAATTGACATTTGCCAGAATATAGTGGTTCAAGAAATCTAAAATTTCTAAAATGAGATCTTCATAGTTTATGATTTCCCTTTACTCAGTTTTTCGAATTATCTGAATTTAGATATTCAAGTTGGCAAGACCAAAGTCATAGTTTCACGACAAAAAAAAAAAAAAAAAAAAAAAAAAAAATTATCTTGGATAATTATGGCAGGCTGCACCACACCATAAAATCTGACCCCTTCCAAACAGGTGCTGCTCTAGTTATAAACTAGAACATTTATACAAGATAAAGTATAACTCAATCTTAAAGGTCACCAGAAACAAATACAAGTAAATATTTTTATTCAACATAATTTATGTAAAAACCTTATTTCAGACTCCTAATCATTTTATCACTTGATTTCTGTTGTAACAATCTGTAATAACTTACATGTCTCTGAAACTGGCTATCCCTGTACTGTTTGATATGGGCTTTTTTTTTTTAAAATGAAAATCAAAAAACAGTTTTCAGTCAGTCAATGTTTTCAAACTGTCACAAAGTAGACAGTGAACCCCAATAAATAAATATCCAACTCAGTAACAAGACTTATCGTTTCTGCATATAATATGGCAGCTTTTTCCAAAAAAGGAAAAGATTACAATCCTGAAGTTGATTTTTCCTTGTACTTGAAATAAAGTTTTCAAAACTGAAAAATCCCGAGGACATTCTTATGGATTAAGAGTACAAATATTAGCTGCAAAAATCTTTGAAAAAAAAGAAAGTGGGGGGCAGCATTTAGCAGGGATGTTTGTATCAATGACATTCAATCTAGAAGTGCTAACACCTAGAAAATTAAAAGTGGTACCATATTAGTAAGTGATGTCAGCAGTGTTGAAAATGAAGTTGCTTACCAAAATCAGCTGGATTGTGGTAAGGTGGACATGTTACACCTTGCTTCTCAAAATAGGGTAGGAGGTTGCTGACACTTCCACGATAAATACATTGACCTTCACCTAGCATGTACAACTGAAGAGAAAAAGAAATTGTTACAAAATCTTACATGTTGATATGTACTATTAGTAGTACCAATTAAAACTAAGTAATACTCAAATAAGGTAGTTAACTTAGTGATGAATACATAATGCCATCTAGTAGTCCAGGTGACCAGTGTAGGATTGGGACAGAATCACTCACTGATAAAAGCATAAAAGTTGGCATAATGATACTTTAGAGTGTACTGAACAGACTTTGAGAGACATTCTTAGTTACATTTACGAGGCAATATTTCCAACCTAGCAAGACTATAAACATCTCCCCCCCCAAATTCAAGGATACATCAAAGTTTGATCAACCCCTTCTATCTTGAGGCATAAAATTTGAAATTCAGAATTTTTTTGAGATAGGACGTGGAAAGAAATAAGCAAATACAGAAATGTACAAAATCACAAGAGGAAAAAAAATTTTTCATAATCAACCCTTTCGCTATACAATATTTCGATTATATTTTGTTGAAGGGTAAGGCAAATTTTAAGGAAGGAGTAATTCATAGGACTGGTCCACGAATTGAGAGATTTTAGTATTTTTTTTTTCCTTACTACATTTGCTCCTGTATCTATACATGTCTTCAAAAGTTTAATTCCAATGAAAACTTGAAGAACTAATCAAATTTTGGGATGGATCCAGGAATTTCTGATCAAGATGTATTTTCTTCATAAATTTCTGCACTCACTCCCAGTCAACTAGATATCTCCAGAAGTTAAAGGAATTGATTAAATTTTGTAGGATAAAGCAAGAAGATTCATTTTGAAGTGGATCCCAAAATTTGAGATATTTCCATTTTTTTCTTCCTACATTTGTCTTGGCTCCTATATGTTCATACAATATCTCCAAAAGTTCAACATCAAGTTTTGTAGAAAAGTAGGCCATAGAATAAGGAAAAGTGATCAATATTATTAGAGTGGAT
The DNA here is from genome assembly GCA_963457665.1 of Thysanoteuthis rhombus. NCBI lineage: Eukaryota > Metazoa > Mollusca > Cephalopoda > Oegopsida > Thysanoteuthidae > Thysanoteuthis > Thysanoteuthis major. Next base: position 28,538,817 of record OY735207.1, on the reverse strand, counting down.
CCAGGAATTTGTTTTTGATTAAGATCTTTCTTACAGTTATTCATACATTTATTTCTGTATTCACTCATGTCTGTCCACACTATCTCTAGAAGTTCAATGAATGTTAAGATTGTGGAAAGGAGAAATGCAAGATGAGGACAAAGATCCAGGACAGTCTATACAATGCGTACTGCTGTAGGGAAATCAGGCCTGAGTACACTATCTTGAAAATTATGGCTTCCCAGAGGTCAGACTGTGGTGGACTTTTAGTGTGACATTGACCAAACTTGATAAAAAAAAATTTTTAAATCTAAAAGGCATTGGGAAAATTTAACTGATTAAGTTATGGAAAAATTCCTAAGCAACCATTGCTAAGGATGGACAATTTGAAAATTGCTTCATATCTGAAAGTGATGAGTACTTATCAAAGTATTGTGCTGAATTACAAAATTTTATCCTGAACTGAACAATTTTTGCTGTTATCACCTCCAGACAGGAAGTGACAATGAGGGATAAAAGAGGGAAACAATTGGTCATTCTAAACTAAAGTAGGGATTTAAAAGGAAAGAGCTAAATCAATAGAGCATAAAACCAATAACTCACATGGTCAAACATTTCAAAGAGCTTGGCACTGGGCTGGTGGATGGTGCAAACCACAGTTCTCCCTCCAGCAGCTAAAGATTTTAGTAAAGCAATGCACTGGTAACAGGAGGCACTGTCCAAACCACTGAGGAGGGGTGGAGAAAAAAAATAAAATAAATAAAATCAATTCTTGGAAAATAAACTATTCATTCATCAATACTTTGAAGTGATTAAAAAAGTTTCCATCCATTCTGATTATTTGAAGCTCACATCAGTTGAAAATTTTATAATTTGAAAACTCACTGCTTATCCAAAACCTATTTGAGATCAGTCAACTCAAGATATAACTTTCAAACAGAAAGTTTGACTTACATTAAGAGCTTGACAAGATACAAAAAGTTTTGAAAAGTTAAAAGGTCTTACCTAGTTGGTTCATCAAAAAACATTACAGGTGGATTGTTGACAAGCTCCAGTGCTATAGAGAGCCTTTTTCTCTGTCCACCAGACAAGTTGCTTGTTCGGGTTTTCTTGCTCTCTATTAGGCCCAAAGTTTCAAGAATTTCGTCAACCTGGAAAAGAAAATTTTATTTCAAACTTTATAACAATAGAGCTTCAAGTATCAAGAGATATAGATTGCATAGCTAAAGGACGTAATGGTAACTATCACATTCAGACAAACCATATATTCCAAATGCTCTGTACTACAGTATCCAAACATACTAGATGCCATACTACTTGGAGAGGGTGTACAAATAAAATTAAAAATAAGTAAAGATAAAACCAAACAACTTAAGTATCAAAATATCTGGAAAATCAACACTATCAACAGAATCCATGTAGTTTACAAGACATTGTGATGAATGCTGACTAGTTACTGAGACAACTAGACTTCAAAATTGTGAATCAGTTCATAATACCTGCCAATATAAAGCCAATTTCAACTCCAATAATCTTAGTTCTTATGATGTTTCAAAAAAGAAAAAAAAAAAAAAAGTGCTAAGTTTCAAGTTTAATACTATTTTAGCTCATTTGCCTATGATCAGCTTTAGTAATACCAAGAACTTTACACAGTAAATCTTTAGTCTTCTACACCAGGGGAAAAAAAAAAAAAAAAAAAAAAAAAAAACACTCGAGATTATCAGTAATAAAATTGTTTAATCCCCTTTTTCTATTAGGATGATGAATACATAGATTAAGATTTCAACTAGTTGAGGGACTACCACCTCAAACTTACAAAGGGTCACTTGTAACAGACAAGCTCAAGTAACTGCTTATCCATCAGATATAAAGGGGGTGGTTTTCAAAATGTGTGGCATTCTTGAAGCTTAAATGGGTGGCATGAAAAATTAAGTGTTACTGCTATTGGAGCCAAACTTCAAAAGCAAATGCAGAAGGAACAAAAACCTCATTGCAGATTGATGCTATGCACAGAGATTGAAGGAAAAAGGCTGATTATTCAAATTGTAAAAACTCACAAGATTCTGTTTTGCACTCAAAGTCATCTTCTCATTTAGCTTGAGGTTAGCAGAACACATCATGGATTCTTCCACACTGAGATGAGGCAGCAAATGGTCATCTTGCATGATGTAGCAGGACATTTTTCTGAATGTACGTAGATTACGTTCCTTGCCTTTAACCAGGATGTCCCCAGTTATGTTTGAAGTTCTTTAAAGTAAATTTAAAAAAACTTAAAATATCCAAAAAACAATCCAAGTTACCAAATATGAACATTGTAATGGTGTTGAGCAAGCCTAACAGAAAATGGTTATTTTAAAAATCCTAGCTAATCTGTTAGACTTAAAATGTTTAAATTTTGGTTTATATAGTGATTTTTCATCAAGTGGTACAATTACCAAACATTGTTTAATGTAAGTAACAAAATGGGAAATACAACAGTTAAGCAAGAAGAGAACCAAAGTTATGAGGAATCCTCTAAGTTTAAACACCATTATTGCCAAATCACATGACCCTGAGAAGATTTTTCTAGGTAAGCATCTTATCAAGGGACGCCTACCAAATTGCAAATAAGTGACTTAAAACAACCGAGAAATAATGAAGACAAACCGGCTGATGGATGGTAGAATGTCTTTTAGAGGCGAGGACAAGAAAAAAAAAAAAAAGTTTCTATGATTATCACTTACAATTTAGTATCAAAAACTTCTGCAATTAAATCCATCTTTCACAGCTCACAATATTAAGTCAGGAACTCAAAATGATAATGATATTTGAATTTAGTTTTGCCATCTTCATTACTCTCCAAGCCAAAAGTAGCAATAAATTAAAGTAGGAAGACTTGCAATAAGATAAAATTGCCATTGAAGCCAGAAGCAGTAAGATTGGTAGCATTTTTAGAGGGGGCAATTCATGTAGATATCACAGCATAATGTTTGTCAACAACTGCCAAGTAAAGTTATTCCAGGAGAGAATTTCAAGTCTTTTTGCACTAATCTAACTGACAAAATTTACATTAGGACAATTTGTAAGATACAGGCTGATCTGGAGTCAAAAAAATTCAAACTCTGAATGTCAGATTTGGTCTTACCTGTAACCAGCTAGAATGTTCATCAATGAAGATTTACCAGCCCCTGAAGGGCCCATGATGGCTGTAAGCTCCCCGGAGCAGAATTTCCCAGAGATACATTTTAGGATATTTTTCACATCTATAAATAAGACAAATTGAAGTTATAGTACATAAAGTAATAATTATACCCAAGAAACTGTACTCAAAACAGACAATTATAAATAGGAACTGACCAATAAAAATGTTTTGTTCATTCATCTTGTTTGATAAACAAAATACTGAAATCAGGAGGGGGGGGGTCATTTACTTGGACCAAACAAATGATCAAGGTAAGATTAACAAGTTAAATAATGATCATTTCTATATCCAATTGAAAGTTAGATAGTGGATAATGCATTGAGCCACAAATCTAGTTGAATGTTTAAATTGGATGAAGGAAGCTCATTAACTTAATATTTGTTATCAAGTTTTGAGGAAAAAAAAAAAAAAAAAAAAAAGTAATTGTGTAGTGTTTTTTTCTAATACATTTGATTAGTTTATATTGGACAAAACCAAAATTCAGCTAGCATAAATGTCTAGTTCAACAGTAATGGCAAATGTTATGCTTGGAAGAAAAACAACTTCTAAATGCAGGTTTCATCATGTGCAAAAATCATAGGTGTCAATTCAAAAAGCCAACTATATTGCAACTGAGCCTTGATAATGGTGGGAGATATTGAATGGCAGGCAATAGATGAATGACTAGAAATCATTTAACATAACATTTAAGCAAATGAAAACCATTTTTCTTCAAATACCAAAAGAACTCCAATATACTAAAAAAACATACCAAATTTCAGTATTTGAGGACAATATTTACATTAATAACTCAATCTTTGTACTTACAGATACTGTGTCTAAACTGGAAGAGAAAGGGGGCTAATAGTTGTATTGATTGATTTGAAGTGTTCAATTCATTTCATTTTTGCAGTTAGCTGAGCAAGTCAAATATATTAGATGAGATGGGAGTTGTCACCTTTACCATCAAATAGCTTAAAGGTTCAAGTAGTAGGATATAGAAGTCCTTGGATGGTTTCAATGAAAATACCATCAAGAGTTCTAGAAAGTCATTTTTAGAGGTTCAGTAAAACATAACAGTTGTCTGTCTCATGTATATAAAAATAAGAGAAACCTACTTCCTGAGACAATGTTAAAATGTTCATTCAAGTATCATTTAAAAAACACTAAACTAGGATAGTGCCCTCATTCAATAATTGCAATACATTCTACTAGAGTGCTAAAATAGTAGGTGGTAAATCCCAAGATATAGACATGGATAGAATCAGAATGGATTAATGTCCTACCTTTTCTAGTTGCACAAAGTGCATGAAAACTTCCAAAATGGCTTAGGTTTTTAATTTCCAGCTAACTTTATGGCTAAAATGTTTTATATACTCATTAAAAGTCCACTTATCAAAAATAAGAGACTTCAAAACAAATTGGTAAGAATAAAACTTCAATTCAAATTACTATTTTTCTTTTTATTGGATAAAAATGGTCAATTTGGCAATATTGGGTTGTCTACAATAGAACATATGATTGATCAAATTCATGTAAGAAAATTAGATTCTATTCCAAACCCCCTTATCCAATTAGTGGTTTTCAGTTGAAGATCAAAAGACTAAATTGATGATGGCTTATTTTATAATGCAAGAGGAAATACATTTGACAAAACAGGTTTGCTATTCAGATTTAATAAAATTTGTTAGGGTTTTTTGGAGGAGGATCTCTAGTAATATCTTTCACTGAGCACAACTTAGTATTTCTGTTGAAAGCAATGGATGCAATAACTACTCGTGCTGGAGAACTTGATGCTTAAGCATAATATTTACCACTTGAATAGTTCAGGGATGATTTGATTAGTGAAAATATTCCAGTTGTTTTTATTCGGTTAGTGATAAATATTTGATTAACTATATATTACACCTTTTCCATATGCATGCATCAGTATGTCACTGGCTAGACAGGTTTTGGTAACTTTTTAAGATTTTTTTATTAACAAAAAGCTAGAGACTTGATTTCAATGTGACGTACCAGCTTGCAAAAACTGAAGGGACATGCAACGAGATATCTACAGATGCTCAGAAATTAAAAGGAACTGGCAAATGAAGTAAGAAATGTGAAAAGTTCAAATATATATAAAGGGAATGGTCTTGAGGGGAGGGAGCAGGACAGTATCAATTACATTTTACAGAAGTGTGAATGCAAGTACACAAAAAGGTAGTCAACTGACCATATTATGAAGAAATGTTTAAGCACTATTTGTAGCTTAGCTATGTTTCTAATAAGTCTTGGGGGGTCAGACCATAGATGCACTAATTCTAGCTCTTTTTATATATAGAGGTTATCTAGCTCCAAAAGTACCAAATCAGCAACTGTTTTTTTAAATCTCAGCCTATAGATGACGGTCATTGGTACTAAGAATGCTCTCGCATCTAAAAATCAACACAGCATTTGTTTTCATAAGGTTTAATGAAAGAAAGCTTAATTACAGATTCTCAGTCGTTTCAGATTAAAGCCCAATTTCAGGATCAGAGGAAAGCTATTCAAAGATTTCCCTCATCTTAATAGTTAATTATACATGTGGATAATATCACTTCATAATGCATTTCTAATTAATGGAAAGCAAATGCTAGAAGTCAAGAGTAAACTTAGCTTATTTATACACTGTCAACTGATTAGCAGCCATTTTAAAAGGTTAGATTAGATTAAGCATAAGTTTT
>OY735207.1:28445473-28527973 GCA_963457665.1 Thysanoteuthis rhombus | reverse complement strand
AAAATTAACATACAGGCAGTAGAAAAGAGAAGAGTACCCTCATTGAATGCTGGAGATATTAGACTATAGTTTTTACAGTTAATTCCCAAATAAAAGTAAAACAGCAACATCTTTTTCCAAACTTATCTAATAAAAAAAAATTTAAAAGTACACTAACATGACTATTCAGGCCTCAAGAGCAGCTTCTGTAGATTTGATCTAGTATGCTTTTATGCATTAACAGATAGTTAGGAGGAAACTATTTTATCTGAATATCGACTGGAGTTATGTTATTCAAGTTGAAGAAATGTAGTTGGATTTCAAATTATCATTAGAGCAGCTCGTCAAATATTTATGCTCAAATTTTCTTCAATGTTTCGTATTATGTTTGATATCAAAATTCAACCAGTCTGCCCACTGGAAAGGTATAATTTTCAAAATGGATTGAAAACATTTTGATCCGGTGGAAAGTGATTAAATTTCGGGGTGGATCTAGGAATTTGTCAATATAGTGTATATTGCTGTTAGAAAACCTATATAACTAAGTATAGATCTGAGAAGGCCCTCGTACTTCATCTTAAAAGTATATCTTGACTGTGGTAGACTGTCAATGAGCACACCCGATAAAAAAAACTTTTGTGACAGGGCCAACTAATTTGGAAGTCAATTTCGACACCTAAAAAATTGTACCTTCCCAGTGGACAGACTGGTAGAATACTGATGTTAACGACCAGACAAGATTTAAAAACTGATAAGTGAACGACTTATGGGCATTATAAGTATTTGGCGGCCATCTTGAAAGTTATACATCAGGGTGAGAGAAAAAATTAGCGACCATTCAGAGTCCTTATATTCATGATTCATAAAAACCTAGCTTCATGCTTATAAAAAGATTCTTCAGATACAGAACAGTCCATACTATACCCTAGATACTCTCATAGTAGCAAGAAAGAGACCAGCTACGTCAGACAGGATATTGACCTAAGGTATATTGACATTGATCTCCATTCAAGTTCTGATTTTTCGATTCAGAGAAAGAAAAAAAAAAAAAAAAAAACACTTCAAAAGGCCTTTTCCGAGTATTGAGTTTTATTCAATACTAACCAAGATCATTGAAAGGTGGAAGAAAAAACTTAGATTTGGGTTGGACATGATTTTTTTTGATTACGAAGAAACAAACAAGTACAACCCAAAATAGATGCTACATTCTTGAGCAGGAAAAAATAGCTAAGTAGTTGGCAAGAGTGACTACAGATTAGCAGACAACAGTTAATGATAGCTACTGGATGCTGTTGTATTTAGAAAGGAGAGTAAACAAAAACAAGAGCGAATGTGTCAGAAAGCGAAGATTGAGATTGGTTGTTTAACAGAGCAAAATTTTAAGGAAAAAAGAATCAACGAGTTTACTGCTAATACATAGTTATGTCTAAGTTACGGGAAAGAATGGCGCCCACAAATGAGAAATGTCGAAGTAAATTTGGTACTGTTGGAATCAAAACTATCAACTTTTGTCCACCCTAAAAAGATAATACGGAAATGCTTAAATTTCTATAAAAACAAATGTTTTCCTCAATATTACAAGCGTTTTGGAAATATTGTGGAGAGACAGGTTTATATATTTCTGTATCCACTACTAAGAGCAAAATCTCATGAAGTAATTCCTGGATCCACCAAAATTAACCACTTCCGACACGGGAGGGGGCGAATGCACATAAAATATAGTATACATGAATTTATAGAAACAAGATATCGAAACTTCAATGAAATTAAGGAAGGTGGACGATAGGCTACGGAAGAGGTCATCAATTTTGGAATCGAAACATTCACAACAACTGTACATTTCTTCCTAGTATACATTCAGAGTCGTCCATTTTGAAATGGACTGGTAATTTTCTTACGGGTTTTTGTAAACTGTGGCCAAGATTTAACACCCTCCCTTCACAGCTAAAAGAATTACCCACTCTTCGATAAACTACAATCGGAAAAAATGCAAAAAATCTTCATATTCGAGCAAGATATTTTAGTCTAAAATATACAATCTTAAAAATGTAAATATTGTTTCCTGGTGGCAAGACCCTTTACAAAAAAAAAAAAAAAAAGAAAAAAAAAAGTGAACATTACACAATGAGCGGGACTACAGATCAGCCCTAACTCTTGGTAATGGATCGCGAAGCTTGACGTCATTACTTGTTACCCTCATTTTTGTTATGCCGCACACCGAAAAAAATTCGGGCCAATCATATGTACACGGGATCTCCATATCTGAAGAAAAATCTGTATATTATTGCAGTACAGAAAAAAAAAAAAAAAAAAAAAAAAAGACTGCAGTTCCAACGGTACCAAATTTATTTTGTCCGACCCAAAACCTGTTTTGACTAAACTATGTAGTCACCTACAGAAAACAGTAATTTTAATCTAAATGTATTCTTTGGGTGGCTACAAACTCCAAGAGACAAGATCTGAAGATTAGGGTGACGAAATAATTGCAATGATACAGCATTTGCCTGCAAGCAGACAAAATTTGTTAACACAATTTGAATCAGCATTTGAAACATTCCATAATTATATTTCCGAAAGAATCGAAGGTTTGTTTATGCGAAATGCGGGAGTCTCCCAGAGTGAAAAAAAACTGGTACGAATATTGGTGCAACAATTACATGCAGATGATAACTTTCGATAATCTACTTTCATCGAAATATTCTAGTATTGAAAAATTCCTAGATTATAGGACAAAGGGAAATGTGACATCTTGACTTTAAAAGATCTAAATAACATCCTGCTTTGGTGCTTTCAAATTCAAGTTTTCCCCGGACTAAGTGACGATTTTTCTATTTCAATCATTAAAACTAATGGTACGATGTTTGTAACTGATTCAAAAATGAAAAATTCTGGTTCCACATCCATTCCAGGTCATGCGAGGAAGGGGGGGGGGGTGTATTTGATATAAATATGTATATATATATATTTATATATATGTGCACTATTCCAGTTTTGTCAAAATTTAAAGTTAATGGTTTCAAGTATATTTGAATGAATAGGAGGAAAGTCAGATTTATAGGGGAAAAATAAATACTGCGTCATTCAATGACAAAAGAATGAATAAAGAGAACGAAAGGAACAGGCAAAAAAATGGCGGCCGTGGTTACGCAACTAAACATATGTCGTTGAACAAGGATAAGGTTTCTCTTATAGCATAGGAGCTAGTGTTAAAGGCTAAGAATCAACTGAAATCACTAAAAATTGAGTAAGAGAGGAAATTGGACCTAAGGAGAAGATTCTAAATCTATAAATGACGATTGGCCAAGTAATTCAGTGCGACGACGACACTTGATGTAAACAAGCGTATTTTTAATGAATGAACTCATCCAACATTTCATCGTTTAAATATAAACTTGAGAAAAATTGAAATTACAACTTTTGTAAACAAATGTCAGTAAATAAAACTGAAAATACGTAAAAATGCAAAGAATTAAAACCGTCGTATGGTTTTATGGCGTGCGAGAAAAATAAAGTACATGAGTAGGTGAATACATAATGAGTAATGTGAACATTTGTCAAAAGGCTCATGAATATCATTCAATTTTTTTCATCACTGTCTGCAATATGGCCTGCAGCTGTAAACATTAAATCAAGGTTTTACGGTCACAGGCTCTATAGCTAGGGGGTATTTTTAAGCTAGTGACAGTTCAAATTTAAGTATTTGAAAGACTTACTGTTAAAACAATTTTTAGCTAAAATTGCTAAAAAATATCTGAAGCCAACTTCAATTTGGGGGGGGTGCAATTTTCAGGAAGAAATAGGACAGGGATTAAGCAAATCTACATAATGCTTAATGAAAAGTGTTAATCAGACCAGGACTAAGGAAAAGTCATTCAAATTACTTACGCTGATAGACAAATTCAACGCAAGAAAAAAAAAAAAAATTCAAGAATCGCGGTTCCAGCGACGTGAAATCTAATATGGATTCTAAATTGATAATTTATTAAAAGAATTCGATCTTACATTGATTGTTAACAGCTAAAATTGAAATGAGAGAGAGAAGGTGTACAATTATTCCTGACAATTATAAGTCATAGGATATGACGAATTGGCGTCATAATTGTTATCCAGAAATTTAACAGAATTTGTCAAGTTCATAGTCATCATGGACAGATGTCAGTAGCAGGGTTTAATCTTGCCTTCCACCCACAACTTGTAAACAAATGCAAATATTGACGAATTCTCAGATTCAAGTTTTGTTTTCGGGATATAATAAAAAAAAATTTTAAATAGATGAATAAATCACGGGACATAATATTTCGCGCAGTGTCAATAAACTTGTAAGATTGACAGAATTCGTAGTCAAAAGAGAAAAATGGAGTGATATTCAATTACAATTCGCTTTGTAATTTCTATAGGACGGGAATAAAATGAATTCGATACCAGAAAAAAAGGGGGTGAGGTGCACCCACGCGAAAGAATAGATGTTTACAAAAGGTCAAATTAGTACAGGAAGGAAACAGATGTGACATAGTTGAATTGCTGTTCGTCTACCGTCTGCTACGTGAAAATAATGCCCAACAATACACGTGTCATTACAAACGGTTGATTTATAACATAACGAGAGAAAACTAATTCTATAAACATAGAAAAAGAAAAAAAAAAAAAAAAAAAAAAAGAAGTTTTTAACCATGAACAATAACAGATCAGTTTGTGTCCTGTATTGGAGTCTTAAGCGACATTTTTCTTTATATTCAAATTGGACATTTGATGTAAAACATTACTTTCTGGTGGCCACAATGAGTAATGTAATCAAATCAGGTTATGAAATAAAATGAGGATTTGTTTCACAGAAGTTCAGACTGTTGGGTACAACATCCGAAAACAACTAGCTTACCACACAAGTAAGCGAACAATACATCAAGACAAAAACAAAACACATAGTACGATGTATCTTTAGTTGTTACTTTTCAAGTAGGCAGTGAGCTAATTTTTGGATAAGTCATGGGAGTGAATGTTGAAATGGTTCTCACAGAGTGGATTTAGGTTGAACTCGAATTACAGACACGTGTACAACCATTATTACATAAAGAGAGAAGTGAACAACCCACAGCTTGCTGAATGGAGATGAAAAAAAAAAATAACAGCAACACAGCAGAAATGCTGTATATAGAGAATTATCACCATTACCTATAAATATTAGTATTAAAGTTTCAAAAGCCATTCGTGGAAGGCGGATGAAAAATCTGAAATGGACATTGTCATTAATTACCCATTCAGGAGGAAAACGAATAAATGGAGGATGTATATAACAAACATTAATTTCAGTAGAAAAAAAAATTACTCACCTTTGTGTCTTCCTTCCTTAACCGAATAAGTTAAATCCCTGAACTCTATATCGACAGCTCTTCTTTTAGGAAGTTTAGCAAATCTTCCTTTAGTTTCTCTTGGTTCTGGATATCTTTCAGTTGAATTTTGCAAAGAATGCATGGCCATTGCACCTCCGTTAGCTTCCAGTTTCTTAGCTGCAGCTCTGGCCTTAGCGTTAGTCGCCATCTGGCTAGGAGGAATGTGAACGTGGATAGACAGTAACTCTGCCATTTCTGATGGAATTTAAAGAAAAAAAATTAAAATCTAAGCAACGAATAATAGACCCTTCGCTGTGATTATTCTTACTTAATGAGTTACACTACCAACATTTGCGCCAGAAAATGTCCTCAACTACGAACTCAGTACAACACTGCCATCCATGTTCTGATGATTCCTTCCCTTTGTAGTGTGGAGAGGATTAAGTAATGGACGAGACCATTTTTATTCATAGGGTTACAAGGTATCAAGCTTTCTTTATTTTTTCAGTAATATACATATAATTCTTCATAAAAAAAATGAATGATTTTATTGGTGCATTAAAAAATTATAGATATTCTTTAAAATTCGGAACATATCGAAATACCTAATTTAGCAGGCTTTTATTTCAAAAATAATAACTAACTTCAACCCACCAAGGTTAGTTTCTCCCATGACGTCACTAGATTTACAAGCCAGAGGGCAGCTTTATTTTCGCGCACAATAATCCTCCTAAGATTATCTTTTAATCTTCATTCAAGTTTCTTGCAGCTCGTTGGGGATGAAATGTACGCATGGAACTCTTAATTTCATTTATTTATTCATTTATTAAAGGAGAAAAGATTAAATAAATATTTTCATATTTGCTATGAATTAACTGGTTTTAACTATGAATGAAAGTTTTCCAAAATTGTGAGTTGAAATAGTTGTACTGTAACAACTACCAAAAATGATTTAGCCAGCGGTGAATTTTATACTTAAATTTTGAAGTTGTCAGCAAAAGAATTTCTCAAGTAAACATTGTTTTTTTGAAGTCACCTCTAATTTATATAATAGACATTCAGAGAAAGTCGAAATAGATCATTAAAAATAAGTACATAGTACAAATTTGCAATACTTGAATATTTCTATCATAATGAGAAGAAATCCACCAAAAAAATGTGGGTTTACAAAATTATAAGAATTATAATCATAAAAAGGAAATGTATTATTTCATTATTAAAATGTACCTGTGGTCAAATCAAAAAGTTATTGAATTTCTATATTTTTTGTTATTAAAACAATAGCATTACTTTTATATCTCTTGAAGAAGCTCAGAAATATTAGAAACCGTCATCCATAACTGTCAACATAGGTTTCTTCAGTTTTTAAGTGATTCTGGCTGGATCGCTATCTATAGATCTGTCAATCTGTCTATCTATTTACCTATCTATCTATCTATATGTTGTGTGAACAGGCTGCGCCAATGAAGCCAGTGAGGTGAAAATTTCAACATTTACTCTTCATCATATCTAGAAAAGACTTTTTTTTCATTTTTTAACCCATTCCCCCCTAAGCATTTTTGTGATCCAACAAATGATGAGATAAGTAGCATTCATTTATCACAACTCTGTCCAATTTTTAATTGATCACCCTCAACTGCTGAAAGATGTTGATCATGTTTTTTTTTTTGAGTGACTCGTCAGACCTGTATTTAATGCTAATGTATAAGTAATTACAATAAATCTGCAAATATAGTCGGCCTATATATAATATGATTAATTTAAATACATATGAAATGATTTTGCATAGTAAAATGAAGGATGGTATAAACAACAAAAATAGTGAATATTTAATCAAAATCAGACCCATTTGAAGCAATAACCCTTTTCCAATGATCCTCTAATGATAATGTGCTATTTGTATAAAATTCTTTGGGTTTAAAAAGAAAATGTTTGGAAAGATGATAATCAATAAGAAAAATGTCAGGTGAATATGGAAGATAGTGCAAGGCTTCATGTCATAATTCTCCAAGAGACCGATTGGAATCAATTTTTCCGACTTTTTTAACTTTCCTATTGCCTTGAGATGATGTGAAATGGGTGCTGTAGAAGTGTCAGAGTCTTTAGAAAGTGCTTGAATCATTGTTTACAGATCATTGTAGTTCATTCATAATCATCCAGTAGAAGTGTTCAAAATGCACCAATAACAACAAATTATGCCTCTATTTACATTGATTCTGCAAAAAATTGCAATCGCATTTAGTAAATCAACCTAATATAATGGTATGATTTTAGATGTTAGATGATAGCAAGTTAATCAGTGAATTTATGATTATTGCTACTCTTTTAACATGCAATCTATCACCAGTATACTTAATTTAAAACTTTCAGGAACATTAAAAGTCTTCCAGAGTTTTGGGGAAACAATTCTGGAAAAAATCAGCAATGAGAGTAGAAAATACCAGAAAAATTGCCAAAAGGAAGCAAAATGTTTTCAATATACATATGTCAATGAAAGTGACAATTGTAAGGTAAAGAGAAAAACTTGAGAGAAAGCAAGTGTTACATCTCAAATATTTTTATTTTCGATGGGCAGGTTTCAATGCATTTTGAAAAATTTGTAGTTCACACACACACACACACACACACACACAAACACATATATATATATATATATATGCAGTATCACCCATGGATGAGTACACCCCATACAACTTTTTTTTTTTTTTTATAGAAAATCAATTTTTTCTGAACCAAACATTGCAGGATTTTATTAATTCTTGTGAAAAACAGATATCATCAGATATCATTTATGACCAATATCTACAGCATTGAAACTCAGTTGCCAAAGTATTTTTCAAGGGAGTGTATTCACTTTTGGACAGCAACATACTCATATTTTTTAATCAATGCTTGTACCTCAAGTAATTCTACATTCTCATAAGTATAATGGTAAGCTAGCTTATGATAAAATTAGTTCTCTTTCTTTATCAGTTTTGCTGCAGTTTGTAATATTCAAATGATTCATCTAAGACAGAGGCATAGACAGGTATTTTGGTGGCCTAGGCACTTTGGTTTCTAGAGGGGCCCCTCCAACATTTAGTGAGATTCGTCAGTTTTAGAAATGCTGTAAGTTAACTACTATTTATATAGCTTTTGAGAACCCCCCTCCACAGGGGACCCACACACAAACACCTCTGCTATGACTCTGATCTAGGATGATCCTAATGAAAAGAATATTCTTGCCTCTTCTAAGTTAGACTGATGCATAAGAATCCAAATGTCTATTTTTTTTTTCTATCTTTATTAACAGCATAACCCTATGTCAAAAAGCCTCTATTGACGCCTAGTATACATTTACAATAACCTATACTATATTATGCATATATGTGTGTGCCAGCACAAAAATGCCCAGGATTGCCTTCTGTCACAATGTCGCACATTCAATAAAAATTAATCCTATAATTATGATCTAAATTTATTAATTGAAATATGTAGAAGGATGATTAAGGATTTACTGGACAGGTGAGGGGTATTCCTTTCAGGAAAGGATGCCCCATAACAATAGAACAATCATAATCCAATCAAATACAATAGTTATATTGTCTAGGAGTTTTTACTTTTTAATTTTGTTATTTATAAATGTCATTTGTCACCAAATCCACAAGGTGTTTATTCTTCCCATGGACATATAATATCTACATCCCTATTTTAATCTGAGATTTAAACAGGTCAATGAAACATGCAGAGGAATTATATATAATTTTTATCCTATCAAAATGAGATATTCATAGAGTCACAGATTTTTATTAGCTTGAATAATGTTAAGTTATTTCATTTCTTTTATAACAATAAACTCAATGCAATATTTTTCCCACAAAAAGCTACTAATTTGTTATTGAAGAAGCATAAGTGACCATTTGTTCTGTATATATTTATGTTCATGTGTTTTTTGTTTTTTTTTCAAATTAATGTCAGTGAAAATTACGGCTAATTCTGCAATTGATGGAATCAGTACATACACGTGAAAGTCTTTAAGATAAACCATTCACTTCTATATTTCAAAACTTTGGTTTAAATATTACTTTCATTTATGTTTGAATTAGTGGCTAAAATGAGACCCTAAATGTTATCAGCGGGTTTTATTCACATTGAAAGATGACTGTTTAATTAGTTCTGACAAAGTATCTAGATTTCAATTCAAGACCTGTTTTGATGATGTTGTACTTCAGGATTGTTGAGGTGTATCTAGTGAACAGATGTGCTGGCTTTTTTTTCTTCTTTTACACAGTAGTTTGCTTTGGCACTGGGGATCTGGGTGCTTGGTTGACCTTGAATTCTAGTTGGTTGACTCTGTTATCCCCTGGTGGGGGTTGAGGCAGGAGAAGATGAGAATCCTTTTCAGGGAGTACTTGTATCTCCTCCCTGGGACCCCAACTTTTCAGATCAGTCAATTTGTTATGTCAGATAATTCATCATTTCTTGTAACTTTCTGGCTGATTATGAATCAAGGAAAAGGTGATGTTATCATCTTCAACATCTTGATTTCCAAATAGTCACTCATCAAAGTGCTAATTAGAGTTAATGTTGCTTAACTTCAGAGATCGATTGACAATCAGTGTTTTTCAATATGATAGTCAACTGATGCTTTTTTTTATATACATAAACATAAATCTAATTTCTTGTTTTGGCTTTTCTAACAGGAGAAACAAATCTTGAAATATATTTAATGTCAAGCTAGAATTTAGATCAAGTCAACCTCTTATGAGAAAGTGTCTACAAATAAGTCAGTGGAAAGAAAACGACTCCACTATTATTTAATTGAAGTATATTTATGTATGTTTTGAAAAAGTAAATGAACATATCATCGGAGAAACAGGCCAAGGTTCTGTTATCTCTTTCTAGGTGTTTATTTGCATATTTAGTACAATTAGTTTGTTAAAAAAAATCATCTTATTTTGATACCTTTTTTGATACCTTTGAGCATTCATAATAAGAAACCAACAACCATAATTATTACCAAAACTATCAACATAGGTTTCAACAATTTTCTTTGGCTGGCTATGTATGTATATACGTATCATGCATACAGGCCAGACCACTTGAGCAAAAAGGCTGAAAATTTATTGGTGAAAGGTTCGATTCCTGTAGCAGCCCCATTTTCGTTAATTGCTTATTCTATTGACATTGTCTAAGGTGAGTGATACATTAACCAAGTAATGATGGGAGATCATTTCGAATAAGTTTATACATAATATAATGCAATTTATGATCATTTTGTCAGATCACATATATCCATTTCTTGATATGTAACAGTCGTATTGAAAAAAGTGAATAGACTGAGAATAAATAAGATGAGAATTGGGTTTGAAAGCAGTTGTTTAGGCCTTTGCATTACCAGCGGCTGTTTAGCTCAATGGTAAGAGCATCGCTATGTATATGTATATACATATTTATATATATTCTAAAAAGCTTTAAACATTAAATATGTTTTACACAAAATTTGATATCATGGTACAATGTGTGATTTTTTCTTGTTGGGATCATCAGTTGTTTACTATGTAACTGTTTCAGGGATTTATAAACAAAACAGTTATATTCACATGGTTCCCCAGCAATGTTGATCAAACACCACCTCCCCTTCAGCTATGATTTTGATACATAGCTTTATTCATTTTTATTTTGGGGGTCATGTTATACTAGATGTAATTTGTTATTTTATGTAAGGTATTATGTAATGTATATGAAAGTTATTTTATACTAGATATCATTTAATTTTTTTGAAACATTAAGCTTAAATACATATGTTACCCTAAAAATGTATTTCATGATGAGGGATCAATAAATATAACAACAGATGTGACTCGTTTTTCGTGTCCCTTCTATCGAGTGTTCACCCATATGAATATTAAATCCATTGAGTCAGTTTTAATCTCAGATTGCATGCGAACAAACTTATGATATCATCTTCAAGAATTATACAGAAAAACTCATATATATACATAGGTACAATACTGATTTTCTGGTAACTGATAGTCTGGCTAAATATTTGACGGCGTCAAAAAAAAAAATGGCTTTCACTGCATTCTGTAGCTCAACAGGTAAGGCCAAACGGGTAGTTTTGGACATGAACCCAGCGGAATTAAGTTCGGTAAACAGCTTATCTATACACATAGTTGAAAAAGATTTTTAGGTTAATTTGGTTGAAAACACAGAAAAAAATGATAATGCTAAAGCAGTCAATGAGGACACCAATAAAAATGCTAAAGGAATAACTTCAGATAGAAAAGTTGAAATTACAAAGATGCAAAAACAAAGTTATAATTGGAAAAAAAGGATTCATATGACAAAAATAAACAGATCACAAAGGATACAAACAATGATTTAAAAACCAAGATTGAAGGAAAAGTTACAAACGAATCTGAAGAAATAATTACCGGAGAAAAATTGGAGGATATCATGCATGAAATCCAACATTAGAAAAACAAGTATTCCAAAATTTTTGTTCAGAACAAGAAATTGAAACTATAGATATCAAAATTCAGCAAATGGATAAATTATGTTGTAGCAGAGAATAAACTCTTTGAATGTATGGTTGATAATGAGGAATTTCCACATGAAGCTGAGAATTTGTCTCACAAGGATATTATTGAAGAAATCAATGGGGAATATTATGACACAATGATTGTTTAATGGAAAACTTGAAATTTCTGGAAAAGTTTTTTGAAGATAACTAAACAGACAATAAGCAAGATGATTCTTCAAAAACTGAAGCACCCATTGCAAATAGTGACATTATCATAAAAGTGGGTGATCCTGGGGAACTGGTATCAATACAGAAACAAGAACTCAGAAGTGGATCTGGAAACAAAACAGAAAATCAAAACAACATAAAACCTGTCAGAGAATGGAGAAATTCAAAACACCACATGAGATCTGGTTTAAAAGCATCACACAAACAACAAAAAAGAAAAAGAAAAAAACAAGAGGAAGAAGGGTCTTGGAAGAACCCCCATTGAGTTGGGGAGCAGAGACAAAGATTAGAGCAGTATTGTGCAGTACAGCAGGCATGTCTTCAGAGTGACTCAGATATGCAGTTGCAGTGGATACCAACAATTACCATGAATTAATTGTTCATTTTCTGTAGGATTTCTCACTCTATGATAACTATGGAGGTTGATAATGTTAAAGTAGTCAGGCAGCATTATGAGTATGCCAGACAATGGATCTGAGGTAGCCAGATTACAAAAGCCTGTAGTGAGACCAAGAAATCGCCAAGGGATTAGACAAATTACCGAAAGAAGGTCCTAAGGATCTAAATTGATACACAGAGAATGAAGCTAATGAGAATTTCTGTTGGTCTCAGTGGTTGAGATAATCAAAGATTATCACTCAGTGGAAGTTCTAGGTGCTAATAAGAATGCTCATTCAATTCATCTAAGTTCAACTTTTACCTTAATTGATAAACTTGAACATTATCTTAAATGTAACCCAGAAGTCATTGAATGAATCAACTAAGTCCGATATAGCTAAGGGTGCTGTCAACTGATGGAAAGACAATATGTTTGCAACTAATTCCTGGAACAAGGAAGCATGATAGACAATCAAATGGAAGTTCCACAAGATTTTCCAAAAGGTTAGAGGAATCGTTTTGTCAAATGACTGAATGGACATTTGGCAGAAAAATGTTTTCTTTTATTTGATACAGAAAACATTTTTGTTTTATTATTATTATAAAGACCATAACCTCAAAAAAAAAAAAAGAAAAAGAGAGGAAGAGCTGTTAAGAATTTATTCCAATTTTTACTATAGAATTATCTTCCTTACACAGGAGAGTTTGTTTTATTCATCTCCAATAAAGAAGTCACCATATTAACTTAATGGGGTGAGGCAAGGCACATGTGTCTAGTTGATGTATTCAAGAGAATAAAGATTTGTAAATAGTCTTCTGTTGTTTTAAATTCTGTTGTCTGTCATTTTTCAACTTGCAGCTCCTGGTTATATTACCAGAACATAAGATACATTGTGATATTTGCATAGTTTTTTTTAATTAAATGATTGTCATATATGCTGGCATATGCAACAACAGAAAGTATTCATCTAGTGGCCAAATACATCAAACAGTTCAGAAGATAAACCTACCTAATAATATGAATTGAATGCTTATATAGCTTAATATCATTCAGTTTGAAGCATAAAAAATTAAAACAGCCTAATGAAAATATTGACTCAAAAAAGCAATTGAAAAACATTGTTAAAATAATTTCCTGAATACTGAATTGATTATGTGGCAAGTGCAATTTATTCCAAAGTGTAATCAGAATTTTCCTTCTACAGAATTTGTTAGAGCAATAAGTTTCAGTAACCACAAATAGAGAGTGAGAACTGAAAACTCCTACTTTCGATCATTTCTCTTTTCATTTGTGCAAAATCTTCAAGTTCAGGATTTACTTGAACATAATATATATTGTTCATTCACTGTCCATGTCTGCACTGTTGTTTCCAATGCAGACAATTATATTATTACGAAATGGATGTATGATCTGACAGAATATTTATGAATGCATTATATTATTTGAAAGTCCATTTTTCTGTAATAATATGTATATATATATATATATATATATATATATATATATATATATATATATATATATATATATATATATATATATATATATATATAAGCAACTGACTATTTGTTTCTGTGTCCCTCCTTAAACATTGGAGCATACCAACCAAATTTGGTTCAATTTTGGCATGCATACTCAATGAACCTAAAGGAATGTTTTAAAGTCAAAAGCTTTGAGGGCAATCTTTCTAAAGGGTTCTAGGGGGGATATTCTATTTAGTATGTTACTATAATGCTAAACAGAACCATTATTTTCTCTTCAATATAGACATATATGTAAACATATTAGCTGGAAATCTCTCAATGAACATACGTACATTGACGTGCATCTTAAGATGAGAAAACATTATAGTTTGCTGTCTTTTTCAACCTCCATTGAAAGGATCATTTCTGGAGAAATTAAGAAGAAATTTACTTCCATTAATGAGTGATAGTTTATGAGTTTTATCAGCTCTGTATTAAAGTCTAATCACTATGAATGCTGAAGTAAATGTTTGTTTACAATACATTCATATTGGAATCAATAAATAAAAAATGAAATTATTGTTATTTGAAAGAGATATTATAATCTGCTCGGACAAACTGATTTGTTATTTGTTTACGTGTTAAATGCAGGTTTGTTTTATATTTTTGAAAGTAGATATTCATGTTTATTTTTAGTATTTTCATTAGAGACATTTTCAATTGTCTAAACAACAGTGCACAAGTTTATAAATGTACTTAGACAAAGTGACGCTTTAACAGGCCAACACAGACACATGATATTAATTGTGAATTGTCACTTTTTCCAAAATTTGATATTAATCTTCTTAGGAGGTTGGTGGATCATTTATTAGATGATACTTAGTATTGCCAACTCTCCTTCTCTCCTAGTATACATTTCACTATTGAAAAAGATCAAAATCATTTGCAACCAGTTTACAGGGAAATTTAAGTTAATTCCTTTCTAAGGACCGTAAGCATAAAATTCCTTGAGTGTCTATTAACCAGAATCTTAAAACTAATTTTTCTTCATACATATAAATTTGGTTATCTATCCCTTGGTATGAGTGTGTACATCTTAAGTTGTACACAGCTCAGATGATACTTTTAAAAAACATCTGACTTTTAACCATCTCTACTTATTTGCAACAGAACAATATGACAATATATGATGATAAATATGCATAGTCAGACTATTTTACTCATCTAGGTGTTCATTTGTTTACATTGCTTCGGCTGTGTAGCCTCCAGCCTATGTCAGGTGTTGTGAAACTTGAATGCTCTGCAAGAACTTATGATGCAACGAATAAGCTCTCAAATTATGACCGATTGAGCACTCTTTGAAAGAAAAGCTTAGTATATGACATCACATTAATTTTCATACGTGAAGGGAAGTCAGATTTGACCTTCAAGGACCGTGCATACCATTCTGAAAATCATACCTTTCCAGTGGACGTATTGTTGTAAACTTTCAGTACGTCATTAAGCACATTCGATACTACAAAAAGTTGAGAAATATTTTAGGGGATGTGGTGGATTTTTTCATAACCAACAAATTTGGCCATCAACTTGGTTGCCATCTTGAAAATTATACCTTTCCTGTGGTCAGACTGTGGCAGAATTTTGATATGTTATCAACTATAATTGACATTACAAGAAACTGTAGAAAAAATTGCCAAATTATGAATGAGCAACAGGTATTTTAAACAGTTTGTGGCCATCTCAGATGCCATCATGAAAATTATACCTTTCCAGTGATGAAACTGGTAGAATTTCAATATGGTTTCAAACACAATCGACACTACAAGAAACCATTGTAAAAACTTGTCTGGGGTGAATAATAAATGAGTAATAAGCATTTTAAAGATTTGGCAGCCATATTGGGGCACCATCTTTAAAATCAAACCTTTCCTCTGAGGTATACTTGTACTATGTTATTGAGCATACCTGATACTGCAAACAACCATTGATAAACCCTTGGGGGGATAAGATGGGGGGGTTCTTAGCATTGTTAAAAAAAATTGGCAACATATGCTGTATACATTCTTTGATATTTCAGCAAGATATTACTTTCAACGTGATTGGCATTCTGCTCAACACTAAATTCATGTGCTAAAAATATCTTTTCAACGTTTTTTTTTCTATTTGACCGTCACCAAAATAATTTCCTTGGGTGCTGGTCATCTCAAAAGTATCATTAAATGAATGGGAATTCACAAATTGGTTAGAAATGTTACAATAAATGTTTTTCTACATTGTTTGATTCCGAATTTGAATGCATTTGAACATTAGTCCGTCTACTGGTGGCCATCTTGAATTTGACCCCTCAGAGATCAAACCTAACTTCCCTCCACAGCTAGAAATTAATGTTATGGTGTGTACTAACTATGTTAGAAATTCCATGCTTTTTACAATGAGTGCACAATCATCTTGATTATCTGCTGCACTATTATGCTATTTCAGCATCAAATGTCAAAGTTATTACTAGTATAGAACTGATCAAAGGCAAGAAGTTATGGTCTTTTTTTATTCTATATTCTCAAGTGAATTTTATATTCTCATCACCTTCTAACAAGGAGTTTATAAGCCTCTCACACAATAAATACAGAATATCTGACTTCTATTCTGACTTGCATCAACAAGTACCATTCACTCCTCCTATTACAATAACCATTTCATTGAGATCTAATTTTTGACCATGTTTAGTAGTTACTTCTGCCACAACTATTACAATTATTATTGTCATCAACACCAAAACCACTATAAACCACCACTTCAAGTTCTGACTCCATATTTATGTGTCAATCCTAGGAGTGCCATTGTGAGTATGTATGTATGTTGTATTTTCTGTGAGGGTTTTGAAACACTTGAAACACTTCAAATAATTTTTATACACTAGTTCGAAATATGGTTGTCTAGTTTGAATATAATTATTCAATGGAATTAGCACAAATGAGAATACTTATATTTTCTTAGAGAGATAAGGAACCATTTATCTTGGTATAAGACCTTTGGTTTGTTGGTTAGTCTTGAAAGGCCATTGCTGATGAGTTTGATCCTTACTGAGTATTCCATTACTGTAGGTTTGTAACAGAGGAGGCTAAGCTTAGCAAATATCCACTTGAGATCAAATATTATTTGATTTTTAAAAGGTTCAAAGCAAAAAGTAATTATATATTTTACTTGACTATTAACTAACCTGAGAATTAAACAAGAAAAACTAAAAGGAACATACCACACCAGCCATCAAATGAATCACCCCAGTATGTCCAGTAGCACTAACACAAGAAGATATCCTAACCCTAGCTTTGAGAAGATCTGGCTAATAATACTACTTCATCTAGTAAAAAATAAATAATAAAAAATTACTGTCAACTTTTTACCTAATTTTGTCAGCTGGAAAATAGGAAAGCGGTGCATGTGTGTACGTCTTCACTACTAATGCTACTATTTCATTTGAAAAAACAATACTTATACCCCAAATTTGCTCTTTTCATGTAAAAATAATTTCCAAAAATCTAAATAAATCTTTATAGTAGGTGTCTACAAGTTGTACTTCTGCAAATTTGCATGGTTCTATGCCCAAAGGTATGTCCAGTAGCACTGACACAAGATTGAATTTGTAAAAAAAATACAAAATTCCATTAAAAAATATACAAAAAATTCCCCAAACCCCCAAATAATTTCCAAAGTCCCCCCCATTCCATTACCATTTTTTTTTTAATTTCAAAAAAAAAAAAATATTTTTAGAATATGTCCAGTGTAGTACTCATAGAAATTTGCATGTTTCTAAGTCAAATATTGTGTCACATAGCATTGATACAAGACTTTTGAAGATGTTTTTAAACAAACTAAAAAAATTTCATTCAAAAGATCAACAAAAATTTTTGAAAAATTGTTAGAAAATGTCTAGTGGAGTACTCATGAATTAGCAAGATTCTTGGCCAAACGGTGCATCAGGTAGCACTGACAAGTTTTTTTGAGAGAAATTCCAAGAGACCACAGAGAATTCCATTGAAAAATGAAAAAAATTTTGTGGAAGATGTCTACAGGAGTATTCATGCGAATTCGTAAGATTCTAGGCCAAATGGTGTGTCCAGCAGAGCTGACACAATGAAAATAGCTGTCCTTGCTTTTGTTTGGTCAGGTCAGTGATTGTGGCTATGCTGATTCAATTATATTACTTAAACTCTACTTGTACATATCAAAATGAATTTATCATGCAGATTCATAGTAAATATATCATCAAAGTGGCATAAATTTTTATAACTTTGACTACTAACATGATAACTAATAATTCTGAAAAATCTATGCTTCAAATTGCCTGAGTTTAAATCAATTGCATTCTTACTTTAAAATGATATTCAACTAAATAAACATAGTTTTTCTTCAGTATACAAAGAGAGATTTTTTTGTTTTTGTGTTAGAATACTCTAGATATCATCTGGCAGGTTTAAATGTTTACACTCTTATCACTTTACATCATGTAAATTTCTGAAAGACAATAAGTTTGGAACTTTATAGAGTATCTGGGCTAGACAGAGAAGATTTCCAATTTGTAATACGTAAACTTCATTATTCTCACAAGCAGACCAAATATAATATCTTTAGTAATGAATCTGCAGATCTGAAATGAGGTTGTTGAATTTTGGTACCAACAGATATGTGCATACATCTGAGTGGAAAATGGTTGGAGAGGGAAATCGGAATCTCTATCTGGTATTTTGATCTAAGCCTCAGTGGTATATTAGGTTTTATTTTTCAGGGGTAATGTCTCGTAAGATTTTATAACCCTGCCCTTTACTGAATTTCAATATCTCTGGTCTTTGGGCTACACATGATATACATTATGCATAAAACCTATACAAGTATTTTTTTGCAACTGGGTCATCATAAAAGCTAAATTTGGCTATATACGCATGCAATCTAAATCTTGTTAAATTTGGTGCACTCTAATGTGTGCAGGTATACAGAGATGATATAAGTAAATAGTCACAATTATTTTACTCATATTTGACATTTATAAAGATTAGGGTTGTCATATGTCTACATTTTCCGCCATCATATCTTCCATTAAGGTCTCAAAATCTTCATCCGGAGGGATTTTAAAAAATTCTTCAGAAGTCTACAAAATTAACTATCATGACAGCTTCAAGGTTAAATAGTGCCAAAGTGTATGTTGGGAAGGGAGCAGGATGTCTTCAGTAATATCCTTTCATTTTAATGTTCAGATATGACAACCCTAATAAAGATATATTTGTTGTCAATTACTCAGTTAACAGTAAAAAATGACAAAGAAAATAACCACAAAATCACTTCACAATAGCTCATATTCCAGGGACAGAGGAATTGTCTGATTTAAAAATGAAGAATATTGTTGGTCAGTCTGAGTATGAAATCAGCAAGCATCAAAATGCTAAAAAAAATTTTGAATTCCAGTAATGATTGCAAAATACAGGAAGATATAAAACCTCTGCATCTTATTCAGATCAAGCTATATCATCAAGAAGGTATCTTTACAAAAGAAGACAAAATTTGAAAAAATCCATCACAGCCAGGTGACAGATGTGGCATAGTGTATCCAAAACAGTTCAAGAATAGGGTTCAAATGTGAATTTGCCTCAGCAATGATTTTGTTTCAACTGCTGACAGTTCACTATCAAGCATAGCACCTTTTTAGTTATGGTGTGAAATACAATCTGAAGCTCTAGTTTTTCATTGCTTTTGTAGTGTGTGTTGAATATCAATTCAGAAAAATACATAACCATTTAGTAAAAAGGATTTCCCCCAATACACACTGATGGTTATTTGACATTGATAAAAAGGAGAAGAGAAAGAGAGGAAGAACAAGGGATGGTGAGAGAAACAAAAAACTTTCCCACTGGCAGCATGCTGGGTTACTTTTAAAAATGATAGACTCAACAGAATTAAAAAATAACATAAGTTTACTTTCAACTCTTCACAATTTTGGACCAGCAGTTCAGTCACCCCATTTAACTATATGGCAGCTTTCTTACAAGAAGTAAATGAAACAAACTCTCCTTTAAAAGGGAGATAACTTGATATTGAGTGATACACTTGACAGTTCTTCCCCTCTTTTTCTTTCTTTTCTTTAAAGGTGAGCATAGTCTTTTATGATAATAAAAACGTTTTCTTGTATCCAACTAAATATTTGAAAAAACAATATTTTCAACAGATTATCCACTCAATCCTTCAACAACATGATTCCTCCAACCTTTTGGCAAATGTAATCAAAATCTTATGGAATATCCAAATGATTGTTTATCATGCTTTCTACCCCAAAAATTTGTTTTCAATCCAGGAATTAGTCACAAACACATTGTCTGTTCATCTATTCACAGCATCCTCAGCTATACTGGACTTTTAATTGATTTGTTCACTGACATCTGGGTTATATTTAAGATGACATGTTCATCAATATAGGTAGAAGTTGAACTAACATGAAATGAATGAATATGCTTTTTTTAGTACCAGGAATTTCCACTGTGCGTTAAATAACTTTGGTTACTCAACCACATAGTCCAACAGGGATACAAGTTAGCTTCATTCTCCATATATCAGTTCAATTTCAGGCCATCTGCAGACATTTGACTTCTCCCCAAGATGCTATTCCCAACATAGATTGGTATGGTCTTGTCTGGTTCCTTCAATCATTTAGTATTTCATCACGGCATAACAGTAACCACTGGCTGAATGCCCAACTTGGCAGCATTAGTGACAATGACTTGAGTGGTGTGCTCACCTATTGAGTTCATTAATTATCAACTTTTGTACCAATTAGAGAAGTTGAAAACCCTAGTTTTCAAACCTATTCCACACTGTGTAAAAAACTCACATCTGCCTTGCTTCATCAGTCAGATATGATAATGGTAACTGGTATCTTTTACAAGATGTTCCTCATAACGAATCTATTACTAACATCAACACTTTTCACTAACACACACAATGCCATGATGCAGATATTAACTGCTCAAAGTGGCCATCCATTCAACTAATCATCAACTTGCTGACCAGACAACTAAAAACTCAAGCAATAAACACACACCAAAACCTCCACTCTTTCACTTCATCAGAGTATAGAACTTTTAACCATATATCTGGACTCTAAATTCTCTAATGAGAATTACAAGGGTATGCCAACTATCAATGTTCAAATTGAAAAATCCAAATGTGATAGTTAGACTTCAAATCTTATCTTCTCTTTTTGATTTCACTTGTCAATCTCTAGCTTGATATCATATCTTGTTAATTTTCCATTTCCATCAAAACAGTTGCTTGTCAATAGAAACTGGACATTATTAAAATGGATGAAAGGAGGAGAAACAGCTTAGAATACAACATTTCTCACACACCCAATAAATCTATTATTAGATACTTCATTTCTAATAATGTTAAATCTAGCCCTAATCCATTACTTTTTATTAAACAGAAATTATAGTTGGATTTCCCATCTATCAAATTTGGGATCAGAAGTAAAGACACAATTCCTCTACACAATGGTGTCTACTGCTTGTTCTGGATTAGGAGACTTGACAAAAGATATTTTTGGAGGTTACAAGGTCTATGTCGCATCCAGTGGTCATTTCATTTACAAGACATATTCAAATAAATTCCAGGCGTTATATAAAACAAGTTGGTTTAATTCATAGTACCAGTTTGTCCCTTTTACATGAATATTTTTATTGATCAGCAATAAAATATACTATAAATGGTAAGAGGCCATTACTTGGATTCAAACCAACATCCAAGTCATAAATCTGTAATTTTTTCATTTTTCAGTGCATGATTTTACTCCCATTTTGCATGACTTAACTCACTGATCTAGAAGAACTGAAGGAATATAGATGTTTTAGTTTAGTCACACTTGTCAAATGAGTTACAAAAAAATCCAATTTATGCTTGGCACACGGTAATTATCTATACATATAAAAACCATAGTCACCAAGTTTGTTTGTCTGTACATTTTTTGTTTCTTCACATCATGGTGGAGACATAAGTTTTACTCTCTCCTACTCTCTAAAGCTGATTAAAGAGAGGGAGAGAATGAGACTCATGTGACTGTAAACAATGTTTATAAGTAAAAATATTCTAAAATATTAATCTATCCATAGATAACTTTAAAAAAATCCCATCATTTTTGACTGATGCTATTCTAGTGTATAATAAGTGATGAGCAAGTTGTGGTGTCTTCTTTACTTGGTGACTGATTTTTTAATTCAATGTTGAAAATTTGATAATGCTTTGTGATTAAAGGTTTGTTATTATTTGTATATTTGTATAAGAGTGAAGATTGATACATTAGCACCAAGAAAAAATGTTTCTGTTCACTTATTATTAGCTCTTTATTTAATGCTTTTCTTTTGGCACAAAACAATGTGAAAAATTGGAATGGCTTAATCACAAAAAATATGATTCACATCAATTTTCCTTCTTTGTGATCAAATGTGGGATAAATAATGGAAACATGCCAAAGTGATGACCTCACTTTTATGCTAATGAGAAGAAATAGACACTCAGTTATGTATGTAGGTGTATATTTCTGATAGCACACATATATCAATCTCAAGCTGATCTGGTAAATGGGGTTCTGTTATTCACTGCTCCAGAGGATTGCTCTTTTTTTTATCAATAAACAATGCATATCAATTTATAATTTTCACTTTGCTCTTAAATCCATTACTGAGATGACTGTGCAGTTAACAAAGTTTCAATGAGTCCAAATGGAAGATAAAAAAAATCTTACTCAGTCAAATATTAAATTTACCCCTTGAATTTCAAAGTATTCATTTATAAACAGATAGATGTTTGAGCAGAAAATTCCATTTGCAAATTATATATTTTGGACATCTGCTCATAATGTGTGTATAACATTCCAGCAAACCAACTACCATAGTCAATTGGACAGCTGCATCTTGGATGAAAATAAAAGCAAATAAACAGTGCTAGTAGTGAAAATAGTTCAGTAGCAAAACAAAAAAGATTGTGTTTGCAGAAAGCAGGCCAGTATGCCAAGAACCAGTGGGAGAATAGAATATTGATATCTTCTGGCTTGACAGTTTTTAGCATTATGAGCAAATTCAAAACATCTAATTCTCTCAGAAGCAAAAGTAAAATTATAAAGCCAACTCATCTCACTCTTGTATATGATTAGAAGTCATTTTATAAAGATATAAAGAGCTAAGCTAATTTTGGCACATGGTTACATTTATGGAGAAACCATCTCATTTATAATAGCTTTTGAGTAATAAACAAGATATTTTCAATGGGCTAAAATAACGAATTGAACAACTGTAGCTACTAAAAGTAGCAAAAGGTTCTGTTGTTTTTATTATATAAGCGTGTGTTTGTGTGTTTCAAAGCTCCTGGCCATACTGTTTTATCTATAGACTTGGAAATTGGCATCAGTATTCCACTATATTCCTTCTAAAAATGTTTTCTTGATTTCTGAGAAAAAACAATTTTCTTGGGGATGGGGGGCTTACATTGGGGCCTTATCTTGACAGTTTTATTGATAACATCTAGATTCTCAAGAATTTCTAGATATTTTTTTTACTCGATTTTAAATGTTTTCCAGTGGAAAATGCCAATGATATCATAGATAGAATTTATTCTGACCTCATTCATTCTACAAAGGAATTTTTTTTTTGGTCATTTGAAATTTTATCTATACAACAAAGTGTGTGAATTTTTCTGTTTGTTTCTCTGTCTATACCAATGATCTTGTCTATTTAGAAGCAACTATTTTGCCAAATATTTATTATCCACTATCTGAAACAATGAACTCTTCTTCTTAAACAAGTTCAATAACTTCTTAATAGTGGGTCAAAAAATGTTCTTTATCTAGATGTTATTGTTAAAAAAAATCCTTCTCTAATAAAGGTAGTAAAATTGATTAGTTAATTAATTAGCAAGGGATCTGAGTTTACATAATGCCTCCTTTTCAAAGTTGATTATGAACAGACAAATATTTTGATATTGTAGAAAACAAATGACTGAACAAGTACACCACAATATCTCTGATAAATCTTGATAGGTAGCAAAATACTAGCTGTCAGAAAGTGTACTTTACAGGTGAACTGCACGGGTGGGTTTGTGGGTGTTAGGAAAGAACATATTGAAATTTGTGTAAAGATATCTGTATGTTTAACCAATACCCCAAATTATCCTTCACTTTAAAAAGTAATTCTTGCTTATACCAAAAAGATTTTTTAAGCAACCAGAAATAAATACCAAATAAATATGCAGATAAAAATATAAGGACAACTTTTAAAATATCTTAGGGTGTTGGGATTTTTTTTAATATAGCCGTGATGAGGACACTGTGAATTGAACAAGTGAATGAAAACAAACAAGTGCAACAACAAAGATTTTCCAATATCTAAATTTTTATTGACAGTATAGGTCAGAATAGAGAATAAAAAAAAGAAAGTTGATTGTGAAGAAATTGTGCTTCACCAGAGCTCCCTGATAGAAGTCCTATTAACAAAATGTATTTATGGTTGTTTGAAAGTTCACATTAGTAATGTTGATATTCGTTGTACTTGAAGTTGAAGCAAGTTGAAGGTTAGAAGGTCCTGCAAACATGAGTGTATGGGAATTATCTAGTTACAGGGGACAAAAGACTCATTTTGCCTGAAATTTCACACAGTTTTGCCCAAATTATACTGATTTGCTCCAAATTTTACATGTTTTTGCCCCTCCAACTCTGGCCTGTACGTCTATGCCAGTGAGTTGTCTTAATGTGTGGATATTTTAGCTCTTAACTTGATGTTTGTTGATGTTGCTTTGTGGTCAAGAAAAGTCTTGAAATGAAGTCCTTAGAATTTTTTGAGTGCGGACTAATTTGTCTGTCACAGTAATATGGGCTACGCCATTTTGGATTAGCCCATCTGAGAGTGAAAAAAATAAGTTACAGTGTTTTTTAAAGTGCCACCATTTTGCCAATACTGGTAATGAAAGATGATTAGCTCAACATGTCAATATCCTGGTTGATATTTTGGGGCTCTGGTCACATGATCACTTCAGGGGTTCTCACTGGAGGGATCTTGGTGATTCTTTCCCAATGTGAAAGATAACTCCTCTTAAGCCTGTAATTCTTTTTAAAGGCGCAGTGAATAATAAAAACATAGCGATAAAAAAAAGATAAATAAATTCTGATATGAGTTTAACAAGATATCAACTGTTTAATTCTTCACTATTTTGTAACAATGACAGAGGGACATCATCTGTAGGCTTGGTTCTGTATTTTTTGTAACTATTGTAATTTTTGTTAATCATGATACGCATTTGTGACATTCTCACAGAACTCTTAGGTGCTCAATCGTAGGGGAGGGGTCAAAATATACACTTGGGTTGGAAAATCTGGTCACTATCTCATAAGTGGGGGATCGGAATAAGCAAGGAAGTGGAATAATCAATGGATCAGAATAAACAGGGGTGTTTGGAAATCTGTCAGAATTTGAAAAGTTGGGTTGGGGGTGGTGGGTAGTTAAGGCCACCAACACAACTCAGAAGGATCTGAACAAAAGAAAAGAAAAGTTTATCGTAAATGTGGCATGGGCACAAGGGAAGTAAAAACAAACAGTATTGACAGAAACAAGAAAATTTTAAAAAAATGAAACTGAAAATTCTTTTGGTGGAACAAAATTTTTAGATGGCTGAAAGTAGCCAATACAATTGAACTTAATCAAGCAATCAATCTGCCTCTGTCCCTCTCTCTGTATATGTATGTACAAATAAAAACATTGTATAGAAAGAAAATCCAACATGTGGTGATTCTCTAGGAACCAAATCAATATATAAAGACACATGATCAAATTAACTTATATGCATCACTATTATGATAGCATATACAAGAAATACCATATAATTATTTCATGAAGATTTTTTTTGATGGCAAAACAATTAAGATCTGTTCTTTGCAGGGAGCATAAAAATCATACATATCACAGACCAGATTATAATTATTGACTGATTATTAAAATATTGATCTAAAAAGTCAAGATAATTATGAAAATAACAGAAAGTAACATTTTACTTTTTACCCAGGTGTTTTTCCACGTCATTCTTCATAAAGAATTTGTTGTTTGTTGTGTTGTATGCTGCATATGCATAAACATGTATATGTGCATCTTATTTTTATTTAGACTTCAAATTCACACCTTTACTTGCATACAGATTACTGGTATTATAATATTAAAATTATCTTTTCATTCGTTTATTTATTTTTGGTTAAATTCCCATTGGTGGAAAAATCTAAAGCTTCAATCTGATGAAGATCAGCGATTACCCACTGAAATGTCATGAACTTTCATGTCTCTTTTGGATTTGTTCACAGCCTCAACATTTTTCTAGAAAGATCTAATGGCAGCTAACCTCATCAAAAAAAAAATTATCAAATTTGGCTTCAGATAACTCTGTTAATGCTTGTTGCCATTTTATGGCTTTATGGCAAAGAAAATACTAATGGCTGAAATGTCTAAGGTTACAGCTCTGTTGCAAGGTTGGAAAGGTTCATTCCAACATAATTGCATGAGGGGGAAAAAAAGATTCTTCTCTTTGGAATTCATTAATGTACTTATGAATTTGCCGTACAAACATGTTACTCTCTTTTTATACCTATTGAAAGTATATATCAGACATCCTACATCAACCATTAAGTGAATCATCATAGTACGGTAGCACTGACACAATATTACAAGAATCCAAAAAGATCTCCCATAATTTTTTTTTTTTTGTGAAAAAAAAGCATCTTTTCCAAAAATCAAAATAATCGTTATTCTTTTTAAGAATTTAAATTTAAGATTAAAAATATTTCTGCCACTCAAATAATCTCCTTTGAACCTCTGGAGGTGTCCCAATTTTGAGAAGCCCAAGTTTATAAAACTTCATTTAATAAAAAATACAAGATAAAAAATTACTCTCAACTTTTGGAAATGATTTCGCTAGCAGAAATCAGAAAGGGGTGTGTGTGTGTCCATGTGGGTATACTTATGCTACTGTTTCTTTGGAAAAAGTGATTCTTGTAAGTCCAAATTTCTTTTCTTCACTAAAAAATGCATTTTTCTCAAAAATACAAAGAAATATTTCTAGAAGTCTACTAGATTTACTCACGTGTATTTACAAAGTTCTATGCCAAAAGGCATATTCCGTTGCACTGATACAAGATTAAAAGAAAGACAAAAAAAAAAGAAACCCCAAAAGTCCCATTCGAAAAAATTTCCAAAATAAAAAAAAACAGCCTTTAAAAGATGTCTAGTAGAGTGTTCATACAAATTTACATGGTTCTAGGCCAAATGGTATGTTCGGTAGAGCTGACACGAGATTTTTTAAAAGTCGAAAGAAAAACAAAATTTATAAGTAAATATTTGCAGAAACTTTCAAAAAAGAAACATTTTTGGAAGATGCCTTGTGAAGCACTCTTGTAAATTTATATGGTTTTAGGCTAAATGGTGTGTCCAGACACAAAGTAAACAACGGAGTGAAAATGAAAGGATATGTTGTTGATTTGCTTATTGTCAGTGATTGTGGCTATGATTATTCAATAAGATATGTCAAAACAGACATCAAATACAGTGTTTGGAGGCTGCTTCATTGGTGGATCAGAGGATTCATAGCCAAGAGGTCTGAGGTAACATCTGATGACTGATATATATTCTATAACTTTGAGGAGAGTCATGAACATTCTAAATTTGGTTCTAACAATGGAACTCCTTCATGTTCTTATGTTGGATAAAGACAACTAAAAATGAAGATGAAGGTAAAGAAAGGTAGTCAAAATCAATGGAAATATTGATCCAGAGTTATTTGCCAAGATCACTTATAAATTCATTTATGAAAAGAAACCCAATGTTTACTACCTTCTCTCTAAAAATGTGCACTTTTTTCTATAGTTAACTGTTTTGTCAATGACTATCTGAGAACATGTGACACAATTTCACAATTAATATCACTGTCCTAAACTGGTATAAACTTCCTAATATGAATAATTAAGTGACTAATTTATTAAAATAAATCTTTAAAATGGATTTTAAGACCTTTTATTTTTTCTAGTTCTCAGCTATTAAAAGCCTTATTAGCAGAAATTGTTACTGACCTTAACAGGAGAGCCTCTGATCCATACATACTATAATAAGTATAGCTTTTTATCCAATGATGCAGTTAGTGCAACAGATATGTGATATCTTTTGTGAATCAACTAACAGTCTGTTTCTGTTTTTATTGTTTATGTTCACAGTTTCAGAAAAATTTATTGATACAACTGATGCATTTAATATGAAAATAGCAAAACAGTAGTTGTTTCCTGAAATCTTAAAAACTGAAACAACTACATCTTTTGCACAATGTGCACGGATAAGGTGTAAAGAGGGTCTGTGGAAAAATGGTCAAGGAATCAAGCAGAGTTATGAAAACTGATTATGTATTTTTTTTAAAGTTATTAAATAATTATTAAGTTTTTTTTATTATTAATAAAATTGTTGTCTCTCACATTGTTGATTGATTCGCAGTTTATATGCGTTTTTGATAGAGCCTTCATAATTTGTACAAAAAGAGGCTCTAAATCTTGTGAACAAAACACACAATTTTCCTGTCTGTATGAAAGAAAAAGCAGCAGCAATGGGGCAAAATGCAGAAAGCAGTCAAGATAAAAATCCCCCCACTTTTAAAGCCAATTCAGGACTCATTAAAGCAAGTGTTCACTGGAGCCAGCCAGGGGAGGAGAAACATCCATAAATTGATGTCCCTTTGCCCAAATTCTTCAGTCAGACAAACACAGTCTCACTCAAATTCGCCTTTCGACATTCACCATTCCCGACAACAGTCAGACTCTCAAAAGTCTATGATCTACTTTGTTGATAGACTAAATTTCACTCCCCTCATGAGAGTCGTCTTCACAAGAGAGAGAGAGTTGGCCCATAAAGGCTGCTCTCCTTTGGGCTTACTGATTGCATATAATTTTTTAAATGCAACCAGTGTACACTGATTCTTTCAAAAATTGTCATTGTTGCAATTTTTAAAAATTATCCCCCTTCATGTACAGTGTCAGGTACATACAAATATGACAATCTGAATTTCTGAGATGAGGTGTTGTCACTATTGTTGTGTCTTTTTGGCTAGTAGCATGCTGGTTAAAATTTTATAGGTTTTAGTAGCAATACAAAAAGGAGATGAACAAGGACATGTGTACTATGATGACTGGCCGCTCAGCAGCAGTTACCCAGAGGAAGGCCTCAGCTAGTCACTTCCAGTATCAGGATGAGGCTCTGTCTAGTAACTTATGACAACAATCAAGCGAGTTGATTCCCTTTATTTATACTCAAACAGACAAGTAAAATGTAGGTTTTACAACTATGATACATTGATTCTTTTGGATCAGGTTCCTCATTATTGCTAATAAAAAAAAAGAGCAGATATCGTAACCCAGTAGTTCAAAACTAGATTTCTCTTAATTGTCCGAATACAATTATCTTGGAAAATATTTTCCCAATATTTTTCTCAACAATAGAAATGCTGAAATCTCAAGAAAATGGACTTTATATAATAATATTACCAGAACAGTATATATGAAAGGATAACGGCTACAATAGGCTCTAAAGATTCATTGAATTTGTTAATATTCTATAGTAAGTCTTTCTTATTTATGGATACTTTACTGCATTTCTCCTGTTTCTGTCTTATCTAATCTCCTTTTTCTCATTTTCTTCTTTTTCTCTTCCTCCTCTCTGCTTTCTCTTTCTCTCCTCTTTATTTCTTCTTCTTTTCTTTCAGGCTGATTTCCTTTTTTTCTTTTCTGCATTTCTTTTTATACTCACATCTTATCTCTGCTGTTCTCCTCTCTTCATTTCTACCCACTCATCTCAGTATTGAATTTAGTCTTCTCTTATTATTGTCATCATTATTGCTATTATTTCTCTTCTCATATTCATTATTCTCCTCTGCCATCTTATGCTTTTATTATATTTCATCATCAATTTAAAAAGCATTCTTTTTTGCCCTTGTGAAGCTTCCTTCTTGATAAACTCAACCATGGTATATATTTTAGACCCAATTGTCTTTACAAGAGTCAGCATTTCAAGTTTTTTGAGCCTGTATTTTTATCATCATTTTTTTATTGTTCATACAGACCTTTTCAGGTTTTATACCTTTTTTGGATAATTATCAGTCTTGCTCCTTATTTTGCAAATATGCATTCTTTTAGGGATTTCATCTTAATAATGATTAATTTTTCAGCTAGCATTTCTTTCATCTATATTTCAGTTGCTTTTTATTACAAATTCTCAGACCGTCATTCTACAGTCGTTGGCAAGCATTACAAATTGTATGTAAAGAATAGCAATTGAAATCAAGATGAAAGAAACACTAATTGAAAACTAACAGTAATTGACAATGCTTTTTCTTCTGATAAATTCAAGATAATACTACCTTTAGATATCCTCAACCCAACCAAATATTTCCGAAAGAAATGTACTATGTTCTAAATTCTCTACTCATTCTTTTTTTCAAGGTATGTAGGAAACAATAGAACTTAATTTCTTACTTATTGCTTCTGACAGATAATTTTGACTGCACCTTTGATAGCAATACGTTTTCTCTTCATTATGAGGAAATAGGCTAATAATGCAGGGATGGGACTAACCAATGTAAGTAATGAGGCATGGATGTTCTGGCATGAGCATTTATGCAATATCTGATCAGGTGTAAGCCCATAAGGCAATGGAAGATTTGGCGTTTGGAAAAAATGTTGACTGATTCATCATCATTCAAAAATGAAACTTTAAAAGGCTGTAGTGATAAATGAAACTTTATTGAAAAATAAAAACATTAAATCTGTCAACAATTTTTTCATTTGTATGCTATTATTTACCTTCATCTTTTTTGTTGCTTTTTATTGCAACTTGACTCACCAAAAAAATATTAAAATGAAGGTAAATAGTAGCATATAAATGAAAAATTTCTGATAGTATTTTACAATACTTCATCTACCAATAGACATATAAATAAAATCTCTTAATCACAAAAAATGTATTTTTGTTTTGGTCAGGGCTTCCCAAGCTCTTTCCATTCTTCTTTTAATAAGACAAAATTGTATGCAACACATCTCAACCACAAAAAGGAATATGTAATACGAGGTCTATATATAATTAGTCTTCAGTTGCAATCTAGTGGTAACTAAACATAGAAACAAATAACTACAAAAATTGCAATGTATTCACTATCTATATTATGTTTTACAATGTTTATTAAGAGAAAAATGAATTTCTTTTTTTAATTATAATGAGAAAGTGAAAACATCATTTTTAAAAATCAATGAATACCAAGAGAAACCCTGATTTAGATCAATTGGTAATTATGAGAAAGGCTTTTGAAACATTTTGAAATTCACTGAAGTTTTATTGAATTTGTGAAAATCTTTGGAAAATTGTATTTTTTACCATAAATGTAAAAACAAAAGCTAAAAATCGACGAAGAAATATGATCTTTTTTTGCAGTTTTGAATTTGCCAATTAGTTTCAACCTCCATCATGTTTTTTTGCCATAAGATAAAAATTGTACTGACCATAATTATCCAAGGATAATCTTCTCTTGACCAAGTGGTATTTTATTGAAATTTCAAAATTGAGAGATATTTACATGAAAAAATATTTCTGCTACATATTTTTAAAAGAAAAGATAGATACATTGGATCGTAGATGTAATAATAAGATACAGATAATTTCATCAATTTTCTATTATCATTTAAATTTCAGTATATTTTGAAATGAGGGTTTATGGTTGTTTAAATTCTTATTTTCATCGCAAAACTGAAAAAATTTCAAAAAATTATTGATCTTTATTCCTCTATTCTAATTTATCATTCAAAGGTGAAACTTTAAAATACTTTGAAACTCTAATATAACTTTATTACAAAAATAAAAAGATTGTTTCTGTTAGGCACTTGAAAAATAGCTTAGTTCATTCGCTAATTATGAACAATGCTCTTCATAGGTATACAATAGCATTTAGATTTTCAGATCTAAAGAACCGTTTCATGAATTATTTTATCAGCAACTAATAATATTATGATATAGTATAAAAAATGCATTTCTGATCTTATTAAAAAGACCACTACTACACGAGATACATTAGATTTCATTTCTAACTTTTTAAAAGAAAATTTCTCATCAGGTATGTTTTTAAACCTGAAATTTAAAGATCATCTAATGCGAGAAATTTATCATAAAAAAATCAGTGAGTAACATCGAACTCAATTGTAAAAACCATGATAATATTTTTGTCATAAAATAGCAGATATACATATTGTTATTTTGTTACATTAAAACTATCGCTATAAACAGTTTACAAATAAAATAATGCTTTTGACTATGGTGTCAAGAACATTATTTCATTTGTAGATATGTTTGTATCGACAGTTTTAATGAGGGAGCCTGTCACCAAAGGGGCAAATGCCAAAAATGGTTTGACGCCTAAACGTTCATGACAGAATGCCCACACCAAGTCAGCTTTGCCAACTAGTACCAAACCCAATGATGCATAACCTTCCAACAATTCCATAAACATCAAACCTAGAGTTACATACAATAAAAGAACCAAATTGAAATCTCAGTTAAAAGGTAATTTTGTTTGAAGATGGAAGATTCAAGAGATTTCATGCTCAGTAATTTGAAAACAGTTTTTATCATTGACCTCGTCAAAGTGTTCTCTGCCATTTTTATGAATTCTGACCAAATAGTCTGTCTACAACTAACTTAACAGATCACAAAACAAGAAAGGATTATTATGATACCTGAAAATTCAAACTAAATTTACAGTATGTGAGTATAGTAATATATTTGATATTTGATTTTCTTCAATGATGTTGGGATATAAGTTTTTATTTATATCTCTTGGAGTCAAATTTACATAGTCATATACCAAAGTAGTCATGGGAGGAATTCATAATAAAGGTCAAAGGGTTTGAAAGTTAGAATCTTATAGTCAATAAAGGATAATAATGCTGTCCAATTGTTTTTTATAACACCGGCATAAAATATCCATCTGAAAAGATGGTATTATTCTTCACTGGTAAAAGGATAGATGCCAAGATATATTCCAAAATCTATACATAGTGTTGATGGGTGCAATACATATACATAGTTGATAAGTTATAAACAAAATACATATATAGTTGATACATATATATTGTTGATAACTTGATAAATATATGTAGTTGACAGGTGTAACATGGAAGACTATGAAAAGTACATTGTCTAAATTATCTTGAAATATGATTATTATCATTCAATAATCATGTGCTGGAATAAGCTGAATTAAGTACTCCAGTTGGGGACAGTCTGAGTAATCTCTTGAGGACACCATTGGAACTCATTAACATACATGCTGACACTAAAGCTCTACAGATATTTTTTGTATTATCCTTTGACAAATCAGATTAGGATATTAGAAATTTGATGACAATAGGAAAAGCAAGCTTATCTTATATATCAAGAGGAAATATCGCATTAAATTTATCCCTAATTTGATTAAAGCTATGGAATTTTCTAAGTTACATTGGTGAAAATTTCTGTGACACTGAATTCTCTTACTTATTTATCAGATTATTTCTATCATTTGTGAGGGGACAAGAATTGAGTGTGGAAATAAAGAGCATTATATGGTGACAAAGCTGTTGAAAACGTAAGATAATGACTTGTCACAGGATGAAGATAGATTGTGTAGGATTTATTTCTAAACCCAATTTAATCCTTTTAAAAGGATTTTAAAGAAGTATTAAAATTTTAGATATCATTTGACCATGAGTATGTTGCAGTAAGCTTTTTAAAAACTTTTCATTCAGTTAGTACTATTTATCATATTATCATTATTGAATTTATGAATCTTAGAAATCATTATCTGATTTCCTCCTCATTCAAATTTATTTTTAGAAACCTTCATACAAAACTGTTACCAAAACTGCCAACACAGGTTTTTCCAGATTTTAAGCTGGTCCAGTTATATTAGTAATGTTTTTCAGTTACAAAAAACTTTAAAAGGGCATAATAAACAACCGAAGGGTAGTTGACTTTGGCTGAAGGAGAAGTGGAAAATAAAAAGTTGAGAAATGCCGTCTTAGTAATTTCATAATGTTCCTTACATCATTCATTTTATAGTTCATGTGTAACATGTACAAGTATACCAATGTCTGTGAGATAATTAATTTGTCGTGTAACAGGGGTTATCCTCAGTTTCAGTTGTTTAACAGTTTTTGCCATTTTTTGGTGGATTTGCATGAAAGTGCTTGTATACAAGTTCAACACTACATGCTTTTTCCTTATATGTTTTGAAGAGATGATTCTTGCAACTAACCAAAGGTCTGAAAGTGCACCTTTCAATACCTTAATCACTTTAATACCACATATTTCAGTTTGTGTGTGTGTGTACATGTACATGTATAAATGATAAAAGTAACTCTGAAGAACATACTCATAGATAATGGATGTTTCACTGAGCTAGCAAAAAAGTGTGCTTGACTTTGTAAATATTTGAATACTTTTCCACAACATTAGATATTCCAAAGATGATGTGATAAACATCGAAATATTTACAAAATCGAGAACACTAAGTTGACAAAAGTGAGGATCTTCTTCTGAATAACTTTCATCCTTAATGTTTTAACATTTTGTGATAGACCAAGCATTTACGCATGGAGATAAATTTGCTCAAGAACATTATTATATACATATACACACATTTCTATTCGGGTATGAATATGCTTGCGTGTTTACATGTGTTTGCGTGTATGTAAATGAATGTGAGCAAGTTTGCACATATCATTATGCCACAAGTTGTTAGTCTATGCATAGAGTTGAAAATGAAAATAAAAGCCAAGCTATAAATACTGGTATGTGTGTATGTTTCCTGTTTGAGGGCGTATACATCAATATGTTGGTGTACAGGCAATTAGCAATTCAATTGAAAACAATGACAAGCAGAATCAAGTCAGTCATCACTGCTGAAATAATTTCTTTGCTTTCTCAAATTCTGTCATATGCTTACAGCAGAAAAAGACCAATTTTTTTTTCCTTTTTTGCCCCAGAAATGTACATATTTTTGCTGCTCAGTGCATGCCAACTCAACGGTTCCTGGATGCTATATCAAGTGCAATTTCAACCAAGGTTATTGTTGGTACCATGAGAAAGTTTGATCAATGCATCAGGGACCTATTTACAATAACTAAACAGTATCGGTACATATATTTTAAATGCATTAATGTATATGAGTGTTTATATCTATTGATCTGTGTGTATGTTTATAAATGTATATATACACAGTTATATATAGATATGAATAAACATGTATATTTGTATGAACGTATGTTAGTAATACTTATATACATATACATACATACTTATATACATATATATATATATATATATATATATATATATATATATATTTATATATATATATATATATTTATATATATATATATATTTATATATATATAAATATATATATATATATATATATATATATATATTTATATATATATATACAAACATACATACAAGTATATATATATATATATATATATATATATATATATATATACAAACATACATACAAATATATACATATATATACAAATATATATATATATATATATATATATATATATGTATATATATATATATATATAGTATGGATAGCTTTACAGTTTTAAACACTGGATATATTAAAAAAATCTTCACTCCCAAAATTTTATGTCATTTCAATCAATTATTTCCCAATATCTGTTTATGTAATTTAAGTAATTTTTCGCAGAATTTGATTCTATGGTACAATGTGGGAATTTTTCTTGATGGGATCATCAGTTGTTTACCATGTAACTGTTTTGGGGATTTTAAAACAAAGATATATTAACATGGCTACCCAGCAGTGTTGATCAAATACCACCTCCCTTTAAGCTATAATTTTAATTTATAGCTTCATTTTATCATTTTTAGGGCAATGTCATTACTACATGTAATTTGTTGATTAATATAGGGTATTATCATAATGTATTGTATATGAATGTTATTTCATACTACACATTATGTTATTTTTTTACCCCCAAAACATTTTGATGATGAGGGATTAGTAAGTATAACAACAGACATGACTATATATATAATAGTAAGAGCAAGGCTATGTTGAAGCGGCTACCCTATTGGTTGTAGGTTTGATTCCTTCACCAGCCTCAATTTCTCCAATCCTCTATTCTATTCATGCTGTCTAGGCCAAATGGTACAATCACCCTGTAATAATGGGTGATTATTTATAAGAAATAAGAGTTTCTATATAATATGATGCATTTTATAATCATTGTTGTATATATATATATATATATATATATATATATATATATATATATATATATGTCTGGTTAAATATGCACAGACAAGGAAAAGCTTTTCAATTCTTTAGATATTGTTTGTAGTTTATGCACAAGAGAGTGCATATCTGGATCCAATGTATATAAATATTGTCCAATCAATAGAGTAGACGGAACGCTTTTGACTGTTCGCTCAGTCATTGTTGAGCTTCTAAAAAGTGTGGTGTTACTTTTTTGCATGAGTTTAAATAGTATAATGTTTAATCTATATGATTAATATTGACCGCTGAGTTAATTGCATTGCTCAGGAACAAAACCATGTTGAAATATAAATATTTAATGAGTAAAATAAATGCCTTTCCATTATTATTCGGCCACAGTCTTATTGATGTGTTTATATATATGCATAAGGATGTCTAGCATAGATAGATGATGTGCTGGTTAGTCCTGCAGTAATGCTGTTTTATGCTTTTTTTTAACAATTCTCATCTTTATTATATCCTGTGTTACAACAATTATTTAGGAATAGTATTCAATTCATGCCACATGTTGTTTGTCCACTCCTCACTAGACAATACTCCATTCTCATATTAACCTGAATTAACAGATACCTTCTTCCAATTAACCAGAATCTACTGAATGATTTTTTTTTCACGATAATCTCTGTTTAAAAGTTTTGTGTATTTTTTGAGTTTTTGTTTAATGATAAAAGTTTTATTCTTTAACTAGTTAAATAGGAACAATAATTTACCACCACGCATGCTTTATTTTTACACAGAAAATTTACATATTTAATTATCTTATGCTTATATCTCACTTTGCATGATTAGAGTAGATGCCTATTTCAGCCAAATTGGTCTTCTTCTCTTCAGAGGAGTGGCCAAACAAACAATTAACTTCAAGTGTTTGAGAGCTGCAATACAGAAACTAAATCTGCACACACATTTCCATTGTGACATACTTTTTTGTTTCAAAAATCTTACATGAATATTAGTAAACAGATGTAAAAAATATTCTTTTTTCATGTACGTCGTCTTTAAACTGTTTACATGAATTAGTTTCAGTAATCCCACAGTACATATATATAATAAATGTTTTCAAAATCTGGACTGATAATTGTTCTAACTATATTGATCGTATTTCATATGATAATGAACAATGAAAACAACAAAGAAAAGTATGCAAATTTACATTTCAGTAATGTGAAATTAGACGACAAAAAAATTAAAGGGAAAAAACTTGGACGCATCTAACAATAACAAATTATAATATGATTAGGTTTATTTCTTTCGCAAGATGAAACATATATTTTCAGATAAATAATATACAGATTCATAAGTAAAACCTAAATATCAGTTTGACGGATATTTCTTTTTTTTCAGAACTCAGTTTTTGATAGATGATTCTGTAATCACAGGTTCTAGAATTGGACAACCATTATTGACAACATTAATCATGAATGGATTCACAAGGGAAGTGGAACAGGGCTTCAATCATTATATTCTTCCAGTTTAAGGTCTTTTGTTTCAATATCAGTGGAAATAATATCTTCTACTGAGACTGGAGAAATGTCTAAAGTTTCTTGACAATATGTCTCTATGAGAAACCTTTGTGCTATTCTTAAAGCTGAAAATCGTCAGGCTAAGTTTAGAAGCAAGTGCCAATTTTAGAGTTTGTAAATGATTCAATATATCAGTTATGAACATCAGATTTTGTATCCATTCATCATTTTCTAGTTTTGGATAGGATCTTTTCTTTTCTTTCGAGTAATTAATGATAGGCTCCAACAGATCAACTAACCTCCTCAGCCACCTTACAATGCAATTGAAAGAGACATCACTTGGTTTATCTTCAAGCTTCAGTCCTTCAATTGAATTTCTGAACTGTCAGTGGGTCTTCTTATGTAAGTATATGAAATTGGCAATTTCAAGGACAAATTTCATAACATCTTCATACTTGAAGTATCTGGCTGCTATGTGCTCATGATGAATAATGCAATAAACAGAGCAACTCAAAGATTTGAAATCACTTTCCATGAGTGCAATTAATCCTGCATCCCCCCCCATCATTGCAATCACAGCATCAAGTATACAACAATTAAAGAAGGTGGGATCTTG
This sequence comes from Thysanoteuthis rhombus, assembly GCA_963457665.1. NCBI lineage: Eukaryota > Metazoa > Mollusca > Cephalopoda > Oegopsida > Thysanoteuthidae > Thysanoteuthis > Thysanoteuthis major. The sequence continues at coordinate 28,489,585 of OY735207.1, read as the reverse complement.
GTTACAACAACTGAATACATCAATTACCAGGGAGTGAATTGTCTAGCTAATATAAATGTGTATATCTTGGTCAAAGTGCTAGTCTTAGACACCAGTAATGTTTCATCTGAAGCTAGATTAACATTTTGTTGAAGAATCTATTCATTTATTTTCCCTATCATAAAAGTTCATTCTCAGTTATATGAAACAAATGGGAAATATCCAGAGACAAAAAATTGTTGAAGTTCTCAAATACCATCTATGATGAAGACCTAATTTACCTAAATTAAAAATAATACGAACATACCTCAAAGATGGCTAAAAATATTGAGATCACAAACTTAGAGGTCAATGTCTCTAGATACTAACATTTCTTTGAATAAATGTCTCATTGTACAACCCTACAATATAAAGTAGGCTTTAGAAATGGTGCAAATGAAGCACACTGGTTATCATGATCTTCTAGAGGGGGAAATGGAACATACAGAATGACATTGCAATGAGTGAGATAAAAATTGATCATCAATAATGTAAACAAAATATTGGACATGACATAGTATCTGATTTTATTAACTTCCATGGCTTGTTATTTTTAAGTGATGCAGAATGACAAAATATCTCATTCTGAATCACTATTTTCAGTAGTTTTCTCACTCGAAAATTCTTATCAGTTGACAAATATATCATTTCTTATCAATATAACATAAGCATCACTTGAAAAAGATCGACTATATTCCTACTTTTTTTAAAGTTTGATATGATAGAATTACTAGTATATGGGAAAGAAAGTATAATGAGTTATCCATGCAAAAAATTACAATGCAAATTATAGAATAATTTTAAATTACATATTGACATGTACATTTAATGAATTATATGTAAGTATATCACCCCAAGTGACATGATCTATATATTACTTCCAAAGTACAGACTTTTGTATCCCATCAGAGTTAAAGTTGGATCAAAATTCAGCCAATATGTACATGTTAAGCATCATTTTTGTATACAGGAGCACCAGCAGTCACCAGTTTTTTATACTGCTATAATGTAAGTATTTGTAACTTAAGTATTTAAACTACTTTGAATATGTTTGTAGGGTTATCGTACATTTGGACTATAGAATCATGGATTGTACCTACAAAAAATGCATAACCCATTCGACAACATTAACATATCATTCTACTCCATATCGGCCACAGAACATTCAATTGGCAGCATCCAGAGATACATTATAATTTCCATCCAGCTGCACAACCATAGACATTTGACAAAACATTCACAAGAATCTTAATTACTCTGGGTGATGTGAGACAGCTACAACATGGGGTGCCAGGAATGGTTTCCCAGAACTGAGAATGAACCATACGTTAGTAGAAGCAGCAACAATCATATTACCAAAGTGTAACATAGTAGGCACGATCTAATAACTCCATAAGTACAAGTGTATCATTGTTTTAGATACAACTCTTGACCTTTTTTTTCTCGCAGACAAAGACATATATCTGATCATTACTTTTACATATACAATGTACACTCAACAGAGCCTTTTTGATGACTATGTGTGTGTGTGGGGGAGGAGACTGGGTTGGTTGTTCATTGACACCTTGTCTGTTGAGAGGAATGCCCAATACATGCATCTTAACTGTTGTGAGAGAAATACTTCTTTACAACAATCTGAGCAACAGGGGTAGAGATGTTTACTTTTTCATGTTTTATTAGTTTTTATTTGTTCTACATAATTCAAAGATATCATTTTGTTTAATAAAGTTCATTCACCACATGATTATCAGTCTTAAATGTTTTACCGTCAAAAGATGAGTCACCACCTCATAAAATACATGTTTGTGTATTTACTGAAATTCAAACCATACATAGATCACTTTAGGAAATCATAATTCCTATGAAATCCTAAAAAGATTTTTACCAGCTGCATTTCAAACAAAGGGACAAACTAGTTATCCATTTTGATTATTTATAAAAACATTTTATGAAGATAAACCGTCTTCATGATAATTACTAAGCTTAGTTTAGTACAGAACAAGATCAAATGAAATTAGAAGTTCGTTTTATAAATCTTTCCATTGGAAAGGACCCACTTGTCTTGAAAATTAGTTCTCAAAATCTTGGTTGATTACCTAGACTTGAACCCTGACAACCAACACTGGTAGATAAAGTGTTGGAATTTCTTAAGAAGGCAGATAAAGTAATCAAATGGATTTGGGTGGCAGAGCAGCCCCAATGGAAGGCACAGAGTGTCTCCAGGTAAGCTTGATGTAAAGCAAAGTTTTTGTGGTCGCAAATATACATACATGCACAAAAAACTTACCAACCATTTTTTGTTTTCTTGTCCCCGGGAAATATTCATGATTTGAGATGAGGAGTTCCTGGCTGACACAGAAATGAATGAGAATTACAATGCATCTCTCACAAAAAGCAAATCCTAGGAACTCCCAAATCAGAAACTCTGTAGTACCTCCACACTTCCAACGTATCAATAAAACACATCATTGTTTGATTTTGTGGTACTGCTAGATTATGATGCTACACACATAACACTCAGCTATGTCCTCCAAGTAATTTAAGATCCCCAATACATAACTGCTGCTTGTGGTCTCTATACCCTAATTTGTAAAGCAGCTGTTGTATGGACAGGCTTCCTGAGGAAAAGAGATCTGAGTTTGAGTCTTGCCAGAGTCTTATTCTCAACTTCCGATCCACTTTGCTCACTAACAACTACAGAATAATGATCTGCCAGCCGTACCAAAAAGTAACTTATATTAGCATGAAAGAAACACTAGTAGAAATATCAATAATTATTGACTATGCTTCATCGGAGGAAAAAATAACATTAGCCTTATCATATATCAAATGAAATTGATCAGATACAAAATCAAATACAGTAAAATTCTCAAATACTGCACCAAGAGAAAATATCTGTTTTCTTTGTAAATTGATTTGATTTGAGGTATGTTCACTTGATGATCAGAAGTGCCAGTTAGAAGAGATTTTAATTTTTGTGACATTTCTGAATTGGGTAAATATTGTGGTATCAAGATTTCAGCTGGTTTAGCTAACAAAGAACAATCTATGCAACCGCTAAATAGGATTATTTCATCATTTTGCTGGTTAAAAAACAATTGATAATTTTTTAAACAGCTGAACGAACACTGCTGATTATGAAAATATTTTACCTATAGAAATTTTGAAAACTGTAAACTGACATGTCTTTTGGGAATCTGATTTGGATTTTCAAAGTTCTGAAGTTCATTATTAGCTTCCCACACTGGCAACCACAACACATACAAACAAAGGCAATGAAGGAGAGCATAAAGGGCACCCTCCAAAGAAACAATTACCTTTTGAATTATGGAATGTAGAGTCTTTTTGTGTTGGAATCTACACCAGTTTTCGCGCATAGTGTCTATTGTTGAATCTGAACAGCAATGGATTGTTGAGAGATGAGGATTTTGGATCCTCGTGGGTGATGTGTAGTGTGCCGGCTTTGTAGCTGTGGAAGGAAAGAAAGCTGTTCGAAGAGAAGGGAATGAAATGCGCGCCAAGTATGAAGTTGGACGCGCATTGAAATAAAGAGGAATGAACACATACAAGAATTATGACCTGACAAGAGACGTACGTTTAATACAAGAATAAAGATGAGGTACATGTAAAGATAACATTAACACAATCGATTGTGAGAGGTAATGTTAGGAGAAATAGTAAAAAGTGGGAGCTCTCTTGTCTAGATAGTGCTGGCGTCGGAGTTGTAGCAGAGTTGTTTGAACGCATGGATTCCGTATGGTTGGATTACTCCCAGATACGTGGAAACCGTGTTCAGAGCGTGAGCTTTACTGCCAAGTAAGTGAATTAACTTGGAGACTATTCTCAGACGCTGCTAGACTCTCCACGAACAGACTATGAAAGACATAGAACATGGAGTTTTATCCATGCGTGTTTCCCGAAGTGAGGATGGTGGTTAAGATCGGATTGGCCAGTTGGTTGGCCACATGATAACGATCTTAGTAAGATGGGAAGAGAGTGAAAGAGTAGCGGGCCGCAAGGGCTGGGGCCAGAGTCATCACCAGCTAGGGGTCCTGGTGCCAATGAGCATTGGATCAGGGAGAAGGAAAGAGAGAGAATGGCCGGCCGCAGAGGCCGAGGCTAGAAGCGTACCCAACTAGTGGTACTGGAGCTAGTGAGCATTGGACCATGTGCGTCCAGGGGTTTTATATGGGTCGTCAGAGGAAGTGATGTTTTGGATATCTAGCTAAAAGAAGAGTTTCATACTTAATTCCTAACTAAAAATATAGGGGGCACTACAGTATATAATATCAAAGCTCAGAAAGCACAAAAACTCTGGCCACAGCCACTTTACTATGTATCAAAGGCATGGTAGATTAAATTCAGATAATATGCACTCCATAAAACATTAGTGTAGTTTTCAAAAGTGGTGCCACACTATACCTCACTGAAGTAACTCATAGAAAACCAAAGAAAATATGTCCAATAATAATGTATAAAATATTCTATACAGTCGTGACAGAGAGTACAAGTACCAACTGCTGACTAAAACACTGAAGAACACCAAAATGCTGTAATTCATGTAGAAATAATGGTATGGCTGACCATGTGTGTGTGTGTGGGGGGGGGATACAACCCTTATGGAATGAAATCAAAATGATAGACAAGGAGAATAAAATGATTGAAAGAATCTGCTTTCATATGCTCAGATGATGCAATTAGCAGACCAAACATGGACATTAATAACTTGCAGGAAATATTAATCAGGCAGGAACAAGCAGTGAATTTGGGATTCCATAAGCAATGCCAGAGAGATGAAAGTGCAAAGTTCAACCAAAGTGCATAGGTTAGGAGGAAACAATACCAAGAACACACAGGTGAAAGCATTTGATAGACAAGTATGAGAGGGAATAATATCCCCCCCCCCCCCGAACAAAACCAGATTCAACAACATTCTAGAAACTACAGGCACCCAAGGGAGGCCAGAGAGTACACAGCTTAAATGTTGTGAAAAAACAAACAAACAAACAAACAATGAATATGAGGATATCAAACCAACCACATACAATGGATCTATTTATTTTCACATTTCATCACAGCAAATAATAGTGTAAAATGTCAAACAAAGTTGTATTCATACCAATTGAATGATATATTAATATATAAGAAAAATTCTGTCCTAATGGAAGACTGAGTCAAGTACATTTCTATTATTATTAATTCACAGACACAAAGGAACACTGGAGGCTTTGTTTACGCAGAGTATGTATAAAAACCTCATACAGCTATTTTTTCAATAGTAAAAAAAAAATGCTGGTATCAATTGATTCTGTGTTCCACTGTGTGAAAAACGCTGAAAATTCAGGTCTCATTTTTTTTAAATTAACAAATGTAAGAAAAATTTCTGGCCCACTCTTACCACCACCCTTACTCTGTCTGGAAATCGTTTTTCATTGTATGGTTGTGTAGAAAGAAATCTGACTAGTATGACAAATGTGTGAGGGTGAAGAGGATATATCATGTATAACTTAGCTCGCGACAGCTGAGGTAGTGATGATGGTGCTTGGAGGGTCATGGGACATGGAAGTGAGGCTTATGGTAAGCAACCTTCCAGTCACATGGTTGTGAATATTTCAAGAAAGAAAGAGTGGATGCAAAATGGTTGCCTTTAGGGAGGAAAAATACAGAAGAGGGACGGAAATAATTACTATGGGAGTGGAAAACATTGGTTATGACGCCATATCTATTAATAGGAGGAGAACAGACAAAGATATATATATATATATATATATATATATATATATATATATATATATATACATATATACATGTATAAATATATATATATATATATATATATATATATATATATATATATATATATATATATATATATATATATATATATTCATATATATATATATATATATATATATATATATATATATATTTATAGATAGTAGAATGTGGATTCGCTAAACAAACTAGCTCATGTTTCTGCCCTCTTCGGGCCTCATCAGGCGAATATATATATACATATTTATATATATATATATATATATATATATATATAGTCATGGTGATGTCTGATAATGATAATATATACATAAATGTGACAATGATAATATATACTTATGTGTGACAATGAATTAAGATTATACCATATTGAAACAATTATCTGAAATGATCTCTCTCTCTATACATAGATATATTGTTATCCCTTGATAGTCACGGTTAGGGAAACCAGGGGGCTGTGAATGCCAAAATCTGAAAATGATTTTGGCTGTCCCCACCAAACCCTTTTGGTTCCCTAAATCCATAAATCTTGTACCATAAAAAATAAGCAAATACTTTACCATTTCAAAATTGTAAATACACAGATACATAAATGAAGAAAATCATACAGTAAAAATGATAAGTTTCTAAACTTTGTTTCTTTTTTCTCTGATGGCAGATTAATCAATTATGGCAGAATCTGTATTTTTTTTAGTCAAAAACATTAAAACAGCCTTAATCTGCTCAGAAATCATGTGTGCATATTTTGAGTATTTTTTCTTTCTCTTATGACTAAGTTGACACTATTTTAACAAAAATTAAACCAAAATAGATATTTAATTATTGCTATACATTTTAAAAGCTTGTTAAAAAGTAGATACCCTGTATAAAAAAATATACAATTAATTAAAAAAAAACATAAATTTCATAAAACTACAGTGCGGCGATTGTTAAACATTCATTCCTTGCTTTTTATGAAAAATTGGTTTTTACAGCAGAATATGGTGCACATACATATGTACTATATATAATTGTACATGTGTGTTTGTGTATGTGTATGTAGGTGTACTTGTGTGAATGGATGGATGAATTTATTTATTCATTAATCAGTATCAGTAAATGGCATCTTTATATATTGTATCATATGTATTTGTCTATGTCTAAGTGTCTATAACAATTAAAGTCTCAGAAACAACTTAGCTAAATCATATGAAATTTAGTATGTTACCAGACTTTTTAAATAAAAAAGAAGTAATTGTTTTCATTGAGAAATTGTCTTTTTTTTAAATGCAGTGGAAAGTAACTTGAAACATGTACAATACCACACACACACACACACACACACACACATACACACACACACACACACACACACACATATACATTTGTATGTAGTTTTTTATAACTTCTAATACTAAAATAGTACATAATTCATTCTAATGATGAATTTTAGAGGTCATAAAAAAGTTCACCATTATTATGTTACTCATCTGATCATGATTGTGTGTGTTTGTTAGCGTGAGTGTATCTATAGCTACTAGTGCACCGTGTTGACAACTAAGATTATGTATTATCTCAGGCCCTAGCTCTCCTCTCACCCAATGCCCATATCTTCTTATTTTTTCCTTTACCCCTTTCAATCTTCATTGGTGGTACATGGTTTTATCTAAATGTTCTACCAGCATGGGTCAGTTTCATATGTAAAAATCATTCTATCCCTTCAGTAGACTACATAACATTCTTTTCTACCCTCTCCCTTCCTACTCTCTTCTTAAACAACCTAACCACTCTTTCTCCTCCACTCTCTTTCTACCCCTTCAGTAAACAACCTACCCCCTTTTCTCCCCTCTTTCTTTCTAAATAAAACAATTAATGATTTTATCTATTTATAATATTATTATTGAGAGAAAAGCAGAGGCAGATTATGGATATACAGTTATTCCTTGCCATTCATGTTTTCGTCTTGAATAATTTAATGAAAATATTTTGGGAAGATTTACTGCAAATCATATACTGATGGATCTGTCACATGAAAAAATGAAGTTATGTTTTGAAATTTAAAATTTTCACTGTATGTTTTTCCTTTACTGTATTCATTTATCTATTTAGAGAATTATAATTTGGAAATGGTAAAGTGTTTGTTTATCAAAAGGTTTATGGTACAAAATTTATTGGTTTGGGGGACTGAAAGGGTTACAGGGTTTAGCAAAAATTATTTACAGTGCCCTTAATCTCCACGATTGGCAAGGGATAACTGTATTTTTGCAACAGAGGATCAGCCATCTATGTCAGTTATTTTCTTAAGCTGCCACAAAGAGTGGATTTTTTTTTCTTATTTCTGATCAAACTGGTTTGCCAGATTGGGCCTCAAAGGGAAATAATCAAATCTCCAAGATTTACCTAACAGAGGCATTGGAATACCATTGAATTTGGAAATCAAGCAAGTCCGGAGGCATTGGTAATCAAGCCTTACATCAAGCCTTATATCACTATTGAAATCTGGTATTGAACCCTTACCTCTTGACTCACTTGACTTCTAAATTCAACACTATTCAAATGCCCATATTGGGTAAGTCTCAGAGCCAAAGTTTGAATTACTTCCCTTAGTAGCCCAATCTGGCAATTCTGAATCAAAGGCCTAGATTATAATTATTCTGAGGGAACTAATAAAATTGCCAAGAGGAGAAATATTTCTCTAAATCTTCCATTCTTTTTTAAATCTCAAAGTTAATACTTAATATGGATCTTACAGTAATTTAAAAAAAAAAAAAAGGGTAAACAGAATTTATTTCTTGAGGAACTAATCTATAAAATGTGTAAAAATCAATGAAAGCCAAGATGTATGAGCAAAACAAATCAAATTAATAAAGATGAAATGAGAAATGATCTGATGAAATCTTTTCATAATTTGGAATGGAAAATTCTTATAATCTTATAAAATATTTCACCTGTTTTTCATTGACTGAAAAATGTTTCACACAGTCAATTTTCTGAAAAAATCTTATTCTATGGAGTTTATTTTTTCATGAAAGCTTGAATTTTAGATTTCAGTGTAAAAATATCAAGTTTGTTGACTTTCTCAATTATATCTGGCAATGGAATGGGCTGATTAGGTGTTGCCGAGTGGATGTCTTGTTTTTTAATTGTCATGCAACCTCCAAGTACTATCAAAGTATGCTGTTTATTTCGTGTTATTTGCAATTTTAATGGAAAAAAGTGATTGTACCTTCGAAGTATTGAAAGATGAAGAAACATAAGTAAGGGAATATATATCTAGATATATAAATAGATTGTACACAACTTCAGTACATTGTATCTATCTATTTATCTTTCTCTATTTATATATGTATTTGTAAATATGACCACATACACACTCACGCATACACAAATATGAAGAGAGAAAGTTTTTGAGGAAAGAATGTAAATGAGTGTACGCGTTAGAGCATTTACACGTGAGTTCATGATCACGTTTCAAGACTTATCATTCCTTATTACTTGTATATGTTCATGATTTCTTATCACACAAGAAAATATATCTATCATTTCCAAGACCACTTTTTAAAAGTCTATAATTGAAGTCTTTGATTGTGTCTCGCCAGAATCTTATGATTGGAATATAAAACTTCAAGTCTTGGACCCTTTTTCATTGTTTGTCCAATCATAACAGATGCTTTCAAAAAAAGTCTTGAAATTCATAAAAAGCACAACAATTCCCATGTCAAGAAGTAAGACAGCACATGATAAGCAAGATTTTGACCTACATACCAAACATAGGAAAGAATGGTGTAAAGTGATGAGAACTATTTATTATAAGGATACTTAAGGCTGAATTTTGTTGGTTTTCTGGATTATTTCAGAAATATAAAAGGAAATAAAAACAGTTATCTAACAGTTGAGAGGCAGGAAATTTTCCAGAACAATGGTTCTGCTAAAGAATGTATTTTTTTAAAAATGTTTGCCCTTCCTGAAAACCATTCCTAATATTTCTTGTAAATTATCCTTTGACATACTTAATCCTTTACAGGAAGTTAAACTAAGAGTTCCAAATTTGATGAACAAAGAAGACGTACAAATCCTGAACTCAAAAACTTTTTAACAGGTACTGAAGAAAAATTAATATTTATATTTATATTATTACAGTTATATAGTACTAATAAAAATATACTCACACTTTTTTAAAGAATAAGACTGAAATAGAGAAGTGCCATTCAACTTGATTTCCACCCATTTAATGTGCTGTACTGAACTCAACTAACTTGTACTTAATTTGAAGCTGTAAACATATATAAACAAGAATGTGCTCTTGTTTTTTATTTGGTGATTAAAAAGACAGTTTTGCAAGCCACTGATGATAATTTTTGATCTCCCCGAAAAGAAGAAAGTGTACTTTTAGACTTTTGTCTGACTTGGTTTTTGTCCCAGTAAATAGCATGCCTATATACAAATATTAGTTGGAGAAATTTATTACATATAATGCAATAATTTTCAGTCTTATTTACATTTTGAAATACTTTTGTGAAGTTCACAAACTGAACAGATTGGATAGTTATACAATTTTAGAATGGAAGCAATTCAAATATGTTTCATAGTCTTTTGATTTTAGACACTGATGCATTTATGCTAATAGATTTTGTCTCTTTTACCAGTTCTCTCTTTGTTTATCCTTGGATTCTTTTTAATAATTCTAACCAGTTTTTGTTCTGTAGTTCTTGATAATTTTTACTCTTTCCTGACCTTGGAAAAATACTTAAAAACTCAGTTGATGCTGGACTGCACAGATGGCCTGAAACTTGCAGATGTTTAGTAATAGCTTCAAATGACAGTCCATATTGTGTAAAATAACAATTCGAATTCTGATATACTCACAATATTCTTTAGATTTTCCCAGTGGTAGTTTTTCTTCCTCTGAAACTCTTGTTATATATGATGTACATTGTGGATAGGAAATGAGTTGGTTTCTAAATAAGGGCTGTCTAGCAAAAACAAGCAATTTTATTCAGTTGCATAGCTATGGAGGAGCAAGAATTATTTTAACTCTTTAGTTCCCGTGTGCTATAAATGTTGTATCTCATTTTCTTTTTACTTTATTGTTATGGCCTTGGAAGAACTTTCTGGAGTCATCACTTCATTTCACCAACTGACCAATAGTAGAAACTTGTTCATTAACCAAACATATATTCAATAAAAGATTCCTTTATTGTCTGACCTTTGAAGTTGAAACACATTGGAAAGGAAATCTCAGAATCAGAACTGACCATGTCACTGAAAAAATGATCAACAAAAAAAAATGCACTGGCTCAGTGGCATCTATTTTCCTGAATATTCAAAACAGTTAAAAGGCTAGTTATTAGCCAGAATTTCCAAATAGGTAGGTCTCAATTTCTCTCTTGCAGATAAAAAATAGCCTAAAAGATATCTGCTTAAAGGAAGCTTCATACAACACACAGGATAACAAAAATTTAATAATCAGAAAATAGTTTTGATTTGGACCATTATCTCCAGGATACTCCAAAGTTTTAACCTCTAGCAATTGATTTTCTATGAAGTACTTTTAAATTTTCTAATTATGATTTCCAATGGATGCATTTGGACATCATGATATAATTCTGTAATGGACCCTCTAGGAGAAAAACAAGATGTTTAAAATCAAACATAATAAAAATGTGTGTTATTCAATTGTTTCAAACACAGGAAAAACAAATTTTGGACTTCAAAAATAAAAAAATTAATATTAGAACTGGCATTTTTCTCTTACATTTGGGTTGTAGCCTTTTAGCACTAAAGTTAGACAATAGTGTAAAATGAAAAATAAATAAAGGAATTCACTGTATAACCAATGAAAAAAATATGAAAAAATAGGACAGAAGACTTACTTATATAAGAAATTTTGTCTTCACAAAAAAAATAATCTTTTTTATGCAAGTAATTGTTTGTGCTTTCTATCCATGTGTCCCCTGTTTCTTCAGTAAATTTGTCAGTTCAGAAAAAAGATAATTTTTAAAGATTTTACAATTTACAATGTAAGTGGACCCTTATTTCCCTCCCACCATCTATAAGAAAGTATAGGTTACATGAATTATCTTCCTCTTCATCTGGATTTATTTTCATGATTTGAATCTGAAGATCTGCCTTTGCATGGTTCCATTCATGGCGTTGGGTATGATTCCACAATATGTGCCGATATATCGTTAAAAGCATCAGTGTGTATTTTATCATACTGCATTCACCATATGAATTCTAGATATGACAGTAACATTGTTGAATGCACTCCCAACATGTTCAATTTTCTTTTTCCACTTCTTCACATGGTTTTAATATAGCTATGATCAACAGTCCGATGCACATATTTAGGGTCATTGGCAATCTCACCTATCCTATCAAAGACGTTGACATAGGATACATTTTTCTTTTTTCTATTGAAAGTTTAAAATGATAATAAAAAATTCTAAACTCTGCTGATGTGAGAAAATCACACAAGATATTTCAACAAAGGTACATGTGAAATCTTGTAAAAATGTTTTAGTCTTGGGAAATTCAGCAAACTTTTTTCAAGGTATTTCTTGAAGGATATTCTAGCTATCGGTAAAAATTACAAATGAATATAAATAATTTTTTTGTAAAACTGTATAATCATTAAGATTTGGCTTCTATTGGCAGAAACCAAACTTAGTTTAATTACATACAATTATGAGATTATATAGAAGTTTTTTCATCAAATATAGTATTCAGTGATCAAAGGAAAAAACGATTTGTATAAGACAGCTCATTGTGTTTTCCCAGATACATCCATGCATCTCTATAAGACACTTTCTGGTTGGTCGGTCCCTAACATGTTGAATATCATTGTTCTCAGTTATATTGTGTTCGATTCATATAAAACTTATCACAACTCACAACATGGATCCCCACAGACCACATGTGAAACCAAGGCTGACAAAATACAAGATGGAGAGATGAATTAGACAAATTCAGAAAATACTGGCTCCACGACACCCATGATAGAGAAATGTGTCGGATCCTGGGGAAGGTCTATGTCCAACAACAGATGTTAAAAAACTGATGATGATGAGTCCAGACCTTCAGATGGCAAATGGGGTAGACTAAACTGGAAATTATAAAACAAATGAACAAAACATGTGATGTGTTTATCACAAACAAGGAATATACAGTAAATGTTACAAACAAAAAATATTCTGTCCTAAATCATTCTAATGAGGAACTGTCATGCAAGTCGGTAAATCTGATCTATCTGCTGTCACATAGAAACTATAATTTACAATAATTGAAAATTATGGAGTAGTTATATTCATGGAGATATTATTGAATATGACGGGGAGTGCTATAGCAAGAAACTTGTCCTCTTTTGTAGACTCCCAAAACAGGGCTATGGTAAAACAGCTAATGGGGAGTGCCATAGCAAGAAACCTGTCATCTTTTTTAATACTCCCAAAACAAGGCTATGGTAAAAAAGTTGACGGGGAGTGCCATAGCAAGGGATCTAACCTCTTTTTTATTACTTTCAAAACAGGGCTATGGTAAAACAACTGATGAACTCCATATTGAAGAATAAAATCACAAATACAAATACAATTAAATTACTAGAAACAAGAGTGTGAGTGGCTTTTGTGTATCATGGATACTTTAGGACCACATATAAAAATTGGCTAAAATACACAAAAATATGTGTATTTATCTGTCAGCTTTTATCTATTTTTATATCTATCATGTGATACCTGAAAAGTTTGCTCTTTGCTTTAAAATTACATGAAACAAATTCAATGTATGAAAACTGAAAGTGTATCAAAAATTACATGCTCACACTCAGACCTTTACACACACAAACTGTAAAGAGGCTAGCAAATGTTAATGTCAGCAGACATAATCAAGTAATATATCTTTATCATTAAAATATTTTCTTCATAATTTATAAAAGTATTTTAGACATCTTCTGGAGTAGTAAATGAAGTTTCTGTTTCCAGATTTTAGTTAACCTTTTCAAATGTCACTAATGATACTTGGTTAAGATGATATTAAAGCTATATATATAATACATTTGAGGATATATAGCTCATAAGTTTTATTTTTGGCTTGTGATTGAAAGAATGAATGTTTGAGCACTGCTGAAAAAAATCACCATTTTTTATGTCAATGTACAAAAAAAATATGAATAAATGTACTCCTTTTGAATCTACTGGTATACATGGATTATTTGAAGAAAATCTCTTAGTTTTAACTTGCTTTCATTACAAAAGAAGATCATAATCAGATGTTGTACATAGGTACATCAATAAGTCTTTAGTCTAATTATTAAAAAAAAGCATTTATTTTGAACAACAAATATTTTATATTCAGCATAATCACCTTCCTTATTAATGCACTTGACTCAACATTTTTCCATTAACCACCAAGATTGAACAATATAGAGTAAAAATTTCCGATCAAAATTCAGCTAGTGACGGTATCAAGCTAAAAACTTATTGACCCACCCTCGTAATTATGATTTTGTAGTTAAGAGGACTGAGCTTTCATGATGATAACAAGAAAAAAATGTTTAATTTCAAACTACTGTGATAATTGCTCAAGCCACAAAGAAATTAGTCAAGTATCTCAAAATATTTTTTATTATCAAATATTCATAAGAGTCTCATAACATCAATGTAAACCTTTACTAAACCAGGCTTAGTCTGGCACAGGACCACAATTGTGGATACTAGTTTGCTAACCCTAAATCTACAGTAGGCACCTAAGTAAAAATCAATGTTTAAGAATTTTGTGTTAACATTTTAATTTACAGACTTTAAACTATAATCTATAAAAAAAATACTTCTACTAGATTCAACAAAACTGTTTTCACCAAATAGAAATAAACCCAGTATTTGATAAAGTCTTCATGAATTAAAGCAATGTACATATATAACAGAAGCTGATAAGTGCTATAAAATGACTTTGTCCTCTGAATTGTTTGTCACATGTTGTTGACAGGATTAGGGCTTTTTCCTGACATTTATTGTTAATCATCTCAGTGGATAATTCCGCATAACAAAAGAAGGCTTTTAATACTCAATAGAAGATCGGGTTGATTCATTTTCTGTCCTTTGTCCTTTAATCAGATTATCAAGGACTTCTGAATGTGACTCTTGAAATGAAGGCAATGCAAATTATGTCTGTGTTAGGAATGCCAATAGATTTTTTATACAAAAGTAAAACAGGATAATCTTAACTCCAATCATTTACTCTTAATCTAGAAACTTAATCCCTTCCTGCAATCCTTTTTAATAATATGCGGAAGAATTTAGTAAAGTTCCGCATTATGAAGGAAAAGGATAAGATTAAATCACAACATTCTCAACAGCTTGATCCCCCCTATAAAAAAGACCCCAGCAAATCCTATGACAAATGAAAATGACAAAAATGTTTCATTATTCATAGTGAATATGAATTTCAAGAGAAAACTTTCTAGCCAATCATCATGCAGTGATTCTATGTCTTAATCTAAGAAAAACAAACACTTCTACCATTGAGAAAACCCTGTTATTAAATTAAACTTACTAACAGGGAACCATCATTTTCAATGATATCACCTATAGCCAATCAAATAATCATGAAAAACAATATTTTAATTCTGAGATAGATGCAGTTCTTAAAAAAAAAACAATGCTGTGAATATTAATTTTTTAATCTCATCTGTTTGTATGCACACAATTTGAGAAAATTCTTAAATTAGTTTTGCTGACTACCTGACATCTGAAAATACCAGGTTAAGAATTGTTTAATACAAACGATATTGAATCAACTTTTGGCTTAATCTAATCTTGATAACAGTAACTTTTAGCCAATCAGATCGCAAGATTTCAAAATATAAGTAAAATCTGTTCAAAATTACAGTAAGTGGGCATTTAGAACAACCAGGGTTAACAGTAAAGAGAACAGCCACTTTTTTCACTTAGTGGGCTATCCGTTAAAGACAGCTGAACATTTATAAGTGAGGAGATTTTTTAAGGAAAGTATAATCAATCAACATGGATATGCTTGAAAGGAAGATCAAGGATTTTGTTGCATACTTAATCAGGTAAGAATTATTTACCTTATTTATCCCCGACATCCAATAAAAATATTAGAGATAATAGAAGCTTTGCATTTTTCAATAGATAATAAATAAATATTGTCTGATGATTATGCTATCATGTTGCTGGTGGCTCATAATTTATACAATCTTTTAATTTTTGTTATGAAAAGAATTTGAAATTATTTTGATAAATTTTTTTCTTAATGTGTTCAATTTGCAGGGTTGGTCAGAGTTTTATGCATTTCTAAAAATATATCATCAATAAAAATCTTGGGCTTGGTATGATTTCCAAACCTCAAACCAAGACAGTTTTCCCTTTTCATTATAGGTTCTGGTCCTGTATAATAAAGAAGTACTTTCATAACCTAATTTCTCATATGTTTTAGTACTTACACAAAAAAAAAAAAAATGAATACTGGCGCATTCAGGTCAAACATCAAAATGATAGTAGTGCATAGAATAACATACTAAAATCTCCAACAAATCCCGGTTGAGATATTTTTGAAACAAATTATGATTTGATGACAGCAATACACACAATAAATTTAGTCCAGTAGTCTATCAGAAAATGGAAGTTATCATTTGTTAGTGGTGGGGGGTAGAACCTTGGAAACCAGGTTAAATCATCTCTAAAAACCATCCAGATCAAGGAAAAAACTCATATGGTGGCCATTTTGAAATTCAAAATGGATGCCTGTGAATGTATATTCCTTCTAATTATCACTGAATCATTGAAATTCATTGATAATTTTCGGAGATACCATATGGGCCGCCGTGAGAAAATACAGAAATGTATAGAATATTAAAATGGAAAAATATCTATCGATTAAAAACAAATGCTTTGATTTACCCTGAAATTCAATCACTTCTTCCTAACCCCATGGCTTACCTTTCCACAAAATTTAATTGAAATTTATTCAGAAAATTCAGAGATATCATGTAGACAGACAGGGGTGAATACGAGAATAAAAAAACAAAACATCTCTTTCCATTTTTATTTATATAAATTTTTGAATTCCTTCTAGTCTTTCCACATGATATCTCCAAATGTTCCCAATGAATGTCAATGAAATTCTGTGGAAGGTTTGACCACATTGTAAGAAAAAAGTGATTACATTATATATTAAGCGATTGATATTGTTATGTAGTCGTTGTCATGGCCAGATATTCATCCAATTGTTAGAGATGAAGATGGTGAGAATTAAAGGCTTTCTCAAGTTTTAACTGTGGACTACTTCTTAAACCCTATATTACTGAATTTTATCAAACCGCATATTTTCTTGATTGTATAAATGTATATCAAAATCATTATGTTGTTTTTTTCTGACTGAAAATCTAAAAAAATATGGTTACTGGTGGCTATTTCAGGAGCTGTATTTGGTTTTGGAGATTAATCATGAATATTACCCCAATAAAATGGGTTGAAATTGATTGCCCAATCATTGAAACATTAGATTTTTCTCAGAAATCAACTTTCTGTGTTTCAGGAATAGCAGCCAACTTGAGAGCCATATGCAATTTGTGACCTTATCCTTCAAAAATATCACATCAGGATGGGTTTCTATCAATTCTCCAGCCTCTAAAACATAGAAATAGTCCACAAAATCATATTCTTATAAGGTCTGGTTGTAATTTAATGAATATTTCAATATTCTGTCTAAATATGGCAGACATCTTGGATGCTGTGGTTCCAAAGAATTTTCGATATTGTGTTTTATGATTGTCCTGCAAAATTCAGCTTATTAGAATCAATTTTAATATTTGGACCTAATGAAGTACATATATCAGTTTTTCACACATTTTTTAGAGGTAGAATCTTGGAAACCAGGTTAAATCATTTGTAAAAAAAAACAACACATAAATAAAGAAAAAAATTGTTACCAGTTTTTCTATGAAGTTCAAAATGAACATCTGTGAATGTACATTTCTTCCTATTATGTGTATGGAGTCATCCCAAAATGTAATCATTCCTTCCAGTGCCTATTGCCCACACTCCCACAAGATTTCATTGCAATTCATTGAGAACTTTTGGAGATATCGTGTGGACATTCAGGGGGGATCCAAAAATTTAATTACTTCCTTTTTACGATGTGGCCTTCTCTTCCACAAATTTTGATTGAAATTCATCAAGATATTGTGTGGAGAGTCAGATGCAAACATTTATGCAGAATAGTGCAGTAATTTTTGCTTTTTTTCCCCCATATCTGCTCCTACCTGTCTGCATGATATCTCTGAAATTTCCCAGTGAATTTCAATGAGATTTTGTGGGAAAGTAAGCCACAAGGTAAGGAAGAAATGATTACTTTGTGAGCCATTTTCAATTGAAAGATATTTTTTTTGTTTTAATATTTTATACATTTCTGTATTTGCTCACTGCAGTTCATGTGGTATCTCCAAAAGTTCTGAATGAATTTCAGTTAAATTTTGTGAAGTAGGGAGCCACATTATAAGGAATATTTGATATAATTTTGAGGGGATCAAGGGTTAGTTCTTGATTGGAAGCAATTTGAATAATTGATTAAAGTAAAATATAGCTAAAAATTTTTCTATTCAATCAAATCACAAAATTTACTAAACACCAATAAAGTTTGTATTTTCAGAGAATGATATAGTAAAATTACTTAATTAAAGTTGTGATAAAAAACAATAAAAAATTAAGATGATGGTAAAAAGTTGGATGAAATGAATAACAAAATTACTAACTTTTGTGGAAATGGCCAAACAAAAGAACACAAGTTGGTAAGAAAATTCAGTGTAAAGTGACCCTTGTTTTAACTGGAACTCCAGCACCAGGATTGACATTTTGGCCATTTTCTGGCTTTGTTTGATTTACTTTAAACATTGTATTTTAAAAAATGGATAAAAAATTGCAAGTAATTTTTGGTGCTTTCCATCTATTACAAATACAGTGTTTTCATAACTCATGCCTTGTTCTTTTCACACGCTGTCCGTCACAATTTTATTTATAATTCTGAGGCAACCAGAGTGTAGAAAAAAACCCTAGAAAAATATTTTTATTCAAAGAAATAAGAAAATTAATGAAAGAAAAACATTGCATAATTATTGCTTTGAATAGATTGTTTTTTTACACTCAGAATTCCGATTGGGATCATCGTGGCTAAAGTTTTTTTCAAAACCTTATAAAATGGGCACCTTTTCTACTTCAATAAATTCAAGACGGCCAGTGTGTGAAAAAACAAAACAAAAACAAACAAATATTCATTGATTAAAAAATGAAAAGAAATAAGAGAATGATGGGAAAATTATGTTTTGATGAGCAGTTATCCTCTCATGATAAATTTGTGTTGGGCAGATTTCCTGATGGGCATTTTTCTGGGGTCCAATCTCTTGATGGGCACTTTTGTGGTTACTATCCTATCCAAACTGTGGCGTATGGTAATATATAATGGAGATTTGCTCTCTATCACAAGATTTCTTCCCTAAAAATTGCATACCCCTCCCATTCACACAAAAAAAAGATTCTTGCAGCTTTAGGTATTTCACTTTGGATGGTATTAGATTAGAATTTCCGAAGAGATTCATGATTTTTGAGGCAGATTAACACATTCTAAGATGGGACAAAAATTTATGTTCAGAATTTAAAGTAAGGAAGATTAGAATGGCTATGTTGTTACACTAGTTCTCTTTACAGAAAGCAAGTCAAATTATCATTCAATTTAAAAATATTTTTCTAACATTCACTATATTTATTTCGGTAGGGTTTCAGTTTTGCTTTTATTATTCATATGATGTAACAAAAAATATTGATAAAAAAGAGTTTTTTTACAAAAATTACAATGTAAACTGAACTAAACAGATTCTTTACCAAAACCTATTGTATTAATTTCAACTACTATTCACTTTCAGCAAGTACATAAGATTACTTATTTGCTATTCAAATATTAGGATGCTTGTCATTAAAGAATTAACAGGCACAAAAAATAAGTTTAAATCGAATCTCAATTGTTACTTTTTTTAAAAAAAAGGCCACATTTAATTTGCAGGCTGTACGGTATGGAGTATTTGGCCACAAAACTTCAAATCATCGCTCAACTTGGGTTTGTGAGCTTTGAAAGTGACCTGAGACCAAAAATCTCATTCAATGTTTTAGTAATTTAATCAAGTAATATTTTTCTTTAACTATTCGTTAATCATTACATGAATATCTGTGTTTGTGTACCAGGAATATAAATCATACCATCGTGCACATTTTAGACATTAAATATATATCCATTGATACCATTGTTAATTCAACTTCTGTACTGAGACTATGAAACAGAGTAAACATTCTTTCTCAAGATCAATAAGTAAGGATTTTTGTTCTTACTAAAAATTTCATAAAATATTTTTTTTGACATTCTATTTTGAATAGCAAAGTGATTGAGAGAAGCTAGGAGAGTGCAGGAGTATTAAAGAGACTTGTTGTCACTCGATCTACAGTAAAATCTATCTGTTACCATTGTTGCAAAATAATCAATGAATAAATATCATTATCATCACAACAACCACCACCACCACCATTATAATCCATGAAAAGAATACTTCAAAATGATTAGCTTTTTCAAATATATATAATACAGTACAGAAGACACATCGCAGTAATCATTTGACCCATTATTTAAGCTATGTTCAACAAAATTTTTAGTTAAAACTAATATTTCTTTAACGAATAGAAAATTTGCAAAGTTTACCAGTTATGATATTGCTACAAGATATTTTCATATTTGGTGTATAGTGAGCTGATCCAGTTACTGGTTTCATATTTATAGCCAAGAAATATGAAAGGAAGTTTCCAGATAAGAAGATGTGAACACGTGTTTAACCTTGGGCTAACTTAATTGCTACAACCCTGACTTACAGCATACTGCTAAGTTGATAAGAGAAAAGGAACACAGTTGTGAATGGACAAGGAAAAGAGATTGTGTGTGTATGCATGTGTTCTTATTTTATTGCAGAAACCTTTCATCCTTTTAACCTTTTAGAGGTTTAAAGCTGGAGAAACAAACCTTTGGAAGCTTGTATTCTGAACATTTCTTGCATTAAGTAATAATAGCCTACACCCCAATTTTATCTTCATCTTACCCTTTTATCGTTCTCTCTTATTCTTCATAAGTAAAAAGCTATGTACGGATTTTAATTTTCTCTCATTCATTCATTTTGTTTTCAAGATAGATGGTCAATCTATTTTGTTAAAATTTCTACTCAGTGAATACAAATAGCTGAATATGTAGCTGGCATTTCGCAACCAGAAGGTGAATACTTCTCAGGAAAATTCACTTTAGATGCAACCTGCTGTTTTTTAGAGGATTTTTTTCAATTATGATATAGATGGAATAAATTTTGGCAAATAAACTCTCAAATATAAGATAAAAAAAAACAAGAATTCATTTACAAAGATTGTTGATTTGAGAAATTTTTGGCTGATTCACTCAATTCGTCTTTGCTAATTCTGAGTAGAATGGTAAAATCCATTTCCTGTTTCTGCTCTTCATATAAAATTCTGATTTGTACTTCTTCCTGTTTATTTTAATTTCTTATTTTTTGCTATTTGCGCCTAAATTGTTGAAACCCAGCACATCTGTAAACCATTTTTTCATATAAAACCATAATCTAATATCTATTAATCTTTCTGTACATGAGATGTATAAGCACAGGCAAGCACACTCAGACACACTTACTGTCCCTTTCACTCACACACACACACACTGAGGTATATATATACATATGTGTCTATGTATATAATACTGTACATAAATCAAAGTTTCTAACTTAGTAAGTATATCAAGTAGTATATTGATATTGCTCATAATCACATACCATGCATACATTCATATATACATATATATATATATACATATATAATAGGAAATAGATTCGCTACACAAACAAGTTTATATTTCTGCCCTCTGTGGGCCTCATCAGATGAAATGAATCCATCACATATCAGACATTGCTTTATATCATGCCATTTTGCTAACCTGATCTGTACCATATGTACGATGTATATATATACATATATATATATATATATATATATATATATATATGTATACTTATACATATATATATGTACTACAGATATATATATATATATATATATATATATATGTATATATATATATATATATAGTACATAACATATATTTTCTCAATTTGTATGAATAAAGAGGAAACGATTGAAAACAGATTTTTTCCGTTTTAGATGTTTAATCACAGTCTTATATATATATATAATTAATAATTGAGTCATCCATAGACAGTTGTTTTGTTGTATCACAATTCTTCAATGAGGCTATATACTATCCAATATCCCATACAGTACCATGAAGCAGGATTGAAACCTTCAATTCAGAACCCAGAGGCTAGCATTTTACCCCTGTCCTACGCAGAACTAGATGGTTAGCAAGACTGAATTTAAGTGATATATTTACTTACACACAATTCCCCATCCACCTGAGTGTTCCATTCCAGTGTTGGAAGAGCATTGCTATGTAGCTTATAATGAACAAGTTGTCTTACTTAAAGAGTGCTCAACCCTGAAGAAGGGAGGTTTCTGAACAATTTTTTTCTGATACTTCAAATGCATTGATGTAAGTAGAACTGATGATTGTGAAGGCAGAGAGCTGCCTTATACGTACATATGCTGAATCTAAAATCTACCTTATTCATAGGCTTTCCTACAAACCTAATATACATACATGAGGGTGCATCAATAAGTTCGTAGCTTGATGCATAGTTATAAGTTGAATTTTCACTTTATAATATTCCATCAACATGATAAATGCATTGGGTTAAGTGCAAAGAAGATTATTATAATGAAAAAAAAAAACTTTTTGTGTAAAAGAAATGCTTTTCTCATAATTAGGTAACAAACATTGATGTGTCCACTTAGATGCTTCAAAAAGTAAAATAAACATATATAAAGATGGATATCCGAGCAATTTTATTATAAAAACAAAAAGGAAACATTTAATTAAAATGTAAGTAAAATCATTTAAGCCAGGTTAATGATTTATGTATATCAGATGACACTAATTTTGGGAAAACTTGATTTCTTTCTCATATTTTTATTGTAGTTTTTATGGTTAATTTATTTTCATATCCTATGTTTTATTCTTTTAATTTCATGGTTGCTTATATCTTAGGTAATATAAGCACAAGCATGATCAGTGATTTAATTATATGTTTTGCTGCATTTTCTTTATTGGGAATACTATTGGTCACTATAAGCACCAAAATAGTATTCTTACAATTCTTAGCATCTAGATTTACTGCTAAACATGGATACATCTGCTTATGGCAAATTAATGATAAATTCATGTTAGAAAATTAAAGAAAATATTTGACAAATAATTTAGATAGAACTTGGAACGTTGGATTTGGAAGTTCAGAGAATGAGTCACAATTAATTTAGATGGTTTGGTTGTTAGCTTTGAATACACAATATATGTATTGTAGAAATATGAATAAACAATTGTTTATAATTATTTCACAAGTCTTACAGAATTGTTTTATTTATATGAAATTGAACTGTTATGTTTATCTGGTGGGTCATTTACAGTCTCTTCCCCACCATGCACTCACATTCAAACAAATGCATTTTAAAATTTGAAAAATAGATGATCTTGCTTGAAATTTTACATTTTTAGATATCTTATTAAATGGGAATATTATCTGGTTTTCTCAATAATGTTATATGCTGGAAATATGCTGACAACATTTTTTATTGATTGAATAGGCCAGAAATAATAACATGCTCTGATTCTAAGATTAGACAAGGAGTGACATTTTGCCCAACAATTCTTTGATATTAATATGGAAATCGTTCCATAAAATATCCAAAAGCTGAAATCAAATCTGTTAAAAATAATCAACTTTGTTTACCAAAAGCATTATTTTGCATTTGTTCTTTGAGAAAAAAATATATACTCTCCTAAAGAGAATACTCTCATCCAACTGGATCAAACCTTGCATATAAATTAGTAATAAATGATTAAAAAAAATAGAGTGATTGCTAAGTTGAACAATTAACTTGGTTTATGTTCAACAGTGGTTGCATAACTATAACCCCTGAAAAATACAGTTGAATACAATGAATATAAAACTGCTAAAAACGATGATATAATCTGTTATAAACAAGTGCATATGAATGACATTTTTATGCTCATATCAGGTTTTTGAACCTGCAAACCAATGTATGAGCACATCAAAACCTTGCATTATAGCTGGAGCTCTCTAAAATTTTCAAATATAACATGTCTTATAGGAAATCAACTAATTTTTGATATTACTCACTCAGAATTTGTCATAAAATAAATTTAATTCTTAGTTTGATAAACTGCTTGATACCACTTCCAATTGACTGTGAATAGAATAAAAAATCATGGAACTCTCTGGTGAATAGAATTTCCAAATTTTCTTAAAATAACATGAAGGCAGTTGGGAGGTAAACGTAATCTGTAGTTATTTCCTTCGATAATAAAATTCAAATTTTCTCATATGACTTTGAGAGTTAATGAAAGTGTGTGTGGTAATCTTCAGATGCTTTTTGAAAAATCTCCGTTTTTAACTTAATTTCTTTATTTTTTTGAAAGATACAAGAACTAAACAAGAAAATGAGAAAGTTAACAGCTGAGCCAATAAATTTGTGACCCAGCACAGGGATTACAGTTATTTGATAATCTCCTTTTTTCTCTCTCTTATCTACTTGTGTAAATTCCATATAGCAAAATGGAGAATTATTTTTAATTATCTAAAATCAGCTAGATTAGCCTAAGGATTAGAATATGTCCCTTGTCACCATTATTCTAATCAGATAATAAAAAAATCATTTTGGACTTTTAAATCCTAGACTGAAAATTCCATTGGGTTTTTAGTAGGATAATATCTACCTTAAATATCATTATTTTTGTTAAATCTGAATTATGGAGAGCTGTGTAATAATTTTTCACTGTGAAAACATGCATGATGATTTTTATAATCATTTAGAAGAGACAGGAATGTGGGCTCTCATAGTCTAAGAAGTTTTGCGTGAATATTATAATCAACTTTAAAATCAATTTTAACGAGCTGATTTTTTTGTCAATGATAGTTGATGATATAGAGAATGATATTCCTAAGATATATATATGCAATAAATCATGATTTGATGATAGCAATGCACACTATAGATTTAGTCAAGCAGTCTATCAGAAAGTTGGTGTTATCTTAGACTAGCATTTAATCCCAAGAGTAAAAAACACTAAAGATTTTGAAAATTATGGTTAAAATGATTCTTTTAATCTTATTGAAATCTTTGGACTCTCCACTAGAAAACTATTTTACATTTATACTATACTTTTTTGTACCTAACTACCTACTCGCATGCCATCCTCTCTACAATCACCCAAACCTTATTGACTGCTGCAAATCAACTCAGAACTTAATGTTTTGTATATATTGATGGTGTGAGAAAACTTTTGTCATTGAGAATAAAGGCGTCACCTTGAATAATGCGGTTGTTTGGGTCCAACAAAGCCAACTATTTTATAACAGAGCGATAGATAATCAAAAGTTTATTATAAGTTCAATGGTGAATGAAGTTTGTTGTTTTTAGTGACAGGTCAAAAGGCATCAGAACAAAAAACAAGCAGTACAGTACAAACTACAGCAAATTACAATCATGATTTGTCAAAAGACATCAGTCAACTGCATTGTATGAATATTTTAACTAAATTTGTACTGATTAGGTGATTTAATTTAGTATTTTTTGTAAATTTGAATGAATGAATGTTTTATCATGATTTTATTTCAATTTCATACCATATGTACCTGGAAGAATAGGAAAATCATTGATTCAAATTTTTTCAATTCAAAAATTAATCAAGTAATACTTATATAATGGAATAAGTTGAAACAATTTATCACAACTAAATTAGTAAAATACTTCAGTAATATCTTCAAGACTTTGCCTTAGCATGGCTCCAAAAGTCATACATCGCCTCCAAAAAGTATAATTTTTCAATTAAAAGGTATGATTATCCAACATAGTTATCAGAAATTGACACAATAATAAGATAAAAACCTTGTCTTTTATTTATTTTATTACTATGGATAAAAAAAAATTAATTATTGATTATAGATATAAATAAAAATAAAATCATAATGAAAACTTTATTCATTAAAATTACAATAAATCAATAAAAATTGAATCATTATTTATTCTATTCTCCATCCTATGACATATGTTATGAAATAAATATAAAATTACAATTTTATACATCCAAATTTACAAAAAAAACAAATTAAATTACTTTATTCATACCAATTCAGTACAATTAAGACAGAAAATAAATGAATAAAATAAATTACTCAACAAAAAATGAATATTTAATCATTATTAGCAATACATTTAGGTAAAAATGTTAGGGTCCACCAATCAACTGCCTTATATCACGACCTGCACTTTATTAAACAGTGCAATATTGTCAAGAACAACTTTATAAATGCTTTTGCAGAGCGAGGACACAATAAAATGAAAGAGTTGGAATTGAAGATTGAAGTTGAGAAGAACAGCAAGGCCAAGCAAGAAGAAAAAAACATGGATATCTTTCATAAGGGATATCGTCTTTTGTGAAATTCTTGAAAATTAAGACATTTGTAATCAGACATACATAAATTCATAGACATTTAAAACTGTATGTGGTATGATTTCTCTTTTTCCATTTTAATTAGAATATATAAATTAATGTTCTGTTCCCAGATTCTAAAGATGCAATATAGAACTTCTACGGACATGTTATTATGATTTTATAACAGCATTAAATGAGTGAGTTTCAGTTATAAGATATATCTCTCCAATATAATTTAACTCACTTATTATCTGATATTCATGATGTAACTTATTGATAAAAAGTGACATTCTGAAACTAAATCCTCAAGGGTGCTGCTGGAGGTCACCATAGCACTGCTCCAGCTCCTCTAAAAAAAAAGCCAAAATAAATGAACAAGACCTAATCTAATGGTTAATGTCCTCTCCAACAAAACTCTTTTAACATATAAGAAAGAGCAGAGTAAGAAAATGGCAAGTGTTTTGTCAACTCAGGCACCAAAGAAGTTAGCACTGCACTCCTGATTGAACTAGGTAAGTATATTAGATATGAAAATTGTATGGGGAAAAATTTATTTTCCTCACCCAATTATTATTATCATTATGTTTTTTCTTTCAAATGATCATAAAAAGACAAGAAATAAACTTGCACTTTCCATCTTTATTCATTATCAGTCTTTCAGTCTGGACATAGACCTTCCTCAGGATTTGCCACACTTCTCTATTGTGGACATCGTGGAGCCAGTATTTTCTAAATTTGTCAAGTTCATCTCTCCATCTTGTATTCTGTCAGCCTTGTTTTTCACATGTGATCTCTGGGGATCCATGTTATGAGTCGTGATGTCCATCAGTTGTCTGTCATTCTTGCAACATAGCCTGTCCATTGCCATTTAAGTTTTCTTATAGATTCTCTGACTCCTGTTTTCTTCCCTATATACTTTGCTATCTTGTGATCTCTCCATGTGAGGCTGAGCATGATTCTTTCATGTGCACGTTGCATGCTCCTCAGTTTACAAGTCTTTCTCTTGGTTAGGTTCCATCTTTGAACTCCATAAGTGACTATTGGGAGGATGCATTGGTTGTATACACTTCTTTTTAGGATTATGGGGATCAAATTATTTTTTAAGGTTGAGTTTGCCCTGCCAATGGCTTGCCATCCTAGGGTGATTCTTCACTTGATCTCTTCCTCTTTTGTGGGTTTCATAGAGATTTGTTATCCTAGGTAGATATAGTGGTCTACTTCCCCCAGTTTTGCATCTTCGATTTTGACAGTTATGTCCTTATTCTCAATGTGATTGTCGCACTAAATTTTCGTTTTACTGAAGTTCATGTGTCGGCCAACCCTTTTGCTTTCTTGATTTAGTTCATCTAGCATGAGTTGGAGGTCATGTAGGTTCTCGGTGAAAAGGATGATGTCGTCTGCAAATCTTAGGTTGCTTAGTTATTCGCCGTCTATTTTGATTCCTCTATTCTCTGAGTCTAGGTTTTGAAAGATCATCTTGGAGCAGGCTGTGAAGAGTTTGGGTGAGCTAGTATTACCTTGTCTTACTCCTTTTCGGAGTTGGGAGGGTTCAGAGTCCTTATGTAGCCTGAGAAAGGAGTTGCTGTGATTGTATATATGTTGTAGTACTTTGACGTATACAGGGTCTACACCTTGTAGGGTGATGGCCTTCATGACTAAGGGGATTTCTACAGAGTCAAATGCCTTCTTGAAGTCTATAAATGCTACAGCGAGTGGCATTTTATATTCTGCCGCTTTCTCTTTCAGCTGATTTAATAAATGGAGATGATCCATGGTCTAGTAGCTTCTTCTAAATCCGACCTGTTCCCGTGGTTGGTTTTCATCCAGTGTTTTAGTGATCTGGTTGGTGATGATTTTTGTGAAAAGTTTATAGATGGAGTTTAGTAGGCTTATAGGCCTGTAGTTGTTGAGGTCCTTAGGGTTTCCTTTTTTATGTAGAAGCATTATAATTGCTGTGTTCCAGTCTTTAAGGACTTTACTCTGTTGTAGACATAAGTTGAATAGAAAAGCTAGTTTTTTGTTGATGATCTTACCAGCTTTTTTGAGTAGATCGATGGTGATGTTATCTTGTCCAGGAGCTTTTCCTCTTTTTGTTTGTTTGATGGCTTGTTTAACCTCCCATGGTGTAACTTCTGGGAAGTTCTTGAACTGATTGTCTGCGTCTTGCATATCTTGGTCGCTGTTTTGCTGCCTGTGTTTTGAAGAGTAAAGTTCTTGGTAGAATTCTTGGATGCGTTCGACAATTCTATCTATAGGCTGGTTTTTAGCCACTTAAATTTTGGAAATCACTTCCCAACATTTTTTTTTTAAGTGAGGGGATCGATTCATAATGAAAATCTTGAATGAAATAGACACAATTTTTGTGCCCAAGAGCAGTCAAAAGCCACAGGCTACTGGCTTTTTCAGCCCAAGTCAAAGTGTGGAGAGTTGCTTTGCATTGTTTTCACAGAGGACGAGAGAGCAAAATGAAGAACATGTCTGTTCAGAGAAGTTTTCTCTTTCTCTCAAAACATTTTTCAACTTCAAAAAAAGTTTTTTCTCTCACAGTCACCGTCTCTGAGAACTTCAGCTCTTATTCTCCCATTTTCTATCAAAGTGTAAGAAGTTTGTTTATCAGATTACTGTTTTTCTTCATGTTTCTTCTCCTGTCAAAATAAATAAAGCTTTCTTTTTTTTTTAAAGAGAAAATGTATTTACATTGAGAGCATACAAAAATACTAGAAACGGAAACAGTTAATGAGAATGAAGGAGAAGATTTTTTATTGTAAATAAATGAAAACAAATCTTACAACTTTTTTCACTATATCTTGATACTAACGTTACTTTTGATTTTATAAATACATGATGGTCAAATTTTTACGATGATATGTGTAGAATTTTTATAAAATGAATACACGATTGTTCAAATCTTACAATATACGGATTGTTAATTTCTTTTATTTCACAGATTCTTGAAAAATTTGAATTATCCAAATATTCAATTATTTGTTAATACATGGATTTTTATGAATAAATTTAATATACCAGCTGGAATACTCACCTTAATGGATGGTAGTAAATTAATGTAAAAAAAAAAGGGTGAACCTAGGCAAGCAGTGCAATTTATATTCAAACAACATAAATTGTTTTTGAAACCTTTCCAATTGTGAAGTTTCACATCCTCACCCTATAGATGTTAAGAACAGTGCACAGAAAGAAAGACTAAACACTTTGATTTATTCAAAACAATAAAAATAATCTAAACTGATTTACTTCTGTTTTACTTCAAGTAATTCTCTTTTAAAAACCTTGGGCCATTGTTAAGATCCACATGACTTTAAACAACTAAATGTATTATTTCTATTATTATTCGGACTATCCTCATCTTGGTTGTTTTTCATAGAACGTGTCGGCCGTTGTAGTCTACGGCCTTCATCAGGTATCATCTGGTAGGTATGGACACCTAAGCGTAGTGGTTACAGAATCAGACAAAATTACTGCAAGTAATCTAATGGTTCTAGGTTCAATCCCAGTGTGAGACAATAATAATACTACTAATGCTAAGAGGGGAGTGCGGTCAAATATATCCCTGTCAGTTGAATAAAGGGTTCGGTTCATTTTCATGGTAAATCAGTCAAGAATAATACAATATCAAGGCTATCAAAAATCACTTTTCATGCAGACAAGATATCATTTTTTTTGTTGGTATTTCACTACTTTTTTTATTTTAGATAAATTGTTTGGTCTCTTTCATTTAGAGAACTTTAACCATGATAATAAATAAATACTTATCCCATAATGTGTTGTTTGGTACATTGTTTAGTGCACGGTTGAGTCAATTGTTCTATTTACTAAACATATGAGTAATGTAGTTATTCAGAGTAAAAGGTAAAAGAAATTGGGAGATAAAGATCTGAGCTGACCTCTAAAAAGGTTAAACCCATGGAAATTGCTTATCTTTTGACTTGAACTATAAACTGAGATTCAATATTTAATCAGATCAAACATTTTCTTCTAGGTCTATCTTATTTTGTTTGTTTTTGCTTATAAAAATTTAGGAGCACAGTCCATTTTGTTCGGATTCTTGCTGTTCAAAGGCAAGTTTTTCTTAGTGAACTAGTTATTTTTTACTTATAGCCTATCTCATTGGTGAAATTAATTTATGGATATAAATGATCACAGATGAAAGCATTATCTCTCTCTCAAAAAATCTGTCGAAATGTTCGGATTATTTCAAGGAACAATTTTCATACGTTCTGATGAGAGCTTTTCATCTGATGTTCAATCTTTGTCTAACTCTGTGAAAGCAGCTCTGCCATATAACATAGAAATAGCTAATAAATTGTGTTTGATCAGAAAATAAAGAATAAATAACAGTGTTGCTATTAATACCAACAAAGACAGTTTAGAACTTGCTCTGATTTTTCACATAAAACTGCAATCTTACGTAACATGAATTCAAAGTTATTCATACATGAGTCATCTAAGTAACCCATCATATCACAGGTAGGATTTATCAAACAATACGTCAAAACTTTCATTCAATCTATAGCGCTCTCATATCCAGCTGATTATATATAGTTGTGAGGACTGAAGAGAATTTTTGCTGATAGCCTGCACTCACACATTCATGTGTGTTGTATCCTCTGCATTGAATTGACCTCATGTCACACTCTGTTCTCATGGGGGATTGGACTAATTGGGTAATTGTGTCATTCACATGACCATTAAAATTAAGACCCCTGTTTTAGCAAAATGGTTGACCAATTTTGTTTCATTGAAAGTTATGGCTTGCTTACTGTTTATGCGAACTGCAATACTACCACAATAAGGTGGAGTCAAAGTTGTGAGTGTTCGTACATTTTTTTTTCAGTTTATACTTAGTTATATCATTCTATACAGCAGTTCCTTCACTGTATTACATCAGGACCCACACTAATCAAAACTACAATGTTCAAGGTATTCTGTATTCTTATTATAATTTATCAAAAATCTGTCTGTCCATCTCATCTGTATATGACAGTCTACCGCAAAAATCACAAGACATAACCCCATGAAATTTTTGTGAGTAATGATGTGACTTCGGTGCAGGTTTTTAGCAAGTTACTTTTTTCACATACCCCCCCCCCATATGTTTTAGGGTTGGATTGAGCTATGGGTCTGATTTACTATACTAAAATGGATGCATTTTTTGTGCCCATTTTTTCAATTGAATCCTCTGGGTACTAATGAAAAACTGTTTGATCATTGGGCAATGAGGGATTTCATATCATTCATAGAGAGGAAAGGAGAGTAAGAGTGAGATATCTGCTTCATCTTGCAAACTGTGGATATATTGGTATCATACAGAAAGACAGTAAGAGGAAGAAATAATTGGTTTATTCTCTGTTAAGCATTGTATATGTAAATTCAAGATTTTTCCAAGATCATTAAAAAAAATTTTAAAAGGCACAAATATCACTTTTTTGTAAACAGAATAAACCCTATCTGATTTCCATCTATTTATCCATTTTATTGATTCTTTTTTTTTGATAGCAATTTACCCTGCCTTGCAGTAAAGGCAATCATTTTGCCAGTAATCCCTCAGATAATTCCTCATTTCAGGAAGTCAGAAAGAAAATATGTCATCCAATAAACAAAAAAATAAGTGAGCATACATTTATAAGTATATATTGAAAAGGTAACCTAAAGACAACAAGAGAAAAGACAAAGTGACTGAAAAGAGAGAACAAAAGAGTAAAAGCTGTTATCACAGAAGATGAGGGATAATCAGTCAATCAATGAAATGTTCAAGTAACTGTTATAGCAATGAACAAAATAGTTTAAGGAGTTGATGAAGCTGGGGCTCCAATTTCAAAAAGTTATTGATGATAACTGTTGATTAACCAGGAGGTATCAGTCACATTCAATGCACACATCATAAGAAATGTGTACATTTAAAAATTATGTTTGATATTTTGGAGGTTCTAAAGTAAACTCCATCAGTATTCTTTTAACCTCCATTGCCCCCAAAATATTAATTTTTAGGGGTAATTTTTGGTAATTTACCTGTGTTTCCCAATCCTTGATATAATGTGATGTTGAACTTAGTAATGATTATACCAAAAATAATACCAACAATGAGATAATGTCATGTAGATAAGATTAATATAATGGAAGGGCCAACATGTTTATACCTGCAAAAGAATATAGAACCCAATGCTCGTAACAATGTTTCTTATATTCTTCAAAGTGAATTTGGACTGAATAAATCATGTCTGATAAAGACTGCATGATACAAGGGATGTTTGGCTTGGTTCAATCTGGAAGTCTCATTAATGCATGAGTTTTATATCATAGTTGTCACTTCTCAAACTAATGAAAATTATTGTTTAGAAAAAATGAAGTGGAGTTCAGAGATGAGAAAGAAAGTGAAAATTCATAAAGAATTTCAAATTATGAAGAGGTTTTGCAATAATGCATAATTCAAGGGTTCACTTCTCATTTAAAGATCTTTGTTGGAAATATAAGAACATAATCAATAAAAATAACTCCCTGTCTATCAGGAGTTTTCTTTATTTCTCTCTGTCTAAACCACAATGTATATGTTCATATCTATCTATCTAAGTCTGTTTATGTCTCAGTCTGCAAATATTTATCTATCTAAACAAATTTCAATCTACATGAATATTTTTATATGTATGTATATGTATATATAACAATTAATCTACATATTTGTCAATTTATTTCTGTTCAAATCCACTTATCTATTTATCTATGAATCAGAATAGTGTCACCTGCACTAAATGTCCCCATTCTAGATGCAAATTATTTGCTGGCCAACTGAGATGAAATTTTTTTTGAGTCCTTATCTTCCAACATCATGAAGAAACAAATCATTTGTAAGGTCATTGAAAAACATTAACACTGAATTAGGCCATAACCTTGCAAACTTGGTTTCAATACCACAATAACTGGTCTAGTTAGTCTCTCAATAAAAACTGTCACATGACCAAGGTCTTTTGGCTGCATGCCGTGTTGTGGGAGGGATTGATCAATTAAAAATTGGGGAAGGAGTAATAGTTAAGTTACTTCTCCTGCTTTTTGTTGGGTAGTGATCACTAAAAAAGTCTGAATTTTCAAAAAACAAGCATGAATGCTGCTGAACATAAAGTAAGTGATCAATTCAGCATACCCTTAGATTGCAAATTGAACACCCCACTAAAAACATACTTAGAGGAGAAATTTTCAAAAACAAACAAAAAGTTTTTTCTAGACATAATATGGAGTAAATGTTCAAATTTTCAGTTTTACAGGTACTTCTTTTTTTCTATTATCAATAATTAAAATAATGTCCCTGGACATTTGATAAATTTCCAATAATGTTTCACAAAATCATAGAGAAATTCTACTTCAGCACTTATTAGAATAGTTTAGACAAACTGGATTTAGGCAATGTAGGTTTAGACAAACGGTCACCATCAGTTTTTACCACTTAGAAAACAATTTATTAGTAAACAAGGAAAATAAAAAGAATGTAAGTATGTGAACTAAAAAAAAACACATGTCAATGTTAACTTTTCTTTGGAAAGTAATGTCATTCTTTTTCTTCTTCAACTTCCTCCTTTTAAGTGAGCAAAATATCCCGGTAAATAAGAAAAAAGTCCATTATGGTCCCCATGCTCACCACATTTATTGAACTTCATTCGGTAAATTCAGTGATTGTTCAGATGGATCTGCAAGTTCATTAAAGCCGACATTTTGTAATGTTTGTTATAGTGAGTGTTTTCTGTATATACAAAACACTGTCTCTGAGAGATCTGTATTTTTGCTGTTTCTAAATATATATGTACGCACACTCATACGTGCACACTCAAAAACACACACACACACAATGGGGCATTGTTTCTATGTTTTTTTCATTCATTGGATGCTTTCATTTAAGTGTGAGTTTTCCCTTTCTGAGTGTTTGTGTTTGCTTGGGATGAGTTTCCATGTTGAATCAATTGTTTAGAATAGTATTAACTTTAAATTAATCTAGTTCTCCATGTTGGATTTGAAACTGAAACACCAACTTTAAAATACCCCTCACCTTACCACTGGGTCATGGTGTTCTTCATGAATCTGTATACTCAAGTCGCATGGCAGGTTGTGCATTGCACAGACGATTTCTCATGTTTTTTGCAGGCTTTTCTAGGTTAATGATTAGTTGACATTAATGATTGTTGTTTATGAATAGAGTGACTGTAACCAAGGTCTTTTTGCTATGTGGCAAAGAAAAAAATGCCCTGAATTTATTTGGCAATAAAAGTTATTTGATAAAAGTTCACTGATGAAAAGAATTTGGAATAAACTGCAAGTTTTTTGTTTATTTCTTTAATCCTATTGTAAAGCAGAAACTATGAGAAATCATTTGTTGATAGCAAACTTTTAAATATTTAATAAAAACTTACTTAGTTTTTTTGTTTTTTTTTGAGGGGGCTTTGAAGAACTTAATTGTCTGTTCCAGTCATGTTTATAAAATAAAAGAATGTTTTGTTGGATGTCTATAAAATGGCTGATGATTCAATGGCTGAAACGCAGAGATAACATAGATATTTTGCATAGTTGGAATTTAGTGATGACCATGATGATTGATGGGAGTTGACTGCCCAAATTGTCCATTTGTTTATATTTCTGTTGATATTCATTTTATCTCAGTTTTTTCCTATGCATATATGGTGTACACAAAGCCACACACACACACACACACACACACACAAATGCTCACACATATATGGATGAAATATTGTTTCTTTGCTTGCTTACAACAGGTTCTTACAGGAACACTTTGCTTTTGGATAGCAGGTGAATGTGTAGATAGATAGATGTAGATATAAAAAGCAATTATTTTTCAAAAGTTTCTTCTTAGCCATTCTAAAAACAGAAACAAACAAAATTGTAGATGAGGAAGAGGGAGAAAGGGAAAAGCAAAAATCATGTGACTTCTGTTATTTTAGCTGTTATTATGACAGCCTATCAGAACTGTTATGACATTAAACATTGATCTGTCTCAGCTTAGAAGACAGGCAGTTACTAGCATGGAGACAAACAAGATAAACATTTAAAATAAAAACACATTTTGCCTGAGGCTTGGACAGACACCAAAAATTTCCAGTTTGCTCCGGAGTTTAAGCCTTTAAGTGTGGCACAGAGAGCAAAATGATTTTCAATGATTTGTTCAACTCCTAGAGTTGACTTTATTAGTGCAATTAGTCAGATTTTCAAATTTAAGATGCTTCAATTTCAGCATTGAGAGGAAAGGAAAAAAACCAAGAAAGATGCAATGACGTCATGTAATGTAAACTTGCAACCAGGAAGAGGTACAAAAAAAGAAAGGGGTAGTGAGAAAGAGAGGAGGAAAGAAGGGAAGAGAGAGAAAAGAAAAGAGAGCTAAAGAAAAGGATAGAGGATAGAAAGAAAGAGAGCAAAAGAAGAAGAACAAGAAAAAGAAAGAAAGAGAAAATTGAAACCTTATAGAGAAGGGAGGCAAGCATTTCTCATTAATCTGATGTCGCTAATGTAAATGAATTATAATCAATTATTTTATCAATGGTCACTTCTGTGACAAATCATGAGAGAGAATGAATGATTCCATTCACAAATATATCATACAAAATAATTTTTTATAAATAAATTACTATTTTCCACTAATAGAGATAAGACCACGGGGAAATTCTTTTCCCAGGTTTATAGAAGGGTAATTCCTTTGTTTTCACTTTCAGGAGAGAAAAAATAGAGGAGGACTTTTTCTAATTACAGGCATCCAAATGGAGGGGGATTTTTTTAACCACTTTCAGGTGTCAATATGAGGAGGAATTTTTTTTCCAATGCTAAGAGTCCAAATTGAGGGTTTTTTTCTGCATTTATAGGGTTCAAAATGTAATGGGGATTTAATTCTACTTTTATGGGGGGAAAATGGAGTGGGAATCTTTTCTCCACTTTTAGGGGGCAAAATAGAGAATTTATTTTTTCCACTTTTAGTGTCCAAAATGGTGGGGGAATTTTGTTATCACTTTGTGGTTGATATGGCGGGGATTTTTTTTCCACTTTTAAGGTTCAAAATTGAAGGGGATTTCCTTTCTTCACTTTTTGGAGCAAAAATGGAACAGGAATTCTTTTTTTTCTACTTTTAGTGGTCAAAATGACAAGAGAAATCTTTCCCCCCCTTTTAAGGGTCAAAATGGAGGGGAATTTTTTTTTTTTTTACTTTTAAGGGATCAAATAAATTTCCATGAAAGTTTGTGAAAGGATGGGTAAAGGGCTAAGGGAGAATTGTTTACATTTCTGGGCAAATCAAGGATTTTTTTCTATGGTCATCTCCTCTGCATTGTAGCTGTCTATGTACAACACAATATCTCAAAACATTCCAGTTGAAAGTCACTGAAATTTTGTGAAATGGTCAGTACAAGTGTTTACATTTTAGAGTGGTTCCAGGAATTTTCTCTCAAATAAAATATAGAACTGTATTGCTTATCATGCCATTTCTATTAAAAAAAAATCCAGATTCTATTTTAATATGTCCTGTTTTATGTTTTAAGAAGGCAAAAATTTAATGACCTTTTCCAGTAGAAAGAAAACCGTTTTTCAAAAGTTGAAATATTTTCTAAACTTATCAGCCAAAAGTTATTTGAGCTTCAGGCACAGTGGAATTGGAGGCAGCCAGTTTTGTTTAGTCTGTTTTCATAGAGTGCAGAAGATTAATAACTCATTGAAATTTACAGCAGCTTTAGTGAAACAAATCTATGCAATATTCTTGGTTTTTGGATTGTAAAGATTATGTGACTAACATCTTCACAGGATGAAAACTGGAAGTTGAATGAGGGGAAAAAAACATTTTGTGATTCACATGGGATTGAAAGGGCCTAGGTCTCTTGACAGCTCACTAATGTCCAGTTATTCATATTTGGATCAATAATGCACTTCATTAGTCATATGACAACAATCACTGGGGTCCTTTATAAATAATTCCCTTGTAGCATCACCATTACTCATATTAACACTTCTTACTCCCCACGCACAAACACACAGACAGATTCACACACACACACATACACACAAGCACAATATGTAGAAATGCAAATATCAACTCCAATGTAAGCCGGCCTCTCAAGTATTCACATGATTTATCTATATTCACAACAACACTGTTAAGGCACTTTTTAGTAAGAATTCTGCATCTGAGATTTTTTTACTTGTCATTTTGACTGGAATATGAATTGTTTAGGTTGAAGATTCCTTCTTGCTGGCTTAAACTGAAATGTTTAGACAAGTCAGAATATGCTTTTTGCTGATAAGCCATGATATATTTATAGGAAAAGGGGAAATTTTTTTGCACTTATAGCACTATATTCATACTTGAATATTTATAGCTTACACAACAGAATATTTCCCGATTATATTAGGACATTGCTATAACTTATATCAAGCACACAGATTGATGCCAATTTTCAAATCCGTCGACAAAATGGTATGGCCAGGAGTGTTGGAACAAACAAACACACAAACAAATGCATACATCAAAAAGGATAGAATCCCTGTTCAATTGATAGTGAGGAACAAGCTTTTAGCTAAAGTCTCACATTTTCTAATTGGTTCCTTATTTTCTACTAATAGCAACAGCAGTGCTTGGCTTAAATAATGAACAAGCACATCTAATATTTGATGCATAGCTCTCTGACAAAAATACTTTGAAACTATGAACAACAAAATTTCTACTAAATGAGCTAAAAACAATCCCTTAACTTCATCTAGAGGTAAACTGTATAAGAACTAAATATGTGTTTTAAAGATTGTAAAATCAATAATCTCTACTGAGACATAAATTCTGAGAGAGCCTGTATATGATGACTGTTGCCTGAATCTAGTTATTCACAAATCTGATTTTGTTACCAGTTGGACCTTCTGCTACCTTGAAACAATAGCTGTCATCTTGACTCACACTTGGCACTTTTACTCTTAGCGCATAAACACACACAAAGACTCAACATAATTCTATTACCTTTGAACCTTTTTTACCTATCAAACACTATGAAAGAACTTTTCTGACAAGGCAAAATTGTTAACCCATATTAAAAACACTGCAAGAAAAAGTCAACAAAAAAATACAGCTTCTCTAAAAAATACATTTTCATAAAAATTCAGCATCCTATCCAAAAGACTCTTTCAATTTAGAGAATGAACTCTTGTTAACTCAAAACACAGTAAATTTGTTTTTCCTGTGATCATGACTCTCCACAGACAGAACTTTGTCTTTTCTACTCTTCTGTTCTTTACTTCCTCCTGTCAATGAAAGTTTAGGGTATTTTGGAAAAACTAAGATGTTTGTTTTTTGTTTCATTCAATTGCTTTGGGTAAAGGTGTCCTTGAAACATGGTAATGCAAAAAAAACATTCCAGGGTTTTTCTACCATTTTTAATCATTTAGATATGGTTAAAATTGAACCAATCAGCTGTGAAAATCCTGTGGCAAATTTGACCTGTTGAGACCCTTTCATAACATATTTACCCTACAAATTAAAGAGAGGAAAATGATGAGGAAAAAAGAAAAAAGACAGAGAGGAATGGGGAAAATTCATGAAAGACTTGAAATAAAGTGCTGTTATGTCTGTTATTTCAGTTTACAGACCTGAAGCACCGGAGACAATCTTCTCAACTGATGGCACATAATAAAAGTCAAAACATTTGAAGTTGAAGAAAAGTTTTGTTCAATGTTTTTCTACTTCTGTCCAAATTGAACACCTCATTTTTTCCCCTCTCAAATCTTTGTCTGGCTTTTGTTTTTTGCATGTTGTTTTCATTTTTATTTTTCTAGGGCTGTTTTGGTGACTTCTATGAACTGTTTAATTCACAATAGCTTTTCTTGGGACCGGCACACGTGCCATGATGCAAAAATGTTTTCTACATGCTTATACTACATAAAGATACAAAAATAATTATGATATTGACGAAGACAAAGATAAATGTTAATGCTGACAAAATAATGTTACTTGTGATGCCTCATGAGACAAGGCAATTAATAATATTGTTAATGATGATAAAATAGAACTCAACTTGATGATAATAATTGCATTTTATTCTATTTTTCAGATATTTGGTTGTCAGCAGCAAAATATTTTGGCTGTGAAAATATTTTAAAAAAAAGGAAAAGTCAATGTCGAGGAAAAGATAAGGACAAAGAGAATATTGAGGAGTTTCAAGCAAAACTTAAT
This sequence comes from Thysanoteuthis rhombus, assembly GCA_963457665.1. Lineage (NCBI taxonomy): Eukaryota > Metazoa > Mollusca > Cephalopoda > Oegopsida > Thysanoteuthidae > Thysanoteuthis > Thysanoteuthis major. The sequence goes on along the minus strand of OY735207.1, from coordinate 28,449,930 downwards.
TCAATGGACACTCCATTTTGGTTTATACTACTTGAAGAATATTCCTCCAGACTAAAATCTATTTTCAGCCAAGTGCAGAAGATTTTCAAAATCTATTAAAAAATTGAATAAAAGTCCAATGTTTTTGACTGTCTGTTAGGATTTGGGGATAATTTCTTTGCCTTCATTTCAAAACATTAACAACATTTTACAGTTACGATTAAAAAATAACACATATGAACTTTTGTACAGATGAAGAGGCATTCAATAACAAATGAAAATGTTTGATCCCAAGATTCCATATGCTAAAGATCCTTGTAATGCAATAACAGAGGGTTTTCCAATATTTCATTCTTCGATTGAGGATAAATTCTTTATACCCACTGCTTTTCACTGACAGGACTTGCTAATTTGGGACTATTCATATTTTGCCCCCAAAAAACTTTTCTTTCTTGTGTGATTGTGTATGTATATGCTAGAGAGAGAATTGAAGAAAACCAGTTGGACTCTGACATTTTGGGAACAACATCTATTAGGGACTCAAATGAAATGTTAATGGGATTAACATGCTTATATCAATGTTAAAACTTTTTCTTGTTATTGACATAATAAAGACAAATTTAATCAATTATCAGTTTTTGATTTTCATTTTCAATAGTATACAAGTTAATCTTCCAGTGAATTTATGCTAGCTGCAGAGACTTGAATATTCAACATTATTTTGTAGAATATAAGCTACTAAAAATTCTATGTGGAATCATGAAAAAGTGCAAATTCCTTTTTGAAATAGAATAATGTACATCAATAAATGTTGATGATGATGATGAGGTATCTTTAAATAATTTCATTGATGGGATAATGAACTGATGATTGTATCAACTCTCTTTGTAATTTTCACTTAATTCAATTCATGAGTATGAGAGAGTGGGGTATGTTGGAACACCAGTAAGTCTTTTGTTGCTCCAGCAGCCATAATTTCCAGCTTCCTTTTGAGAAACCTTTTTAGGCAAGTTCTCAGATAATTTTTTTTCTCCATCAGCCTTGAGAAAGCAACAAGTTCTTCATGATAAGTTTTGTGATTTGTGGTGTCAAAAGTAAATTTTGTAATTATCACTTACCGTGTTTTTCTCCTTGAGTACTGAGAATCAAAACTATCCACTCAGGCCTAAAAAATTTTCTAAAATAAATTCCTTTTTGTTTTACTATCGGTAAATAACTTCCAAAACTATTTTCCTCCTATTTTTCATCAAATATTCAACTTTTTTATGCAATCGGATTAAAAGCATAAAAAATACTTATTTTTTCAGGGTAGTTTACATCCAAAAATTATGCGTTTGTTCTAAATAAACTACCCTTGATAGAAAATAGAACATTCTTTTGGTTTTCCTCGGGTAAGTAGTTTTCAAAACTTTCAGCGGCTGTTTAGCTCAATATTAAGGGCAACACTATATTGAAACAGTCACCCAATCAATCATAGGTTCAATTTCTGCAGCAGCTCTATTTTCTTTCATTGTTTATTCTAATTGTGTTGTCTAGAGCAAATGGTACATTCACCGAGTAATGACAGGTGATCATTTCAGACTTTCTGTTTTCAGTTCTATTGGCAGAAGTGAGGATTTCAAATTTCTCATTTAGATGTAGGTAACATGGCCTTTTAATGTTCAGGCATTTGAATGTTTGTTATGTTTTCCATCTTACCATGGGTGTGAGGTTACTATCAGTCAGTCAGCAAAAATACATTGACAATAATATACTGTTCTAGTATTTTTGTTTGTAAATGATGATATATGGTTCACTAATCTTATTTCAAAGGGTGTTTTAGATATTCCTACATGGTATTTCACTTCTATTTTGCAAAGGGCATCCATTTCTGTTTGTACTATTACAATCGTGTTTATCTATGATCGATCTATCTATCTATCTATCTATCTATCTATCTATCTATATATATATGTGTATATATATATATATATATATTACGTGTGTGTGTGTGTGTGTGTGTGTGTGTGTGTGTGTATACATATAATACATAAGGTACAGATCAGGTTAGCAATATAGCATAATACAAAGCAACGTCTGATATGTAATGGATTTATTTCATAGAGAGCTCGATACATTCAACTTTATACTTTGAAAGTCAAGTTGTTTCAGAGTAGAGCTGGAAATAAATGATAAGATATGGATTCTCTACACAAACTACTACAAAAATGTTTCTGCTCTCTCTGAGCCTCATCAGGTGAATGATTGTCAATGTTTTAGGATTCTAGTTTGGGGAATTTAGTGAGAATCTTGCGGGTGTTGCTGTGAGTGGGAGGAGTTATTCATTTTGCCAAAGGATGTGAGCTAGGTCTAGGAGTTATCTCTGAAAGGTTGCCTGATTATTTTCTGAGGGATTTTCTCATCTTGACCTTGGTATTTGGCATTGGATTTATTGCCTATGTTGGTATCCTTTATAGCTCCAGTGGATTTTACTATTCTTAATTTCTGATCTGAAAAACTCTTCCAACATTGATCAGTTCAACGAGGTCGAAAATATTTATAATAATGCACTGAATAAGAGTGGGTTTAATATTACCATAAATTTCATTAATAATGATAACAAATGAAACAAAAAATCTTGTGGTTCAATTCACCTTTCTGTAAATAGGTCAGATGTAATATTGGCAAGTTGTTATTAAATCCAATTGATGAACATTTTCCAAAGGATAATCCATTGCAAATGAAAACACTATAAAAGTCAGTTATAGTTGCATAAGTAACACGGCAAAATTAATTAGTTATCAGAATAAAATATCCTAAACAAAAGTAACAACACAAATCAACTACCGATGGCTAAATGCAAATGCAGAAACAAAGACAGAGAAAAAGGGGCTTAAACAATAAGTGTTTAGTAAAAAAAACATCACGTATCTAGCAATTGTTTCTTCTCAAGAAAATCCAAGTGTCAAAAAGTTCTATATCAGAGCATCTATGGTAGATGGGAAATTGAGTTTTTATAATCACAGAAGTTCCTTCCTACAATTGAATTGTAGATATAGAAGTGTCCAATTGAAACATGTTTGGTTTTTGTAGGATAAAGAATTGAACCCAATGATAAAATGTAATGTTCTATACAACTCGAGGCTACGCAGCAGCTTCAATAGTAAATGTGGGATCTGTGTGGAAAAAAAATTTGAAATTATAACTCTCAGAAATAAATCAAATTTATTGAATCAGAGGAATGAAGTCTTAGCTAAGTTTTGCCACAAGGAAAAGTTAAAATAAAAAGTTAGATAAACTATTGATCTTTTCATCAGAAAATGAATATGAAATTTTATATTTCAGCTTAAATAAACTACCCCCCCCCCCCCCAAAAAAAGACTGTCAAGAAATTACATCTATGCTATGGAATTAGATATACTTCTCTACAGGTATAGATATAAAAATTGATAAAAGTTAATGAGATAACTCAATAGATCGGGTTATCATTTTGCAATTAAAAAGCCTGCCTCACTAATGCCTATTCAATTAATTCTCATATGAATAAAAAATAAAATCAAAATAAGACAGTAGTAATACTAACATAGTATGTAGACAAATCTAATTTAAGATGTAAATTTTTCACTACTATAAAATGAAATGAGAAAATTACTAATAGTTATGTAATAACCCAAGTGTCTGAAAAGTAAATTGAGATAATATCCCCGTCCATCTATAATTTATTCTTCAAAATATTTGTTAAAAATTTGTGAGGTTTAATTTAGAAGAAAAGTTAAGAATTATAAATTGTAAGAATAATTTAGATCAACTGATTAAGAGAAATTAAATATTAGCTATGAGGAAATACTTGGATCTAGTTCATAAGATAATTTGATATTATTGTAAGAGAGAGGGGAAAATCCAACAACATTGCTGAATATGAACTTCTACACCATTGAACAAATATACATAACATGTAAATAAAACAAAATTTCGACATAACATAATCTATATGTTATAGACATTATCAAGTTTGGAAACTTATTTTCCAAGTAAGAATTTTATCAAAAACTATCATTTGAAAATATAACGGGAGTAATGCCAATAAGATTGTTATTTGTGATTAACTTGGAATTAAAAGGGAAATTATTGTGTAATAACTACCATAGTGTAGAACTGGAAAGTGATGAAAAAATGAATATCATTTATGAATGATACATTCTGATAGATAAGTAATAACCTATATTTTAGGGAAATTAATCAACTCAACAGATAAACAAGCTGTATTATAATTTCATTATATTTGTTTATGTATTTGTGAGGTTTACTTGAAGAGTAAATCCAAAATCATGAACTTTAATTTTACTAAATGTCACCACAAGAGAATGGATAAATTAAACTCTGCATGGGAAAAAATATTAAGATAAAACTCAGAACACAAATTAATTTTTTCAAAAATGCCACCCACACTAGTTCTTCTATGAACATGCTTCATCTCAGATTAATATGTAACTTCTTAG
>OY735207.1:28140473-28440473 GCA_963457665.1 Thysanoteuthis rhombus | reverse complement strand
CTATGTTGTCTAATGGCGCTTCTTACTTCCTAATCAGGGTATACTCAAAAGTTATATTCCAGCCATATGAATCAAACCTCATTCTGACTTTTTCAGCAAGGTTGATCATTTCAATCAAAAAAGTTACATAATGCATTATTGAACGTCATGAAACAATATTGATTAATGGTACTGATATTTCAGATTAAAATTCAAAATCCCTCTGCAACTCAGCTAAATAAGCATGCATACAAGTGTATATGCACACACATATATACGTATTTACATAAACACATAGGAATATACATGCAAACACATACACATATAGACACATATACATGCATACATACACAAGCACACATGCATAAACACAATTTTTGCACATGGGTGACAGATGACAACAGCCAATATTGACATCGATGTGTAGTTTTTTTTTTAAATATTTATAAATATTCAAGTACAACTGTTTTACAAAAGTCTGGGGTTTTTTTTTCAATAGAATCTATTTAAAATCTTCCTAATAACATTGATAAATGTGACAAATTCCTTTACCAGTCTCTTGTACATAATGATTATATTGAGTAGTCTATGTATGAACTCAGCATGTTGAAGATAAGAAATATCCACACCATTAAATACATATACTTTGATGATGGCAGAAAAATCTGTGAAAAGAGGTTAACGTTTAGGAATAATAATTTATGATACTCACCGGTTATTTGGTCTGAAAATACAATAGCATAAATATTGCCAAAAGTAATTCCCCTTTGATGGCTAAAATGGTTGAATTATTTCATTTCAAGCAAACTTCAAAGCTAAAAATTTCATGTATGCTTCAACTCTAAACCTTATTTTAGAGCCTTTGTATGATTCTTGGAGCATGCATCACCTTTTTAGCCATAAAGTTGGCTAGGAATGAAAAAATGTAATGTCATTTTTAGTCATAAAGGGGTATGATTTTTTGCAATTTCTATGCTATTGTATTTTAGGACCAAATAAACAAGGTTTACCTTGTATATCAAGTTCAGGCAGCAGTCAGTTGTTATGCAATAATGGACATTCCTAAAGAGATTTGACCAGATAAATTTGATTGAATCATGTTTTAAAGAGAGCCTGATGTCTCAATATACAACAATCTATCTATCTGCTGTTGTTATAAGGTTCACTTAGTTACACATACATTCATGAACTCGTTCCGACATATCTGTATCAAAATGCATGTGCATGCACACACATGAATAATTAAGTCAGTAACCAGACACATCATTAATAGCTGAATCTTGATCTGAAACTTACACTTCATAATGTTTGATTAATGTGATTATTATTCACCATTGAATCAAGTGCATTGACAAGGAAGGAGGTAATGTTAAAAAATAAATATTTGTTCTGTGAAATAAATGTTTTTTTCATCATTAAGTTGCAGACTTGTTGATGTATCTATGTATATATTGTGATGTAATAAGGACTTAACCTTTATATATAATCTTTGTCAGAAATACTCTGATAAATTTTGCATTGGATAAAAGAGAAATTGCCATAAGTGTGACTAACAATATTCTGATTTGGTAGTTCAAGAAAAGTGGTTATTTTAATTTTTGTTCTTGTTATAAAATAGAGCAGCAAAACCAGCAACATAACATTGCCTTCTGCCAAGTGGTCTATAAATAACATCTTTGAGTTGGTACTGGTTATATATAATTATTGCGAAAATACTGGTTGGTGAGGTGCTTAACCTGCCAGATGGAAAGTGAGCCAACGTTCATATACACTTGAAGGAGACTATTTATCAACAAGATTCAATCGAGTGGTTTTGTGCCTAGACTTCTTTATTGAAAGGTATGGGAAGAAAATGAAAAAAATATTTTCACCATCAATTTCACTTTATTTTGGAATTTTCTTGCAATTTAAGGATTTTTTTTTTGTACAAGTTTGGATATTTTCTTGTCTATCTCTGAATTTTTGAGATGAGGTATTATTATTATTTCTATTATTATTCAGACCATCCTCATCGTGGTTGTTTTTCATACAACGTGTCGGCCATTGTACTATACGGCCTTCATCAGGTATCATCTGGTAGGTATGGGGAAGTAACGAACCAAACCCTTTATTTATTAACCGACGGGGGTATATTGACTGTACTCCCCTCTTAACATTAGTAGTATTATTATTATTGTCTCACACTGGGATTGAACCCAGAACCATCAGATTACTTGCAGTAATTTTGTCTGATTCTGCAACCACTACGCTATGTGTCTATGCTAAGAAGGGAGTGCGGTCAATATACCCCCATCGGTTAAATAAAAGGTTCGGTTCATTACTTCCCTATACCTACCAGATGATACCTGATGAAGGCCATAGAGTACAACGGCCGAAACGTTGTATGAAAAACAACCAAGATGTGGATGGTCCAAATAATAATAGAAATGAAATTTTCTTGTCTATTACAACTTTTCCAGAAAAAGCAACTGATGAGACAGAGGATTGATATTATTACTTAAAGAATGAAAGATCAAAGAAATAATTTGAATTTTGCACGTTGAATTGATTGCGCCAGATAATATTTGAATCCAAAAGAGAGGGAAGATATCTTAAACCTAAGATCGGTAGGTTTTTGAAGTTTGTATGGATGGGGTATAGATATTTGCACAAAGTATTTTCTGGCAAGTCATTATCTATTTTGAAAAAAAGCAGAATGGAAAGAAAAAAGAATTAATAAAGATCTTCTTCAAGCTTTTCAGTACTCTCTCAAACTGCTATCAACCCTTCTAAATTTAGTACGAAAATGTGTTACATGATAACTGAAAATTGATCCATTATCAGGAAAATGAATTCAATGACAAGAGAATGGAACTAATAAGTGGAGAATGGACAATAACCGAGGAATTTTTTTTCACTAATAAACATGACAAATCAAATGTACATTTTTGTACATCATTGGTGGGTAGGGTACAAATTAGGCTTATTGCTTCACAAGTGGTACCCACCTGTGTAGTTTCTCATAAAACTGTATTTTGAGTTCTATACATATTTTTCAGACAGGTGAAATCAACATTTCAATACTCGTAGAGGACCCAGCAAGTGCAGATGACATTTACAGGGCAGGCAATAAAATCAAATTGTATATACAGTAATTCATGAATAAGTTTCCAAGAAATATTTTTTCATGGTCATTTTGAGATCCTATTGATGAATTTCTAGTATTAATTGAGCATTTTCCTATTTGAAGAGTAAAAAATTTTTTAGAACTATGCAGAAGTTTTTGATTGGTACAATCATGAATGTATAAATGATTTTTTAAGGTTTTACTATCTATCACTTTGAGGATTTTTAGGAACTCCTGATAAGATGCCGCATGATTTATCGTAAATACATTGTCCTTGTCATTAATGGTATAATAAAAGCTATAAGTGTTTTTCATTGCATTATTGTTATGAGTTATTGTTCTAATTTATGCATTTTGTAGCGTTTCTATTTTCTTTTGTATAGTGTGAGTGACATCCATATAACAAGGAGGAAGACAATATAGCATGGTAAAAAGACATTTTAGGTCAGAATTTAATTTTTTGTATTTTTTATAAGATTTTTCTTTCAATGATAAACCAGTGTCATCTCCAAAATGGTATTTTGTTGTTGCGATGTGAAGGTCATTAATGGATAATAGAAAAAGGAGAGGACCTACTTCCTTGTGGAACTCCATGTTTCATCATCTTAATTTGAGATTTAAGCCCAAGGACCCTAGTAAAGGTGTTGAGTCAAAAAATAAACTGGTTTATCTAAAAAAATATAGTTTTTATAAAAACAAATATTCCCATGAATATTGAGAACTATGTTTCTAAATGATGAAGATGTAATTTTTCATTTTCTCAAGAATATTCTAAATTATTGACGTGAATGGGTTTTGATAATGTTGTTCTTGCTCAATATCACTTTTCTTTTCTTATGTAAGTGTATGAAAAGAAAGAAAATACTTATACAAACCACTTTTAGAGTAGGCCTGCTAATTGCTTTTTGAAAATTGATGATGACAGTATTTTTAATTACAATTTTATTCTGACAACCCTGACATGTTTGGAAAATATCAAATATACATGCACATAATGATGAGTAATAGCTATCACTTAACAACTTAACAAGTAAAAGGACCCTCATGGTATTCCTGTGACCCTACCTGGCTCAGGCATCACAAGGAACAAAATTAGTTTTTATTAGAAAAAGGTCCATGATAGGGAAAAGCAAATGTAAGTGTGATCTCAAAACATCGCTTATCATAAAGAATGTCCACAGGTATAGATAGTTTTGTTGTTGACTGTTGCTCATCTTTACAGTTTATAAATCTGATTACAAAAAGGTATTAGATTTATGTGACAATGAATCAGCCAGAGAGTTAATCTTTTCTCCTTTTGTGTTTTTGTCATGGCTTAATCCTTTAAGCGACAACCAGAACAAAAGCTCAAAAGCCTTCCAATTAATTGGTCCAAGGACAGCAAAGCATTACAAATTCTCTTACAAAGAAAAATTCATAAACTATTTACAATATTCACTTGAACTTTTAAAATCCTTTTTCAAGTTTAGTTTTCAAGAGCATAGTGGATTTTTATAGCAAAATTTCAAGACAAAATGCAATTTTTATTTAAAATAGTAGAATTATAAAGATTATTTTACTATTTTGATAACATTATCACCATACATGGTGGTGTATAAGAAAGACATTTAATAAAAGAAATGCAAATATTACACTGCATCCATTACTATTGTAAACCATTTGTCTTATATGATAATCTTTCCTAACAAGTGTAAAAGTCTTTTTATCACTAACGTTTCATGACTGTTTAGGAGTTTCTCTTTATTGAAAATAGATTATAATTATGATGATGGTTCATAGATTGTGTGAGGGAGAGTTGTAATGGTTGTTGGTTCTATTGAGCAATGAGATGGTGTAGTTGCTGAGGACAAAGGAATTTGTCTGCACATGTTTTATTTTTACCGCCACTTGCTGATGTCACTATAAGTGTTGATGAGGAACATAGTCAAAAATCGCCATGACAGAAGGGAGAATTTAGATGTGCCAAGTATGAGTGTGGTCATAGAGATTAAACAGAGTTCGTAATCATAATAAAAACACATACAAATGTTTAGACAAACAAATAGGACATACATTTGATGATGAGACATTCATAGCGATAAATACAAGGCTGAAAGGAAAATGCACGTCAACATTAATAAGATCGATGATGAGTGAAGAAGCCAGTTTAGATTAGATTACATTGTAGCATCTTTGAAGAGGAGGAGAGAATTGGTTATTAGGTTATTAGAATGTGATATAGGAGAGAATGATTAGTTAGAGAAACACGTGACATAAGGGGTCTAATGTCATTTGGTTTATCTCTTAAGTAGATTCTGATTATTAGTGCCTGTAATAATGAGTGGTTGGTTTGACTGAGATTGATTATCAAAGTTGGTTCAGTTTAAGGAGCAAGGATCTAAAAGGGGCAAGATGATAAGTGAATTGATTTCAGTGTTTGCGTTGTGTCACTCTGGAGTGGCAGAATGTGATAAGTGAAATAATCATAATGTTTGTGTTGAGGAAGATTTGTGATGATATTTTATAGTCACAGTCTAAGAATGGAAACTACACTGACTGCAAGGTTAGAGAGAAGGAAAGGAAGAGAAAAGGAGGAAAAGACAGACTAAGAAAGTTAGGGAAAATGAGCAACCAAACACATGTGTCCAGAGCTTTTATAGACAGTTGGTAAAGGAAGTGATGTTTTGCATATGGGGCTAGATCTAAGGTTTATTATCTATGTATATTTTTGTATTGAATTTGAAGTAAAAAAAAGAGTCTCTATAAAATGTTCTTAATCTGCTTTAACAGATAACAAACAGCTTTCATGAATAATGAGACAGTATTTAAAATAAATTCACCATTTTTCAGTAAGTTTATCAGTGAGACGTTACTATCTCTCAAAGTGAAATTCATTCAAATTTTGAATATTAAGATTATAAGAAATTGAATTGATGACCATGGATTTTCAGAGTTCAATTGCAGCAATTTAACTAATGGTGTTAGTTATCATTCTTTTATATCAATGAATGATTTTATTACAAATTAGGGTAAATGACTTTTCTAACAATCAGTCTGTCCAATGATAGCAAACTTCACTATATTCCAATGGCATAAATATCAATTTTCATTTTCCTCCCATTTTTGGTTTATTTCTGAGTTTGAGTCAGAGACGTTAGGTTCCTGGTGTGCATTATCACAAATTCCCAGAAGCAAAAGTAACTGATTTTTATTTCAGGCAAAGGTTTTCACTCATCATGGTGAGTCAGATATTTTTTGAATTTGTCATTCTCAAGGGGAATAATTCTTTTAATTTTCTGATCTTTGCACCAATGAAGTTGAGAGAATGGTAAGTAAAGTAGTGACCAATAAATATAAGTAGTCACATGCATCTTAGAAATTCTGTCCTGAAAAAGAGAGACAGGGTTTCTTTATGACAACAAAATCTCTTTCTTATAATAATATAACAGTGATTCAATGCTTGAAATTTTTTAAAAAGTGAATTGGAGTGCGTAATGAATTAAACCATTCATTTGATAGCATTAGAACAAAAATAGGATAATTGAAGGGAGGTAATTTTAATCTTATATTAGAGTTGCTTCTTTTCCCTACGAGTACTCGCTTTTGCGATGTTGACATTCTACGCTTTTTTTCTTTTTTTTTTTTTCATAATCATTTGAATTGAAAATTGATAGAAAAACTTTTTATATTTTGTTGTCTTAATAAAAGTTTGTCCAGTCCATGGTGATGAATTTTTAAAAGGAGGAATTCATCATTCTAACCAATAGCAAAGCAGTATTGTTTCCATCTAGAAATTTGACAAAAAGCAGATGACCAGGGAGGAGACGACAACATAGATCAAAGGAGTGAAGAGAAGAATTTTGAAGGAATCAGGTGTAAAATTGTCCCCCCCCCCCCCAATTGGATCAGGGAAAAAAAGAATATAAAATTTTAACGAAAGTTCCAATTTTGGAAGGCAATTTAATGCCTGAGTGATTGTTTTCAGAGAAAGTCTGTGGAAAAATATCTTTTTTAAAATGGTCTAAGTTGAGGTGTTGTTCGAATCTCTAAAAAGAATTCTTTAGAAAATTGGGAAAAGGGAACTGATTCTTGGATGCTTCAGCTGGAAATAAAATCTTAGGGAAGTTTTAGATTTGGAAGGCAATTTGATGCCCTAGGTGATTTTCAGAGCACAGTCCATGTATAAAATCCAAGAGAAAGTTTTAGATTTGGAGGGCAATTCAATACCAGGAGAGATTTTTCAGAGGAAAATGCATGGACAAAGAATAAAGAATTCTAAAAAATTGTCACTGAATGTAAGTGAATTTCCTTTGAAGCATTGAAAATTTCTTTTCTCTCTGATTTAACGAATGCATCAAGGAAACTCTCTGGACTTTCCACATAGGAATGATTGATTAGACTTTTTAGAAAAATATATGAACCTTAAGAAAACTTTTGAAAAGATTGGAAGAGACAGTTCAACTGTTCTTGAATTTTGAATGATAAAACTAAGTATTATTCATCTAAAAAACATATTCAGACTTGGTTCTTCTTTCCAAGATGGTTTGTTGTCTTCTATGGATATACTTGCTTCTCACTCTCTATATATTTGATTGATACACACACAATATACTACTCTCATCTGAGTCTTTTAAAGTTTACCTTTTAAACCACTCATGCCACGTGAATAATTGGTTAGTTTGAAAACTGTGGTAAAACCATCAGAAACATTTTTGCAGAGGGAAGTAACTTGAGGTAGGAATCCAGTTTAAATGTTTAAAATAATTGGTAAAATATATAACAGTTTTACATATTGATTCATCAAAATGAATCTACATAAGACAAAATAGTATTTTCATTTTTAATTTCGATTAGTTTTTATCTTCATGTTAATTTTGATGGCAACAACAAGAAAACGAAGTGATCAAAAATAATTTCAATTACAATCCAATTCATTGTTGGGTTGTAAAAATATCTAAAAAATTAAATGAAGGTAGAAACTAGTCAAAATTGATAATTAAATATGTTGTCTCTACTTCATCCAATATTGAAAATGAAGTGAAATTTAGAACAGATCATTTTTAGTACAATCGGTACATAATGTCCTCCCCACCAAGCAGTCATACCAACTTGCCCATTCTACCAGAAAACAGGATCTCTGGAACATGTCCTTAGCTGCTGTCTTGTAGCCTTGGGGGCTGGACGGTATCATTGGCAACATAACCAGGTTCTGCAGGCAGCGGCAGAGACAATCTGAGCTGAATCAACTACAGTTAGAATCAGAACCCAGTGAAGGGGTCCATGAAATTTGTTAGAGCAGGAGGAAAGCCCAAATCCCAGCTCTTAATAGCTGAAATTTGGAACTACCTGGCCAACTTATATTGACAAATAAAGCTCCAAGAAATCATCATGTCAACCAGACTCAGACTTGGACATGGTTTTGATGTCAGTGGCGACAAAGCAGGTGATTTTAGTGGAGCTTATTATCCCCTGGGGAGATCAAGCTCAAGGAAGAAAAAGAGCAAAGTATGAGGAAATGGTAGCTGAGTGTCAGAGAAAGGGGTAGGAGGCCTACAACGAGCTCATGGTAGTTGGCTGCAAAGGCTTTGTAGGTCTGTCTCTTTATCAGTTCCTAAGACTCTTTGGGATATGTGGACTGCAGGGAAGGAGAGTAATCAGCAAAAATCTTAAGAGCTGTTGAGAGCTTCATGATGGCTCTGGTTGAAAAGGGGGGATGAGTGGTGGACACTTGATCAACCTCAGCTGGGTCATCTGGGTGAGGGTGTATGGTGATTAAGACTCAAAAAACCCCAAGACCTGAGTTTCATCACTGATGATGTGTCTAGGTTATATATATATATATATATATATATACATGTATATATATGGATGTGTATACATATGTATATATATACATATATATCTATTTATATGCATGTATATGTATGTCTATGTATATATATATATATATATATATATATACATATATATATATATATATATATATATATATACATATGCATGTATATACATATATATATGTATATATGTATGTATTTGTGTATATATATAAATACATATATATATATATGTATATACTTATATATATATATATATATATATATATATATATATATATATATATATATATATATATATATAGATAGATAGATATAGATATAGATATAGATATAGATATAGATATAGATAGATAGATATATGCATATCTACACAACCTCTAACAAATGTTAGAGAGCAAGAAAGTTGGACATGTGCAACTACCACACCAAAAATAAGAATACAACTGTCAAAAATAGAAGATGCAAAATAGGAGAAAGCAGATGACTACATCTATCTAGGACAATGAATCTCTATGAAACCCACAAAAGAAGAAGAAATCAAACGGAGAATCACTTAAGAATGTTTTTGGCAGAGCATGGACATCACAACTCACAAAATGGACCCCAGAGATCACATGTGAAATTGAGGCCGGCAGATCACTAGATGGAGAGACAAACTAGCCAAATCCAGCAAATGGTGGCTCCGTGACATCCACAATAGAGATATGTGATGAATACTGGGGAGGGGCTATGTCCAATGATGGACAATAAAAGACTGATGATGATGATGATAAATAAATACATATATATGCATATAGATATACATATATATATATGTATACATGTATACATATATACATACATATATGAAATGTATATGTACATGTATATATATATATATATATATATATATATATATATATATATACATATGCACATATATATATATACACATATATATATTAGGAAATGGATATATATGATCTGACGGAATGATTATAAATTGCGTCAAATGATATAGAAACTCTTATTTTAAATGACTTCCCGTCATTACACAGTTAATATATCATTCACACTAGACAACATAAATAGAATGAACAATCAAAGAAAATAGGGGTGCTACAGGAATCAAACCTGCGACCGATAGGGAAGCTGTTTCACCGTACTGTCGATGCCACCATCGAGCCAAACAGCTGCCGGTTATGCAAAGGCTAAAATAACTGCTTTCAACCCAAATTTTCATCTCGTTTATTTTTGGTCTACTTGTTTCTTTAATGCGACACTTATGTATGAAGAAATGGATATATAGGAACAAACAGAATGATTACAAATTGCATTATATAGATCATTTCAAATAAATGTTTCTATATCATATAATGCAATTTATAACCATATATATATATGCATACATATATATGTACATACATACATGTATATATATGTGTGTATATGTATATATATATATGTACATATATATATGCTTATATATAAATATATATGTAAATATATATATATACATATATATATATATATATGTATACATATGGATATAGGAAAATAGGTAGATAAATTCCATGATGATGGTGGAATAAATTCAAGAAATAAGTGTAAAGGAAAAGGGAAGCAAAACTTTAGTTCTGCGTTTTAAGTTTTACTTTTGAGGTATGATGGTTTTTAATGAGCCTCAACTGGTTTTACTTTTGAGGTATGATGGTTTTTAATGAGCCTCAACTGGTTTTACTTTTGAGGTATGATGGTTTTTAATGAGTCTCTGATTTCTGTTTGTCATGTAAGATCATGAATTTAGATGATTAAAATTAGTCTGCAACAAATCTCAGTGATATAAATTGCTCCAGTGGAATGCTGAGACACTCATAACAGCAACAGTGTCTTGTTACAATAAAGAGAAGAGGATGAATTTTGATTATACAGAATAGCAGCCTTTGTATGCACAAATAAATATCTGATATTGCCACTAGGCTAAATGTGCCAGCTCCACAAAGGAGTGTTGAAGGTTGATGAGTCAAGGGGAAGCAACTGGTCTGCTAATCAAGGGGACTTAACTGATAGAGCCTTTGATATCTGCAAGCCAAGGGGACTAGACAAACAATTCGTGTTGTCGGAAACAAAACAAAAAAAACAAAAACAAAAAAAAAACAATTATATGAGACTAATTCTGCAAAAATGACGGAAGAGTTGCTCTTTTGTTTTAACCAATTTATTGGATAAAGCTAAAGGTCTCGGTGAAATCGAACTTACTGTTGCATGAAGTGGTAGTGTAGCTATTTTGTTACCCAGTAGATGCACCTTTCATTTTACTTTCAAGTTTCTATTAGATCTCAGAATCATCAAAGCTGGATAGAGCTGAAATGTTCTGACAAGTCAGTTTTACTGTTTGGGATAAGGCCCAAATAATGAGCATTCAAAGCTTTAGACTGTCTTCTTCAAGATGTTTGAAAGGTTAAGAAATCTACCTGCACTATCATAGTAATCCTTTTGGGCGACTTCAAGCAAATTTTGCCAGTTGTCTTGTGTGCTAACGGGGCACAAACTGTGGGTATGTCACTGAAAAAGTTTTATCTCTGACAAGAAGTTGTCCAAATGGGTCTGATAAAAAATATATGTGTTCATACATCTGTTGGTGGAGCAAACCCTGATTTGGAAAGTTGGGCAATTTTTCTATTGGTTTTGGTAAATATCGACGCTATACTGGAGCAAATTTAGCTTGAGCTTGGGTCAAATTACCGGCTCATTTGATAGCTTGCAGTAAAAAAAAAAAGAAATTTCATAGTTGAAATTTTCTCAAATTTAGTAAATCAAGCTTTTAACTGAAGATTGATCAGGTTAACAGTATAAATGGAAAAATTAGAAAGAAATCCTGGCACTTATGTGACATACTAGCATCTGATCATGATTCTAACCAATTTACCACTGAATATTTTAATACAATTAACCTTAGTGACATGCTGCCACCTTACCTGGGGGTGATATTGAGGCAATAAATATGCTGTTACAAAATTTGGCCCCAGAAAACAGAGCATGTAATGGAACTGTAGTGATTTTAAGATGACTTACGCCCAGGGTAATAGACATCAAAATTATAAGGGGTTCTCATCATAGATTGAAAAAGATGTCAATATCCAGCCAGGTTAGATGGCAAGACTGTTAACAAAAAGCTAGACAGTGTCAATGTTGGGCTTTACCTAGATCATCTGTATGTAGCACCCTATTGGGAGACAAGACCAAATCGATATTTTGGGCTGACTATGTGGGTGACACTAATAGGTGGCCCTGCTTACCTGCACATGTTTACAGATAAAGTAGTTTAAGGATTTTGCATAGTTTGATTGTGCATATCTAAGTGTAATTCATTCAGAACATATTGAAACTAATCATTCTCGCAGATTCTAAAAACCCTTAAAAAAACTATCATCTAATTCCATTTCAAATTGTTATTTTTGATGCAATTGAATGGCACTTATTCTCAATCACTGTACAACATCATGACATAACTCTTAAATCTTGCGTATATGAAAAATATAAACATAGTCACTTTTCCCCCAAAAGACACATTTTATAACCTCTATCCTAGTACTTTGGGTCAAGTGGTGGGTATTGATGGACCTGACGAGAATTTTGCACAATTCAAATATTTCATCAAAATTGATATGCTTGAGGGTGGGCATATGAGAGGTTGTCTGGCCCTAAATTACATAATTTACAGCATTTCGTAAAAGTATACAATCCATTCTAAAATATTGACTCTATTTTAAAATGATATGTACAACACTGCAAGGCCAAGTTGTTATCATTATACACTGATTTACTTGGACTATTGTCCTCATCTTAGTTGTCATAGTCACTATGTTTCAACCATTGTTCCTTGCAGCTATCTTGAAGTGTCAGTTGAACCAACAGCAAGGGTCCCCAGACTTTTTTCACTGCAAACCAATTTAATATTGACAATATTTTTGCTGCAGACTGGTTGACAGAAGGGTTGGTAATCACAATTGGAAAGTAGGTAATAAGTCAAATATGTCACTTAATGACTAATATACTCAATTTTGTTCAAAAAGGATGTATTTAATGAAAAAAGAGTGTATTTAATGATCTACCTGAACTCCTGAGGAGCAAAACTCACATTAATTTTAACTGTTCTTGTCTAATTCATTCAATTTTTATGGTTGATTTGCAGGGTATGTCAAATATACTCTTGCTTTGCCAGCCCAGTGCATAAAAGCATTGGTTAAACATATCTAGTAACCTGACTGTCTTGAGTTAAGCCTAATATTAGCCAAGTTTTTGACATATGCGTTTATTTAGATATTCAAAACCAATATCCTATTCCTAAGTTAGTTGACTGCTGCTTCTCTAATTCTACTGATTTCCAAAGCTGCCTATTTTGATCAGCTTAATCTACAAATCCACTCTGCGAGTCAAATTCTTTTTGTTTAATTTTATTAAACTAGTTAATGGTCATGTGATTTTTACTCAAGACACTGATATGGTTTTATATCTGATCTTTGAGAGAGATCTGAGGCAATGGACTTACTGACTATTAAGTCAAACACATCACATTTATTTGAAACCAGAATATTTGTTTTGTTAAATGGTAGGTAGCATTGTTTCAAGTCTTAAAGTACATGGATCCTATGAGACATCAGGAAGGATATTGTAGTCCCTCCCTTGAAAAAAAGAACTGTTACATCAAGACTAGATTACTGAACTCAATCAGAGGCCTTGATTGTGGTGATAAACATTGTAAGAATTATGTATTTCACAAAATTGAATCATAGGTCCAAGATTATCATCGAGGGTACATACTTGATAGAAGCCAAGAATGTACACCAACTGAAATGTTGTCTTGAAACAACAAAAATGAGGATCAATTAATTGGTTAATGTATGATTTTTTTTCTCTATCCAATGACCTACTAATAATCCACAGAGTTATGCTGAATTCCCATGATATTTGGTAGAACAATACAATTATTTGGTGAAACCCATCTTCTATCCAAGTAACATGTAACAGGTTATACTGACTTACTTGATCCAGCAGTAGGGAGCAATCCTATTGAGAGAGGTTGATTCATGCCTTTGCTTAGGGTATTAGTGTTGAATGAACACCAATTACCTCAGCTAGAATTTGAACCTGGTTAGTAGATTCTATTTTTTATGCTGTTAATTGTATGGCTAACTCTGCACTTCAACAAAATCCTACATTTTCTTGATATCAATCCTTTGCACATTCCTTGACCTTAATCTACAAAATCATTTCATGCTGATATAAGTCTAAATCTTACTAGGATTAATTCAAATTGATTTTCAGAATTAAATGCCAACTTACTTGGAGGATTGGTACTAATGGTAACTATAAAGCTGATGAGTGTTTATCGATGAAGCATACATGAAAATGTGCAATGGAATTTTTCAAGACAAAAGCTCCATTACAGATTGAAGGAATAGGTTTTTTATCAAATTAATGAAACAAATTTTGCTATCAAAGATAGACTTTTTAAGAATAAAGTATAGCATTTTTTTTATCAAATATAAATCATTCAAGTCAGTTGTTCTATAAGGGAAAGTGTTGCTTTTAAAAGCAAATTAAATGATAAAAAGAAATTTAACTTTATTGACATGTGAAAATATTTCATTTTTTGTTTCTAATGCTATCATCTTTTCTAATTTCTAAGTTCCTAATTTTTCTCAATCTATCAAAAAAAAAATTTTATAACTGGATTTGTTTTTTGTATTCTAAAAATTAAGATTACTGTTGTCGCAAAATGAAAAACATCAACATTTTTGTAAAAAAAAAAATTCCAGATCATATTTACTCAGATGCGAAATTTATGTTCAACTTATTTCATAAAATTAGTTTTACAATGTTTTTAAAGTTAATTTGTATTGCATTATTTCTTTAGACAGGAATTAATAAACTTCAACTTTTGTTAAGGTGATGTGCTCTCTGAGATTTTAGGTTAACCAAGTATATTTATGATTGCGTTTATTTAAAATGTCACAGTGTATGCTGCACTTTTTTTTGTGTATCTCTTACAGTTAATTCATTTGGATATTTGTAAAATCTGTAACTGATTTATATTATGAAGTATTCGATTCCAGATCGAAAGGGAGTTAATCTATAGAAATTTCTTACCATCAAAATTGAAAACTGCATAGTTATTTCCCTTTAATCTTAGTTGAGTGAAGGTATTTAGTGCTTTAATTAGTTTAGGCATGAGGCCACAATTATAAGGCATTCAATGAGGGTTTAATTCACTTCTAAGTAATTATAGTCTACCAGACAATCCACTAAACATTATCCCAGTGCACTTTTCCTCTTTAATTCTAGCTCAACAAGTGGAATCATTCACTTGCCCATAATAGATATCTTTTTGGTGAACAAAAATATTTCAAGGCAATAATCTTAAAAGATAACTTTTTAAATGCTGATTTAATCTATTCACTAAATGAAATATTTACCCTGAGAAAAAAATTCACAGAATAATCAATGACTTTATGGATGCATGTGTGAAATTAAAATTTTTATTGTAATGAATATTTTTTCAATTAATTTCAGTTCATCAATAAAAAACACACTATCATTGCAATACATCAATAGTAGATTAACTTTTAATCATCTGACAATAGTGTAATTGAAAAATGACCATATGAAAATTCAAAAAGCAATGATAATCATAAACATGACTTATTAACGACACAATAGTAAATTATCAGAAGTGGAAAAAAGGAAGGAAAAAGTGAAGGAGAAAAAAAACTCCCTCTCTTATTTCAACCCAAAGAAAAGCAGAGAAAAAAGAAATATCCCCTAGAAGTGGAAAATGTATTAAAAAAATCAATGAATAACAAAAAGTTATCAAAAACTGGCTGTTCTATACTTACCAACTGGGCCACATTCCAGGTGAAATAATGAAAAAATCGGCGAAGGAAGAAAGAAGCATGTTTTTTTTCCATGTTATTTCAATTCTCACCTAGGAATGCATGCTGATGATGTCACTCACCACGTTGTTACCTCATTTGGCAAAATGAACCCTTTTGCCAGATAAGAGAGATAATATCGATTTGGGGTTTCAGAGTTACTTCCCTTTGCTCGGTTCTCCATTATATGTATGGCGCTCAATTCTCACATCCCAGAAGCTTAAGAGATTGAAATTACATTTCGTCATATTTATTATAGATTATTTCATTCACATCTATTATTGATTCAAATCTTTAATCTCCCATCTTCTTTACAATCTACCAGATGAACAAATCTTAATGTCATAACAACTGCGGCTTCATTGCAAATATCATTTTCACCATTTAGTTTACTCTGAAGTTGCTTATATAAAAAGAAGTTTCACATATGACGTGAGAACACATGAAAAGGGGGTTAGTTTGAACACTAAATATTTAATGTTGATTTTGAAATCTAAACTAATTTAAAATTACGTTGTTCACATCAAATAATATTCTGTAAATAGCATTCGATAAATAATGTTTTTTGTCTATGAAGCCATGATATCAAATAAACAAATAAATTACCTTTCATGATAAAAGCAAAAACTCTTGTTGCTTTTTAGAAGAAATTTGCTTAAGAAAGAAACTGGAATGTTGGCTTCGAATTGTGTGCATGATTTCAAAGAAGTTTCATGATACTTATGTATTTTAAGAAGTTTTATGTTAGTTATGTATTATAAAGTGCTTGAAGGTTTATTTAGATTAATCAGCTTATCTCCTTTGCACTATTCATATTTTTCAGTCTTCCTCTTGTTATGCAACAGTAAACATTTATAGTAGTGAGATTATGAATAGTCAAAAAATAATTAGTTTTGTTTTTGTGTGTCATCCTTATTTAATCTAATTTTACTTCTTGAATCACTCAAATTTACTAATCATTACATTTTATCAGAAAAAAGTTCCCTGATTATACTGAAAAAACAGAAGTAATAGACATTTAGTGTAACAAAATGACTTGAAAAATCAGAACAAATGTCTTCCATGTATATATCTTCCTCTTACATGTAGAAGGAAAGATGTTTTTCTCAGCATTGGCCGAGAGTTCAACACATAATATGACAGAGAATGGATATATTAACACCTCTATCCAAAAGGGTGGAATTCCAGGATTCTCAGGATGCCTATAACCTACTGGTTCTCTTGGCCAACTGATCCATTAAACTGAGACTAGCAGAAGCAACCGCACAGTGGTCTGGCTTGACTTGTCCAATATTTACAGCCCCATCCCATTCAACCTGATCCAGGCAGCAAGGAACTAGCATCACATCTCAACTAATGTCAAGAACATCATCACTGACATCAACTGGGATTCAAAACCCTCGATTACAAAACAGATTGGCAGTCATTGTAAAATAAATTTCAACTGGGTGCACCATTTTGACACAACTTGACAAAATGACTTCCATGGCCAGCAAATCTAGGAGTCTAGTAATCAGACAAGGGAAAATGTCTAATAAGTTCAAACTGCAGGTGAAACTATTCCATCAATTGAATGAAAGTCAATGCCTGGGAAAATGGTTTGATTAAACACTTTCAATCAGAGGATTGGTTGAATAGAATCAACATATTCAGTTTGCCTGGAAAGTTCCAGGTGTGGCTTTACCAGCACAGCCTTCTACCAAGGTTGATATGGCTATTGACGGTGTATGACATACCATTAACAGCAATGGAGGGAATGGGGGGAAGATAAATAAATACTTCCCCAAATGGCAGGGAATTCCTTCCAGCCTCACATCAATTGGCCATAACTTCTGGCCTGTTACAGCTCCCCCTACCCTTGTTGGTAGAGTAAATCAAATTAGCTAAGCGTAGGTTCACTATGACCCACTGGGATTCAAGGAATGAAAATGTCATAAGAACTAGGTAGGGGCAGAAATGGGCAGTCAGTGGTATCATACAACAGGTAGAGTGCTCACTCAGAACAAGAGACATCATTGGAAGACAAAGCCTCAGATTATCCCACTTCCAGTAGTGGGCAAAGGCAAACCCCAAGGAGAGAACCATGGTTCAGGAAGAAGTGAGGAACCTGGAGGACAAAGAGAAGAGAGCAAAAGCTATAGAGCAGGAGCCTGGACTATATTGACCTGGACCTTCCCTCCTCAAGAAAAAATACTTGGACTGATCTCTGGAGGCTGAAAGCAGTCTATGACACACTCCTTTCTCCAATGAGCCTCCACAAATGAGGTATGTGGGTTATATGAGGGGAAAGGAACTATGGCACACATCTTGTTGGGTTGTAAGATGTCATTGACCCAAGGCACCATGATAAAGTGTCATTGATGCTGGCAGACATTTTGGAGTGGGAGCAGAGGAAGAAAGCTAAAGCCAAACTATTCCATGGAATTGTCTCTGTTAAGGAAAAAGGAAAGTCTCTGAACAGCTAATAAATTGGAGATGAGAGTTGACCTTGATAGATGACCTTGCGGTCCACTACCTTGAGGCCAGATGTAGTTATCTGGTCAAGGGAGAGAAAGAGGATAATGGTGGAGCTAACCACACCATTAGAAGAGGGATGTGAGGAGGAGGCTGCAGAAACCAGCAAATATCAGTAGCTGGTCAATGATTATTGAGACAAGAATGGCACACACGGAATTAGCTAACCAGGATGGGAGCAAGAAGCCAAGAAAGGAGAAAAGCAGTTCAAAGGTTTGGAGGGGCAACTGAAAGAGCCTCCTGTTGGTTGAGACATAAAAAGGAGAATATAAGCTGGAAATCAGGAGGAGAGGGGCAGTGAGCTGGCTACCACTGCTAAACCACCAATCAGAGAGTGTTGTAGTTTAGGGATGAAACACTCTGTTAAGGTTGAACACTACCTGAAGACCTCTTCTCTTGTTACTGTCATTCAAAAGACCTCTTCTGCGGCCTTCTCCCCCCATTCCCCCCCGAAACTAGACCTGCTATACTTATAGTTGGAATTTACGACATAGAGATGTATATAAATCATTTGGAAATGAAGGTGCCGACAGTCTTGTGATTAGATAGAATAATAATCCCAATCATTTTGGTTTTCTTTAATGATTAATTTTGTTGAATGCTTGTCTTATTAAAAGTTTTTTAAAAAAACAATGTTATTTTCAACATTCTTTCAACAATATTTTCAATATGGATGGAGAACTGTTTTTTTCTATTTTCACGATTAGAAAATAGAATAAAGTATTCATTTTGAAAAACCTTTTTTGGATCACTTCTGGATTGAAATGATAATTCTTAGAAATTAAAATTCTTAGAAATTAAAATTCTTATGATTATATCTATATTTCATAGATAATGAATTTTTATGAGATGCACAAATTCTAAATTCATTTTGTAATCAAACATTGGTTATAGCTGATCATAAACAAATTCTGAGTTTAATTGTCTTCTACAAAAATAGCCTAGGTTTATCTTCCTCTAAAATAGTAATAAAAGGAAGAATGCTTTTTGTCCAAAAATTCTACGTGGCATTGAGTATTTAAAATAGGCAACAGTCCTATCTAATATAGCAGTTCTCCAAGATTACTAGAATTTTGTAGAGAGTTGGTTATTATCTTGGATTCAATAAGATATGAATTAATTATTATAAACCAGCAGGTAAAACTTTAGATTGAAAATTAAATGAGTTTACATTCGATCAGTTTGAATATTGATGAAAGGGAAAATCATATTTTTCACATGATGAGAATGAAATAATCATCAAACAAATAGAACTATCATATTCAGACGATCTGAAAAGAAATAAGTAATTCTAACACCATACAATTGCACCAGTTCTTGAAATATAAGTGTAGTTTTGATTTATGTTACTCATTTTTGCTAACTCTTGTCCAGTTCATTAGGCTAATCCTATTTTTTGTGTAAGCAACCAAAAGTATGAAAAAGTCTTTAAGCAAGCCTCGGGAGACATTAATGCTGTGTACCTTGTTCCCACCCCCCCACCATCATCATCATCATCAATCTTTTATCTTCTGTCGTTGGACATCGACCTTTCCCATGATTCACCACACTCTATTGTGGGCAAATATCTTAACCTGTCCAGTTTGTCTCACAATCTCATATTCTATCGGCTGAGGTTCTTAATTTGATCTCTAGGGATGTGAGTTGTGATGTCCATCAGTTGTCAACCATTCTTGCAACATGACCAGCCCATTGCCATTTGAGTTTCCTATGATGTCTCGGACTTCTTCCCCAATATACTGTGCTGTCTTGTGGTCTTTCCATGTGATGTTGAGCATGATCATCTCAAGTGTACATTGCAAAGTTCTCAGTTTGCAGGTCAGTCTCTTTGTTAGGTTCCATGTTTCAGCTCCATAGGTGACTCTCTTTTTAGGACTAATGATTTTCTTGTTCATGAAGGTTGGGCTTGCTCTACCAAAGGTTTGTCATCCTAGAATGATTCTTTGCTTGATTTCTTCTTCTTTCGAGGATTCTATGGAAATTTGTTGTCCCAGGTGGATGTATTTTCTCCAGTTTCACATTTTCAATTTTGATCATTATGTGTTTATTTTCAATATGTTTGTTGCCCATGACCTTGGTTCTGCTGAAGTTCATGTGAAGGCCAACTTTCTTGCTTTTTTTCATTCAGTTCATACAGCATTAGTTGGAGATCATGAAGGTTCTCTGCAAAAAGGATGATGGTGTCTGCAAACTTGAGGTTACTTATGTACTCGCCATCTATTCTGATCTTTTGTTTTCCCAGTCTAGGTTTTCAGAAGATCATTTTGAGGCAGGCTATAAAGAGTTTGGATGAGCTGGTTTCACCTTGTCTTACCCCTTTTGGGAGCTGAAAGGGCACTGAGTCTCTATGTAGCCTGATAAAGGAGATGCTGTGATGGTATATATTTTACTATACTATGACCTATATGGGGTCTATACCTTGCAGATTGAAAGCATCAATGACCATGGGAATTTCTTCTGAGTCAAAAGCCTTCTTGAAGTCTATAGATGCTACCACTAGCGGCATTTTATATTCTGTTGCTTTCTCTTTTAGTTGATTTATCGAATGGAGATGGTTCATGGTTGAGTAGCTTCTTCTAAAGCCAGCTTGTTCCCATGATTGGTTTTCATCAAGCATTTTGGTGTTTTGATTGATGATAACTTTGATGAAAAGTTTGTAGATGCAGTTGAGTAGACTTATTGATCTGTAGTTGTTGAGGTCTCAGCATTATGATTGCAGTGTTCCAATTTTCTGGGACTTTACTTTGTTTTAAGCATAAGTTTGATAAAATGGCTAGTTTTCTAGTGATGATCTTACTAGTTTTTTTAGTAGGTTGATGATGATTTTATCTGGTCCAGGGATCTTTCCTTTTGTTTTGTTTGTTTGATGGCTTGTTTCACTTCCCATGGCCTAACTGCTGGGAAGTTCTCAAACTGATTGCTCATGTATTGCACATACTGTTCATTGTTTTGTGTACCTCATTTGGAGACATAAAGTTTTTGGTAGAATTTTTGTGCATGTTCAATGATCCAGTCCCTGTCTGTTGATAAGTCTCCATTTTCTTTGAGTGTACTAATTATTTGTTTCTGTTCTATCCTGAGAGTTTTGTTAATAGCTTTGAAGCACCAACTTTTTTTGAAAATTGTTTCAATGATTGCAATCATGTATCTCCTTTAGTGTTCTCTTTGTTTCTTTTGGATGATTTTATTTAGTTTTGTTACCTCTATTTTTTCTCTCTGTTGACGGTGGCTTGAGATTTCTGGTTTTTCCTTGAGATTCTTGCTTTCATCTGAGATTTTACTGATGGTTTGTATTCTTTTTGGTTTCAACATAGTAGCGACCTCCATTAGAGAGACTGTTTTTAGGTTATTGAATTCATTGATGTTGGTGTCATTCTCTTCTGGTTTGGTAAGAATTTTATATCTGTTTTCCAGTTCAAGTTTGAAGGATCAACTGAGCTGTTTTGGTATGTTTAATTGTTGCAGTTTGGTGGGAAACATTTTCCTGTGTTCTTTGTTGGTGTTAATTTGCATTTTAGCATTCTTACTAGGTTACTTCCTATGTTGACTTGTTTTGGATCTGGATATCTTTGACAGTGTCAATTTTGTTCACTAGGATATAATCTATTTTGTTCTTGGTTTCATGGTTGGGGCTCTTCCAAGTCCATCTTTTATTGTTTTCTTTTCCTTGAAGAAGGTGTCAATGATTGTGAACCCGTTTGCAGTAATAAAGTTTACAAGATCTTCATCTCCCTTGTTCTCTACTTTCTATCTGGATTTGTCTTAAGTATTTTCTGGTATTTTAGAGAGTTGAGTTCAAGTCATCATAGAAGTTATCTATTTCCTCTCTGATTAACTGCAAAGTAGGAATGTAGACTTGGATGATGTTCTGTTTGTAGCTCTTTGAGAGTTTTACAGTGACACATGCTATGCATATGAGACAGCAGCACCGGCTCTTAGCACCCATTATATCTAGGTAGATATGGATGTTCATAGTGCCATAGGGGATAAAATCAGATATGGAATATGTGGACAACAATTTTTCTTCTCCTTCCATCAAATGGTATGATAGCTATGATTTTCGGGTTTGTCAACTCATATGTACTGAAGTATTGATACAAGTGGTAAGCTGACCAAGGTTAACTCTTAATGCATTCAATTTCTCAACGAAGTAGATCTTCCTCTCCTACATGAGAGTGAATTATTATATTCATCCTACAAGTTTAAATCTACTTGTAGTTAGCTAGTTTTAAATAGATCATACCTCTTTCTATTTTGAAGTTTTTAATTCAGAGTCCACAAAGGTTGTAATTAAGTAATAAACATTTGCTGTTTATTTGAAACTTTGACTTTTTCTCTTTTGAAGGGAGCTTAAGTTTTCAACTTCTTTTTGTTCATTTTACATTCAATGAATGCAGAGTCTGCAACAAACTACAATAGAGACACTTCTAATCTTTTCATTTCTTCAAATGTTTTTTATTCTTTTTAGAAAAATAAGGGAGTTTTTATAGTAAGAGACAAATGGATTCTAAAAAGTTGCATTTAAGTGAAATGATGGTTCACCTTTTAGTCAATGGAGGGAGTTTTTACATTGATAGTTTAGAAAATCAAACTATTTTTTTTTGTTAAAATCTATGCTGCATCCATTCAATGGATTGCGGAAAGATACTTCCAATTTTGTTTATATAGGCTTATGGCTTAATGTTATCTTTACAAGACTTGGCCTTATGGTTACTTCTAAGGGCTGGTTTTTGGGGAGGATGGGGAATAGGTTCCTCTAGATGTAGTCCTGATTCAATTTTTAACTTTTGTTCATTTTGCATTCAATAAAGATGGAATTCAATTTTAAGTATTTCAGTTTCAGAACTGATACTGATCTTCCATTTAATTTTAATCATGCATATAAAAAAAACCTCCTCATATGTATGCAGATATTGTCAATTTCAGCAAATGAACATTTTAATCAAACCATACATGTAGATTTGGATTTAAATCTAAGCTAAATAATCTACAACTTAGGTCTTCTCACCAAATTTTACAATCCTATTCTTGGCTAAATAAGACTTCTACTGCTCATCAGAGTTTAGGACATCATGTTGTCTAAATTGAGTTCAGGATACACAAATATAACGCATTGTAGCCACAAGTTAAACCTTGGCTTTTTGTTGAAAAATTTCTCCCCAATATAACTGATGGAATATGTTTACAAAAATGGGTCAATTTTTTAAAAATTATTTATCCAAAATACGTATTGTACAGAAATAAAAGTTGAACACATAGCTTACCTATAAAAGCATCACTGTGGCAATTCACTGGATGAGAACTATAAGTGCAGTCAGATTATATTAGTTGTAACTTTGAAAAGTCTCTATGGATGAATGGATTCAATTCATAAACAATATAGAACTTGTGTTTCAAGTTAAAGTTTCAGATCTTTTACAGAATACAAATTCATTTGTATCTAACTTTTCCCTTTATTTTGTAATTTTTCCTCCTGATGATATTGTTTGAATCTGGTTAGCTTTAAAAGAACATTTCGATTTTGGCAGTACATGTGATTTCTCGATGTTATTTTTGAATAAATCAACCATGATCTTTAGATCACAAAGAATTTAAAGTTAATTCAATTTTCAGGTACAAACCAGAATTTTTTTTCAATTGAAAAATATTCTCATAAATCTGCAGCGGAGAACAAGAAATGATTTCTCGATGTTATTTTTGAATAAATCAACCATGATCTATGATCATAAAGAATTTAAAGTTGATTAAATTTTCAGGTACATACAAGAATTTTTTTCAATCGAAAAATATTCTCATAAATCTGCAGCAGAGAACAGCCATGAAAATAGGTCAGTTCAATAATAATCGCAAATATCTATTTTTAGCATTTTCATCCATTTTTGGCTTTTATGCAGACCTTGGGTAATTTTTTATAACATCATTAGCAGCACTGATTGGAATAGATGTCACACCTTTTAAAGACATTGCACCTTTTACCCCACTTCTTTTTTCCTTCCTATTTCTATTATTTAACATACTTGTGTCAGACCCACACACCAACATCTCAGCCAACAGATCAACTGACCAACCAACCAACCTGAAAAGTGTCTTATAGAGATGGGTGGACACATCTGAAATACTGCCTCAAATTTCAATATAAATTCATACAAGTTTTCCCCTTGTAATACATTCATGTTGTCTGAATTTATTTGAAGTAATGGCACCTCAGCCTTGAATTGTACCAAAATTTTAGTGAATTTTTTTAGACCCACATCTTTACCTAAGAGGATAAGATAATGAAATAATCATGGATGGTTTTCACCCATTACATTATGTTTTAGTATGAGGGTTCAATTTATATTACAATTACAATGTGAAACTGGACTCCATTTACAGTCCATATGATATATCTAAAATTTCAAAATGAATTTCAATGAAATTTTGTCAAAGGGTAGGCTATAGGCTAAGGAAGAAGTGTTCACATTTTGGGGCAAATTAATCGAGGAATTGTTTCGTAACCATAAGTACAAAAAAGTTCCCAATGAATTTCAGTAAAATTTTGTGGAAGGGTGTGCAATGTATTAAGGAAGAGGTGTTTAAATTTTGTGACGGATCAACAAATTTCCCTCAATCACCTCAACCCCCTTCATCAAAGCTATATGTGTGGAGCACAATATCTTTAAAAATGAAATTTCATTGAAATGTGGACAATGAGCTCAGGAGGAAGCGTTTACAGTTTGGGGTGGATCCAGGAATTTTTCACAGTCACCTCTCCTACACTGTAACCTAATGTACACAACACAATATCTCCAAAAGTTTGTAATTAGTTGCTGAAGAATTTTGCAGAAAGGTGGGTTACATCTTGGAGTGTATCCAGGAATTTTCTGCTGTCCTCAACCCCCTGCCTCATAGTTATATGTATACAGCTCAATATCTCCGAAAGTTCTCAGAAATTTTAAGTGAAATTTTGTAAAACAGTGAGCAATGGGCTAGGGGAAAAGTGTTTACATTTTTGGGTGGATCTAGGATTTTTCTAGTCACCTCCCTTACACCATAGCTATTTGTGCACAATACAATATCTCCAACAGTTCTCAATGAATTTCAGTGAAATTGGGTTGAAGATTGGGCAATGGGCTAAGGCAGGAGTGTATAAATTTTGAGGTGAATCTAGAAATATTTCGATGTCACCACCCCTGAATCAGAGCTATATGTACACAGCACAATATCTCCAACAGTTCTCAATGAATTTTAGTGAAATCGTGTTGAAGAGTGGGCAATAGGCTAAGGCAGGAGTGTTTAAATTTTGAGGCAGGTCTACTAATATATAACAGCACGATATCTCCAAAGCACATATTTCGAATATGGGTTCTATATACAGTGTAACTATGCTGCCTTTCTCTCTCTGTACATTCTGCCTCCAAAGTATTTTGATCATTTTTACTCTATATCATTTTGAGTAAGGGGTATTATTCATATATATATAGATAGTATAAATGAAAGACACGTTTAAAATGTGGTAGAGGCATCCCCCGATATAATGTGGTTCCTTATAATGCAGTTTGCATTCTCAACATAGCTTAAAAGACGAGTAGCCAATAAAGTCACAATGAAATAAAGCAAAGAAGACATTTTGAAATATTTATTAGATATCATAGCTGATATATCTCCAATCAAAACTTGAAAATATAGCTTGTTGTAACAGTAAACTGTTGCATAAATGTTTCAAAACGGGACAAACATTACATGACAATCTTCCAAATCCTGACTGTTGCTTCTCCAGTCAATTCCTCTCTCTCTCTCTCTCTATCTCTCACTCTCACTCTCTCTGATCATATTCAATGAACAAAATAGTTCAGTTACAGCTTTTTAGGCAAAAATCCTTAGCTTACCATGTACAGTTTTGGATTATTTTAATTTTTAATTCTGTCAAGTGTAATATGTGTTCACTTTTGTCAATCAGCCTGAATGTCCACAAAATTTCTGCTAAGATTCTCGATGAATTTTGATGACAATTTGCAGAAGGGTTGACCATGGACTAAGGAAGAATTGATGAAATTTTGGGCAGATGTAGGAATTTTTTTAGTTACCTCCCCTGTATGATAGCAATATGACTGTTCACACAATACCTCCCGAATTCTCAATGAATCCTAATTAAATTCTCTGGATGTGTTGGCTGTGGGATAAGGAAGAATCAGTTAAATATTTTTGATAAAACCAGAATTTGTTTAAAGTAGTCTCCCCTGAATTGTAGTGATGTATGAATTGATTTTCATCATTTTTTTTTTAGTGTCTATGGCATTGGCAGACATATACATTCTCTGGGTGCTTCCTAGTTGATAATCTTTCTTGTAGCTTCATATATGTGACTATATGCCAGGAATATCATTTAAGTGCAGTATTACATTTACATACTGATCTTGTTTAATCATTCTTTTTGCTCCATAAATATGACCATGTGCCAGGAGATGCCATTTAAGTGCAGTAATCCATTAACTTACTGATCTTGCAAGCTATTAATGATGAGTTTGTTCTTCACTGGATGTTTTGATGAATGTTTTGAAAATCAACTTCTTTGGCTATTTGATAAGAGATTTATTTTGAACAAAATGGAAGACCCTTCCATGGTGGGGCTTTCTTGTAGTTTGGTTGTTTCAGGTTTAAACCAGAGATAAATTTTGTTATCATTATAAGGAGAATCTTAAGCTGAGTAACGTGCTAAAATTACACCTAAATCAAGCTATGGAAAATTTCTTAACAGCTATTTTACTGAAGACACCCATTTGTCCGAAACTTAACTCTATTTGACATGGGCTCTTCTGGGCCTTCAAAACTCTTACACCATAACTTGATGGTGACAAAAAATATCTTAAATTCACTACTATGATGTAATTATGATAGCAAAAATGTTTCTTTTTCTCTTTACTTGTTTATCCAAAATTTTGGAAAGGAGGTTATTTGGATTTTTTGGTTTCAAATATCAGGTCACATTGCACTTTTAAGAACTTTTAAAATTCCACTATAGGGAAACATATGATCCTGACATCAGGAGATCTCGTGTATACATTAACAAAAGTGTGGCTACGTTAAAACTGAATACCCTAGGAGACCCAAAATTAGTTCTCCTGATGCTTCATTTATTT
The DNA here is from genome assembly GCA_963457665.1 of Thysanoteuthis rhombus. Lineage (NCBI taxonomy): Eukaryota > Metazoa > Mollusca > Cephalopoda > Oegopsida > Thysanoteuthidae > Thysanoteuthis > Thysanoteuthis major. The sequence goes on along the minus strand of OY735207.1, from coordinate 28,413,022 downwards.
ATACTCCAAGGGACAAAGTTTAAGCATTCTACTTCTAAACATTGCAGCTGTGATTCTTTTTCTTGGGTGGCATTAGGCTCATTTGAAGTAGGGTTAAGCTCTGAGATATAATTGAAATAGAGATGAAAATGTCTAATTTTGCAATGTAAAATCCATTTATCAGATTGAGCAAATAAATGCTGTAAGTAGTGTTAATAAACTCTCTGGCGTAACCACTTTGTCTGTCATTACTGGCATCAGCAGGCTGTTAACTTTCTTCCAGTCCCAATCTAGTGTGCCTCCAACACACCTATCGAAGCTCTTTCACACACAAACTTGGTAATAAACTTACAAACAATGAAGTATATCAAGCATAATTCCTTCAGTTGCCTTCATCAGTCTTTTCAACTTTTCCCTTAACTTTTTCCTTGATCAGAAATCGAAGATGTTGTGTCACATCCGAACCAATTAGAGACTTCATGCTCTTGCCAAGAAGTGTTCCATGGAGTAAAGTGGGACTATATTATTTTTGTCTCTTTTGGCCACACAATGGAAATAGATGTCAGCCATTTCATTATTGCAGTGGTACGAGTGATACTAAAACATTGGCATCATCTGCAAACACTGTAGCTTTCCTATCAGAAGTAACAATTTGTTATTCTGTTGATGCAGTCAAGTTATCTGCTTCATCACTGTTGTATTCAATGTGATGACCATCATTTGCAAGCCTTTGACCAAGTAGCTTATTAAACTAAACTTTGTTGCTATTAGACAGAAATGCCACCTCATACTTAAGATTTGTTGAAATTTTGTGGAATTTTTAAAAGTCTTTGGGAAAACTATTTTTTTTACATATGAGAAGTCTACAATGTATTCAATAAAGTAAGAACGAAAGCTAAAAAGTTGATAGAGAAATATGATACTCTATTTTGCAGTTTGAAATTTGCCGTTTTGAAGTGTTGATTCAATCTCCACTGTATTTTTTGCCATAAGATGAAACATTAAGCCAACTTTGATTATCCCTGGAAATAAAATTTCTGCTGTAAAATAATAGATATACTGTAATTTTGTTCAATTAAATTTACAAATGAAATAATTTTCATAAGATCATAATGCCTGTTTTTTAAGATAGAAGTAGAAACAGATGGTAGTTCACAAGAAAAGTAAGGTCCGCCTCTCTTTTGAGCATTGGCATTAGTCTAGCAAACAAATCAATGCACTGTTTCATCCTCAATTATAATGCCATTTCTTTATTGTTACATCTTGCAGAGTCTTCTCATCAAGCAGCTTTTGGATAGATTCTCCAATTTTCTTAATTTTGTCACAGCTGATCCCATTTTCAGTTGACGTGCAAGTTTCCAATGATAAGCTTTTCAGATTTGGTTCATTTGGATCAAAAGGTTCACGCTGATCATATCAACTTTGTATCTCCATTAAAACAATGTTGTCTCGTGATATACCCAGCTTAATATGTTACTCACTTGATTGATGATGGAGGCCAGTTAGAGTTGTCATGGCATTATGATCTTCTCCACGCTAATATTTGCTGTGTACTCACACGTCGTACTGTGTCAGTGAAACCACATCTGCTCTTTATTGACTTCAACATAACTTGTTCAATCTTCAACTCAGTCCATAGTTCTGCCCAAAACCTGTCACTTACTCTAACTGTGTGATAGCCCTGTTCTACAAAACTGCAGTATAACCATGGGTATTTTGTTGGAAGATCCAACATAGATTATCAGTGTAAGCAAACACTTATTGCATAGTTGATGTGTCCTGTGGCAGCAAATAAGTTAATATTTTTCATGACTGCAACCAAAACCAGTCTTCTTAGCATGAATGTATAACCTCAATAACTCAACATACTGGAGCCATGATTCTGCAGTGCACCATTTCCTAGCTAAGTCTCTATTGAAATCTCACAAAATCGTCTCCAGCTTCTTTAGTTCTGCATATTCTAAAATATTAATATCTTTGGTTTTCCCAGTCCAAGCAAGTTCATACAACTGAATCCAATTCTTGATCTCTTATTCATTGAGAACTTATATTATCAAGTGAGCTATCATCAACAACCAATCCACAATCATTGTTAAATGTTATATAAACATTGTTATTGGTTATTTTGTCATCATCATTATTCTTTAATTCATCTATACCAGCATGATCCATGGAAATTCCCCACTTGTTGACAACTAGGGACAATTTTCTCATTTTCTTACTCAACCCCTCCAATCATTGTGGACCACCAATTGTTTTTAAAAGATGTTATACAAACTCTTCTCACCAGCTCAGACACTACAAAACTTTCTTCCTATCCTCTCTTCCTACCCTCTGATTAAACTACCTGTCTCTTTTCTGCCCTCATTAATTACTTTTCTATTCTTCTCCTCTTTCTTTTCTCTCTTTCTTATTAAACTGACTTTCACTTCTCTCCTTTCTTTTCCTTCCATAAACTATCTTTCTTTTCCCTCTGATTTCCTACCCTCTTATTAAACTACCTAACTCAAGTTTATAGTAAAAAACATATTCTAACAAAATAAAAATTTTATTCATTCAATATATTGTAAAAAAAAAAAAGTAGTACATAAACGTTTGTTAAACCAAAACTTTTTTTTACAAATCGACTCCAATTCCTGGGGGGGGGGGGGTTTATTCCATCACTTTTTTTATTTGGAGAGAGACTAACTCCCAATTATGCATATATTAGGAGGCCTAATTTCAACCCAATCAATATATTGGGAAGTAGGGATCTAATTCAAATCCCATACAAAGTCTATCCTTTTTCAACCTTTTTCAACCTTAACCTCTACCTCAAGATCATCTGATATAAGCCAGGGTTAAAGGAACTAATTGATTGCACCATTGTAACTTTTTTATTAGCCACAACTTCATTTGTTTTTTGCAATGTCTGTGGTGATATGGCTTGTTTTCAAGGTTGCCTGTCAATTCAAAACTTTCCTATTGAGACACTGATTATAACCGTCCCATGAAAAGTTTTCGTACCGTTTATCATCAAAATGTCATAGTCAACACTGTCAACTATCCACTGAGTAAAATTACCATCTGGGTGAGAGCTATGACACCCTCCACTGTTGTGTTTTGAATAACATTTTGTTTAAAACATGTTACTTCATCATCAGAAACGCTGAAACCAAGCTTATCTAATTCGTTGATGACCCGCTTTGAACCAATGCCATGGTATATTTTCACACCCAACTCAAGAGGTATTGGAGGGATGACTGACCTTGGCCATGCAGAATACTCAAGACACTGGCCGATGCTTTGTTTGGAATGTATGACTCTTCATCTGTAACGGAGATGTCCTATAGGGAGGAATAGTTCTCAATGTTGTACTCCATGGCCCAAACAAAAATAAACTTAACTGTGGTTTCTACAATACATTCAATCTCATCTTCAGACTTACTCTTTCTGTCATTGCATCATTTTTCATTAATGATGGAACTTGTTAGACTCCTGAAACAGACTATATTTGGTCATCCATATATTTCTGAGAAATGCAAAGAGTCCTTGTATGTTCAATAAGTTTTTATTTCAGTATAGTAACATCTGGCTTTCTTTCCCTCTTACTTTCAAAGACAAGTCCAGATGAAGGGTGGCTTCTATTCAATGTAAAGTGAGTGTGACATGACATAATAAACAGCATCTGCTGCAGGTAAATCCAAGCAACCAATGAATATTGTTTCAACTTCTATAGCCCATTCATCGCCACTTGTTATGCACTACCAAAGAATAATACTTTTGAATAGAAGAATACTTGTTGGTGTTCATCAATAATCTCAGCACAGAAGAAACATTTTGTTCTTCATTCAAATTGAGCAGCATGTGGAAATAATCTCTTTGGTGATTTATTTTCTCCCTTGTGTGATGGGAACCCCGAGCCGGTCTCTGCAACCCTTTGACGATTGGTGAAGTGCGACACTGGTCAGACCGTAGTTGACTAGTTGCTGTATCTCTGCTTCTAGTCACTCCTACCTAGCCCACGTCGTATTCAGATCCGAGGGGGTGCAGCTGTCACTCTGACTCTGACTCTGCAGCGCTGAAACAAGGACCCCCAGAGGTGTCACAAATTGAAAAGGAACAATAAACACTGGGTGTAAATATGCAACAAGATTTATGTCAGTATCATTACTGTATGACTAGTCAAAATATACGCTGATGTGGGTGAGGACACCATGGAATGATTATCAGTCTGTCTTTCGGTTTATTTACTTGATATCTCTTGGTATAGCTTCAACGAAATTCCTGAGTCGAAATGGTAAGTCATTCGGGGAATCCACTTGATGTCTCTTAGTATATCCATTGATTTAGCTTCAACAAAATTCTTGAGTCAAAATTATGAGTCGTTCAGAGAATCCACTTGATGTCTCTTGGTATATCTATTGGTAGAGTTTCACCAAAGATATAATCTTCTGAGGATTAGGATATTCGTGGTAACAAGGAACTATGCAGTCCCTGGCGGCTCCTCTGCACCCTCTCTCTGCTACTCAAAAATAGCTGGCTTATATGATAGTCAGCTCCCTTTGTGTGTGATGACAATGGCTGAAGGGGTTTATGATTGATTTTTCCCTTCTCAGCTGGTAAATATTTCTCATCAGTCCATATTTCAGTACTTGTTACACAATTTTCCGTGGAAAACTGCTGCAACCTTTTTTCCTAATTATGGATTTTGGTGGATTCAGCATGAAATTCTGTATTCTGTGATACTAAATCTAACTTGGTATAAATTTATCCCTGGTTAAACTTCTTGAGTTAAAACGACTCACTATTGAGTCTTATCTTAACAAAATACTTAGATGCAGATGGTTTTGATAAAGTGAACATGTTGAATACACAAGATTTAATACCATTTGATTCCTACTTATAGGGATACAGACAGATTTTACATCTCAAGGCCCAATAAAATTGTACAATAATAGTCTGATATTGAAGGCATTTTTTTTTTCAGAAAGTTCTTGTGGAAGTTTAATCCAATGCCTTAGGCTACAATGCAGAAAACTGTCCTCAAGATTGAATCACATCCTCATTATCCTGTGGCCAACCTCTCCTTTGCAATCATTAGGTGATGAGGAAAAAAAAAAAGCTGCGATGCATGGGAAGATAACTGTGCATGGATTGTCCCCGTCCCCCATTAAATATGAGATTATTGCATGATATTTGGTTATTGACAAAATTTGGTTCAGGTCAGTCAAGAAGTTACGAATTTTAGGACAAATAACTATGATGCAGAGGAAATAACTGTATGTATCGGCCACCTAATTGGCCATCAGTTTCTGATTTATTCATTTTTGGATAAATACCTGCAATGCAGGAGGGATAACTGATCAGCCTCCAACTTCATATTTTAGATCCCTGCATGATATTCAGCATCCCTGCCAATTTTGGTCAAGATCAACCAAATAATTTCTTAATTAAGAATATCAGGACAACTAGCTACAAAGCAGGGGAAATAACTATGGATTGGCCACAAAATCTAAATTCGATATAGCATTAATTTACATTTCCCCTCACTTTTCACTGCTAGAAAATTATCCTCTGTTCTAATCCTTAAAAAGGAGAAAAATGTTCCCCACACCTCTGACCCTTGAAAAGTGAAAAAAAAATATACCTGCACTTTTGAAAAAAAGAAAAAAAAAACTTTTTCCCATCATTTGATCCTTAAAAAAAGTTTCTTTTTGGTTTTGACTGCTAAAAGGAAGAAAAATCTTGCCCCATCACTTTTGATTAAAAAAGAGTCTGATCAGAATATGGGGTAAAGCAAAAAAAAAAAAAATCAAGTTAAAAAGGATTATCAGATTATGATGGCAGGTAAAAAAATCAAATCGCCCCTGAAAGTCAGGTCAAAACAAAACATTCTCTAATCAGATCATGAATCTTCCTTCTTTCCATGAATTTTCTTGCTATCAAAAAAACAATAGTAAATTGCCAAGTGTAAAAACTGTTGAAGATTTCAATCAAATAATACATTATCAGCTTTTTGATCTGTAATTGTTTACAACTGTGAAAATGTAATTAAACTTATATATCTGTATGTATAGGGAAGGTAGTCCCAATTGCAAATTGTCAAGATTCACACTCATGCTCATTCAAAATTCAAAATAGCACTCAAATAAGTTATAGGAGAAATAATGAAAGAAAAACAGAAGTAAATGAAAAATCAAAATTGCAATTTTATGCCACTCATCAATAGAATAACACTTTTCCTTTCACAACAAATTTGATGCTGCCCATTAGTTACTATAGATCAAATTAATTAACATATTGAAATATTACTTAATTTAGCTATTTTGGAGTCAAAATCGACAAGGGAATGTTTTTTCCATCATTAAGGGTCAAAGTTGATGGGGAGCATTTTCTTAGACAATGCGGGGGAACTTTGTAGCAACTTTTTTTAGTTAAAATATGAAATCAAATAAATATTAGTTATAGATATAAAACCTTAAACTTAGCCACATATGCAGTACATCACTTGTCCAAAAAAAAAGCCCTGAACTCACATGCGCTTGTGCTCATTAGCCCAAACTTTCAGCTGGTTAACTTCTCTCTCTCCTTCTCTTGAGGGTCGGTTTTTGGCCTGGCACTACAGCCGGCTCAAAATATACCATTTTATCATGACCAATCACTGTTCTAATCCTTGCCGCTTTCATTTCACAGATGCTGAGATCTCTCTCATATGCTCACCTACTAAATTGTGTGTAACTTTCCTAGCCTAAATGCGTATTTACATCCCCATCACACATGAATTACAAGGCAATGTGTTTCCTGCAGCAACAAATATCTTTCTCCTTAATCTTCTTACTCATTTACTTGTCACATATTCACCACAAACTTGGCTATAAGGCATAACACTGAATACCACATTTCCAATAATTACTCTGGTCTTTGGAGCAACCAGTCCTTAGGGAAACAACCTCATTTAGGACAACAACCACTCTGTCAACACAGCATCGACTAATTGATACAGCATCTTCCTCTTCACTTAAGCATGTATCTTTCTATTTTCTTTACTATTCCTGTAAGTAAGATTTACAAGGAATTCTCTCTTGTACATCAGAGATTTTAACTATTCTCTTGACTTGAATTAGCTACATGGTTAAAAGGCCTGCTCTACTACAATCAATTTTTCTTAATGATAACGTGTTTCCTTTTCAAATTAGAATGTAGTCTTATTTTTGGTTAAATTTACTTATTCATTTGCATTTGTCTTTATTTTGATCATGAACTATGATTAATCTCCGTGTCCATGTTCAAAACCAGTGCAGTGAATTCTCCTTTCTAACAAAGAACTGTTTTGGTGACCAGTTACTCCCCTCTTTCTCAACTTTTTGCACGATATCAGCATTTCGTGGTGTACACAAACACGTGGGGGAGATTCCTTTGTCCTCTGTGACTACTATGATCTTCTTGCGACACTGAACCACAAATATTATTATTACTCCCCCACAATATAGGACTCCAATAACTATTAATTCTATACCTTTTTGGGGTCAAAATCAACGGAGAACTTTCCCTTTCACTTTTAGTAGTGAAAATCTACAAGAAACTTAATCACTTTTAGGGATCAAAATTGAGGGGAAACTTTTTTCTCTTCAAGGGTTCAAAAGTTAGGAGAATATTTTTTTTGCACAAATAGCTCCAGGCATGTTTATAGCAACTCAGTTTTCGAAAATTCCAAAACTTTAAAGTCTTCAGTAAGATTTTTATCAGCAAAATTCTTACCTTAGAGTGTGAAAGTCTATTGATACAGACAGAGAAATCAAGATGATGATGCAGTTCATTGTATAAGTAGATTTATTCTTTTTAATGAAAGTCTTTAATTACCTTTTAGCTAAGAACATTGCTATGATCAAATTAGCTATGATCAAATAACAAATTGCATATAATTTTGAGGGTACACCTTGTATATGTACATACACACAAACATACACAAATACACACATACAGAAAGTGGAGAGATATATGTAAGCAGACTAGGGCTAGTTGGAATCTGGGTAAGTCAGACCACATCTTTTTTTTTGATAATAGCTCTGAAACTTTTGATAATAGCTATGCACTTCATGATATCCAATAGACCAGTGCACATATGAATGACTTACATTGATTTGAACTTTGAGTTCATTACAATGGCCAATGGTTGTCCTACTATTGTGGCTTTGTACAAAACTATACCAAGTATAGTAAATAGCCATTATTTAATGTTAACCTTAACACATATATAAAATTATCTATATAAAAATCAGCTAATTTAAATATCAGGTGTCACTTATTCTTCTGGCTCATTATAAATCCTACCATAACTTACCCATAATGATTTCTGTTTCACCCAAGTAGAATATTCATTTTCTGGCTTGCTGAGACCTCCTTTTTCTTTAGTCATTTATTTTACTTATTAAGAGGGTTAAATGTATCATTTGTGTCAAAAAACATATTTATCAATTAAAGTATTGTGCTATAGGCTATGAGGTCTTAAGAGGCTATGAAGTGTACAATTCAGTTTCTTGTGATGTACCACATATTAATATGGAAGTGTCACAGGATACAGCACCAGATGTTCACATATATAATCAAACCACACCATTCAAATTTGGTTGGGTTTTTTTTTCCAGTGAGACATTATAAAGAAAAAATGATTTTGTGGAAGTTATCACCATTATAATCCATTGCTATTTCATTGGTGCAAAAATGATTGCATTTTTTGTTATTTTAAACTTTGGTTCTTATTTTTGTACAAAGTATTACATAACTATGTTCATTGGATAAATCATTCCAAAAAGTGAATTTTGCTCTCTTCATTTAAGTAGAACATTTTCTTTTCACTACTTGATCTGGTTTATTTGAGGTTATCAAATCAAAGATGGAAAAAAAAGAAAAATTCAAGCAATTTTGTTGCAGAAATTCAAAATAGGACGTAAAGTAGCAGAAATCACTTGCCATATTGATCAAGTAATTGGTTGGGGACTGTGAATGAATTTTCAGCTCAACATCGGTTCTAAAAATTATGAAATAGGGTGAGAGTCTCAAAGTCATTGACATCCTTCTGTGATTGATGACATCCAATAGAGGGCCAGTATTGAGGTGGACTCATGCAAGACAACTTGAGAGGTTTCAAATGAAGTAAAAATTGACCATTCAACAGTTCTTTGACATTTGTACAAAATTTGAAAAGCAAAAATGCAACAAAAATGTTGCATGAATGACCATGCAGAAATTGAATCAACTAGGCTATGAAACTTTACCACAAGCAGCCTACTCACCAGTCCTATCTCTGACCAACTAACACTTCTTCAAGCATGTAAACCTCTTCCTGGAAGAGAATGTCTTCAACAACCAAGCATCAGCTCAAAACACCTTTAATGAATTCATTGGTTCCAGAAACCTACAATTCTATACTCTTGGAATAAAAGGACTTGTTGCTAGATGGTGAAAATGTGTATTTCGATGAATAACTTGCATTCGGAGCTGAGATATACAGCTTTAAAGTTGATGGTGAAAAGCCACAATTATCTTTGTACCAACCTAATATATGGAAGTATTAGTTCCCACAGAAGATTGAGGTCATATCAATTTTTGTGTTTATGTTATTGATTTGAATTGGAATCAGTTAAAAAGCTGTGTAAGGGATTATCTGATATTTGTTTCAAGTCAATTATAAACTGCTTCACTCTCACTCAATGACAAAGAGGTAGATGAAACATTTGACTCAAGATGGCTCTATGGGTGTGGCACATGGAGAACATCATCTCTTCAATAGTCATTACATTAACCTTTTCACCATTTGGATAATGTTGGTGGAATCATTGTTCTCTTTGTTTCTCTTAGGGTAAATGATATTTCCTTATTCTCTGTTATGATTAAAATACCAATAATCTTAAGATAGACCTGAATTGACCAGATTTCTGAAAACATTCTCAAGCGTTGATGTTGGTTACAAAGGGTCTTAATGTGTTATCTCACAGTATTTGCTATATCTCCAGCCAAGCAAACTAAAACAGGTTCTTCAAATACTGAACTAGTCACACTGGCTTACCAAGAATTGGTGGTAAAAATTTTCACAGACAGTGCAAATTTACACCCCAAATCTATTTTTAAATAAATGGGATTTTCCTGCAGTACAGCATAAAAAGATTTAAACTGACACTGAAAATAAAAAAAGTTTTAAATACAAATGTGCTAAAAACATTTAAAAGGTGAAAGAAATAATTAGTTCATCCAAATTATAAGCACTAGGGCATGCTCGTTAAAAAGGTACATCCAGTTTCATGGAAACCTTCATGAGGTTTAAATTTGAAATAATGAGACGCTGTTCTTTATTCATGGTGTTGTCCATGACAACTGCCAAAACATCAAAACAGAAATTTAAAAAAATAATGTTACATCATCTGAAGTTTAATTTATTCTTGTTCCACAGAAAAATTCAAAAGAAAAGAAATCTGATTCCCTCTTTCTTGCTCTCTCTCTCTCTCTCCTTCTCAATACTATTCCAAAACCACATGGAAATGATTAGAGACACAAATCACATCAAAAATATGTCACTTTCTACTGCCGCAAAATACGTATTCATTCCAGTATAGATTTTTTTAAGCACCCCTTTTCTTCAAGAACCATGGAACCAAATGACTTCAACCTTGACACTGTGATGTCTGGTGAACGGACCAATAAATCTGTTGAATATCAATTTCGTACAATGGCCAGTTGCTGTGTGTGTGTGTGCACACACACACTTACATACACACACACACACACACATATTTCTCAAATTATAGAGTGATACATTGAAAATATAAATCATTCTTTCAATCTATACTTTGAAGTCAATGAAAGAAATGAATAGACATGTGTAATAGATAAGGAACCTGAGATGAACAATAGGCTAAGGAAGAACTGGGTAAATTCTGAAGCTGATCCTTGCATAATTACCTCCCCTACATCGCAGTTATTTGTGAAAACCACATAATATTGCTATATCACTTTTCCTGCTTGCAAGATATCTCCAAAACTTATCACTGAATGTCAATCAGTTTTGTCAAAGTGTGGACAATAGAACTGGTTAGATTTTGGAGGGATCCATGCACCTGGGTTGTAATTCTATGTGTAAACTACAAAATATTGCCAACATTTCATGTCTGTTCATTTGATATCTGAAATTACTGAATAGATTCCAATCAAATTTTGTGGATGGGTGGGTAATGGGGTAAGAAAGAGAGGTGATTGAGAGATATCTAGAGTTTTTTCTTTGATTACATTTATGCTCATGATGGTCCACATCTTCAAGAGTTATTCATGAATTTCTAAAAAAAATCATTGGTGGGGTGGGCAATAGGATATGAGAGAACTGATTGAATTTTGTAGAGGATCCATGTACAAAACACATAATATTTTGTTTCTTTTTTTGGGTCATATCATTCTTACAACCAATGGCAATCTTTAAAAAATAATTTCCAATAACAAAACTAATATATGTATTTATTAATAATATGATAGACAACCCTCAAGTTGCATAATAATGCCACCAAATAAGTTATTGTAAATATTTCTATATATTTCTAATTATAATCTGAAATTCATGTGGTATATTTATCACATAAGTATAATTATATCCTAAAAATTAGCTGGTTATTACTAATTCTATCATGAAAACATTGACTTGCATGATAAAATCTAGCATACTATATAATCAAAAGTGGTTCTTTTCTCATGCGACTGTCAAAAGAAAAAACTCCTGATTTTCTTGTTTCAGGATAATTTTGAGCATGGGTGTCCACTGTCACTTTTCCGCAGTGGGGTAGGCTTATGATGGGAGGAGGGTATAATCGTAATATATCTTGTTACACAATACACATTCCAAGGGCCATTTGTTGTTTAAGCAAGAACAACCAGTTATATGATCCAAATGGCAGATGGTGCATTTGGCCATTGATGGAGATGCACAAGCTGATGGAGTGAATAATAATAACAATCTTTTTATGAAGGAATATTAAGTTTGGGTTGCATTAAACAATTGTGAGGCACCATTATTATTGATTAACTTTAAGGTTCCAACTGAAAACCTTCCCCTTGGCGAGAAAGCCTGATCCAAAGGAGAGTACAAATGTCCGAGATGTTCTGTTTATCATTCAGCTTTCTTTGATTATTCTCACAAAAACTTTTCATAATTCTAAATGTTCTTTTTGAGTTTTCTATACATTTTTTGCAGGTAACACAGTTTTTGAAAATTATTCAATATTTCTAAAATTCTTTATGGTAAAAAATGGAGCAGTAACTGACTCATTTGAAATTGGTTACTGCATGATAGCAGTTTTCAAGAACCTCAAGGTAGGCAGGCACTGTCTGGGATAACCTTTTTTTCTTCACTAGAGATCCCAAAATACAATGAAACCTAAAGTTAAAAATACTTTTGATCACAAATATAATCATAATCATGCTTACTTGAAATTATTTAAACCCTCTTTGAGTCCACGCCTGGTACACAATGTTTTAAATAGTTCTTATAAAGTCATAGTTTTCAGTGTGCAGATATCGAGGTTAGTAAGGGCTACAAATGAGAAAGAAATCTCTACTGATTTGAAGGGATATTTTATATTTCCCCAAACTACGACAGCTAACAAAAAAAAGCTATGCAACTGTAGTTGAACAAAAACACTGTTGCCAAAATTTTGTGAAATCACAAACACAATGGAAATATTGGAGATGTACAAAAGCAACCAGGTTGACCATGTTAGCTGACATCAAGGTCTTTTTGCTTTATCAGCTGATTGGTTGATGAAGCCCCGAGAAAATCGTTGCAGATGTTGCTAATGAGGTCAAAGAAGAATGCACAGTGAATATTTCTAGAACAATCAAATGTACCATAAACGAGACTGACTTTCATTACTGACAACCCCATAGGAAATTGCTTATAATATAAGAACTCAAAGTTTGCTCAGGAGAATACGGATAAAAATTTGAATGTTTTGGGACAGCATACTATGGTCATAAGGAACAAAAATCAACCTGTCTGGATCTGATGGCATACAACAAGTTTGCTGTCGTCATGGCAAGGCATACAAAGTGTTTGATATAAACAGTTAAACATAGTGGTGGAAACATTATGGTCTAGGGTTGTATGAGCTCTAATGGCACTAGTGGGCTGCATTTCATCGATAGAGTCATGAATGCTGAAGATTATATTAATACATTGTTGCCTTCACACTTTGGAAAGAGCTGTATTTCATCATGACAATGATCAAAACTCTTTGTTTAAAAAATAACAGAGTTTCAGAAGAATCCAATTGAATACTTGTGGAATGTATTTAAATAAAAAGAAGTATGATGACAATCCAACTAGACAGATTTAGAAGAATGCATTCTGTTGGTGTATAGGCTGATCCAGTCAACTTGTGTCTCTTTTATCTGGTGGACCATCTCCAATCGATAAATCAGCTAAAAGAGAAAGCAGAGGAATTCAAAATGCCACTCACTGTAGCATTTATTGACTTTAAGAAGGCCTTTGACTCACTGGATATTCCCAAAGTCATCGAGGCTATCAATCAACAAGGTGCAGACTCTGTATACCTCAAAGTACTGCAGTATGTACACTGTCATAACAGCTCCTTTATCAGGCAACATAAAGACTCAAAGCCCTTTCAGCTCCAAAAAGGGGAAAGACAAGGTGATACCAGCTCACCCAAACTCTTTACTGCCTGGCTCAAAATGATCTTTAAAGACCTAGTCTACAAAAATTAAGGAATCAGAATAGATGGCAAATCATGAAATCTTCAAAAGAAGAGAAAATCAAAAGAAGAATCACTCTGAAATGGCAACCCTTTAGCAGAGCAAGCTCAACCTTCAAGAACAAGAAAGTCCTTAAAAGAAGAATATATAACCAATGCATCCTCTAAATAATCACCTATGGAGCTGATATAGAAAACTCAAATGCCAATGGGCTGGACATGTTGCAAGAATGGCAGAAACTGATGGATATCACAACTCACAACATAGATCCACAGAGATCACATGCAAAACTGAGGCCGGCAAAATACATGACTGAGAGACGAACTAGACAAGTTCAGAAAGTATAGGCTCTGCAATGCCCATGGTGAAGAGATCCGGTGAATCCTGGGGAAGGTCTATGTCCAATGACGGGCGATAAAAGACTGATGATGATGATGATGATGATAATGATGATGGTGGTGGTGGTGGTGATGATGATGATGATGATGATGATGATTCTGTCAGAGTGAAAGAATATTCTACTGACTGTTTATGCAAACCTTGTGAAATCAATGTTGTCAAGACAACAAGCAGTAATAGGGGGAAAAAAAGTCACACAAAGCATTGATCGTAAATAAACTGTTTTTGTTAGAGTGTACTCACTTTTGGACAGCAACAGATTTATATTTTCAGCAACAGAGTTTCAATGCAGTAGATTTGGGTCATAAATAATACCTGATAATATCCATTTTCATTATGAAATATTCCACTAGAAATGATAAAATCCGATAATGGTTTAGAAGAAAATTAGTTTTCTATAAAAAAAAGGGGAGTGTATTCATTCATAGGCAATATTGAATATGAATATGGAAATGTGTTAAAGATAACATTAGTTTTTTATACCGTCAAATATTGCACAAAAGTTTTGGTGTTTTTGCTTCTTGGAAAATCATATTAGGAGTTGCCCTGTTCTTAATCAGAGAAAGAAAAATGTTTAAAAAGGAATTTTCTCATTCCTTTTAGACATTCATTTATCCAAAACAATATTTAAAAAGAAAAAAAAGAAAAGAAAAAAATTTGGTTCAATAATTATGTATTTTCATTCATTCACAAATTTATCTTAGACTAAAAAGTTCACAGTCGGAACTCAATAGGGAGTTCTAAAAACTTAGTTGGCAGTGTTCTATCAGGCAATTACACCTGCTGATGAATGCTTAATATGGATTGTTCTTAATGTAGTTGTTGTTGTTGTTGTTGTTGTTAACGGACATAAATGAATAAAAGTATACATTGTTATGTCTAACCAAGAGACAGACCCGCAAATTGAGAACCATGCAACGTGCACATGAAAGAATTATGCTGGAGATGGAGAGACCACAAGACAGCACAGTACATCCGAGAAAAGACAAGAGTCAGGGACATCATAGAATCCATTTAAAATCTCAAATGGCGTTGGCCTGGCCATGTTGCAAGAATGGCGGACAACCGATGGACATCACGACTCACGACATGAGGAACCGAGGCCGGCAGAATATTAGATGGAGAAACAAGCTAGACAAGTTCAGGAAGTACTGGCTCCGCGACGCCCATGATAGAGAAGTGTGGCAAATCCTGGGGAAGGTCTATGTCCAACGACGGACGTTGAAAGACTGATGATGATGATACATCGTCAAGACTTGCTTTTTTTTTCTTTACATTATTTTACTGTGATATTTCGTCAAGAAAAGAAACATTGTGTCAGATCGGGATCTTAAATCCGTCCATGACTAAACTGGGGAAACAGTCTATTTAAAAAATCTTTTCTTCATTAAAAAAAAAAAAGAAAGAGAATGTTCAAATTAAACCTGCCAGAATCTTTTGACTCTACCAAGGTGGCGAATAGGAAAAATTGGCGCCAAAAGTTTGAAAGATTTCGTGTTGCGTCTAAACTGTGTGAAGAAGGCAATGATGAACAAATAAATTCTTTGCAGTGTTGTTCGTCAAAAAAGTCAAAAAGTAAAAAGTTAATCATACTTGGTACATCACAAAATACGCATATCTTTTGAGGATATTTTAAAAAGACAAAGTGAAGTATAAAATAATTAAGGCATACATTCGTTACACATTCATTAGGTGGCAATAGAAGGAGGATATTCAATAAAAGAATAATGAGCAGGCATTACTTTGGCACTGGCTGTGAAATTAAATTTATTCCTTGTAAATCTTCCACAGGAGTCCTTTGAGTGAAAATCAAGAAAAAAAATTTTTTGTAATAGATAGTTTCATAGTTTGTTTACAAACTCATTCATAGATAGAATGTAATAAGATTACCTGCAAACTAAAAAAAAATCATTTTCTTTTCTGTAATGAATTGTTCTATGGTTTGTTTACTGTTTACAAAATCATACAGTGAAATGTATGATGATAACCTGCAAACAAAAAAGGTTTTATTTTTTGTGACAGATATTTTTATAGTTTGTTACAAATTCATCCAGTGATAAAATGTAGTGTGATTACCAGTGAACTAAAAAAATTATTTAAATCTTTGTAATGAATCTTTTATAGTTCATTTACAAATCCATTCAGCAATAAAATCTGTATTGCAAACTCAAAAATGATTAAAAATTGTTATAAATAGTTTCATTGTTTGTTTACAGAGTAATTTTATAGTGACAGAGTTTTTGAACATTGAAGGAAGACTTCTAGAATATTCAAGAAGAAGAGCCTCTAAATTGAGTTTTTATACGAATACTAAATCTATGCAAATATTTTTATGAATGAATAAATGCTACCAAATTCCGAAAAAAGGAAGATTAAAGATTTTGTACAATTTTGACAAAGTTCGACGCCCATACATAATTTATGAGAGAGCCAGATTTCATATGAGATATTCAACGTGAGGGTGAATCTCTTCGAAGGTTAGTCAGATCACTCCATGAACTTTCAAAAGATTATGAAATTAACGAAAAAAAAGACCAGATTCGTGATGGGTTGGTAATAAGACTCCATGTGTGAGAGACTTCAGCTTATTGTCGATTTAAAATCGGAAAAGGCAGTTGAAATGGCCAGAGGTTATGAACAAATAAAGTCACAAATGGAAGTAATACAAATGAGCTCGTCGACAAAATGAAACTGCAGAAAAATACGTACAACATCATTTGAAAAGAAAGTTGATCACAGACTTTAAAATTTTCTGATGTGTAGATAATGTTTGTAACAGTTCTCATGATAGAAGTCATTGTCAAGCGAAAGGGAAAATATGCAAATAATGCGGGAAAAAGAACCATTTCTCAGCCTGCTGCAAGACGAAAATCAAAAGTGTTTGTGGAATACTGCAGGAAAACAGAATATTTTGAGAGTGAAACAAGGAAAAACGAAAAGTAAGATGGATCCATCGTACAAAAAGTTACAAATCTGTGATACGCCAGTAGCAATAAAAATCGATAGTGAGATAAAAATAAATGAGATCGGCTGTAGAACATACGAAGTTTTAAAAAATAAACCACTTCTAAAACCGGCTAAAGTAACTTCCAAATCCCCCCGTGGCACTCTACTATGCATAGGAAAATTCACAATTTCAGCGGAAAATGAAGGTGAGAAATTCACGCTTGTATTATTTGTGATTGAAAACCAAGGCACTGAAAATGTATTGTCAAGAGAGACATGAAATGGGTCTCGTATTCATCGCCGATGATATGAAAACCGATCTATTTAATACTTGATGGTGTTTGAAAGGAAAACCAGTGAAAGTTTGCTTAAAAGAAAACGCAAAACCATATTGCGCTAGTACAGTTTGACGGATTCCATTTCCTATTTACCCAAAGTAAAATCAGAATTACAACGACTGGAGTGTAATGGAATAATTGAAAAAGTCACACAACCAACAGGCTGGTATGCACCAATTGTTCTTACCCGGAAGAAAAATGGAGACGTGCGTTTGTGTGTTGATTTGAAGTAAAAACGAACCCTGTAGTAAAAAGGGTATATTTCATGTAACCAAACCTGGATTATATTTCACCAAAACTACATCGAGCTATCGTATCTTCAAAATTAGATGCCCAGAAGTTGCTTCTTAATAACTTTCACTACTCCTTTTGAGCCTTATTGATTCAAACGATCACTTTTTGGAATCACATCGGCTCTGGAAATATTCCTGTATCATATGACTGAATCACTAGAAAATTTGGACAAATCTGAATTCATTATTGACGATATTTTGGTGTGTGGTAAATCTATAGCAGAACATAATATATTGGAGGAAGGATTGAAAACTATGAAGCAAACAGGAATAAAACTCAATTCCGAAAAATGCAAATTCCGGGAAAAGTCAAACAGAACATTTGGGTCATAATATCAGACAAAGGGGTACCCAGTCTAGAACGTGAAAGGGCTCTACAGGAATTGCCAGCTCTTTCATCTATACCAGAAGTTAAACAATTTATCAGTATGGTATCTTGAGGGATTTTGCCGGATTTGTCAAATACCATTCAACCCATGACAAATCTGCTTAAAAAGATTTAGTATTGTTGTTGTAGTTGTTGCTGTTAATGGACACTTTTTGAATAAACATATGTACCGTTAAGACGTGCTTTTCTCCCTTAAACTATTCTACTGCGATATTTCGTCAAGAAACGAGACAAATTTTCCAGTCTATTCTAACCTAACTTGGGCTGGGCTGACAAGTCTCTTCCGGTTCCCCAAAATTCTTATCACTTGACCAGTGACTCCAAAGATGCCACTCTAGTTTAGCAGCTCTCACTCTGCACAGTCGAGCATCTCTCACCCACCTTTCGTTGAACTCCGGCCAAGCGACCCTTTCCCTCTCGACCCTGATCTTAACCTTAAGCTGATGCTTAAAGTATGCGACCAGTTGCACGGGAGTGAAATGCTCGCCTTCGTGGAATCCCTTTTGACGCGTCCTCCAAATCACAACTCTCATAACGCCAAGTAAGCACATGAGCACTTGATGTGCGTCCGTTTCTAACGGCGGAAACACATTGCTACACACAGCGCTGGCATCAAGGGCAAAAAACTGTGCCCCGACGATGCGAACCATGTAGCCCTCAATCAGTTAGCACAACGGACGTACTACACTACAGTGAAAGAAGGCATGCTCGATAGACTCCTCCATATCACCACAGCGAATGCACTTTGGTGAATCCACCAGTCCCGCTCCAAAAAGCCGTTTGCTGACCCAGAGAGCATTCCGAACAACTAGCCAGGTGATGGACGCCTCGTTGTAATTAAGGCACCTCAACCCATGCGTCCAAGGCTAGATTGAGCGACTCTCTCCCCTCGTCAAACCGAGCCTCTCAATCATCTCGTCTTGGACGGACCTTCTCTCTATTTTCCGGTATAATGCCCTTCTCGACAATGGCCGGTTTTCAGAGGCCTTCCTTCACCTGTGAGAAGACCTTCAGAGCGTGTCGTGCCGACATTCTGTGTAGAAAGAGCGTTCCGCCAGGGGTGCACGGCGGGCCTCAGCCCCGTCGGAAAGCACGTTTCTCAAGGCGTCTTCCTTCCAGAATTCGCCGTTCTCCTCTTTTTGTGTACACATCCGACCCAGGAAAGACAACCGCAAGGTATGTTGCTGAACTTGGATGTTCGGCATCCCTACGCTGCCCTCTGCAGGTTGAAGCTGACAGATCTTCCGAGATACCATGGGCTGCCTGTGACCCCAGAGGAGTCTGAACAGAGCGCACTCCAACTTTAGTTGGTCATTACACGGAAGAGGAAGGACTGAGAGTCGGTAAAGGATGAGGGGGTAGATGTGCGAAACGCACACTTCGGCCCTACCCTTAAAAGAGAGTTTCCTTCGAGGCCACAGATAAACTGCTTTCTCCATCTTCACCAGCACCTCCGACCAATTTTTATCCAACTGAAGGTCGGGACCGAACCAGACGCTGAGTATCTTGTATCGCCCGTCCGTCCAGTCAACGGGACCGGGAAAGGGGCAACCCCTCCATGAGTCCAGCAACAAGCCCTCAGACTTGTCACAATTGGTTTTGGCCCATGTCACCGTCTCATACCTTTGGATTTCTATGTTGACTTTCCTAATCTCGGCAATGCTCGTCACAAGCAAGGTTACATTGTCAACATAGGCGGTATACTTGACTGACGTCTTACTGCCATGCAACGTTATTCCGTGTAGGACTGGATTCGCCTTTACTTTGCACAGGAAAGGTTCCAGCGCAAGAATGTACAGCATCGGCGAAAGTGGACAACCTTGATGAACTGATCTGGACAACTGGAAGGGCTTCGAGCTTATGAACGCATACAAGAGGCGAATACAGTAGTGAAAATCCTAGCCAAAGCCAGCCGCGGATAAGATGGACTCGAGAAAGCGGTGGTCTACCCTATCAAAGGCTTTGGACTAATTTAATTTGATCAGTGCGGCTCCTTTGTTGACTTTCTCAATGATCGTGCGCACCATGTGCAGATTGTCCTCCTTTTTACAGAACAAGTCTGTTCAGGGCCAATAAGACTATCCAGCACAGTCTGCAGGCGGTTAGACAGGATCTTGGCCCAAATCTTTAACTCTGTTTTTAGCAGAGTTATGAGCCTGTAGTTATCTATCCACCCCCATGTTTATCTTTGCGTAGCAATTTCAAACCCCCTCCCCCTGGTAAAGTGACGGGGGACACTCTTCTGCTTTAACCACTGGTTAAAGATCAATGCCAGCAAATGAAAAAAAGTGGGTGACAGCCTCTAATACACTTCGTAGGGCAGATCATCAATTCCCAGGGTCTTCTCCTTTTCCACGCTCCTTAACGCTTCCCAGATTTCATCCTCTGTTATGGGCCCCTCACATCCAGCTAATTCAGTCGCCTCAAGGCGAGGGAAGTCAGCTAAATAGATGTCGAACTGAGCCGAACTCAGACCAGACTCCCTGGTGAAAAGCTCCTGGAAGTTTGCACGAAATACCTCGCAGATACCTTCGTCTGTGTTGACAAGTCGTCCGTCCGATGACGTGACACTGGCAATATGCCGGCTTGACGCACTCTGAATTTTTTCTGCTCGCAGTTCAGCGGCCATGTTCGTTGCTTCGAGGGACATTCTTTTTAATCTAGCTCTAACTACCAGAGCTTGGTCTTTATTGACAAGCAAGGAGGCCAGCTCTGCCTTAGCTATTTTTACTTCGCTAGAGTCCCCTCTATTCACCAGCCGCTCTATTTGGGATTCTAATGTCTTTTGTGTCGCTAATCTCTCTGAATCGAGTCTTCTGCTATATTTGGAAGCGAAAGAACTAATCTTATTTTTCAGGTGCCCCAGAATTAGTTCCCCAGGATGGTCCCCGTCAGTTCCTGCTGGATTGTTCGTGTTAACTGGTCCAAAAAAATCCTACACATCCATTGGGGATGAGTTGAATTTCTAGTAACTAGATTTCAAGGGTTTCATCATCATCAGTCTTTTAACGTCCGTCGTTGGACATAGACCTTCCCTAGGATTCGCCACACTTCTCTATCATGGGCGTCGTGGAGCCAGTATTTCCTGAATTTGTCCAGTTCATCTCTCTATCTTGTGTTTTGTCGGCCTCGGTTTCTTATGTGATCTCTGAGGATCCATGTTGTGAGACGTGGTGTCCATCGGTTGACTTTCATTCTCGCAACATGGCCTGCGCATTGCCATTTGAGTTTTTTAATGGTTTTATATGATTTTACGGACACCCGTTTTCTTCCTTATATACTCTGCTGTCTTGTGATCTCTCCATGTAAGGTTGAGCATGTTATTTATTTACTGTCCCACCACAGCAAAATTTGACACAAGGTCGGGGCTTAACGTGGGGAAAATAGGAGCAACCCTTGAAAAATAGCTCCAGCCAACGCGACTTTGATTGCCAGGCGACCGTAGAAGCTAAAACAACCTCCGTCACAAAAGCGTCCACTTTGGGACCTGCTCCTTTAAGTGCAATGGAGCAGTGCTGCCCTGGGGCAACGGATCCCCCGCAGTTGGGCTGAGTAAAAATAGGAGAGCCCAAGGACGAGTCCAAAGGCTCCCTGATGCGCGTAGCAAAGAGCAGTCTCAGTAAAATCTCATTGGCTAACGCATTGAACCGGCGCTCTCGGTCATTGAGCTCAATCACCACACAATCTCCGGCCCATTTGACAGGCAAGTGTCAGTACCTGCGCCTCAGGATCTGCTGTGGAACAGATACTACACCTTGATCCTGAAGAAAAGGCTAGAAAAAGGGGTGGACGAGCCCTGTTTCTCTCACGTACACGTTGCATACTTCTCAGTTTGCAGGTCTGTCTCTTGGTTAGGTTCCATGTTTCAACTCCATAAGTGACCATCGAGAGAATGCATTGGTTGTATACTCTTCTTTTTAGGATTATTGGGATCATCTGGTTCTTGAAAGCTGAGCTTGCTCTGCCGAAGGTTTGCCATCCCAAAGTGATTCTTCACTTGATTTCTTCTTCTTTTGAGGGTCTCATGGAGATTCGTTGTCCCAGGTAGATGTAGTGGTCTACCTTGCCAAGTTTTGCATTTTCAATCCTGACAGTTATGTTCTTATTCTCAACATGATTATTGCACATGATTTTCGTTTTACTGAAGTTCATGTGTAGGCTGACATTTTTTGCTTTCTCTGTTTAGTTCATCTAGTATTTGTTGGGGGTCGTATAGGTTCTTTGCGAAATGGACGATGTCGTCTACAAATCTAAGGCTGCTCAAGTATTCACCGTCTATTTTGATTCCTCTATTTTCCCAGTCCATGTTCTGGAAGATGAATGAGTTGCTGTGGTTGTATGTGTTGCAGTACTTTAACGTATACAGGGTCTACATCTTTTAGGGTGATGGCCTTCATGACCATGGGAATTTCTACAGAGTCGAATGCCTTCTTGAAGTTTATAAATGCTACAGCAAGTGGCATTTTATATTCTGCTGCCTTCTCTTTCAGCTGATTTATTGAATGAAGATGGTCCATGGTCGAGTAATTTCTTCTAAATCCAGCCTGTTCTTGTGGTTGATTCTCGTCTAGTGTATTAGTAATCTGGTTGGTGATGATCTTTGTGAAAAGTTTGTATATGCAGTTGAGCAGGCTTATAGGTTTATAGTTGTTGAAGTCTTTGGGGTTACTTTTTTATGTAGAAGCATTATAATAGCAGTGTTCCAGTCTTTCGGGACTTTACTCTGTTTCAGACGCAAGTTCAATAGAATAACTAGCTTTCTATTGACTCTCTTACCCGTTTTTTTTTTGAGTAGATCGATGGTGATGTTATCTGGTCCAGGGGCTTTTCCTTTTTTTGCTTGTTTGATGGCTTGCTTTACTTCCCATGGTGTAATTTCGGGGACGTCTTCGAACTGATTATCGACATCTTGTGTATTCTGGTCGTTGTTGTATTGTCCGTGTTTTGAAGAGTAGAGTTTCTGGTAAAATTCTTGGGCGCGTTCAACTATTCTGTCTCTATCTGTTGTTGTCTCCGTTTGCTTCGAGAATGCTAGTTATCTGTTTCTTTCCTGTACTGAGAGCTTTGTTTATTGCTTTAAATTCTCGACGTTTTTCGAGGTTGGTCTCGATGATGGCTGCCGTATACCTTCTTTTGTCTTCTCTTAATTTCTTCTTTATCGTTTTGTTCAGTTCAATTTCTTTTATCTTCTCCCTTTTTTTAGAAGTACCTAAATTTATTCGGACCCTCACTAATCTATGATCCGAATAAAGGACGAAAAACTTGGACATTCTAAAAGCTTTAGGTCGACTCTCCTAACTAACATCCGATCGATGTAACTAGAATGTTGCACCATACTCGGGGTGCCACTATTAGTCGAAGTCCATACTACTTTGCGCCGGTGCTCATTTCGGAATTTATCGACAAGGTCTACCCAGTCGACCAATTCTCGAAATGGAATCACATCCGTGTTGTTAGTCCTTCAATTTACCCCTCTGTCTATCTCGGGATCAAGGACGGCATTCCTATCACCCGCTAAAACTACCCGCCTTGACGAAACTATGAACAGATTGATCTGCCAAAAGAAATCGACTCGCTCACCCTGGCTGTTGGGCGCATAAACCCCAATCAATCAGAAGGCATCCCCTGCTATGGTAACATCGATGATGCACAATCTGCCCACCGGGTCAGCATATACAAGGGAACACGTCGCATTTAAGGCATGGCTTATTAGCCAAGAGACATCTCTTGAATGATTATCAAAGTATGCTGAGAAGCGATGGAAACCTCTAGACAGCACACTCTCATTATCGCTCAGAATAAAGTGGGTCTCCTGAATGCAACATATACTCACTTCGAGGTGCCGAAGAGTGCGAAAGAGCGTAGCTCTTTTCGAGTCACTCCTCCCAGCCATTCAAACTCGGGGAAATGGTTGGGTCCTCCACATTGCGACTGCCAGGCTCGACATAACGAAAGTTGAGGAGGAGCCTAACCGTCGCCTTTCACAAACTGTTTCGCCTTGACTCCCGAGCTAGTCAATGATTTCATTATTTTGTCTTTCGTTGACCTGATAATCTTATTTTGTTTCTTGTCGATCAAGAAGACTAACACCATTTTTCTTTCAATGTCTTTTAGTTTGACCAGGTCCACCAGCAAACCATCCTCTTTTACGAGTTGGGTATACGTCTGGGGTTTTATAGGGGTCGTCGTCGGAAGTGACGTTTTCGATATCTAACTAAAAAAAGGAGTTTCATATTTAGTTCCTAACTAAAAGTATAGGGGGTGCTACAAATGCATAAAAATTCACTAATGGGTAACAAATAAGACTAAGAAAGTAAATCACCCCAACATTGATATTTAAACTAGACTCCAGCAATTCAATTAACTGACCTCACAAATATTGAGATTAATTGCAACTAACTCGATTCAGGTTATTCGTTCGTAGATACAGAATTCAAAGGCTGATTGCAAGCCATTTAACAAAAAGTGTTCAGCATCAGCACACGCAAAAGTGGACAAAGAACAGGTAGCATTCCACCTTTTGTTTGGTGTTCTATCGAACATGTCCATTCTATCTATTAAGTAAATAGGTGGGAATCTTTCTCAAAATGAGTTGTGAGAAGGTCAGATAACTTTTCTTTGATTTTTTATTTCTATTGATATTCCTCCTGTTCTATATTGGGGTTTTGTCATTAGGCCTAATGACGAAACCCCCAGTACGATCGAAGCGAGCTCAACTGGCTGCAGAAAAACTAGGTCATGCCCTAGTACGAGAGAGAATATGCCACAGCAGATGGAGAAAAAAGCAGCTACAGGATGAGATCGTTACTCGACAGCAAGCGCTCCTAGACCTAGCGCAGACCGAAGAGAGTGTTAGAATCGAGAACTGTCTCCAAAAGTCGTACATGACCGAATGCAAAAATGTGAAGATCCAACAAATAAGGAAGCTAGCAAAGCTGAAAGAACGATGCTTAAAGTCCAAGAGCGATAATCCACAACCCGTAAAGGCAGTAATCAACTTGAGTCAACGGATATTATCAAACTGAAGAATCTATACTAAATAAAGGTCTCAACTTCGCAATCCCGAGTAAACGAGTCCCTTACTTGAACATCATAGCTCCAATCGAGGCAGCAGCCTTGAATAAGGATCTTCCCCATGCCCAGGGAGATGAGCTAAGATGGAAAGTGAGACAGGTCCTTGAAAAGGCCAGAGCCTCTGAGCCCAATATAAAAAAAGGAGGAATGGGCGGCCATCAAGACCCTTCGGAGTGACACAAGCATAGTCATACTGCCAGCGGATAAGGGAAATGCAACTGTGGTAATGGACAAGCTAGCGTACAGTAAAAAGTTGGCCAACATAATTGGGGAGGGTGGCTACTGCAAGTTAAAAAGAGATCCAACTCTGAAAACCGAGAGGAAGCTGTCGCAGATCCTAAGCAAGAACAAGGTTCACCCCCCCCAGTAACCTATAGACAGTTAACTCAAAGATATAGTAAGCCACCACATATGTACGGCCTCCCAAAGATTAACAAGGTAGGTATTCCATTACGACCTATAGTAAGCTGTCGGGGCTCTGCATGCCATCCACTGAGCAGGTACCTGGTGAGTATAATCAACCCGCTGGTGGGTAAGACCTCATCCTATGTAAAGAACTCAGCTGACTTCGTAGAAAAACTCAGAGGGGCTCCAATTCAAACACAACGAATGTTGAGCCTAGACACGAGTTCCTACATCCGAAGCACTATAAGTAGTTAGGGATAAATTAGGTTCAGATCCCACATTGGATGAACGCACCAGCATCCCCCTTAACAACCTAATGGAAATGTTGACTTTCTGCATAGAAACAACATACTTCCAACTGGGGAATGAGATGTACCAACAGGAGGAAGGCTTAGCTATGGGATCAACGCTATCACCAGTGATAGCAAATATATACATGGAGTACTTTGAAGAATTGGCCTTAGGAACATCACCACTAAGGCCAAGCATGTGGCTTCGATATGTAGATGACACCTTCGTACTATGGCCACATCTGGAAGACCCACAGTTACTACTTGACCATGTGAACTCAATCAGAGCTTCTATACAGTTCACAATGGAAAAAGAGAGTAACAATAAATTAGCCTTCCTGGATGTACTGGTAACAAGATTAGAACAAGGTTTCAATACATCTGTGTATCGTAATCCAACGTTCACTGGTCGATATCTCAACTTCGCCTCTAACTATCCATACAGCGTTAAGAAAGGGATCGTCCGATGCTTACAGCACCGAGCAAAGCTAATAAGTAGCGACACTGACACATACCTCTGTGAGATGAGTAACATAAGCAAGAATCTCCAGAAAAATGGTTATCCCAAAGGCTTAACTGTCACCACTAGTGAAAGGAGAGTGACGGAGGATGAGGATGACAATCATAAACCAACTACAGTCTGTCTCCCCTACCTTAAGAATGTGTCTGAGAAGATCCAGAAGATCTACGCCCCATATAATATCCGGGCTGTATTCAGAAGCAGATCAACGCTACGCAGCTACCTCTCCCGCACCAAACTACCCACTGAGTTATCGAACACCAAAAACTGTGTATACTCAATACCGTGCAGCTGTGGGCACGAATACACTGGTGAAACATGTCGCCCCTTGAAGGTTCGGGTGGAAGAACACCGAAAAGCGGTGAGTAAAGACGAAACCAATAAATCGGGTATAGCTGACCATGTATGGAAAGAAAAGGGAGACCACCTACCCCTCTGGAACAAGGTTGAGATAATTGATCAGGAAGAACACTGGAAAATTCGAAAATTGAAAGAGTCGGCCCATATGCTAGGCAAGCAAAACTGCCTCAGTAATCCTAGCATTGAAATGGATACCATATGGGAACCTCTAATAATAAAAGACAGAAAACAATAACATCAAAAAAAAAAAAAATCATAACTGTCACCTGAGGTTTAAGGCTCCTAAAAATTAGCACCTGTTGTCCACATGGACACATAGCGTAGTTACAGCATCAGACAAATTACTGTTAAGTAATCTGATGGTTCTAGGTTCGATCCTAGTGTGAGACAGTATAACAATACTAATAACGCTATAGAGGGGAGTACGGTCAATATACCCCCGTCGGATAAATAAAGGGTTCGGTTCGTTACTTCCCAAATCTACCAGATGATACCTGACGAAGACCGTAGAGTGCAACGGCCGAAACGTTGTATGAAAAACAACCAAGATGAGGATGGTCCGAATATCAATAGAAATAATAATAATGCCTCATCTCAAAAATTCCGATATAGTAATTTTTCTTTTCTGTTTAATTTTCCTTTACGATAGTAAAGAAGCACCTTTTTCTACCGCCTGATTACGTAATTTCTTTGGACAGAAAGTTTCCTTTTCATATTCTTTCTAGTTAATGTAACTGGGATGAATTCTTTATACATCTTATTTTACGCTCATCTCTTATGCAACTGGGAGAAGATCTGTTTATGTCATCTCTCTATGTCGTTTCTTCATCAACTGGGACTTTATATGTCTAATCCCGGGTTCATTTTTCTGCAATTACAACCAGTTTTTCATTGGCCGACTTCATCAATTTTGGGACTTCGAACAAGAAAGAGCCAACACGGCGTCTTATTTATCATAGCTATAAAACTTTTTCAGACAACTAACTAGCAAATGGATGCAATTTTAATCGATATGTATGTGGCCGATAAATCTTTACAGATAAAATACGAATTTCAACTATACTCAAATAAGTTTACACTCTCCCATCACAGAAAAGCAATAAAGTATTTATTGCTTGAACAAATTTTTAGAAGTCTCATTTTCAATCTCAACCATTTACAATTATTTTCAAAGAAAATATATTCGTTTTTAACTTTAGTACCAATACAAAGATCTTTCTGAAAGCACTTTCTGCGCTACAAGGTCATTTTCTGTAAGGCCTTCTTAAAACATGTCGATCTATCTTATGATCATTGGGTTTATCTAAAGAATCTGACACATTTAAACTGACATGTTGCTTTGTAATGTCACTTCCTACCGGAAGCAAAATTCCCGATCATTGGCAGCATAAATTACCTTTTTTTTTTTTTTTTGAGAATAGGTAATAGCACATCAACGTTAGATTGTATCCAAAATTGTTTGCAGAAATTTTATCTGATTCATTTATTCTTTCATATTACTTATTTGTACCCATAAAGTATTGTTATCATTTTACGAAAAAATGCAAGTGCATTCTAAACCGTGGACATGTGTTTAAAAATAAAAATTAAACTTGTCAGTAAAAAAAAAAAAAAAAAACTGATATCATTTGTACAACTTTATCTTCTTTATATAATTCTAATGCAATATTTTCCCACCTCTTATTAATCTTTTTTTTCAAAATACACTAGAGAAGAGTGGATTCAGATAAAATACAGCAATTATGCTTAGTTTTTATAGCCCCTAACATATAAGGTGGATTCCTTTGTGAGTTAAAGCTAATTAGAGTTTATTCATCATTAGATAATTATATGTCCTCCCTTTTTAATTGCATCATAAATGATCTTTCAACGTTTCGATCGATCATAAAGCTTCAAGTTGTTATCCACAAATGAGAAATTCATAGGCTCAAGCGAACATCAACTATTTAATAGATGTATTTCACTTAAATAATTCTTATTCCAGCATTATACGTTTAAAAGCAAAGGGTGAAAAAGAATGCACTGATGGTCTAAGGGTAAATAACTTATAAATAAGTATAACATTAGCTTTAAAGTATCCATGATTATGGCATTCTCCCCTCCTAAAAGACTTGGAGTTAACGATGATGCGGCTTGCAATGTCTCCATGCAATCCGTTTCTGGGCCTCCACGGACCGAAGTAGAGGGCAATGTCCCTGGGTCAATAGGCACTGAAGTAAATAGTTCAAGTTCATGTTCAGCCAATGGCTGGATATTGTCATGGCTTCCAGATACATCTTTTCCACGATGCTGTTTTCTTCCGTCACATTTTGTTCTCAGCAGTTCTCTAAATCATTTCCAGTGTAAGAGTTAGCTGTCTTCTCACTTAGAGACATGTTCCTAACCAGAGTCACACACAGAAACTGTTGACTCCTGTCCATTGGTAAACCGCACATTAGCATATTGAGAGGCTCGCCTTCAACGACTGCACCTCCTCGACTAGCAGTCTATATTTACTGCCACAAACACGACGGTGCTGCAGAACAGGACTTAAAACAGCCAGCCAGGAGGGCAAAGAGTGACCACTGTGTGACCGACATTGATATGTAAAAAGGTCTTCGAATGGAATATATGGTTCACGGCTTGTTGATCAGCGACTATTGAAAATTGTCGTACGGATAAGTAGTGCAGCCACTTTTTGACGGTCCCTATAATAACGCGTGCTTCTATTTCAACCGAAGCGTGCTCTCGTCCAGTGGGAGTTGGTGTGCGTGAAAAGAAGGCAACTGGACGATCTGCTTGGTTCAGTGTTGCAGCAATAGCCAGGGGTATCAGCTTCAACTATCAGCTAAATGTTTTCCTCAGTCGAGGGTAGCACTTCCGATTTCCCCCTTGAGGTTCTTGAATGCTTTCACTGATTCTGGATTGTGGGGAAACGAAGCAGCAACAACCAAAAGTCTGATTTTATCATAAAATCCGGGGACCCATTGAGAGTAACGAGGAAATAACCCAATGACACGGCATAAGAAAACCTTGTCTTCGGGAATCAGTAGTTCTTTGTTTGGTCACAGTCATTCTACTTCAGATCTGAGTGCCCGTTTGTGACCCTGAATGGAACTCTGCAAAACTGATACAGATGACCGTTAGCTTCAAACGCAACATGGTTTACCTTCATCTCGAATGGATATCTGGTGACATGCACTCGTCAAATCCAACGAACTGTTAATTTTGTATCTGGAAATATCAGAAACCAGATCATCAATTCTTGGTAAAGGGTAGCCATCTTATCTGGTGAATCTATTGATGGTCTGACTGTAGTTGACAACCAATCTCCACAATGCTCATAAGCAACGATCGAAACCTGAACTCTCAAAGGGAACGTACTCTCTTTGATCACTCCTTCTTGGAGCATTTTATCAAATTCTGACTCTATGAAGTTTTTATCGCCATTTCCAAATATTCTAGATTTACCAGTGATTGGTTTGCAGTTTGGAGCAAGATTGGATATGATAAAAGGTTGACCTCTTCCTCTGCTATTGAAACACGTATTCGAAAAAGATTGAGATTTTTTTTTTAAATTCTCATCTATTTGGGGGCACAAGGCACTGATATGGTCCTTAGAATTACAAAATTTACATTCATCAAATTGATTTTCATCTTTACCATGACACCTATTAGCTGCATGTTTTGCAGCGGAACAAAGTAAATATATTTCAAGTTCCTCACATCTTTTATTGTAGATACTTAGGAAACATATTTAACACAATACAGATTCATGTGCCAATCTGTATTGCATAAATTGCAATGTCAACTTTTAAAACTTTTCCTGCATATATTACAAGATGTTCCAATGCAGAATGATTCCTCATGTCATCGTTCGGAATCGACTTTTTCGGTTTACAAATAACCGACCATGTTGTCGCGTGTTTCTTCAAACTAAATTCATCTTTCTCACAATTTTCCCACTAAAGGCAAGGCTTCTCGATTTTGGTTTCAAATGATTTGAATATATATCATTAATGATTGTAGCGAATTTATCTTCTTTCAGGGAAGCTATCGACCGGGAAGTAGGAAATTCGTCTACTCTTAGGTCGACGACATCTCAGTAGGATCCTTGGATATATCAGAACCAAATCTATATTCTCTAACTGAATTATTCAGACGATTTCTGTTGTTCTCATCAATATTATTATCAATGCAAATTACACCTATTTTTGTATTCAACTCCTTTATTTTGTCCAACCGCTTTTCGGTCGTTTCTTCTTGTTTGAGAAATGAATCACGGGTCAAAATTTGTTCAGTTTTTACCCCTTTAACTTTTGGGTGTGATTTTCAGTTTATATGCAGACGACTGTTTTACTAATCTGCTTGTGGCTTCATCAAAATCTGTCACTCTGAGTTTAGCTGCTTTATTTTTAGTTCAAATTAATTACTGAAATAAGCAAGCATTGGCATCAGCAACAGAACCCTAAATCTAGCCCCCATATAGAAACCATCACCTCCTCCATCTACTACGCTCATCTTCACGCGCTCATTCGCCCCTGCTGGTTTAGCCGATTACTCTTTTTCCTCTCTTTCGCTCTATGATCGGTATCATTTCGCCTGTCTCTCAGCCGATCCGAACTTCACCGTTTTTTTCCACCGTAACCAACCAAGGTTCTAAACATTGCCAATGTCATTTCACGGATGTCAAGGTATCTCTCATACACTCAGCTACTCAATAGTGTCCTCTTCTATTGCTCAAAGTGGTTATTCACCTGCATTTCTCGTGAATGAAATGGCAATATCTTCACTAGACAACAGTCACGATTATCTGTCTTCTAATTCTCCTTATCACGAGTTTTCTGTGACTTATATAGTCAGTCTGTCGTCTGGGAATGGTCCCCAAGTCGCTCAAATGCGATCGCAAATAAATCGTCCACAACTTGACCTTTAGGCATACCATTGCTACCAAGTCTCCATAATCATTCCTTCAATCCTTATGGATTCAAAACATTTCAGTCACCTCCGCTCCATTAACGCACTACTACTACTTGGCCTAGAGCGCCCACCTTTCGCTTAGAAGCTATCTTCTATTTGTATCACGGATCCAATCTCCTAAACTGAACAGCCCCCTTTCTCCAGGATCGATCGTTTCAATGTTTCCTCACATGTATTTTATTTCAGTCTTATTATAAATATCTTTTCATCAAATGTACCTCCTATTTGTTCGTCTAATATTCGTATATGTCTTCATTACAATTATTCGTAATATTCAATCTCTGCATCAACTCTCATTCTTGGCGCGAATATTCTCCATTCTGTCATGGCGACTATCGTCTTCCTTCCTCCTCCAACATTTCCAGTGACGTCGGTGTGTGGCGGGAAGAATCAAACAGGTGAAGACAAAATCCCACGTCATCTGCAACTACACATTCTCGTCGCTACACCGAACACCAACTATATCACTATTCTCCCTCATTCAATGTAGGAACAATAGAACTTATTCCAGGGAAGTCAACTGTACAAAATTGGCAGTAAAATACAAAATAAACCTGCAGATTAGATTAGGACGTGTCGTCTATTTGACAGTGCTATTATATTTACGAATAATGGCTACGGCTCCAGACAAAATAACCCTATTCTTGAAAAATTGTATTTACGAATATTTTACAAATTCAGAAGGCCATAGCTTTTTTGACAAATTTGGCTTTCAAATTTTTGAAAAATAGATTCACGAATACAGAAGTTCAAAATGACGACAGGTTTTGATAAATTCACCCAGAATAAAGTTTTTTAAACATTGTACAAGAATTTCCGAGAGATATTTATGTAAAAAAAATAATTTTGCATGTGTAGTCGTTCAAAAATTTACAAACAAGCGACTTATTTCAAACAGAAAACTAAAGCAATTAAAAAAAATGTTACATATATATTCCATATGGCTATTCTGAGTTCAAAAAAACTATTCTTTGAACAAAACAAAATGGCGCTGAATTTCGAACCTAAAATTTGCACGTAAAATTTAGTTCATGCTAATTACAAATTTTGGTAACTAAATTCTCATGAGAAATATACAGATCCTGCGAACAAAAATCTTTCTAGCGCAGGTTTTCAATAATAGTTATTTCTAACACAAAATAAAGGTATGTGAAATTGAAAATAGTTGAGCATATATCATCATCATCTTACAAATCTTTTTGCTGGAAATCTCACGAAGCAGAACAACAATCACATCAAATCTTGCTACAAGAAGTCTTATGAGCGCAGAAAAAATATCATCATCATCATTATTATTCACATCAAGTTATTCTACAAGTTTGATAACTTTACTAGCTGGGCCCGTGGAAATTACTCGAGTGTGGCATTTACGGAATACTTTATTTATTCAATAATTTTCAAGCTCGGGTCCAAATTGAGCAGCTTCACTTCCAAAATAATCAAGTAACTTGAAATCCATCATTACACCTGCAGGAAAAATAGATTGGCATACATATTTTTCATTTATTGATGTATCTTATTAGATGAAGTCTTATCAATCATTTTTTTTGCAACTATTTACCTCCATCTCGATTTTTGTTGCTTTTTATTGCAATTAAATCCAGGCCGCCCCCTTTGACAGAGTGTGAATGAATTATCATCGCCAATCGCAATAAAGATATATTGAAGAGCATCTTGACAACAAATAAGATTCGTGAAAACTTTTGTTGTAAATTGAAAGAAAATTTTGAATCGGATCACAATTCATGAAAGAAGATGCAATCATGATGACGTTTAAAATTACTAACAGAAAGTTAATACTAGGTTTCGTTTAAGCGAGAAGAACAGATACTACGTTTTGATATTGAAAAAAAAGTTGCAAAAGGTATACGACGATCCGGACCCCATTGTTCTGATAGTGCCATCATAAATCAAAACTGGACAAATAAATTGCATGAAGGCGTCAGGATTTTATTATTATTTTTTTCCGTTCAACTAGAAACATCAAAAAATTATACCCATCAGAGGGGAAAAAAACTTGACTTTGCTCTCCCTAATGAAAAGTGTCTTTCATCTTTGATTCTGTATATATCCCCTCCCCCGAATCTGGTCGAATTTTAATTCGAAGTTACGAAATCAAATCTGCAAATAAACTTTTAAAATTACATTAACATAATAATCAAAGATCTACTGAAAATATCTCAGTGAATTTTTACAATTATTTAATTATTTGTAAAGTAAAACAGATTAGGCGTGTCATTTCTTCTCGCACAGAGGATAAAAATAATGGAAGCGTAAAAATCAAATGAGCTACGATTTCTGGCGATTATTTTCACTTCCTTTCTTTTTACTTCCCCCCTCTCTCGTTTGTTTCCCTTCTATATTCACTCCCTTCTTTCTTTAGTTTTTTCTTTCTATGGCCGGTAACACCTGACGTATCTCTCTCTATCTTTACTCCGATTCTTCCCATCTTCTTTCTCTTTGTCTATCTTCTTTCCTCCTCTCCAATCTATCTTCACTTTGCTTCTCTCTTTATCCCTCCCTTTCTTTCGCTCTTTTCCCCCCAAATTTCTTAAAAGCAAACGACAGCGCTTATGACGTACATTGTTGCCTCGCTCCGTCCAGCATTCCTGATGTAAGATTTCCTTCTCCCCACTTTCTGTTTTCCTCGGTTTCTTTTATATTAATACATATATCCCATCTTTTTCTATCTCTTTTTGTCTATTGTGACACCGATGGATTAAGACTTGAGAAGTGGTAGTAATTTCATGCATCAATATTCAGATCATCAATCACTAAGTTTATGAAATCTAGAATCAATTCATCCCATGTTTGATGTCTATTCACAATCAAATGTTGTTGGCAAATATGAGGATTTTGCAAATATCTCTAAACAATGATGATGAAATCTTTATATCAATAAATTATTTAAAGAATATAATAATTTTGCGAATATTTTTTCAACAATGCTGATGTAAAAAAGGTTTCAATTGATGGCATTTTTTGCAAATTTTAAGAATTTTGCAAATACCTTTCAGACCATGATGATTAAATATTACTTTGTTTATTACAAGGTATTAGGATTTTGCAAATACCTTCAAAGTGATGATTACTTTTATTGAAAAATATGAGATTTTTTCATGAATAAAACTCTCATACCGACAAAAGAGACTAGCTTGTATTGAAACTAATCTGGACAACTTAAACATGTACGCTAATGGTTACAGGGGTCACAAAAAAGACCATTAAAGTAAATCGCTCTAACATAGAGATATAAACTAAGCTCCAACAATTCCATCAACTGACCTCCGAAAGATTGAAAACAATGGCAACTTACCTGATTCAGGTTACTTGTTCATGGATCTAGAATTTAAACACCAATTGCAATGAAAGTTTTCATCATTGCAGCTATTAGCCCATTAATCAAAAGAGCTCAGTATCTGCTCACACACACAAGCGGTAAAAGGACATCGCTCTGGTAACAGGTAGCATTCCACTTTTTGCTCAGTGTAGCACCAACTGTGTACATCTATCAAATAAGATGGAGTCTTTCTCAAAATGAGTTTAGAAGTGGGCCAGACAACTTTCATCCTTTTTGTTTAATTTTCCTTTACAATGATAGAGAAACTTCCTCTTCTATTCTGATTACATAACTTCTTGGGACAGAAGGTTCCTTTTTTACATTCTTTTTACTTAACATAACAGGGATGAAATCTCTATACATCTTATTGTGAGCATATATCTGCAACTCAGAGAAAAATTTTTTATGTCTTCTCACCAAATCGTTCCTTCATTAAGAGGGACTTTATACGTCTAATCCTAGGCTCATTTTTGCTGCAAATGAAAATATTCACCCAGTAAGATGAAAAATTGACCAGTATTAGTCTTTCATTAATTACATTAAAAAAAAAACCAGTTTTCCATTGGCTTACACCATTAATTATTGGAGTCAAGTGATTCAAGACTCCAAACAAGAAGAAACCAATATGGCATCATTTATCATAGATACTAAACTTTTTCAAACAACCAAAAAGCAAATGATTGCAATTTTAATCAATATGTATGAGGCCAATAAATCTTTGAAGCTAAAGTATGTATTTAATTGTAAGTATATCAAATAATTTATATAGATATTCCTTAATCACATATATTCAGAATGTTCACAACATTGATATTAATAGGTTTTTTTAATTTGAAGTCACATTTTATTGGTTTGAATTCAAATAAGGCAATATATATATATATGTATATGCATGTAGGTCATTAATTCAGACATGGAAGAAAAATAACCATTAAAATTACCATATTTAATGCCATATAAGACATACTTTTGAAAAAATGGTTTGAAATTATGACCCAAGCCTTATATATGAAATTGAGACATTTGGTAGGCTACTGTTTACCCAAACCATAGACTAACAGTATTTTTACAAAAACCTAACTCAACAATGATAATAATCATATCATTATCATCATTATTATTAGTATTATCATCACAGGTTATCACGGCTTTAATGCACGGTTGTCTTGTCTTTCATCCTTTGAGATCAACTAGATCCTTGGAGTTCAAGTTATCTCCTGATTATATTTGGTATCCTTGAAGTAGTGTCTATTGCATTCACCTGATACTGATGTCCTTAGAGTTCAGTTTCAGGAGAGCTTTTTTTTACAAGTAATTACTACTCAATGTTCCAATAATGAAATGATGATTGGTATGATCTTGATTGATTTTTCCATTATTTCTGCAGTTCTATCTTAAAATCTTGGTCCTTTTCTTTCAATTCAATATTACTGTCTGTTAAGTATGAGATATTGATCGATATAGCCTGATTGTCTTCTTTATTAATAATGAAAATATCTGGCCTTCTAGCAGTAATTAATTGGTCGGTGATAGTATTAAATTCATAAAGTTATTTTAATTTTTCATTGTCTAATTTCAGGTTTATGCACCCATCAATTTTCTGTTTTTTCAAAACATGATACTTTGCATAAACTCCAATGAACTCTGGCTGTTACTGAGTTATATCTCTCAATGTACATAAGCCAGATACTATACAAAACAACACAATTCTTAAACAAGCTGTGGAATGATCCTAAACAACATAATGCAAATGCAAATTGGATATGTAAGGTTTAAAAAGAACTAAAAATAATAATGGTCACTAAAATCTCATCATAACACCAAATGCAGTTAAAAAAGCAACAAAAGCTATGATAAATTGGAAATCACCAAGTAAAGACATGATTCAGGGATACTGGTTAATTATAGAGTGTCTTATATACCATCAAATATGGTAGTTTCATGGCTAACAGTATACAAGCAACTTTATATAGAGAGAAGAAAACAGGAAAGATGACAAGTTTCATAATACCCAACACACATTCAGAAATTAAGCATTTGTTCAAAATGTGATGATTAACATGTTTATCATACAAGATAATCATTTTAAAATCAATCCTTTTTGGTTACACCAAAGTTGTTGCCTTTAGATTAAAAAAAAAACGATTTGCGGACAGACATGAGCATGTGTGCTGGACATATAGCAGATAGACAAAATGGAATGTTTCTGACAAAAAGAGGCTGGATAAAAATGATTGGGGAGAATGAGATTGAAAACTACAATTTGTACATAAGAAACATGGCAGACTTTATAAGTCTATAAGAATGAAGCTATAACACTAAATGTAGTTATATATGATATTAAACAAAAGGCTTCATCTGTTCTATATCAAACCAATACCAGTTTTGCTCCTCCAGTCCCAATGAAAAGATTGGAAACATCTTGCAAAGAGATTTCTGTCCAATTATATGACTATCTGTTATTCCTGTGCAGTGACATTTGCAAATTGCAAACAGATATTGCAAATATGATGAAACACTTGAATGGTGCAGGCATTTCCAAGTGTGTTTTCAATGAAGGGTTTTTTCTTGTGTTGTTTTCTGGAAAAAGACTGACTAGATGACACCCACACACAATATATGTATATATTTAAACAGACAGAATAATTACAAATGCGCTATTTTATTTGAAACTCTGTTTTGAAAATGCAAAATTGACCTGACATTGAATCAGTACCAGTGTCACCAATCTTATATTCAACCAGGGGTCAAGTTAAGTATGCACACAATTTTGTATGATGCAGTTGTCCCCATTAGATTTTAGAATGCCAAAATTGACCCTTAGAGGTTGATGGAGGTCAGTGCCATCTATACTATGTTCATACTTGGGTTGTTACCCTTATATGCAAATTTGGAGCATTTAGGGTGCAGCAGTCTTCTTTAGATCTAAAAATACCAAAATTGACATGACCTCAAATTGTCCTTTGGAGGTCACCAGAGATCAGCACCACCTAACCTATATTCATCCTGGGATCAAGTTACCCTTATTGATAGATTTGTAACCTATTGAGTGCAGCCGTGTCCATTAGATTTGAAAATGCCAAAATAGACCTGACTCAAAATTCAACTTTATAAGTCACCAGAAGTCATCATCACCTACCCTATTTTCATCCTTAGGTCAAGTTACACAAATTCACAGACCACGGGGTATTGAAAATTTTATGTAGTGCAATGTCACTGTCTTTCCATGCATTTACATATCAATCTTAAAAATACAGATATGAATACATTCAGCTCTTACACAAGAATAAGCTAACCCTAGTTAGTAATAAAATAATCATAACTTGTATCAAGTTTAACATTTTAAAAACAAACTGACATTGTGTTTTTTGAGAGAACTGATAAGATTCTTAGTTTATATATTAGATAAAAAACATTTGTTCAATCTATTTAGTAAAAATAAAAGACAAAACTGTTTCATTTTGTACAATATCTTTACTAAACAACACATTTACAGTTTTGTTTCTATATCTTCTGCTATTTTTCAGCCAAGTTCATAATTCCATCCCAACAAAAACTTTTAACTTTCCCAACAAAGAATTACTCAAGCTGTCTTTCGCAGTCTTCTAAGAGATTCAATCTTTTTCCACTAAAGTTTCTGTAAAGACTGGAATAAATGGTAATTTGAATACGTAATATCTGATGAATAAGGTAGTTGAGTGAAAACACCTCAGCCAAGTTATAACAATTTTTTGCTCTGTCACCAAAGAAACATGCAGTCTAGCATTATCCTGATGGAATATAACATCCCTTTCTTTCAAGTAATTCTAGACTCTCCTCATCCAATGCTGTCTTTACTAAGTCTAGTTGTGTGCTGTAATAGTTTAAATCAATTGTTAGCCTTTCAAGAGGGAGTTTATTGTAGAAGTCGCCCTTCCAATCCCATCATATAGATGGCATCATCTTGTTTGGATGAAGACTTAAGTGGTGGTTTATTTTGCTTGCCCAACAATCTCTTGCATTCCATGTTGTTGTGAGTGTCCACTGCCCAACACCTGTCACAATTTGTTTTTTTTAAAAAAAGCCATGTTCATGTGGTGAATAGCACACAGGAATACAATCCAGTTTGTTTTTTTGCTCAACTTATCTCTCATGTCTTATAATGTTGAATATTTTTAAGTAATGTCTTGATTTGGTCACAATCAACCTCAGCTGGTCTACCTGACTGTGGAGCATAGTTTATTGAGAAATCTCAGGCACAAACTTTGCAAAGCATTTTTGACATGTTTGATCATTCACAGTACTCTATAAACTGCACAATTCTTTTTCTCTGTTTGATTCAAATCATTACCTTTATCAGAATAAAAAAAACATGATATGCCAAGAATGTTGTTCATTTTCTTTCATATTCAATGCGAGCATCAATGAACGAAAGTATATAAATTTTAACAAATAAAAAAAACTACACGCTATCATCATACAATCAAAAGTGATCTTTTTGGATGAAATTAGTTGAAATCAAATGCTTCTAATGCTATCAAATGACAAGCCTAGAATGATCTTTTTAGCCAACTGATTTGATTCATCTGCCTTTTCATGGTATAT
This sequence comes from Thysanoteuthis rhombus, assembly GCA_963457665.1. Taxonomy (NCBI): domain Eukaryota; kingdom Metazoa; phylum Mollusca; class Cephalopoda; order Oegopsida; family Thysanoteuthidae; genus Thysanoteuthis; species Thysanoteuthis major. The sequence goes on along the minus strand of OY735207.1, from coordinate 28,373,416 downwards.
TGGTAATTTTTGGCATAGTTTTCAGAAGTTATCTTTTGAATATGGAAGCTTCACATTAGAAGAGACACAAGGTTTTATTGCATTCAGTGAATGTTGATTTAATCTTTAAACTTCCATTCATTCTCTTTTCTCACTTCATAAAAATTAGTACTTCAATGACCACCTCTCAGTATTATGACATAGAGAACTAATGTCAACTTATTTTGGGCACAACAAAGCTACTTATCCTACCAATGTATCTGGTGCTATTCAAAGTCCAAAATTTAAGTACACATATTATGTCCACTGGGAGCAACTCCTTAGAATATCAAAAATGTATTACATTCAAGATTCACTACCATTAAGTGTATGAGTCATTGAAGTGTTTGATAAGAAGGAATATTCTCCATTGCCTCACTATTTGTGTTTTTCTAGGAAATTGCTCATTTGTGAAAGCATTTTATTTGAGATTATGCAAAAGTTATTCACAAATGTTTTTAGTGTAAAGTGGAGCAATCAAAATAATTTTAGATAATCAAGAATAACCTGAAATATTTAGAAACCAATCTATTAGTCTCTAGTCAAATGCCATACAAAATCATTCATCAGAGTAGGAATTTGTCACTTCTAAATGATCAAATTTTTCTCACTCTACCCTACACACAGTGGAATATTTGACATTTTAGATAAATACATCTTTTGCAATGCCTTGGAATCCTTCAAATGAAATACTCAAGTACATCAATGAATCTATTGCTTAATGATGCAAAAAGCATTTATTTTACGAAACATGTTAGTTTTACAAAACATGTTAGTTATTCAACACAGTATCTGTCAATGCACTTAATTCCATGGTAAACATTAATCATATAGATCAAATATTATGTAGTGGAAATTTCAGATAAAAATTCAGCTAATAACTATGTGTCAGGCTGCAGACTTATTGATCCAATCTCATGTATAATCACACAGATTTCTAATTCATTAGCTTCCTACTGACAATAACCTCACATCCACATCATTTCTTACTCACAAAGCAAAGCTCCTGATGATGGACTCTGCTTCCACATCAAACCATTAACCCCTAAAAGCACACACACACACACAGCACACACTACCGAAGATGGGAATACCTCCTGAAACATGTATGGACCATTAGTATAAACATTTACAAATAAATAAACCTAACATCCGTATAGTTTACTCATATTATTAGATATATTCATATATATATATATATAAAAGAACAAAATGATTCTTAAGAAGAAAAAAATGGAGATAAAGAACATTAGCAGTTTTTGAGTGGCGATACAGAAAGGATTTCAGGGCTTGCGGAATAGCGACAATAATAGAGAGGAAAAGAGAAATAGCCTGACAAATATAATCAAGGAAGTAGCAGAGATTGGAGGTGATACAAACATAAACAATAATTCGGGGAAATACTCAAATACTCTAAAGCGGCATTAAAACTAATCAAAAGAGGAAAAATATGGAGATAAAAACTAAGGAGGAAGTAAACAAAAAAGCAGACTTGAACTAATGTATGAAAAAGGCTATCAGAAAAGGAAAGAGTTTCAAAAGCTGCAGATCATACTGGCAAGCAACGAATACTTGCACAAAAGAATAGAAATGGCAAAATCATCAAATGTACGGACAAGCTGTCAAGAATAACTGAATACAATGGAAAATTGTAAGCTTCAAAAATAGAAGTACCTGATATGCCAATAGATACTAGTGATATCCCAGACATAACAGAATACAAAGTAGTGTTTGCATTATGAACTATGAAACAGGGATAAGCTCCAGGCAAGGAGGGCATTATGACAAACCTCCTAGAAGATGCAGGAGAGATATTTTTAAAAGGACGGCTATTCACACAGTGCATTCAAGAAAAGTACCTCAGAATTTCTACCCAGGAATAGTGATCCTATTCCACAAGAAAGGAGATAACCACAACAATTATGTTAATAAGAAATTGATATATGATCTGATAGAATGATCATAAATTGTGTTATATTATATAGAAACTCTCATTTGAAATGGACACCTGTTACTACTCAGTGAAAGTAAATACCCACAAAAAAAAAGTTCATCTTATTCTATATAGTAAGTATATTTTAAAACCAGTATTGATTATTTTTGCTCAAAGGGGATTTAAATGAATTCAAATATAAAGTACACAGTAGCAGATGCAGGATTTTAAGCAGATGTGTGGGGGAGAGGGGCCGTTAAGATATTGTTCCTCTTCCAATCATCTAATTAAGGCAATGAATATAATAATTTTTGTTTTAAAGATTAATTCATGCTTAATTAAGATAATTTGCTTTTTTTCAAGTAAAAGATATTTTTAAAAATCTTAATTGCACTCTGCCCGAGTGTGTCCGAGAACCGTGAATCATGAATGCTGAAGGTTACATCAATATATTGAAAGAAAAAAATGTTGCCTTCACCCAAACGCTTGGGAAGAAGCTATGTTTCAGCATGACAATGATCCAAAACACTTTACAAAAAATGACAGAGCTTCTGGAGAAACAAAATGTAAAATTGCTTAATGAAATGACCGGTAGGATGATGACTATCCAACAAGTCAAAATTGAAAGAATGTGTACTGTTGGAGTGGAAAAACATTTCCGGTGAATGTTTATGCAAATCTGATGAAATCAAGGTTGTCAAGATTGCAAGCAGTAATAGGGAATAAAGGTGGTCACACCAAATATCTATTCTAAATAAACTTTTTTGTACTCATTTTCGGATGGCAGCATATTCATATTTCTGGCAACAGTTTCAATGCGGTAGAGTTTAGTCATCAATAATATCTGATAATATCCATTTTGATTGTTCAATATTTCACTGGAAATGGTGAAATCTTGTTACAGAATAGAAGAAAATTTACTTTCTTGTCAGGGAAAGTAATTGAGCATAGATCTGCCTGAAAACTCAATCATATCTTCTGTAGCGTACCCTTCCACAAAATGCCATTGAAACTCGTAGAGATATTGAATAGACAAACATGAAATTTTGGACGTATAACTTCGAGATAGGGGAGGTAATTGTCCTTGAATCCACTCCTGAATTTAATTACTTCTTCTTTAGCCTAATGTCTACCCTTCCATATTTTCCAATTTCATCGAAATTGGGTTTTGTATTATCAAATGTGCTTGTTAACATATCGAGTCCATCACAGTCTGACAACTCGAAAGGTATAAATCTCAAGATGGTAGCCAAGCTGACTAATCAATCAGTTAACAGTATTCATGAAAAAAGCCACCCTACCCCTCAAAAAATCACTGCAAAAAGTTTCTCAACATTTTTTTGTAATATCTGGTATACTCAATGGCATGATAAAAGTCTATCACAGTCTGACCACTGGAATGGTATAATTTTCAAGATGGTATGCATTTTCCCTTATCATCACAGAACAAACATTTACCCCACACTGTTTTCCTATTATCCCTTTAGGTATTGATTTCTAAGTGGTATAGAATCTGTATTTGTGTAAAATTCCTCCATGTTATCTCGTAAATGTGAAATTGTCAACTGTTTTATAATTATAATCAAAACTTCACTATAGATAAAATATGCTTATTGGATTCCTTCATCCACAAAACATATGTTTGGACACTTTTGCCATGCAGCCTATTCTAAGCTTTCTGACAAATTGATGTTTTGCTGAATTGCTTTTCACTGTCTGCTACTCTTCCAAATACTTTTTTTGCACTTTTGGTTGAAAAACCTAAACGAAGATAAAAACTGAATTTTCTTGAAAATAATTTTATTTTACATCTAATCAAAATCAGAAGAACACTAACAGATTGATTAAACACATATGATATAAAATGAATTATTGTGAATGATCAGATAAATAATCTAGCAGACATCTACACCCTAAAGTATTTAAAAAATAAAGTTGGTCCCTGAAAATTGATTCAAAGAAAATTAGTTAATTTAATGTATAATTGACTATTGATATATTTCAAGTTTTTTTCTGAATCCACTCAATTGATTATTAAATTAACTAATTTTCTTAGAATCATTAAATTAACTTATATTCTTCGAATCATTCGATTGAATAATTTTCTTTGAATCAATTTTTATTTGCCAACTTCTCAAATAACTAACTAATGTGTATGTATGCTGCCAATAACAAAAGTAAACAAAAAAAAATCACTTCTTCAAAACATTGCAATATTCTACTGGATAATTAATGAAAATTTGTTTTCTGTTTTTTTAGATTGAAATTTGGGCCTTTTTATTTCTAGCAAAGCCAAGAAAAAACTCTAGAACAATTTTTTAAAATTCTAATTACTCAAGATTATCAATGTTTGCTGGATTCCGTACCTTTTATTCACCTTGAAATATATCTCATGTGTTTATTATCCTATTCATCCAATGTTGTTAACACTTTGCCAAAAAGATTGCCTACAAAATGGGCTGCACAGGAAAAGTGCTGTTGACTGATTGTGTGTTGGCAAAACAGTGTTTGCCGAAACGATTGGACACGATGAATAATGAATAAGTAATGGGTATTTAATGACTTAGCAGCCATCTTGGATGCAATCATGAAAATCATATCATCCCGGTGGTCAGACTGTGGTAGATTTTTGATATGTTATCAAGCACTCTTGATACTACAAAAACCATTGGTAAATCTTGTCTAGGATGAATTATGAATGAGTAATGGGCATTTGATAGATTTGGCGGCTATTTTGTGTGTCATTTTGAAAATCATATCTTTCCAGTGGTCAGATTTTGGTAGACTTTTGATATGTTATTGAGCAAACTTGATACTACAAAAAAAATGAAAAAAGATAAAAATGAATAGATAAATAATGAATAAGTAATGGGAATCTTGAGAATTTGGCAGTTATCCTAGACACCATCTTGAAAATTACACCTTTCCTGTGATTAGAATGAAATAAACTTTTGATATATAATAGAGTGCACTTGATACTACAAAAAATTGTTGGTAAACTTGTCTAAGATAAATAATGAATGAGTAATGGGCATCTGAAGGATTTGGCGGCCATCTTAAGTATTACGATTTTCCTGTGGTGAGACTTTGATAGACTCTTGAGCACTTTTGAAACAACAAAAAACTATTGGAAAAACTTTTGAATGATGAAAGAGTAATTGGAATTCTAAAAAATTGGTGACCATCTTGGAAATTATATTTTTCCATTAGTCAGACTAATATATTTTAGATCTGCTATTGAGCACACTTGATGGGACTTAACATAGCATGCTTGCCCAAAGACATTAGTCTCGTGACTATTTCTCTTGAGTGACTAACCAGACCCATTTGTATATTTTTGGAAGTGATATTTGTTTGCTTGGTATTAAAAACAGTGTACAAATTTATCAATCCCCACTTCCAAGAATTTTCAAAATCTAGTTTATCTAAATAGACCTATTCAATTCTTTAAAGATCTCAGGAAAATATCACTCCAGAAAATAAATAAACAAGTCTAGTTAGCTACCCAAGAGAAACCATTATATGACTGACGTCTTCTGGCAAGCCTGCTGTGTTGGGCATGATCAATTAATTCATTGGAAAAATAGGGGTGATCAATGAATAAGTTACTTCTGTCATTCTTTGTTGGGCAGTGATAACTAAACAGTTTGAACTCCCAAAAAACAAGCATGAATGCTGCTGGACAGAAACTAATGGAACAGTTTACCATAAACTCACATTGCAAATTCTCCCCCACACATGTTGAAATCTATCTAGGGTGGAAAGATTTGAAAAATGAAAAAAGTTCTCTAGATATAATCAGTTGTTATTGTTCATATTTTAAGCCCTCTAGCTCCATTGGTGCAGCCTTTATGTGTCATACACGCATTCATAGCCAGCCACACCCACCTTAAAAATTGAAGTAATCCTTGATGGCAGTTTTGGTTGACAGTCCTAATTAAAAGGAAAAAAATTACTAGTAAAAAATTAGTGATTGATAAGGTTTCATTTAATAAAAATCAGGATCAGCAGAAACCGTCATGTGACCAATGTCTTTTATCAGTATGCTGTATTGGGGGTGATCAATTAGAAAGTTGGAAAAAAAAGGACTAAATGGGTTACTTCACTCGCATTTTGTTGGGCAGTGATTACTAAAAAAATCAGAATTAAAAAAAGCATGAGTTCTACCGGGAAATGAACTAAGGGATCAGTTTAGCATAAATTTATAATGTAAATTGACCCCCCAACCTATTAGGGGGAGATTTTGAAAAAAGCAAGATTTTTCTAGATGTGATATTTTGAAAAAGTTTGAAATTTCTACCCTCTAGCTTGATTGGTGTAGCATGTATGCCCCCCCCCCAGCTACACCAGCTTAAAAACTGAAGAAACCTTATGTTGGCAGTTTTGGTTGACAGTTTCCATAAAGCTGACACAAAATTGTAAATCAATTTATTAAGAATTTGGTGCATCCCAAAAAATATAGTTTGGGGTGATTTTTTAAACCAACTAGCTAAAAACCTGCTTCAGGATTCCAGTAATGCACACAAAACAATTGTTTTTTTTATCGTGTGTTTTTATTTTTAAGGTTGACAGATGGACATTTGGTGAATGGTTAAATAATCGATACTTGATTTTAATGTTGCAATCATCTCTGTTCCCTCTGTGCATTCATAGTCAATTTTGACAATGGTTGAAATTTATATGCTTACAAAACAAAATAATGCCTTTTATTAGTGAATGGTATTTATTCATATTGAAGTTATAAGACAATAATTTTGGTGAGTGTTTTCTGTTAGTTTTTTTTTTGGTGGGAATAACATTTAGATAGGGGGATAAAACCAAAAATCATATTAAAAAAATTGCGTCCCCCTGTCTGAATCATTTCTTCTTGTTATTTTTCAAAGCAAATTCTATTTAGCTAATGATAGTCAAACTAAACGGGAATCTGTCAGTTTTCTAAACTTCAAAAATTAGTTTTGTAGTGAAGATAAGAACAAACCGTTCAAGTTTTAGTTTTAAACAAATAAAAAGTTTTGCTATGATCAAGTCATTTGCTAGCTCATAGAATCCTTGTTAAAGTCTGAAGCCAACAGCTTCAATGCAATCAATGAGCGAGTTATATCAAATGCTACATGAAGAGAGGATCAGACAAAATATTTCATAAACTGGTTGTGGGTATGCAGTTTTTCAACTGCACGTTTATTTGAATTTATGATTCTGTCTTTTCTCAAACTGAAATAATCCCATTGGATTAATTTTTTACAAGCTGTTTTTGTCCTGAAATAGAGACAAGATGTGTTTGAATCTTGACTGTATAATATTTCTGAATTACTCATAGAATTGTATGGAAAAATGTGTTCATTTGTCTCCGAATATTATTCACTTCACAAGTTATACATTTTTCAATCTTTCCCAGGTTCTGAACCAAACCAGGTATCATATATGGCTAAAAATGAAGTTGGTAATCGGCAGAATCATAAAATGAACACTTCAAGGATTAGGAAGAATGCGGTGCAAAAAAAGGTTTCTATGAAGCTACTTTTTCAACAATTGATGATATCTTAATGAAATCACTGCTGTGAAGTCTTGAAATCATGATGCTACTTATCTGTTACACAAATTAAACAGTTTATTTGAGCACAAAAACAAATCAAGAAACACTCAAAATACAGAAGAACCCATTTATTATGATCATGGATAATTTTATCAGCTGGTTATTGTTATCAAAATCAGACAGTATTAAACACTTTATCAAAAATGAATTATGAATTATATTAAAATATTTGCTTAATCATATTAATCTTTTGTAAAGGTGAAGTGCTTATGATAATGAATACAATAATGATAATGAATACAATAACATAACAAAATGAATTCATAATAGTCAATAAAAGTCATTCTGAATTTGTATCCTTTGCTTAGTGTTATCAGCCAATTATTGCTGTCTAAAAGTCCCAAAGAGATCAAAATAGGTGACTTACTTTGTACCTGTGCTATGTCTATATCTTTAAATGATTTGAATTGACACTTAAGCAGGCAAATCTGAGCTACAAAATACTCAAAATTAAGAGGCATTATATACAACTATACAAGTATGGATCGTTGCAATCTCATAATCTTTTTATTCAGTTGCGACATTTTGTACTGACAGAAGCAATATTATGGCTGTGCTTGTTAACTTTCAAAGTATTTATTTCTATGCTGTCTCAAAACTTTTTGAATTGTGTCTGATCTTTTCTGTTTTCTGATAATCCTCTAACATCCACATAATACATTCAATTAGAAAGATGTTCATCGTCTTTGGGTATAAATGTGGTTTATTTGCAATTTTCCTGACTTCCAATTTCATTTGCAGCATACCCAGAGGCTATTATGTATCACATACAGTACATATTCATTGAATCTGTTTTGTGCATTGCTTTCATCAGAATATGAATATATGAGGTCATTGTATGACAAGAACAAGGTCCATACATGTCATTTCAATATGTGTGAGTTTTAAATCATATTTTTACAATAAATTGCGTAAAAATCTGGAGTTGTGGCTTTCGTAGAAGAAATGCTACTAATTTGAATACTACTTTTGGGTAAATAATTCTGTAAGTATGAAATCATATCAAAATTAAGTAAAGATATTTAATCATATCTCATGTGGCCATTTCCTAATTCACTATAATTCAATTTTGTAAACAATTAAATGAAGATATAACCAAATTTTGACTCTGACTTGTAGGCTAGGAATGCACTGACAGTAACAAGATTGAACAGTTCAATGATATAATCACAAAAAAGTAAAACTTTTGACAGTAAATTCAATTTAAAGACTTTAAGACTCTGATATCAGATACTTTGTAATGCAAATTATTTTTGCATTAAGCAGGTTGTAAAAGGTAAGGTAAAGTATCCTGTCTCTTGGAAGACAACTCCCAATGGGAAGTGGAAGCCAGTGACAAAGTCCTGGTTTCTGTAGCATGAGTTAGCCTAATGATCTTTGCAAGTCTCAAGTCTGGTTAAAACCAGGACTTCATTCTAACAAGTTTTTTAGGATCGTACACTTGGCAGGATGCAAGTTCACCAAAGGCAACTTCCATCCTAATCAGACAGCTTAGAGTATACAGGGAAATTTGTCCTAAAGAGTTTACCACAATCTTTGTGCATGCCAAGAAACTGCATGTGAGGCAGACATGCTAATCATTACACTATCTGAAGATATATTTTAAACAGATTACTTTGCGGATATTGCAGATTTCTTTGATAATTTGTATTTATGAAATTTTCAATACCCACAAAGTACGATGAATGTGAGATGAATGTTCTTTTGCTTTTATTCTAAATCAGATTTTCATTTCTACCAAATGTATACCACATGCATTACAAACTGGTAACACGATTTCAGACCTTACAGTTTGTAGTCCTATGCAATAGTTACTAGACTATGCTTACAAAAAATAACAAGTAAAAAATAAATTGAGATCTTACTTGTTGAGAGGTTAGTTCATTATTAACCAAGGCCTGCAATGATTGAGAGACACCCACCAACTATATCACATGTTGTCTACGTGTAAGGTAAACCAATCAAGAAAAACCAGACTAGCAGACCTATAGCAGTGAGTTCAGTCTCTGGTATTACTTACAGAAGAATAATTTTTACTGTTTTTGAGGGTCTTCTGAGAGTTTTTTAATCTTTTCGTCTCTACACGTGATAACCTTCACTTTCTCTTTTGGTGGCAAAAACCCCATAAAACATCAATCTTACAAGTCTTTACAGGGGCAAATGTTTTGTAGGGAGGTAATAAAAGTTTTGTTTTTTGTTAAAAAGTATAGGCTGGTCCATTCAACTTGTCTGTCTTTTTATTGGTGGTGGAAAGGATTCTCTTCCTGTATCATTCATAATGGCCCTTTTGCCTGATTTTAGCTTTGGCAAGACCAGCTACCTCTCAGGAAAGGGAAGGTGAAGGGTCCGGTTGGAGGAAGGAACATTAGAGTAGTCCTGGATAAGTTTTAAAATTACTTTTAGTTCATTTTGCATTCAGTATATATGGAGTTGGTAACAAATCACAATCGAGAAGAACTAATTGAACTAAAGAGCAAACATCATCTTTGCAACTACAGGAAAGAGAAAGGCTTTCTCATCAATAAGGAACTCTGAGACAATGTGGTAGGCTTCAAAGCTGTCTCTGACCGTGTTGCCAGAGTTACGTACAACTCTCAAAGAGGTACAAACTTCAATGATGACTTGAACTACCTACTCCAAGATACCAGAAAATACTTCAATGTCATTATGGGAGATTTTGATCTACAGGTAGGACAAGGAAATGAATGCTGCGTTGATAAGTTCAGATATAAAGTACGTAATGAGAGAGATGAAGACCTTGTAAACTTCACAACCACAAACAGGTTCTAAATGATGAACAGCTTCTTGAAGAAGAAACCCAATAGAAAATGGACTTGGAAGAGCCCCAACCATGGAACCTAAAACGAAATAGACTACATCCTAGCGGACAAAAGCGACACTATTGAAGACATCCAGGTCCTAAAACAAATCGATAAAGAGAGCAACCAGTGGTAAGGTGTAAAATTCAACAAAGAATGCTAGAAAGGGTTCCACACCAAACTGCAATCAGTAAATGTACTACAAAAATTCACTCAATCCTTCAAACTTGAACTGAAAAATAGATATCAATTTCTTACTGAAACAGAAGAGAACAACACCAATATCAACAAATTCAGCAATAAAGTAAGTCTTCTTAATTAAAGTCAACACTATGTTTAAACCAAAAAGCACACAAACAATCAGCAAAATCCCTGATCAAACCAAGAACCTCGTGGAAAAAACAAAAAATCTCAAGTCAATGACAAAAAAAAAGAGAAAAAATTGAAACAACTGAACTAAGTAGAACTATCCAAAAGAAATAAAGAGAAGACAAAAGAAGACAGATGACAGAAATCATTGAAACACTTTTCAAAATAAGGTTGGTGCTTCAAAGCTATTAACAAAACTCTCAATATAGAATGGAAACAAATAACTGGTGTACTCAAGGAAAATGGAGACCTGACAATAGACCTGATAGTCAAGAATTCTACCAAAAATTCTCCTCCACAAAACATAGACCACAAAACAATGAACAGGATGTGCAAGACACAAACAATCAGTTTGAGGGTTTCCCTGAAGTTATGCCATAGGAGGTGAAACAAGTCATCTAAAAAAGAAAGGAAGGGAGGCCCCTGGACTATATAATATCACCATCGCCTTATTAAAAAAAGCTGGTAAGATCATCACTAGGAAACTAGCTATTTTTTTCAACTTATGCCCAAACAAATAAAAGTCCCGGAAGATTTGAATACTGCAATCATAATGCATTTATCTGGAAAAAAGGAACCTGGAAGACTGCAACTACAGACCAATAAGCCTACTCAACTGCATCTACAAACTTTTCATCAAAGTTATCATCAATTGAATCACCAAAATGCTAAATGAAAACCAATCACGGGAACAAGCTAGCTCTACAAAAAGGTATTCAACCATGGAACATCTCCATTTGATGAATCAACCAAGAGAGAAAACAGCAGGATATAAAATGCCACACTGTAGCATTTATTAACTTTAAAAAGACCTTCAACTCTGAGGAAATTTCCAAGGTCATTGAAGCTATCAGTCTACAAGGTGCAGACTCTGTATATCTTAGAGTATTACAATATATGTATCATCACAGCAGCTCCTTTATCAGGCTACATAGAGACTCAGAGCCCTTTCAGCTCCCAAAAGGGGTAAGACAAGGCGAAACCAGCTCATCCAAACTCTTTATAGCCTGCCTCAAAATGATCTTCTGAAAACCTAGACTGGGAAAACAAAGGATCAGAATAGATGGCGAGTACATAAGTAACCTCAAGTTTGCAGACACCATCATCCTTTTTGCAGAGAACCTTCATGATCTCCAACTAATGCTGTATGAACTGAATGAAAAAAAGCAAGAAAGTTGGCCTTCACATGAACTTCAGCAGAACCAAGGTCATGGGCAACAAACACATCGAAAATAAACACATAATGATCAAAATTGAAAACTCAAAAATAGAGAAAGTAGACCATTACATCTACCTAGGAGAATGTATCTCCATTAAATATTCAAAAGAAAAAGAAATCAATTGAAGGATCACTCTAGGATGGCAAGAAAATCACATTAGTTCTAAAAAGAAGAGTATACAACAAATGTATCCTTCCAATAGTCAACGATGGAGAGCTAAAACATAGAACCCAACCAAGAGACTGGTCATCAAATTAAGAACCACGCAACAGGCACATGAAAGAATCACACTCAACCTCACAAGACTGTACAATATATTAGGGGAAAAAACAGGAGTCCAAGACATCATAGAATCTATCAAAAAACTCAAATGGCAGTGGGCTGCTCATGTTGCAAGAATGGCAGACAACCAATGGACATTATGACTCATATCATGGATCCCCAGAGATTGCATGGGAAACCAAGGCTGGCAGACTACAAAAAGGAGAGATGAACTAGACAAGTTTAGAAAATACTGGCTCCGTGACATCCATGAGGTGTGGTGAATCCTGAGGAAGGTCTATGTCCAATGAAGGACGATAAAAGTCAGATGATGATGATGAATAAAAATCAAAAACTATCTTCTCAGTCATCTAGTAATCCAAGACCCTAAGGTTAACTTGTAAGACGGCTGGTGGGGAATAATTTGTAATCCTGCTTGGTTTTCTATTTGAAGGGAGTGTTATACATTTTTGGAAACAGAAAAAAAATATGTTTACAATATTTTAAATGATTTTTGTTTATTACGCGGACCAGACCAAAATACCATAATAAATCCTTATGCCCAAATAGGTTTGGTACTATTTGGGAAGCTGATTAGGTGTGGACGTTCTGGTACGAGCCTTCAAGTGTCAAATCTAATTTAGTGTTTGCCCATTTATGGGCATCAAGATTAAGAACATCATTTTATTTTTTAAATCTGTGTGTATGGACAGTTTTAATGGCACAAAATTACAATAGATATATCTGTTATCTAACTACAAAAATGTTATTATTTTTTTTCACAGTCAAGTATACTGCTACCTACTAATTTCCTCACATTATACACTGATAAGCACAGAATGATTTTTTTCAATATCAGGTTATATCAGTACCTGATAAAGCTTTTTTAAAGCAAGAAATGAAATGTAATGTATGTTTTGTAGTAGTGGTATTTTTAATGAAATGAGTAATATTTTCATTATATATTATACGATTGTTAGATGCTATCGAGTACCTCTAAGTGTGGAACATTGCGCATGATTAACAGATGAAAAAACAGTTTTTTTAGTGATTAACAGAATTACTGTTTTTATTTTTTTAAAGTTTTATTGGAATTTCAAACCATTTTAAAGTTTCAACTTTGATTGATGAATATGAATTAACTATAGGAACACTATAATTGTTTGGAATTTTTCCAGTTTTTAAAAGTTTTGCGATAAAAATATCTTGCGATAAAAATCAAAATTTGAATGCCCGATAAACCCTCATTTAAAAAAATCTACTGAAATCTAAATGATATTTGAAAATTGATAAAATTTCCTGTATTTATCACGTCCATGATCTACTAATAGACTTTCTTTTTGAAATAATTGGCAGAAATATTTTTTTAATGTAAATATCCCCCAGTTTCGACATCTTGATAAATGCCACTTGGTTGAGAAAAAACTTATGTGGTTTAAAAGACAATTCCCTGGATAATTAAAGTCAGTTTAGATTTTATCTTATGGTAAAAAATAGATTGAAATTACGCTCCAAATTCACAAATTCAAAACTGCAAAATAAAGTATATTTCTTTGTCAATTTTTTAGCTTTTGATTTTACTTTTTTGAGTAAAGAAAATACTGTTTCTCCAAAGTTTTTAAAAAATCCATTAAAATTTCAACAAATTAAAAAATGTTCTCATTATTACCAAAATGATCTAAATTAGGACTTCTCTTAGTATTCACTAATTTTTAAAAATAAATAATGTTTTTGTTATGTTTTAGTAATTCATTAAAAAAAATTATTTTCCTGTCAATACACACAGTAAAACAGTGGTTTTCAAAAAATGCACTGTGGTGCCCTGGTACAGTCTACTTGGTCACTTATTAACTCAATACACAAGATTCAAAATTTCCATTTGCTTCTTCTCACACAACCTGCTTGGTACAAAGTTTAGCTTTAATGTCTTACCCCCTTTCCTTTCATATAGTTCAGTTACATTCATACCCTTAATACCATTCAAAGTTTATTCACCCTCTACTTCTCCATGTCCAAGGCCTTGCTACACCCAAGATTCCTGGGACTTCTCAAGGTCAAATTCTAAGATATTCACTCCATGGTCTGGTCAGTCACTAATCAACTCAAAACAAGATTCACCCTTTACTTATCCATGTCCTAGGCTTTGCAATGCCCCAGAGTCTTGTAACCTCCGAAGGTCAAATTTTACATGTTTGTATGATTCTCCACAAGATTCTCAGTCCCATTCATTCAACACAACTTCACTATTATTATGTTCCGGTCAAATGAGGTTATACTGACGCTGCGCACTGCCATGCGCATTGGGAGCCTTTGGATTCGTCCTTGGGCTCTTCTACTATTACTTGGTGCAGCTGCGGGGGATCTGTTGCCCCGAGGTAGCATTGTCCCATTGCACTTAAAGGGACAGGTTGGGCTCATGCCTGATGCTTTCGTGACCACGCTTGTTTTAGCAACCATGGTTGCTTAGCAACCAAAGTCACTTTTGATGGAGCTATTTTTGATTGGTTGCTCCTTTTACCCCAGGTAAAGCCTTGACCTTGTGTTGCATTTTGCTCTGGTGGGAGATTGAATAAAGCGATGCTTTTTTTTAGAGACAAGAACTAGATTCTTGGTTGTTCTAAACTGTGTTCAACATCATCTGCAGATTCCTCATGGCTTCATTGAAGATTGAATCTACTGTATGGTGGTGAGATCAAGACAATAAGTTAAAGTAAATCTTTTGATGAAATAATATGTTTAATTATTAATCTAGTATAAATTGAAAAATTTCTATTAAGATTTAATCTAAGAAAAAAGTTTCCTTTGCTATTGCCTTTTTAAAAGTAGGGTTTCTCTCCACAATACACCTTTCGAAGAATTATATATGAGCATATGAATTAGGAAAATATGTATATAGCAGAAAAGTAGGTACCACCTTGGCATTATAGTTACATTGTAAATAGAAACTTCCTCTAGAACTCCTTTAGATTATTCCTCTGAAAACTTGTTTCTTCATCTTTAAGGGGTAAAAAGTATGGGAAAACACTTCTTTTTTTTTCAAAGGGACAAAAGTGAAAGGAGACTTTTCCTCCCCCTAAGGAGTAGGTAGTAATTGAAGATTCACTCCTATCTTGAGGGGGTAAAAAATTAATTGTGACTTTCATCCTCTTTTAAGTGATCAGAAGGGAAGGGAAACTTTTTTCCCCAATGGAGGGTCAAAAGTGAAGGCAAGGGGATAAATAAGGGAGAAGGTGTGGGGGTTGATTTCAAAACGTCTCCAAGACCCTATCCTGGGGCTACCAATATGCTTTATGAATAGTAGTTCAACTTCAGGATCCCTACTGATGTTATATAATAAATACTCTCCCTTAATGTTGGAAGGGCCCCTAAAGGAACCAAGCCTCTTGGGCTTCAAAATCTATAGACACACCACTGAGTGGGGTGAAACTATCTTACATGTCTGAAAGCTTCAGTCCTTTTTTTACTCCTTAAATATTTCATCTGGCATAGACCAGTATTCAGCTAGTCTTTTATATGTGTTAAAAATCATGATGGTACCGTAAAAGAAATCATCAAATCAATTAAAGGCAGAAGATGTGTGATATAATCACAAAGGAGAAATATTTCTTTCTGAAATTTTGATTGAAGTTCCGTACCATTTTTGAATTTTCTAATTTTGGACAACTCTCAGCTCAACAGGATGGATCTGCCCCTCATTGGAATAAGTAACTGTAAATGATAATTTTTCCATAAATCATCTATAAAACTGCTGGAGGACTTTTTGTGGTTAAAACTGAGTTTTAAGATGGATTTTGTTGAAGCAAATTTAGTATAAGACAAAAAACTTTTAGCAGTGTAAGTGAAAAAAGAAAGCAAGAATGGAATCATGCGCAAAGTGCTTTCTTGAGTTACGTTAATTAGTTTTTTTTCTTCTGTTAGTGGTTGTGTATGAATGCAGGTTGCCAGGACATAATTTTTGACCGATCCTCATCAAATTCAGGGGAGATTTTTTTTTAAATTCTCAAAAGAAATATTTTGCAAGGGTTTTATGTGTGGGGGCATCTATTTCACCACCACCACCGCCATCATCATCATTGTCATCGTTGTTGTCGTCGTCGTCATCATCAGCATCATCATCATTACTCTTTCAACATCCGTTGTTGGACATAGACCTACCCCAGGAATCGCCACACTTCTATATCATGGGCATCACAGAGCAGGTACTTTCTAAGCTTTGTCTAGCTCGTCTCTCCATCCAATATTCTGCTGGCCCCGGTTTTGCATGTGACCTCGGGGGATCCATGTCTTGTGTCGCGATGTCCATTCATGCAACATGGCCAGCCCACAGCCATCTGAGATTTTTAATGGATTCTATGATGTCCCTGACTTTTGTCTTTTCGTAGATGTACTGTGCTGTCTTGTGGTCTCTCCATGTGAGGCCCAGCATAATTTTTTCATGCGCATGTTGCATAGTTCTCAATTCGTGGATCTGTCTCTTGGTTAGGTTCCATGTTTCAGCTCCATAAGTGACTATTGGGAGGATGCATCGGTTATACGCCCTTCTTTTTAGGATTAATATGATCTTCTCATTTTTGAAGGTTGAGCTTACTCTGCCATAGGCTTGCCATTCTAGTGTGATTCTTTGCTTGATTTCTTTTTCTTTTGAGGGTCTCATGGAGATTCGTTGTCCTAGGTAGATGCAGTGATCTACTTTCTCCAGTTCTGTGTCTTCGATTTTGATCTCAGTGTTTTTATCTCCAATGGGGTCTATTCATAATCTATAAAATAAATTTGTTGCTTAGTGCTGTGTTTGCAACTGTTCAATTGTGCATCCTCTTGATTGATATTATGCAGTTATTAGTGATACACTGTTCTTATGAAGTATCATTTCACGTATGAAAATTGCATAAATTTTGATAATTATACTCAATGGAAATGTTATCAAGTAACTGGAGCAGGAAACTAATGGGAATTATCAATAGATTATGAATGCCAAACATCAAGAAGTCCTGGGGAGACAACGAAAGCAAGAAAAAAATATCAGAAACATAAGAGCAAAAATAAAAGTGAAAAAGAGAAGGAAAGTATAAATGAAAACTCTGAATGAAAGAGGACGAGTCAAAGGAGAAAGAGAGAAGAGAGAAAAACGGATAAATATTAATGGATAAGAAAAAAAGAAAGATTGTAAGAAAGAAAGCAAGAATGAAGAATTGGAAAACAGGTCTGGTTAGTCATTCGATAGAAGTTGTCATGTGGCTCACCTTGATTGACAGCATGTGTTGGGGTGATCAATCAAAAAATTTGTAAAAAGGTGTGATTAATGTAAGAGTCACTTCTCTTGCCTTTTGCTCGCTAAAAAATCTGAATTTTCAAAAAACAAGTACAAATATTGCCGGATACAAAAAGAAGGGTCAGTTTAGCATGAAATTACATAGCAAATTAACCATCCACTAAAAACCTATTGGAAGGTTGGGTAGAAAATTTTTTTCTAGACATGGTAAGGAATAAATGCTTAGATATTTTACCCTCTATCTGTATTGGTGTGGCCTGTATGCATAATAGATACATACACAGCCAGCCAGCCAGCCAGCAAGTCAGGCAGCCAGCCAGCCAGCCAGAACAGTTTAAAAACTAGAGTTGGTTGACAGTTTTGGTTGACGGTTTCTGCTACAGGTTACTGTAAAAGTAAGCGAGTGTGAAAATGATTAAAACAAAACTTGCAACAAATATGAGTAGGAAATAACTGCTGTAACAAGAAAGAGATAAAAAAGGAGAGAAAGACAGAGACACAGAGAGATGATATGGCAAATACAAGGGGAGAAAAAAAGAAGGAAATGTTGATAGAAATCACAAGTAATGAGAAGTAATTTTAGCTGAAAAGTAGAGAAAAAGGCAAGAAAAAATGACAATACAAGAGGAAAGAGAAAGAAAACTATAGAATAGAAAAATGAAGTAAAAAGAGAAAATGAGAAGGAAGAAAGAAGAAAATAGAAGAAAAGGGCAAGATGTGTATGAGAAGAAAAGAAAGAAAAGGTAGAAGAAGAAACTTAGAAAAAAACAAAAAAACAAACAAGAACCTCAAGTTCAACGATGCATCCATCATTTTTGTGCTGGTAGTCGTAGGAGGAGGAGGAAGAAGAAGAGAAAGAGGATGAGGATGGTTCACCCAAAGGTCTGAACCAACTTGATATGGCTAAGAAAATTTATAAAGTGATTTGAATCCAATTTTGTAATTAGATAAAAATTGCTGTAATTGCAGTAGACTTTTATTGTTTTACCCTTTCTAATAAAGTTTACGCCATTTACTTACTCAATGATAATGATAATAGTAAATAATAAATATACAAGAATAATCAAATGAATAAAGAGGATAAAGTTGGCAGTTTCCATAGTGGAATACTCTGGATCTCTGTTAAATTGGACAAGAGGAAACTTCTGAGTTTTTTGGACAACAGAACCAGAAAACTGATCAAAATATAGTCTAGCATCGGGTAGATGATGTTAGCATCGGGAATAGCAGCAACTCCACAATCAAGAGACTAAAAGATTTCACAAGACAGAGTGAGGAAAGATTGATCACAACAGCAAAACATGCAATAAAACTATATACCAGGTGGAGAATGTCACTTGACCCCTCCTTAGCAATACCAGATTTTGTGGGTGTGTGGGTTTTTGTGGAAATTTGATCCACTCAGAAATTTGCTGTGTGTCCTGATTAGCTTCTTATCTTCATCTAATTTGGTTGGTGACCACCAAGTTAGATAAAGAGAGTTTGGAATGGCCAGCAGGAAATTTGAATGGCCTCAGGGGTGATATCCATCTTGAAGGGATTGGAAAATGTCTCTTAATTAGACATGACAGGTAGTTTCTGAATAAATTTTGCTAGTGAAGGCACTCAAGCAGAGGACAGCTACCACTGCTGTGGCTGAGAAGGGGAGAGAGATAGATCCTAATGGATGGCCTGTCAGAGAGAAAGAAAGGAAGAAAGACACAATGGTGACATAGCAGCAAACAAAATGAGAAAGGATGAAGTATAAAAATGAATAATAACAAAAGTCGACAAATAATACTTACAATAATAGGATAGTGAAGAATTAAGGTTTGAGAATATTGCCTGAAATCTCAATTGAATTTTGGCAGGACTGTGTCCATGTCTTTATGAAAAGCAGGCTCCCAAATGCAGAAAGTGAGAAGAATAAATAAACTGTCAATTGTTCTTAAAGAACAACGTTGTAATTCATTCTTGCATAGGTCATCTGCATGGCATACATGAATCTCTTCACACCTAAAATCTTCCACAGATGCAAAATGACAAAGAGCCACTGGCTTCATCACATTGCAGCATTATGGGTCTGTCCATGCAGTCGTGTATTTCATGACATTGGTTCCATAAAGATGCATCCAGTTTGGAACAGGAGTGTGGCAGCATCTTTTTCGCCTCTCTTCATTTCATTTCAAATTGGTTTGATACACAGTTCTTCGTCATTTTGTTTTGTTACGAATTCCAGTTTTGTTGCTTTCATCTAAACTGCCAAAAACCTACCAAGCAGAACCAATGATGCACTTAAAGATACACAATGTTACAACTAACAGGACAAAGACTACAGCTCCAGAAAGCATAAAAACAAGAATCTTAAAGTGGGAAGAAACACAATTGTCCAATAGGCAGCCCAGAACAAAGTGATAAAAACCAATCATATAAATGGTAAGATGAAAAAGACACAGCAAATGTAGACAATATGATGAAGATGTGACAATCAACCATTTTTTGTTAGGGAAAAAACTGGCTCAAGTTCAATAACAGGCACAATTGGATGGGGGGAGGGTCATCCACTAGGTAACCATGCAAACAACTGCATTTCGTGCATACAAACCAATAGTATATGCTCAGACCAGAATCTGTCTAGAGAATAAAACATATAAAATCCTTTGGGTTTTCTAAGATTTGAACAGATAACCCAATCCAGACCGGATGGCTAGATGTAATTGTAGAGAATAAGAAAAGAAGACATATCATGTGTTTTTGGCTGACTACTGGGTGAAGCTGGAAAAAAATGAAAAGCTAGATAAGTACCTGAACCTAGCAAGAGAGTTAAAAAAGATAGTGGAATATGAAAGTGACAGTAGTACCCATAGCAGTCGGAGCTCTGGGAACAGTCTTTAAGTACCTAACAAAGACGTTGGAGAAGCTAGGAGGCAGGGGAAAAGCACATCCATATGACAACACTGCTTAAATCGGTTTGAATATTGAGGAGAATTAAGAACTATTGAGGAGACTTACTGTCACCTGATTTCTCTAGGGAAAGCCACCAGTCAATGCTGGTGTAAAAACTAAGTAATAATAATAATCACCTCCACATATAAAAGGCAGGCTGCAAGTATTATCAATCAGCTGTCCATCCTTTTTAATTTTCTGGCTCAATATAATTGTTCCTTTTCTGTCATTGTACTCACACACTAACAATAATGTCCACTTGTAAACCAACTTTACCACTCAGCTGCTGTTGGATAACTCAGCAAGACCAGCTGTTTAATAATCATGCATTCACCCATTCTTTCTTTTCCAGAGAAGCCTGTTTCTTGCGATCTCCCGAACACCGGACAGACCACGCGAAATCCATATTTAGGGCAGCGATAGCTTTTACTACTGTGTACTTCACAACACAGCAGAATTAGAGCGAGAATTCTAGTTGGGGAATGGAAAAAATAATTTGCAAAATGCAATGAAAGATATCTTCCTGTAAAAAAGCGGAAAAAAAGTCAATGGAATGTGATATTTAAAACTTGAAGTCGAATTTAAATTGAAATTAATGAGAAAACAATTCAGGTATGGTCAATGGTCTTATTTTTATTGGGACTGACCAGGGCCAATGGCCACTACTAGTCAGTTAATTTCATTTGTATGATTGATCACTGATCAATGACAAGTTTTCAGTAATCAAAACTAGAAAAAAAAAAAAAAAAAAATTCGATAAGTTCCATTTTTCTTTTAACTGTCCCTTATCCACTGTTTTTGCAAAAGCTGCTTAAAAAACGATATCATCCCTAACAATTATATCAGGTGCGTCTTACGCGTTAAACACGCATAATAAACAACCTGTTGAGATTCAACGAAACTCCGTGAACAATTCAAATTCCTCTAAGTTAACGTATGCTTGAAAAGGCCTAAAAAGTTCTAAGTAAAGCGTTTACATAAATCTTTCTCCTTTTTGAAAAAAAAAAAAAAATGACGATTTTGAATCGCACACAAACACACAGACAAGTAAGTCTCGATAGCGCAACGCAACCAGAACGGGTCCGACTCTAAAAGTGCGCGTAACCACGACACAAAACTACTACACTGCTGCTCACAAGGATGTAGCAGCGGTTGTGTAGCCTGTAGCTGTAGCAGCCGCAACGCTAAGAGTACATAAGAGAAGGGTTACAAAGCCGTGTCCAACTAACTCTACAAGTGCAACTGCCGCTACTAAATCTGCTTTTACTACTACTGTTATTCTCTTTTATACTTTTTCTGTCTTTCTTGCTTATGTACTGTTAAAAAACCGCACGCTTGATATTTGATTTGAACAAACGCACGGAATTCCCAAATTACCGTGAGTCACGTGACAATACCTTAACCAATCGATAGTCGGTATGGGGTGTTCCCCGTTCGTTCGCAATGGCGAGTGAAGGTAGGTGTAAATTTGCTGCTATTCGGCTGCTTTTAATCTGTACCACGCCTGTCTTTTGTCGTACTTTGCTCTTTGTTTCTTTTACCATGTTATCCCTAATCAAGGTCCTTTACTTTGACGTTCTTTCCACAGCGTTTCATTAGCGCAGCGATTTTTTCTTTCGTTCGAAAAACCGACCCCGTTTTTGGCGTTTTTCTTTAAGTCGAATGTATTATTGTGTGTGTGTGTATGTGTGTGTGTGTGTGTGTGTGTGTGTGTGTGTGTTTCCTTTACTTGAAAAAAAGAAGAAAATATTTTAATCTTTGTTTTGCACTTTTTGTACGATTTTGTGAAGTGCTTCCTGTTATGAAGTTTTTTTTCCTTGACTTTCGCTGCTGCAAAAGAAAACTTGAAAAATCTATTGGAAGCTCGATCTCACTCCCGCTCTTCCTTTTCGACGCACTTTTAACTCTTTTCCTGCGCGGTCCGCACACTTTCGTCTACTCCTTCTACTTCTCGTCAGGTCTCCTACTCCTTCACTATTCATGTATGTGGACGTGTGTGCGGATATCCCCCCACCCGCTCCGAGCAGCCATACTGACCTACATTAAACTACTGGGTTACTTCCCCATCCCAAACCCCTCGTATCACATGTGTATGCGTGTGTACTGTGTATGTATGTTTCATAACCTTTTTACATGTTTAAATCTCCATCTAAGTATCAGTTTATTAGTAAAAATGTCACAAACCTTTCTAGTATTTCTGCCTTAGGTCTACTTAGTGATGAAAGAGATAGAAAAAAAAAACGTTAAATGTTTTATGTACCACCAGTAATGGAGCGTTGTGTAAAGTGTTATGCTTGATGTGAGTATGTATGATTACATACATACACATGACATAATGCTTGTGCGCTCTTGTAGGTTCTTGTATATGTGAAAAAGTGAATTCAGTTGTACTTGAAACATGCTTACGTGTACTTATCTTGACAATCATGTTTTCAGGTAATCTTTTTTATTTATTTACATTTAAGATATTTTGTTCTAAATTCTGATCAGTTGCAAGTTTAACCCAATTTGTCATAAATTCCTCACGGATGCTTCGTGGTGACGTAAAATTTTGAGAAGATCTGTACTGTTGTAATATCGCTAGAAGTGCATTTCAAAACTTATTTATTAGACTAAAACAACCGTAGAGTGATTTGTACTTCAATGAATTATTACTGTTGATTTATTCTTTAACTTTTTCCTTGCAAGAACACGATTTCTCATGCACTCGTTTTAAGAGGTTAACGTAACAAGCAACATTCACTGGTCATCCATAACACAGAAATGGGTCAGTCATGTTTTCTCCGACCTGGTGCCCTCCTTGTTGAGGAGAGATGGTCGTCATATGTGCCCTGGTTTTTTCTCTCTTAACCTTCTTCTTTTCCTTTACTCCTTTCAATCGATTATCATGTTACATATTGTAATTGACAACATCTCCTACTTGTTACCATCAAATCTGTTTTCTTACTTTTTAGAATTTTTATTTAAATTGATCGAATTAGAGTCCTAAATTTAGCTACTGCTTCCCTCTTTTCAAGTTAATTTTGTTAATCTAATACTCAGTGAGGTTAAAGAAGCATTGTTGTTATCCAATAATCTTGAAGCGTTTTCTGATTTTTATGCTAAAATCGAAGATCGGAATTTTTCGACATGAAGAGTACCAAAACATGTGTTGTAAATATCTGCTGCACACTACACTTGGCTTTCATGTCGCTTCGAAGTAGATCGCGTGCACTCATTGAGAAAAGAAAAAAAACTTCTCTTCCCGTGCTTTTTTATCTTAATAAATTTGAATTGCGCTACCTTTCTGTTAGATATATCTCGTTGAATCCTGCCCGAGGTACTAGTGTGCTAGTTGTTATTAAATAAAAGAATTATTTGAATTTGTTGCAAAACTCCACCTTAGTCCGGTTGTGCAACCACACGTATGCGAATGTATGTGCTAGCTACCAAATCGTGTTCTGGCATGTTTCTTAATTGAAAATAGAAAGTACGTAGCCTTTAAAACATGACAAAAATGTTACGATCGTAATGATTATGCGTTGAATATTACAAGAGTAATGTTGAAGTCTGTTTACATGAAAACGAAAATCCTAAACCAGCAATCCCTAAAAAAACAAACATCTACAGGTTCAAGATTTTTGAATTCATTAAAAAAAGAAAGAAAGAAAAGGCAGTATGTAGGGAAAAAGGTAGTCCAGATAGTAAGTTGTAAAGTTTCACACCCTCGCTCACTCAATGTTGAAAACGGCGCAAAAAAATTGAATTTATGAAAGAAAAACTGAAGTACACGTATTACTATTGCTTTCGATAAATGAAGTTGTTGCATTGTTTTTATTTATGTGCTGTTTTAACATCAAGTGAGCGAGAGTGTGGGACTAAATAGAAATCAGGATCACATTTCCCTTAATAGTAGCAAAAGAAGATATATTTGTACTTTATAACTTATGCTTTCAAAGTTAATTTTTAGTGTAAAACCTAATTTTATTTCAAAAAGGGGGAAGTAGGATTTTTTTATCGCTTTCATTGAAAAAAAAAGTTTGTGTCTCGATTTTTTTTGTTTTTTGCTTTCTCCAGTGATTACTCGGCATTATTTTAGATTTTCCAAATTGAACGCTGCCTCAACTCTTGTTGGAAAAATTTAGCAGTGATTGTATTTGATTCCCTTAAGCTGATGTTCATTCTGGTTGCCGTCTTTTCTAGAGTAATTTCATTTTCCCTATTTAGCTTTACAAGTTCAATAAGCCCAAGCTAAGCATACCTGCTGCAACTTTAGCAATGAATAATGATGTGTGACTCTTAGCTAGTTATCGATATTTTCGTGTTTTTCTTGCGTATCTCCAACGACCATTTGCTGTCAGTTGATCTTTCTTTTGTTTCAATCCAAATTTCAATCTATTTAAGTTTATACAAACTTACAAGAAACGATGTCGATAAAATTAGAACTTATGAGCCACGTGTAAATCAGATAGTAGTGACCAGTTTAACCCGTTTGAAGATATTTCTGCAGAGCTTTCGTCCAATTAATCGAACTTTACTATTATTATCATACAAATAATATAATATAGCTTATTACACACAAAAAGTCAAAAACACAGTTCATAAGTACGTAATCACAAAATACAACCTCAATTTTGCAAAGGCATATGGAATTTAGATGCAACACTTTCAAAATTTTTACGTCGGACTTGAACAAAAACTGTGATACATGTATTGTCTAAATTGAATTACAATACATGCAAAGGTTGTGTTTATTTTGCTTTTTTTGTCATGCGTCTGTTTTCTTTGTTCAACATTTTCGATCAATTTCCTTATCTTCGAAATAGATGGTTAAAACGCTAACCAAACCTGAGCGGTATGGTTCTGTTGCTTGAACCGATAGAAAATAACCACTTCACTTACACGACCAGACATATTTTGTGATTGCATTCAGTTGACAGCACGAACAACATCAGAAGAAAGTCTATTTTTTCATATCTCTATCATGTTGGTCCATCTCTGATTAATCGAACGAGAAAATAACTTTTTTACTTTGTTCACTCACTTACTCATTAATAGGTGTAGGACAAAAACCCCATGGACAGAACCTCCCCCAGACTTGAAGTGCAAAACCAAACAACCCTTACCCATTTCAGTGGTTGGTGTGTTTATTCACCTGGTCTGATATTCTAAGTGTATACTTTTCGATCATTTTTTTTGACGTAACCAAAAATTAAAAAAAAATGATGCCCTGTACGATTTGTTCTCATTTACTTCTATCATACAAAACTCACTTTTTCTTTGAAGCACTCATGACTCTTTTTATCGACTATTTCTCGTTTTTTATACGACACTTTCTTCTATTCTTCGAAACTTTTTTCTACTTTCTCCTCTAAACTATTTCTTGTTTATTTCTATACTAAACTCGAAGAATAAAAGTGTGAGTATAAAAAAAAAATGAAGAAGAAAAGTAGAAAAGTAAAATGCTTCGTATTAAAGAAATAGATTAGAACGAATCATATGTAATATCATTTAATTTTGGGATTCAACAAAATAAATATCTTTTAAAGTATACTTTTAGAATATGAAATCAGTTTTTAAAAATATACTTGTACGTATCATTGAAATGTTCGGGAGGTTTTGTCCGTCTTTGCACCTAAAGTGTGGGGTTTAGTCTGGACACGCTCATTAATACATTAGTACACAAAGTTACACGCTCATATTTTGATTTTTGATATTTTGTTTGGTCAACTTAAAAATTCGAACTAATTAATTCTGGATAAATTTGAAGCCAAAGTTTTTAATAATGTAATAATTTCCAATTAAAAGGTCGAGGTCTGTAGGGTTGGGCTCAGACATGCAGTATGAGTAATTCAATTAATTCATAATGTCACAAGATATCTTCAGATAATCATATTTTAGCTTGTTATGTCCTTTTGATTCTTTCCTACTTCCCAACTGAGTTGAAGCCAGTTATGGAAAAACAAAAATGAAACAAATAAACAAGAGCATTACAATTATACTTATTGCCTTCAAAAAGTTTGTCGGTTGCACCCATGCAAATATATCATCTGAAAAATACAGTCTTTCTGAATTAAGCGATATCAACCATCGCTTATAATAAACTAGGAACAATTTTCTGTTCCTTCAACATTGTCTTCTCAACCATTGCAAGTATGTGAAATCGAAAATGTTATTGAAGTTTCACAGACTTATATTGCACTTCTATCCTATCTTCCTGGGTTTGTAAAAATGAAAATCTCTAATCTTGACTTAGACCGATTTGGCATGTTTCCTTTAATTTTTAACACTTGCCGATTTGATAGTTTTCGACTAAGTATTACCCACTTCAATAGTCGTATGATTGATGGATGACCGTTCACTTTGTCTAAACTTTGATTGTCGGCACTATTATAATAAGCACTAAGTCTAATTTTACCAACAATTTTGTGTAAAAATATTGGAAATTGTAGAATTAATAAAGTAATTTTCTTTAAATACCCATGATATTATTCTTTCTAGTCAAGATTCGTTAAGACGAAATTGACGGAACCATTAAAACAACACATTTTCCCGATGTAGAATCAACTATTCTGACCCAACTGACTTCAGTGGAGACTTTTCTCATTTGCTGGAATAAGTAACTTTTTTTTACGGAAAGTGAGTGAATTGCTCTAAAGTGGATGATCGTTGAACAATGTACACATCGTGTGAAACAGGACCCTGACTTTGTGTTCTCTCTGCGACACCTGATGTTCAATTTTCAGAATCAATAATCTCTAAATTAGGCCCTGACTTTTCGACCGCTGTTTCATAGAATGTGAACAGTTTGATTTGGGGCACAATTTTACATCTAGAGCTCATGTTCCACACATCTCTCGGAATTGCAGTGGCAACAGTAATTTTGCACTTTGGTCCCGCCACTGAAATACGCATTTATAAGGGTCGAACTTGGTTGTGGGTTCGCCTGAGAATGCGCGTGAGTTCGTGTGCAAAGAGGGTGCCCACGAGAAGTTCGACCCTTAGAAATACGTGTTTCAGTTGCATAAAGTGCAAAACTACCGTGACGAAATTACCATCGTGATAATGAAGTTTTCTGCTTTAATTTTATCCCTAATTAAGTAATTATAACCTTAATACTACCCTCATCACCAACCCTAAGTTATTTTCAGGAAAAAGGCAGTCTCGTTTGCGCTCAGAAAGCTAGGGTCTAGTTTAGATAATTATATTGAAAAATAAGGTGTAAATTTGGACTCTAACTTTGTGTCCCTCTGCAATCTGCAGAGGGGAACAAAGTTGGGGTACAATTTTACATTATACGTACACAATAAACTGATTACCCATTTTTGAGCTAAAAAGTTGCTTATTCTTGAAAATGAAAAAAGTTTGGAAGAAACTGAAGCCAGAATCAGTTAGATCAATTGATTCGGAATCAAAAGAATATGTTTTCATCAATTTCGATTTAACGAATCTTGACCGTATTTTTCGTAGCATAAATTCTATAAAATCTTCGAATGCTAAGTTTATATCATTTTAATATTTACAAATGAACAGCTATGAAAAGCTTCTATAGATTTTCTCAGAGAAAGATTATACCGTTTCCCCCTCTTAATCTTTCTTAATAATAACACCAAAATTTTTATGATAAAATAATCTTTTATACATATTTGAAGCTTTTTACTGGTGTCCATTTGAACTCTGTGAAATTTTTGGCCATACTTACTTAAACAATCTTAAATGAAGAAATTGACACTTGAGAAAGGAAAGGTCACAAACATGTATAAAAGATTATTCTATTGAATTATTTGTGCTAAAATTAAGAAGAAAGATTAGAAAATTCCTGACATAATCTTTCTCTGAGATTTACAGAAAATTATCTGCATGGAAAGCTGTCCATTAGTGAACATTAAAATGACAAGAACTTGGCATTTGAGGATTTTATAAGATTTCTACTATGAAAAATAATATTTTCATGAAATGACTGTGCTTTAAAAATATAATTGAAAAAACAATTTCACTTGCTCTTTAAAGAAAATGAATTTATTGATTCTGCGATTTCTAGTGTCTTATCAAAATAAAATACTTATGATGAAATTATAAGAATTATAAAATAATATCTTGGCTATTTGAAAAAATGTTTATCAATTCTGCTATTTCTAATATTTTTTCACAAAATTGTTGGCAAAATTAGATATAATCATTCTTAGTTTAGGCAATCTTGGTGTTGACAATCTGGGCTTGGTCAAACTTTACATGAACTGCAGGATTTACGATAATCAAAAAGATCAGAAGTAAATACAATAATTGTTCTTTTCAATTTATTCAATTGGAAAAAAATGATTTTTCCATTGATTTGATACTAAGAATCAACCGCACGCTTATAGTGCTATGCTTTTACAAAATCTTCAAACCTTTAATTTAATTTTATAAATTTTCATAGATCTAAAAATCAAGATCCATAATAATTTTAATCTCTTTCTGAACTGAACTGATGTTGCAATCCCATACAAACTGTTGATGTTAACAAATAGATTTTTAGCAGTTTATCTCCATTATGTTTGAAAGAATTTGATTTCTTTCACAAGTTATCCAAGCGAAGAGATTCTTTAGAGATGACACTTGAAACTACTTTGTTGAACCAAATCAAGGCCCATATGATTGGACTAATTGAATTCCTGGTTTCAATTTTCCCTGTGGATAATTTATTAATGACACAACTAATGCAGCATTGAGGTACTTTGTAGTTTTAAATATATTTGTCTTAAATTTGATTAAAAAACTCATTGAAGTGTACTTGCTGCACTTTCTACCCAGTCCTTGGTTTGCACTTTTATATACATTTAAACACAAAACATATTGCACTATATTTCTTGTTCACATTAAGTTAATTAATCATTTTGTACGTTTTTGAGTGTATGCCATTTGGCAAAAGCTCCAACCTTTTACTAAACTTGATCAAATTATTTTACCTCGGATTTACTCTATAAGCATAAAGTTTAAAGCTTACACGCTTTACTTTTAAAGCTATTGATAAAAACATGTAAATATGAAAACTTTGAAAATTTGTTCAACAAAATAAATTTTGTCATATAAACATATCAATAACTTAATGTTAAATATGAGCCGTTTAGATGTTACTAACAATACATTTTTCTGTTTGTCTTGTTAGTTACCTTCACGTTTTTCTTAAGTTCCAATCAACTGAGATTGAGACATTAATAAAGCAAAACAGAATTCGTCGTGAGAAATGAGCTACTCTAATTCATCCTTATTTACCCTCCTTTCATCTTACATACTCAACATGGCTCGAAAGACTTTTATAGTAGGTACCTCCAAACTTAACGGATGCCACTAATGCAATCATTAGTGCATCCAAGCAAATCTATTTTCTATCTTCAATCTTCATTCATACTGTTCTTTTTAAAAACACTCATTTATTTTTTACACTTTTAAATTAAGAAGTAGTGGGAAAACTAACTTTCTTGCTGACTTATATCGATTCAAATACTAACTTAACATTTGAGCGTAACACTAACACACATTCGTGAATCAAACGGAAAATTCACACGCGATATTTGCTTTGTAATATTGTGCAAGACTAGAAGAAAAAGAAAAAGGAGAAAAAGGCCCTAGAAACAAAAAGTCATAGTGTTGGAACTAAATGTGTGCATTAGTCGGCAATTGGTTGACAAGCTAGTTTTTGTGTCTTGTGTACTTTTGTAACAGGGCTGGGTAGTAAGTATGTTGCAATATAGAACAGCAGTTGTGACTGACTATTAGTGCTTTTTCATTATCAAAGGTACTACTAGTACAGCTCTACACTCACCATTGCCTTTTCCCATTATTTACCAATAATAATTTAAAAATATTGATCAATGAATTTTTAGTATGGACATGCCATATTCATTAAAACTTATTTCCCACTATAAAAACCGTTAAAAATTGGAAGTACTTCACAATTCCAAAATCGCTGTTTTCTCTCTCTCTTTTTTTTTTTTTTTTTTTAGACAAAATGAACTTCTTGCTTCGCATATCTTGTTTTAATGCCTAAAAATTTTTGCTAGGATAAAGATTCTGTTGTAAATGAAAAGTGAGTTCTGCGTTTGGATTTTATTTGAATAACGAAAATTTTATATCGAGATTTTTTTTCTTCAGCTCATTTGGTAATAATCTGGTATTAAAAAAGGTCTCTCTACTCGTATTTATGGGTCAAAGTAAAAATACTACCATCAACTTTATCTTTGTTCGTGATGATGTATTATATTGTTAACACGTCATACTCATAACACTTCACCAAGAGTACTATCAGTACATATACACTAATACTTTTATTAAAGTTGCAGTAGTAGTTGTAGTGGTTGAGTAAACTGTTGATTTATTGATAATGGTAACGGCAGCTTATCTTATTGAGAAGCATGTCTGTAGAGTTGATGTTTTTACTAGTGTGGGTTTGAGTTGAAACATGTGCAAGACGAAAGCAGTCATGAAATGAAACAAATTCAATGGTTCAAGTATCGTTCATCTTTATTTGCTTATATAATTAATGAGTAATTCATTTTTTATTGAATTGTTGAAAATGCAGATAGAAACTAGCGTCATCCGTACCTTTCTACTGAATAAAATATTCAATTGCTTCAGTATGAAGAAGTACTGAACGTATTATATTTTATTCAACATTTTTTTGTCAAGTAACTATTTATTTGTTCAATAGTTTTTGAATTGAATATTGATTTGGGGTCCGTACAATTTTAAATTATGAGGTGCAATCATTTGATATAGAATGAAGCATTTTCCATGATCGGTATTGACAAAAAAGTTTTTTTTTCTTCTCAAAAATAGAGCATATATTTCAAGTGATTCAAGTTCCTGTATTTGCTCAAAACTTGACTCATCGATTCATTCTTATACACTGTTACTTGAACCCTTGCTATAAAATGAGAAATCTCCGTGTGGGTGTGTGTACCGAGATAACCCGATAACTGGGCATTGTACGAAGTTGATATTCGGCAGATATGTTGGTAAGTGCACTGGACATTGCAGTGTCAAGTTTGTATTGGTTTGGATCAGCGGTTCTTGATATGAAGGGGATGCTCGATTTACAATAACAAGAACCGTAAATTCAACGATGTGTCAACTATTAGTTGTTTGTAAAATATTGTGACATAAAATTTTCTGCTAGTATTATTTTCAATAATAATTCTATTTTTAGAATTATTTAGCGATTTTTTTCTTTTTGATACTAACATGCGGGGCTCGTATATTCTATTATGACATCGATAGCAACCAGTAAAAGAATTGATCGGTATAGTGTTATTTTTAATGGAGTCACACCTTTTGATAACGTCACACCCCTTCTTTCTCTCTCTCTCTCTCATGTGAATGGATGTGTGTGTGTGTGTGTGAGAGAGAGAGAGAGAGAGAGAGAGAGAGAATGTTTTAATGATCGAGTGAAAGAAAGCGAAAGAGGGGGGGGTTACAAATGAAAAAACAATTAGAGAGGATGTTCATGTTTTTTACGGTAGAGGTGGGATAGAGGAAGGGAAACATATTGACCCTCCCCTCTGAATTATTTCTCCTCCAAACCCCCAAATATTTTTCTCACCCCGCCAATTTTTTTATTGCAATTTATAATTACTACCTGAAATTTTAATTTCAACTTGAACTTCAACTCTAGAAATTAGGAAAACTTTGAAATGTGAACAGATTTAAAACGAACATTACGACAATGTCCATCGACGCCCGAGGAGAGAAAACAACCCTCAAACATGTTTAAAAAATCATTTTTATCACCAAAATATTTATTATTAAGAATAACGATTGGAAATCCATCGACTAGGACATCTACAGTAAATTGACAGCGTAAAAAGTTGTGCATGGAAACATTAGTTTGACGTAAATTTGGCACTTGAAGATTTCCTAAAATTTCTGTTAATAAAAACATCATTTTTATATAATAAATGTTTTTAAAAAATGTAAGAATCCAAAAAAAGTAATTTCACTTGGTATGTAATAGAATATTTTATTGATTCTGCGATTTCCAGTGTCTTAATATAAGATATCAGTATTGAAAAATAATATCCTGGGTATTGAAAAAAATATTAATTTTTCAATTTTCGATATTTTTTTTTACTAAAGTGTTGACGAAATTAAATTTATTACTTATTACGGTAGTTTAGACTAAGTGAACAGTCGGTTACTGAAGTTTTTGAGATCTGTGAATTCTCTTCGTCATTTTCACAATCATACACCATCCTTCCTTGTCTACTTCCTTGTCATTTGCGTGTCAGAAGTAAGATCTAAGCAGATGTAATAATGCATAATTTTAGAATTCACAATTTAAGATGTGGAATAATATAATAATGATGCTAGAGTACTGTATTCAAATTGTAACTTAATCGTCTCCGAGTACATGAGTACTAAGATCGGTTGAAGATTCTAACCTGATGGTCCTTCCTTACCGAGCAATAATCCTCCTGATATTTAAAAACGAAGTCTTGCACTTTTTAAGAATCTGAAAATTGATTTGGAAAATATTTTTTATGTACCGTGTGCGTGTGTGTGTGTGTGTGTGTGTGTGTGTGTGTGTGTGAGAGAGAGAGAGAGAGAGAGAGAGAGAGAGAGAGAGAGAGAGAGAGAGAGAGAGAGAGAGAGAGAGAGAGAGAGCAATCGCAAATGAAGAAAATGATGGCATGGAAAGAATGAAGCTTAAATGAAATGTACTTTTAGATGGTTATTCGGGCGACGGTGCGTGAGTGTTTAAGATGTAGGTGATGTGTACTGGACTCCACTCCAGTAAGCAGAAAGTGGGTTGTATATTTATTTATTGATGATGGATATGATGCCAAGGGCTTGATGATAGGAGGAGGGCGGAAAGAAGATTTTTGTGGATGCCGGTGACGTTGATGTTGGCTTTTATGCACATGTGCTACAAGCAGCTATATCAGTTCAGACTCAAGAACTCTGATTTCGCCGCTCTACAAATATTAGACATTTTTATGTTTATATCCACTACTGCTCAAAACACGGGTGCACAAGCACTCAGCTATCTTCTCTAACGCATTTGAATTGATGTATCATTGTTGCGTTAATACTCAAGTTCTTTGAATCAAAATGATTTAGATTTGTTTTAGAAGACACATATAGGTGCATATTTTTATTTTTACATTTGCGAAGAATTATTTTTTCGTGCGTCTAGCTCTGCGATCAAGTTCACTAATTGTTTCGCATAAAAAGTGTTTATAATTTTAAAAATAACATGCGTATCTTCTATTTTTTAAGTGCTTCAACTAATCAAGTAACGCTTTTTTAGCTTACATAGCAAAAAAGTGCATAATTTGAATTTGTCTATCCATCCCCTTTTTCTAAACAATTAAAATAGTTTCCAGTGTTTTATGATTTGAACGACACGAACAATCCATAAATGATTGCTCAATTATTTATTTTTCAATTCTAACGGAATGATTTAAAAACAACTGTATTGAGTGTTGAACTCAGCTTTAAATTGTGAAATAAAGCAATGCAAATGTTTGCGATACACGAATAACTCATTGCATTCACTGCGATACAATTCGAGCCAATTAATGCGTTTTAAATAAAACAAAAAACAATAGCATTATTATATATTTTATTTGTCTATTTTAAACGAACTAAGTTGTTTAATATTCATTGAACGTGAAGTTGAAAAGCTATGGAGTCTCACTTGTAGATTTATTGTGGAAATAAAATCTCATATGTATTCTATTTTAATGCTTTATAGTAATGATAATAGGAGTGAAAAAATTAGTTTGTTGAAATAGTAGTCATTGTTGATGTGCTCGGAAATCGGAATTAAATTAGCACAGAGGTGAATTATGAAATTAGATAAAAGGTGACTCTCATATTTGCACTTTTAAGTTGGAGGACTGCGTGACGCTGAACTTACACATGACGATGAAAAAGAAAGTGAAATAAAGAGAGGGAAAGACACACAAAGAAGGGATCGGCACATTAGACAGGG
Organism: Thysanoteuthis rhombus; assembly: GCA_963457665.1. Taxonomy (NCBI): domain Eukaryota; kingdom Metazoa; phylum Mollusca; class Cephalopoda; order Oegopsida; family Thysanoteuthidae; genus Thysanoteuthis; species Thysanoteuthis major. The sequence goes on along the minus strand of OY735207.1, from coordinate 28,339,055 downwards.
GGAAAAGCATGGCATGGCTTACTGATAACACTACTACACAGAACACTAACACGGTCTCTTTTTTTTCAACTGTGTTACTGTTCTACTACATGTAACTCTTAATATGGCTCCACCTTTAGGTTTAAAAAAAATGTTGAATGATCATGTATGAAATATTATACGTAATATGTTGTATTGGTAATAATTCTTCCCGTCAAAAACATACAGCTTTGATTGGTAGTAGTGGTAGTGAAATTTTATGTGCATTATTTTATTTTTAAATGTGACCTCGAATTAAAATGGGTTGGATGTGTAGGAACAGCAGATGTCCTTACAGTAGCTGACTAAATCTGCTAATTTGCATATGCTAAATATGGATTAACCACTTCCTGTCTGTCCAGGGAGGTGTATGTACTTGATTTCAAGTTGGCTCGAGTTCAGGGATGTTTTAAAGCATTTATTTAGCAGCTTTCTCATAGCTATGTAGAAAATTAACGATACTTATTTGATTAAATAATAATGAATAAATACTAGTTGGTAGCTAACCAAAATTTTGTCCTCCTCATTTGCATTTTGTTACGAGGTGATACAATTTTAGTGTGACATTGTATTGAATGAACGAGTGAGGGTGAGTTATTTTTTGGGGAAATGGTGTTGTAGTAGTAACAGTAGATATTGAATTCTAGTAAAAATTGATTTTTCTTAAAGTACACAAAAATGTGTCATTTAATATTTGTTCAAATAGATATGCTTTGCATGATGATATAAACTGAGTTTTTTCTAAAAAAATATTCAGTTGAGTGTTTTGAAAAATCGTTTCGAAAATTTAATTAAGAAACAAAACGAAAACTAATGAATTTTGCTGTGCATTTTGATAGATGAAATAAAAAACATCCTCATAGGCCAGTTGTGTTTTTATTAGTTACTTCAATTAAAGTATAAAATTATATGAAATTTATTGTACTCATTTTAATTTTTATTGATATTAGAAAATGTTATCTCTACACATACAAATTCCTTACAAAATATATTCAAATGATATAAATGCATATTTTTTGCTTTTTTGTGTGTGATAGAAAAAAGAGGGGCTTTCAGTGATATCATACACATACTAATCGGAAAATAAATGTACTCACAAACGCCCATTTGAGAGAGAGAGAGAAGGGAGATGAAGTGTGTGTGTGTGTGTATACAGTTTGCTATGGAAAACATTATTAAAACTTGCCATATTTGATCAATACAATTTGCAAATACATTGTCATTAGCAATCTGATAACTATAATTTTTATTGAAAGAAAAAATGAGTTGCCGTGATGATCCACCAACAATGCAGATTGATACCTCTGATTTGTATGCGCATTTGGCTTGATTGTAAGTTTCACACATAGTTACCATAAGAACATTCTTTGATAAAATGTTGAAATTAACTATTCAGAATCCAAAATATCAATCTGCATTGTTTGTGGGTAATTTTCAGAGCAGGATTCCTCATCCCACATTTGTTGAAGTCTTGCAAATTGCAGTATGCATCTTTTGTGGATCATCTTCATAGGTGAATGCTGCAATCGTTTTCTCTGCCTGAATCCCAACCCTTGATTTTTCATCTGATGGTCTCTTTGAGAACTTGAAGTCCTTTTGTCAGCCTTGAGACAAACAATGGACGGATTGAAATTTTGCAACAGAACTTAAATAACTGCCCTCTCATCACAATCCACCACCTTTCGTCTACTATCTATTCTTGGGTCCATAGTTATCTGGATTATGCAAAAAATTCTTTTTAATCATCTAATTTTGATTATTTTGCTCAATTATTACACATTGTGACAAACCTTGATTTTGCAGTACAACTATCGTGCCACATTTTTATCCCATGCTGTGTAGACTTGACACTCTTTTTAACAACAGAAACAGATAATTCAAAATTTGAACCTTTTATATTACTTCAATTGTCCATGAGTTTAGTCGCTATGAAAATTTCAAGTAATTAAAATTCCATTAAAAATACTCATGATCACTACTCAACTTTTTATTACTGCGTTTACGGAACAGAGTTGTATGATCACATCAATACTAAATTCATTCCTGAAAATAATTAAAGTGCCCCACAGTTTGTTCATCATTACGCATTGGTCTATTTCAACTTGTGTCCTCACCTTGATTGTTATAGTCCCTGAGTGTCAATCATTCTTATGGATCGGTCTTTTCTAACTTGTGTCCTCACCTTGATTGTTATAGTCCCTGAGTGTCAATCATTCTTATGGATCGGTCTTTTCTAACTTGTGTCCTCACCTTGATTGTTATAGTCCCTGAGTGTCAATCATTCTTATGGATCGGTCTTTTCTAACTTGTGTCCTCACCTTGATTGTTATAGTCCCTGAGTGTCAATCATTCTTATGGATCGGTCTTTTCTAACTTGTGTCCTGACCTTGATTGTTATAGTCCCTGAGTGTCAATCATTCTTATGGATCGGTCTTTTCTAACTTGTGTCCTCACCTTGATTGTTATAGTCCCTGAGTGTCAATCATTCTTATGGATCGGTCTTTTCTAACTTGTGTCCTCACCTTGATTGTTATAGTCCCTGAGTGTCAATCATTCTTATGGATTGGTCTTTTCTAACTTGTGTCCTCACCTTGATTGTTATAGTCCCTGAGTGTCAATCATTCTTATGGATCGGTCTTTTCTAACTTGTGTCCTCACCTTGATTGTTATAGTCCCTGAGTGTCAATCATTCTTATGGATCGGTCTTTTCTAACTTGTGTCCTCACCTTGATTGTTATAGTCCCTGAGTGTCAATCATTCTTATGGATCGGTCTTTTCTAACTTGTGTCCTCACCTTGATTGTTATAGTCCCTGAGTGTCAATCATTCTCATGGATTGGTCTTTTCTAACTTGTGTCCTGACCTTGATTGTTATAGTCCCTGAGTGTCAATCATTCTTATGGATCGGTCTTTTCTAACTTGTGTCCTCACCTTGATTGTTATAGTCCCTGAGTGTCAATCATTCTTATGGATCGGTCTTTTCTAACTTGTGTCCTCACCTTGATTGTTATAGTCCCTGAGTGTCAATCATTCTCATGGATCGGTCTTTTCTAACTTGTGTCCTCACCTTGATTGTTATAGTCCCTGAGTGTCAATCATTCTTATGGATTGGTCTTTTCTAACTTGTGTCCTCACCTTGATTGTTATAGTCCCTGAGTGTCAATCATTCTCATGGATTGGTCTTTTCTAACTTGTGTCCTCACCTTGATTGTTATAGTCCCTGAGTGTCAATCATTCTTATGGATCGGTCTTTTCTAACTTGTGTCCTCACCTTGATTGTTATAGTCCCTGAGTGTCAATCATTCTCATGGATTGGTCTTTTCTAACTTGTGTCCTCACCTTGATTGTTATAGTCCCTGAGTGTCAATCATTCTCATGGATCGGTCTTTTCTAACTTGTGTCCTCACCTTGATTGTTATAGTCCCTGAGTGTCAATCATTCTTATGGATCGGTCTTTTCTAACTTGTTTCCTCACCTTGATTGTTATAGTCCCTGAGTGTCAATCATTCTTATGGATCGGTCTTTTCTAACTTGTGTCCTCACCTTGATTGTTATAGTCCCTGAGTGTCAATCATTCTCATGGATTGGTCTTTTCTAACTTGTGTCCTCACCTTGATTGTTATAGTCCCTGAGTGTCAATCATTCTTATGGATCGGTCTTTTCTAACTTGTGTCCTCACCTTGATTGTTATAGTCCCTGAGTGTCAATCATTCTTATGGATAGGTCTTTTCTAACTTGTGTCCTCACCTTGATTGTTATAGTCCCTGAGTGTCAATCATTCTTATGGATTGGTCTTTTCTAACTTGTGTCCTCACCTTGATTGTTATAGTCCCTGAGTGTCAATCATTCTTATGGATCGGTCTTTTCTAACTTGTGTCCTCACCTTGATTGTTATAGTCCCTGAGTGTCAATCATTCTTATGGATTGGTCTTTTCTAACTTGTGTCCTCACCTTGATTGTTATAGTCCCTGAGTGTCAATCATTCTCATGGATTGGTCTTTTCTAACTTGTGTCCTCACCTTGATTGTTATAGTCCCTGAGTGTCAATCATTCTTATGGATTGGTCTTTTCTAACTTGTGTCCTCACCTTGATTGTTATAGTCCCTGAGTGTCAATCATTCTTATGGATCGGTCTTTTCTAACTTGTGTCCTCACCTTGATTGTTATAGTCCCTGAGTGTCAATCATTCTCATGGATTGGTCTTTTCTAACTTGTGTCCTCACCTTGATTGTTATAGTCCCTGAGTGTCAATCATTCTTATGGATCGGTCTTTTCTAACTTGTGTCCTCACCTTGATTGTTATAGTCCCTGAGTGTCAATCATTCTTATGGATTGGTCTTTTCTAACTTGTGTCCTCACCTTGATTGTTATAGTCCCTGAGTGTCAATCATTCTTATGGATCGGTCTTTTCTAACTTGTGTCCTCACCTTGATTGTTATAGTCCCTGAGTGTCAATCATTCTTATGGATTGGTCTTTTCTAACTTGTGTCCTCACCTTGATTGTTATAGTCCCTGAGTGTCAATCATTCTTATGGATTGGTCTTTTCTAACTTGTGTCCTCACCTTGATTGTTATAGTCCCTGAGTGTCAATCATTCTTATGGATCGGTCTTTTCTAACTTGTGTCCTCACCTTAATTGTTATAGTCCCTGAATTTCAATCATTCTCATGGATTGGTCTTTTCTAACTTGTGTCCTCACCTTGATTGTTATAGTCCCTGAGTGTCAATCATTCTTATGGATTGGTCTTTTCTAACTTGTGTCCTCACTTTGGTTTGTTATGGTCACAATATTTAGATTATTTTATGCATTGGTCTATTTGGACAAGTATCCTCATCTTGGTTGATTTCTTTACATCGGACTATTCAGAAGAGTATCACTAGGGTCCTGCTTGACGTTTAAAAACAATGGCAGAAACTTTTTTGATAGGACATGAAATTAGAATAAGTTCAAGTCAACAAATTGTAATTTGAAACCAGTGTATTTTTTACAGATATTACTCCAATTGTTTTTAAGTCCATCTTGAACATTCAACTTCTCTAAGAGTACCTCTTATCTTCCTAGTTTTTCTTTGTTGTTGCTCAGGGTCTAATTATTCAAAATCTGAGTTACGCATTGTTTCTTCTGGGTAGTATTTTTCTTACATTGATTGGGATTATTTCTTAGTGGGTATCTGGCAGTTTTTGTTACTGTTAGATTATTTGCCTTCTGATATTGCTAAAATCTTTCATACTAGAGTCTTTGATACCCGCATTCTAATGACCATTCTCTCATGATGCAAAGGATTATTGTGTATTACTGTTCAGTCTCCTTTGAAAGTAGGGAAAGAAGAGGCAAGATTTTCTACCCCCTTCAATTAGTAGTCACAAATGAAAACAACTGGTAAACATTGCTAAACACTATCAAATAACTATTCACTAAAAATTCTCTCTCCAATGTTGTGCTGAGCAGGTTTTGAAAAAGTACTTAGTTTCTGCTGAGTGCAAATTTTTCATAGGAATATTTCTAAAGCTTCCTTATCAAATGTGCAGCATGTGGTAAAGAAAACTTTAGCTTAATAACACAAGATTGCCAAATTAGCCATTTTTCTGCTACTTCTTGCTGATTTTTTCCCCAATTTGCTCAATATAAATCCATGTTTAATTTATAAAGTTTTTTAAGATGGTGGATGCATCTGAAGTGAAGTTGAAGTCTCGTTTTTTTTGTTTTCAGAAAAGAAGTTCATCAAACTATTTTATTTTTGCAGTATTTTAAAATAACTACACAGGTTAACAAGGTGTATAATTAGCTGTATAACAGATTCATACATAAATAATTCCATAATCTTTGATGGGTACTATGCTAGCTAGGCTGTCAGTGTAGGCTTTTTAAAACCCTGGTCTAGGTTTTTCAATACCTGTCTGGGCTTCTGTTTTATTTTTTTACTTCAAATTTCAATGAAATCTAGGTTAGTCATTCATTACAGTTTCTCAATTTATTATTACTTGAATCTGTGAAGTAGCAAACATGTGTTACACAAAATTCATTTCCTCTCATCTTATAAAACAAATGGCCAATAATCAATTTTGTTTTTTGATCTTCTTCTGATGTCCTCTTCAGACAACCCAGGGTTACCAAATTAACCATTTTTCGGCTAGATCAGGTAGATTTTTCTTTTCCAATTTTGCCGATGAAAATCTGCAATTGCAGAAAATCTGACCAATTTTACAAACTAAGCAGTAAGTGTAATGAAAGTAAACATTTTATTCTCAAGTCTCAGTCATCTATTTGATAAGTGGACTTTGAATGAGTATATAAAACATTTTTAGCAATTAAGTTAGGTTGAAATGAAAAATTAGACAATCTTAGCCGTTTTAAAAGACAGTTCTAGCTATAAATAACAGATCATACTTGGAAACACTGAGACTACCATGATTTAAATGAAATAACCCTGATACAAATGGTTGGTTTTTCTAATTTTTACTTTTCCAGATTTTCCCGGTTTTCCTTTCTCCACCACCTGAGAAATGAACTCTCTTCTGTACTTGGTGCTTGGCCACTTTCTGAAGTCCTGGTTCTTAGTGATGCTGATATCATATATATTGAAAATGAATTTGATCTTTACTTATCTTACTAATTTATGAATACAGCTTTGCATTAACATTGGCTTAGTTAAACAAATACCTATTTGCTTAATCAATTTTTAGTGTCACAAAGTTTCTTCTCAAAATACTTTGAAAATTATTTTTTCTTGTCAAGAGAAGATAGATCCTCAGTGATAATACCATTTTGATGCAATTGTAGGCCTTATGAGATTAAAGGTAAACTTGTTTTTTTTAACTTAATGAGACTTTCTGCAAGTTAGTATGATCTATTAGGTTTACAGGTGTTTGCTGTTATTTGACTTCACTAATTTGGATCAGTTATTAGAATGAAATAATCAATGAAGAATCAATAGCTGAATATCATTCTTGTTTTTAATTCAACACATTATTCTTTGATCTTGTATAATTGAATTAGTGATAAATTTTAACAGGCTTTTATCTAAATATAAGGTGAATTTATTTGTTAGTAGTTAGAAGTATTTAACTTTCATTTGAGTCACACAAGAGTTTGACCCAAACTTTTTGAGCTTTAGGAGAATTGTTTTCTTTTTTGATTCTCAATCTTCTTTCATAGACTTTTCCACTTTTCATCAGCTGTCGTAGGTGTTATCATATTTTCTATTTTGGTAAGATCATGTCACTCAAAAGATAAATCATACCTTGATTAGTAGAGATGCTGACTTTTACTTGCAGCAAATAGTATTCACAGTCATGTATTGAATTGAAACCTAAATGTCACTTTACTTGGTAGCCATGGGTGACCACTGCCACTTTTTTGGGGAGAGGCAAAGGATATAGGGGTGGGTGAATGAGATTGGTTAGAGTCGGGGGAGGGGGGCAAAAGATATATTCAAATGCTTTTTGCCAGGTTAAGGACTAGAGAGTGTTTAAACTGTGACTCATTCTACGATGTCACTGTTAGTAGTGACCCCTTGATACTTGGCTTCGATAATGTTCCAATTTTCAAACAAACTCGTCCCCAGTGAGAGGGCCCGATCCAGAGGAGAGCAAATGCTACTTCTGCACCCACTCATCCCTAGAGGATGCTCATGTTGGCAGCCCTATGATATTTGTAGATGATGAACATCTTCAATGGTAAGAGAGTTGCATTGGATTCCCAGATGCAATGTGCTTGGATACTTTATGGTGATATTTTTTTAAAAAGATTCTTATTAATGGAGTAAGTTTAGATATCTATGAATATCACTTTCATTACTGACCAGGAACAATACTATTTAAGTAGGTGGTTAAAAGAAGACTATTCTCTAAATGTACACTGCTACCAAAGCTTCTCTATTCTTGAAAATACTTCTATCTGTGTCTGCTAGTGTAGGTTTATTCAATGATGTGAAATATGTATTTCATCCAGTAGAATTCATATCTGTCTGTTGTGTATTGCTCTGTAGCCTGTATATCTAGCCTATATCTGTGTCAAACTGCTATTTATAATGTTATGCTGTATACATATTTGTTAGTCCTCTATCCGTGTCTGTCTGCCCATACATAGCAAATTTCATGACAGATTTACAGGAATTGTTTTGTATTAATAGAGTAAAGTCAAAATTTGCTATTTTCTTAATAGATAACAAATCTCACTTAATTAGCACTTATGTTACAGCTTCGAAATCAAATCTTTTAGAGAAAAATAATTTTAAAATTTCAATTTGTTACTAAAGAAATTAGCTAAAGGAGAATACATTTTTCAAAATAACAGAATGATTTTAAATTTAATGGATTGTTAATATTTTTTGTATGTCTTGTTAAAACCTTTATATCTTAACCCCCCCCCCCCAAATTGATAGAGACAGAATAAGATGTTTGCTAAGAGTTTCCAATAATGACATAGACAAATCAGAAACACTATGCAAACTTCAGGCCTCCATGGAATCAAGATAATAAAAGTTTTCTTGGACCTCAAGAACAGCAAAACTATGGCTAAATTATTGCATGTACATTGATATTGTGAAGATGCTAAACCTTTTTAGTATGAAGAGTGGTTGGTTGTACCTGCAGAAAACTGTAGGGATCAGACTCACCGTATAAAGGAAAGATCAATGGTTCCAATGGTTCCCTATCATGTTTAAGGTTTATAAGCTTCATGATGATGGCAGCTTCATCATTTAAGTTGCTACCTGAGAATCTACCACCTACTGAGCATGTAGTTGTGCACCACACCTGGCATGTTCACTTTCACATTATGCATTGGAAATGATGTTTGAGTTGGAAACAGACCCACTGCTCTGAAGATGGAATAGGTGTAAAATAAATTGGAATCAATCATTAGAGTTGAGATTCCTGTACCTGGCAATTTACTCAAATACATACAATGAAACTGCAATGCTTTTTCATGAAATTCCAACGTACACATGGTACATGAACACTTTGTCTGGCTACAGGTATCTTCAAAATTTCACAATAAAATGAAATCTTGTCAAAAGTAAGATGTAATTAAATTTGGGGTTGGATCCAGGATTTTGTTTTTTTATTGTGAGATATTTTTTCATTTTATATATATCTGTACTCACTCACGTCTGTCCACTCAGTATTTCCAAAAGTTCTCAATGAATTTCAATGGAATTTTGTAGAGGGGCCCTTTACATTATGTGGTAGAGTTGATTAAATTTTGGAATGAACCCAGGAATTTGAGGGATATTTTTGTACTTGAAAAAAAAAATATTCCCCCCTGTCTGTCCATATGATATCTCTGAAAGTTCTGAATTGATTTTGATGAAATTTTTTGGCTCTGAACACAGAAGCAGTAAGTAAATTTTGGTACGGATCTAGGAAATTTGCTTGATTGAGGGATATTTTTATGTTTTTTCTTCTACATTTCTGTATCTGCTCATGTCTGTCCGTGCAATATGTCCAGAAGTTCCCGATGAATTTCGATAAAATTTCTTGGAAGAGTGGAAAATAGGCAATGAAAGAACTGATTACATTTTGAAATAGATCCATTCAAAATAATTTTGTCATAATTGGAAGAAGCATACATTTACAGTGAATTTCAAAATGGCTGACTTTAAAGTTCATAGAAAAACTGACAAAAATTTTTTTCTCAATCATGATGGTTTTTAGATATAATTTTGGTTGCCTGGATTCTATTAAAAAAATGTCAACTTCTACTTTCTGGTAGACTATAATGTCATAATTTTTTTAATTTGTCACCTTAGATAGTCATTTTTAACCACGGAATATCTGCAGAGTCATGCAGTATTGAAAATTCGTTGTAGTTTACTAATATTACATATTGGTGTGGTTTGAACATTTCAGTGGTAATATTTGTATCATTATTGATGATTTTATATTTTTGGCTGAATTACCAAAAAAAATTATGGCCCCAGATTACTGAAAATATATAACATTCTTTAAGAATTTTATGGTTTGAATTTGAAGAAAAATCAGATATCTTGGAGTTAATTGTCCTGATAAAGAACTAATTTATACTCTCTTTCTATTTCAACCATTGTCTGCTGGAAACCTTTGAAGTTTTCTTCTTTATGATAAAAATTATAAACAGTATATTTTTTTCATCTACTGGAAAGAACAGACCATGCTCCTTTAGAAATAGATAACCTTTATAAATTTACAAGTAACCATGAAAATTTTGATGGTTTGAATCCATTGAATCTTTGACTTAGAAAAATTTTTCGACTTTATACTTATAATTTATACTGTGTATATCAGAAGATCCAAAAGATAAAATAACCAAGATCAATCATATGTACTAATTAACCTTGTTTAATTCATCACAAATACCCTCACTTGGTATGGCGAGAATTGTGTTTGTAACTTGAATAGAGAGAAGATGTTAATAAATCTGATACAAGTTTCTTAAATTTGCACGAAAGCTTATTTTAAGATTAGCACTGCTTTTTGAGTAAATCACATAAACTGGTGTCGGATTTGTTTTCAGAGTGGAGGACTACTGTGCCACTTTGATCAGATCATGAATCAAATTGAAAGTCATGATGTATTATTAGAAGGGCTGAACTTAATTTTAAACCATGAAATGTTTTTCTGGTAACTGTGAAATTTCTTGCTTGAGTCAATTCAACATCAACAAACTAAATCCCTATAAGTATTCTTAGGGAATATCAGTTAACCATTTCATCCCTGACAAAACCATGTGTTAAAAATCCCAATAAATATTTTTGTATCTGCTTTATCCTGCTGTACTTTTTTTCAGAAACATGAGGTATTAATTTCTCTATCAAATAATAAATGGCATTTTGTGTTAATAATGAAATTCAAGAAATTCCATTGTGAAAGACTGTTTATTTAGTTTGGTGTCTACTGTAATGACCTAAGAAAATTGATTGAATGTGACTCTCGGCAATATTGCATCACAAATCTTGTAAAATTCGAGGTGAAGGAATTGTTTTATCTTCTATTTGTCTTAAGATATTCAAAATCAAAAGATCTTTTGACTTTTTGCTTATATTTTATAATTTTGAAGGATTAAAACCAGGATTAGTTGAATGAGTACAATCAGGACTGAAAGGTCTCAAAATGTCAAAAAATTTCATGCTTATTTCTTATCTAAAAATGTGCATACAAACTTTTTATTTGAAAAAATTATAGCATGAACAGTAGTTGAATGTTAAGGCGTAGTTGAGGGAGGGAGTGGAGATGCTATATGGAAGTACACCCTAGGCTCTCAATGAAGGGGGGCCCCAAAACATTATTACTTGTTGTTCACATACTGCATTTTTACTGGCATTATACAATAACAAATCTTACAAAATTTTGGAGGGAGCCCCATTAGGAGTCAAGCCCCCTAGACCCTTTAATTTCTAGTTACCCCCCTGGTTAAATGTGATGGGACAGAACTTTTTCCAACTAAGGCAGATTGTATGTCAACCCACTGTCTAAATGCAAAATAGAGATGTACCCAATGAGATTAGGCTAGAGAATAGAGATTCACATTGCCCTGAATTCTAAAAAGCAGGAGTAGATGTGAATTTTGTGCTTCAAAAAAAGTTTGTGTGTAAATGAATGCAGAAACTGCTTTTATGAGTATGACCACTTTTAAGCAGAGATATAGCTAGAGAATTGGGGGCCCTGGAGCTTGGCTCCTTACAGGGCCCCGCTAAAATCTAGAGGGATCTGTTTTTTTTAAAATTCACTAGATGAACTCCTGTTTATAAAGCTTTTTGGGGGCCTCTCCATTGTGGACACATGATATGTTTTTCAAAAGGCCTCAACTATGCCTCTGCATTTAACTATTTTTCATGCTAGGTTTTTTAAAAATATATCTTATAAAAAGATTTTTATGTTCATTTATTTGTAAGAAATAAGCTTGAAGTTTTTGAAAACTTTTTTGAACATTTTGAGACCTTTCAGTCCAACTTCTATTTTTCAATGAAAAAATCAGGATTTATCTAAATTTTCTTTTGATTCAATGTTATTATTCTTTATATGGTCTTCAACTATTGAAAATAAATCATAATTACAAAAATCAAAAAAAAAAGTTCCTTCAGTAGGTTACAATATACAAAGATATACAGTAAACCCTTGCTATAATGAATGCTGATATAATGTATTTTAGTTTTAACAAACTTGTGGATCCATCCAAACTGATTTTAGATTGATTGAACAAAGTTCAATAAATATGGCAAACACATGAACCATAACAAACTTTCTTCTTATCACTAAAGTTAAATAAATGTTGCAAACATGTTGACCATTTAAATGCAGCGAACACCTGGAGCATTACAAACTTTCTTATTTACTGAATGTGAGAATCAATCACCGAACACATATGTGTCAAGACAGATGGGATATGTTGATGTGAAGGAATACTTGAATGTGCATGTGTGGTTATGGCATATTCTCCTTCGATATCTGTTCAAAAGATGATCCACAAAATTCTGAGAGTGAAGGACAAGATCATTGAGGAGCTGGAGTGTGGACCATAGGACACAGAATTATTTAGGTTGGAAAAAACACCTTTCAAAGGCCTGAAGAAATCTTTCATTTGTACTAGCAACAGTAAGGCTTGTGTATTAAGCATACTGCAGAGAGGCTGGCTGCTTGTTCAGGCAATGAGAATTTCAAAGCTATGACCAAAGTGATACTAAATGCTGACACTGAAGCTGTGAATAGAGGTCAACTGAACCGCCTTTGGATTTATCAAATGATGTATGGTAAGGTTGAAAATAGATCTAGAGGTAATCGAACTGCTTTTGGATTTACCAAACAATGTTCGTTAAATGAGGTGAATTACCAAATTCACTTCTCATTTACCGAATAAGGGGCAACCATTAGGTGTAACAAATTTCTGGCTCTAATGGCCAACCCCCCATTAGTTAGTTGTAGTGAGGGTTTACTGTCTGCCTAACACACACACACACACATTTTCTAAAAGAATGTTGCATTCATGTGTATATGTATTTATGTGAATGCATTAAACACATGAATGTATACATGATATGCTAGTGAGCATGTTTCTATTGTTTTTGTTTATATTTTATTAGAGATTCTGAGATAGCTACTGGGGCCACCCAAATACTAAAGTTGAACAAGAAGTAAACCCCAAAATAATGTACAGGTTACTGCTAATGTTGACTAATAGTTGACATCTACCTATAGCTAAGTTCAGTCACATAAAAACCTTTGAAAAAAATTCATTTGAATTAAATTAAACATTCAGATGACCTTATGTTATTCTATTTTATACGATAAATTCCTAACATAGAGCCCTCATTTGGGAATATACATAGCCAATGAAGAAGGTCGGAGATCAACTTTGTATCAGGCATCTTGATATTATTGAAGAAAATCCTCTTCACATAGATAAAAGCAAAGCATGTACTTTTGTTTATGCAATCAAGTATTTGTAGAACAACTTTAAATCCTGTTCCTGGAACCTCAAAAGATTTGATCACAAAAAATGTTCTCATTTTTAATGAAATATCTGATTAATTTCATAAAAATGACCTTTTATTTCAAAGACTTTTGTATTGAGCATACATGAAATACCTATATTTATACAAATATTTGATTGGCCAAAAAGTGAATTCTTTGTTTTCCATTCAGTTGTATTAGAGTGTTAAGTTTTACTAAACTACTCTCAAACAGATCACTTTCAAATTCATCGAGACTGCTGTCAAATCAGTATATATTTTTACAATAAAAAATTGGCATATTTCTGCATATTGATTCCAATATTGAATAAGGAAGAGAATAAGTAAAATTTTCAATACATGCTTTTTTTTTATTCTAAGAAACATAAAAATGCAACTCAAGCACATAAAAAAAGATTCATAGAGAAGGAACTGTGAATTATTGAAAGTAGCTTGCTTGCTGGAGATTTTTTACTGATCATCAGGTAGCCCTATATTCTAATCATTTGCATCAGTTTGGTTGTGTTAATTGCTTTTTTGCGTGACTTTCAAGTGGGAAAAAAAACGTTCTGGGTCATATTTAAACGTTCTGTTTTTGAAACAAATAATTATGGGCCATAAAAAGTGGGTACTTTGCCACAATGTGGAATGCAAGAGATGGCGGAGAAAGTGAAATGGACCTCCAAAGGCTGGTTTTCACACAGAAGCAAATGATTGATTCAAACAAATTGATTCTCCAAGTTAGACCAAATGATGGCAGCAATGGAAGAAAAGAATTCACCTGAAATTAGTTGAGACAATGTCAGATTATGTATCTTTGGTGACAGGTAAAAATTGTTACAGCATGACTGACAGATTTTTACTTATCTTTTGTATACATCAGATATTGCACCTCCATATTACCATCTATTCTCTAAATGGAAATAATGCATTGTCAGAGCTATCTACAACATTTCTTTGTCGAGAATGATGAAAAGTTCTTGTGGGGATGGAATTATCAAGTTGATTAGAAGGTGGCAAAAGATAATGAAACAAAAAGTACATATGTTTGTGGTTCAGTAATGTTAATGTTGAAAATCAAAAACAATTGTTTATATTTTTACTTACTAAACTTGATGGACTTTTTACGTTACCCAATATATACATATGTTCATGTGTAAGTGTAGGTAGATGTCAATTTTTGGAAAAAGGTAACATTCATACAGCATTTAGTGTGGAACAAGGCTCGTGCAAACTATGACTAGAATGCTAATCACTGCTTTACAGCATACTGATCACTTGTCTTTTGTGTATAGATGTGTTCAAGTATATGCATGTAGATTACATCATTTTGATATTTTTTCCTTAAATCCCACGTTTTCAAATTCAATGAACATGATTATGTTTTGATAAACCCACTATCATCATCAGCCTGTATTGATTTTTTTCTGTGGATGCTATGGAAATGCTGACCTCTGTAATCAATAGAATTAGAATATTTGTGTCTGCAGAGTGTAAACCATCTCTGTTTGTTGTAGTGTTCCACATTTGCATGACATGGACTTGTATCTATGATTTAATAGTAGAGCAAAGGCCTGGTGGGCTAAAGTAGTGGATATTGACCTTATGGCCTAATCTCCTGTGATCTACAACTGAACTTCATTTGTCCAAATCGTGTACTTATTAATATTTTTTAGTTGAAGAAAAGTGATTTGGTTACAAGGTTATTAGTTTATATCTGAGATTTATCAGCAAAGCTTTGTTTTGGAAAAAACTTTATAAAAACTATCGGTCTGTTTCATACTTGTAAAAGCATATAATATGATATAAATATGACTTGCAATATGATGTGCCATAAAAAACAAATTTATGTTTAACAAATACCCACTATCACAGACAATAATTGAACAACTGTTGTGTCAAAATTTGAAATCATGTAAAAATAATTCCATTGAAGAATAAATATGGTCCAAATAATTTCTATTTATGATATCACTGGAGTTTTCCAGTGGAAAACATTTGAAATAGAGTTGAAGAAATATCTAGGTTCTGGAGAATTTGGATTTTATTGATAAAACAGCCAGAAAAAAGCCTCAAGAGCTTTTTTTAAAAAAAAAATCACAAGAAACATTATTAGAAGGAGTAATTTCTATTTTCATGTCTCTATAGCTAGGAGCACTAGGATGAATAAAAGATTAATCAACCTGTCAGAATAAGGCCCCAAAAGGTCAAAAGTGCTTTTTTTTTCCAAAAATGAAAAAAAATATCTAGATTGTGGAAAATCTAGGTGTTAATGATAAATAAACCCATCAGAATAATAATAAAAGTAAAGCTTTTTATACAAAAATCAGAAAAAAATTTTTTAGAAGGGGTGTATTGGAATGCTAACTCTGTAGACTAAACAGTATGGAACATGCAAAGAAATAAAACAATCAGGATAAGCCCCCCCCCCCAGTCAAAAAACTTTTCTTCTAAAAATAAAAAAAAAACGTTTTTAGAAGGGGTTTAGTGGAGTACTGTTACAAATTTCCTAGTCTGTAGACTAAACAGTATGGCCAGGAGTGCAAGAACAAGCAAATAAACATATAAAAAAATAGAATCCTTTACCATCTTTGATTGCTACGGTTGTTCAAAACCCCTTAAGTTGAGAAACAATACTAGCTGCGCATTTTACCTTTGATGACTTCATGATTTGTGCATTTTAGAATTTTTGAAACATTGGCATTTTATATAAATTGATTATGTTTTACTTCTGCAAAATATATAAAGAAAGGCAACAATCTTGTCCATTATTTTTCCAAGTTACTTTTGGGTTATATGAATGATCTAATGAATTATATGCATTCTTAAGGCCTTAATGTTAATTTTCTATCATTGGAAAGTTTGTGGCACAAAATACATTCAGCTATGAAGTTTAACACTCTAAGATATCTGATGAATGTACATTAGGATATGTGCGAATATGCATGCAAGTATATGTGTGTGTGTGTTTGAAATAGCTCTTCCTTAATATGTCTTATATATTAAAAGACTAAGTATATTTTTTCTACATCTGTTTATTTTGGTGTGTCTGCTCAGATGTATTTTGTACCTTAGGACACACAACAACAAATATACATTTTGCTCTTACTTTTCTTAGTCTTTGCATTCATAATTTTTTTGAAAAAGATAATAAGATAATGTATAAAACATTGTGTTTTCTGACTAAAATAAACTAAAAGTAGGCACAAAATGTTTGACTTTTTTAAAAATTCTTGTTTAAGATCATCTTTTACCTTGGGACCCACTTGACTTGTGTCTTCTCAGACAATTCTGTCTTGACTACACCAACAACTGCTTTCTTGTCTATCATGATTTGCCTGTGTCAGCATTACACTAATCTTTCTTTCATAAACGGAACTAAATACAACATGTTTTTTCAGCTGAATCTAAAGGAAAGATTTAAAAAAAGGTTTGTTTGTAGAAAAAATGATTTTATTATCTCATTTCATATCCTGGATACATATTTTTATGAAGTCTTGGAGTCTGTTATCCTTATAAAAGTTGAGTTGTATGACTTATGGATCTTGGGTATTGTAGATTTTTCATGTGTATAAATTGATAGAAATACTAAGATGAGAGAGTATTTTTGAATCAATATGAAAATTTTTGACTGGAACCTAATAATTTCATCTTAAGGAAATACTTGGAAGAGAAATATGTTCTCAGTTCTTTCCATTTGTCCTATTAAATAGATCTCTACCACTTGAATATCATGCTTGAACGAACAGATTTTAAGAATTCTCTTACATCTATTTTATTGTTACTTCATTTACAAATATTAAAAAAAGAAAAATACAGACAACTACTTTTATAACTAGAAATCACTCAGAGAGTGCATACCTCTGTCAATGCCATAACTAAGTGAAAATCAGTTCAAAAAGAGTCAAGATGCAAGGGAGGTAACCAATTCTTCCTTATTTCATAGCCTACCCTTCGAGAAAATTTAATGGAAATTCATTGAGAACTTGTGGAGTTATTGTGTGGACATACAGCTTCGATGCTGGGGAGGTTATTGTAAAACAACTTCATAGATCTACCCTAAAATTTAATTACCTTTTCTGTAGCCAATTGCTCTTCCTTCCACAAAATGTCATTGAAATTTATTGAAAATTTTTAGATATATTTTGCAGTGTGGACATATGGCTATGATGCAGGATTTATTCACTTCTTCTACGGCTCCTTGCCCTCTCTTCCTCAAGATGTCATTGAAGTTCGCTGTGGACTTTTGAAGATATAGTATGAATTAACAGACAGACAAACACGAGTGAAAACATATACCTTTCCCAACTTTGTTAGCAAAGATAAAATATATATATTGTCATATATAGGTGTATATATGTGTAAATATTTATCCTGCCAATATGGTGTTACTCTGAAATCATCTCTTTAGTGTGATTTGTGAATATGGCTCATTGGTGGAATGATAAACTGAAAGCCTCAACATTCAGGTTGTGCTAGTTAGACATTGTTGTTTGGGTTCTGTTAGTTAGCTCATCGACACATTCTTAACTAGAGTTAAAACATGTGTTTGTGTTTTTATTTTCGTGATTGGAATTGTAAAAAAAACTTTATCTAATTTTGGAGAAAATGCATGATTTTAAATCAGGTTTAAAGAGGTTCCATTAATGAAATCATGTTGGTGAAGCTCATTATCATAGATTTGACAACAAAAAGAAAACCTCTCTTCTCCTTTAATTAACTGTCAAGTTGAAAAATTTGCAATACACGAATCATTAGTTACTATTGGAACTATTTTTATGCTTTTATGTATACCTATTTTATGTATACCTATTATATCTCAGTGGTTAGAGTAGCAGATTGGTGATTGAGGTCTCCAGTTTCATCCCCAGTTGATTTAGTTAGTTACCATTCATTTTTTTGAACTTTGTAAAATCTGAAATATCTTAATACAAATAAAAACCATTGAAAATGCAGTAAACCCATGCTATAATGAACTAATTGGGAGGAGAGGTTTGTGTTGATAAGTGAAGAAAGTTTGGTTGCTCGCTGCATTTAATGAACATTGTTCAATTAATCCAAAGGCAGTTTGGTTGCCTTTGGATTTTGTTTTAAAATGTTTGGAATTGTGGAATTATAAAATGATTTTTTTTAATACCTTGGGGTATTATTTTTTTTCTATTCTATCTGTATGTTGTAAGAAATTTGAATGGAAAGTCTTTGTCATTTTAATGTTAACAATTTACACTTTTCATGCTGTTAATTTTCTGAAAAATCTGTTTCTCACAGAAAAGTTACATCTAATTTTTTCCCCAGTCTTTCTTTTTAATAATGACAAAGATTTTGACAATAAAATGATTTTTTTTATACAAATTGAGTTTTTCTATCTTGAGTGTAAAGTTCCCAGTAAAAATCTTGGGTCATGGATAAAGCAATTGAAACGTCTCTTTTTTTTTTTCCTTTTTTTACGTAATAACAACTCAGTTCATTCTGCAATTTCCAATATTTTTTAAACAAGTTTGTTGACAAATTCTGATTCAGTACTTGTCAATGATAAGAATAAAGATTCTCAATAAAAGTTATTGTTAATTTCTTTATTAGAATATTGCAAACACTTTTTGTTTTTAAAAGAAAATATCTGCTAGAAATTTTTGTTTCTTTGGGTTCTTTTTTTTCCATTAAAATAATATCCCAGGGTAATTAAAATGAAAAAAAATGATGAACTCTGCAATTTTCATTAGTGTCACGCAAAATCATCGACAAATTCTGATTTAATACTTATAATAGTTTAGACAAACCGGGTTTTAGTTGTATCTCAAGTTGGCTAGTTGTGTTCGAACTTCAACTATTCAGGAAATCCTTTTCAATAATTAGATTTTGCATTTTAGCCTCATTCATGTAATTATCTGAATGTATATAAACCCAAATAGAAAATATACCCTCAAATGGAAATGTAAGAACAGAGCTTAATAAGAAGAATAGATGTATGCATAACTACTGACTGAACAGCGCCTGCGTCTAGTAAATAACCAACATATTTTTAATCAAAAGTGCAAACTGTTATTAATTCTTTCTTATAAAAAAAATACTGTTCATGTTGAAGAAATGAAATGAAGATATGTAAAATCTGTGAGGGAATCATTTGTGTAATGAAGATTTATCAAGCATATTGCAAAAATATCACTTCATTTCACACAACCCCTGGAAAGGTTGCATAGTACCCTGGGGTTTGAATACTGCTTGTTAAGACAATCTGGATTCAAGACAAAGTGGACGGTCACAATCAGTTTTGACACTCAAAAACAATGTATTTGTAAACAATGAAAACAAGAGAAACAAAGTGTGTGAACTAGAAAAGAAAACGTATCAATGTTGACTTTTCCATTGGAATTAAAGTGATGTCATTCTTCCCTTTTCAATTTGCCTTTCTTGAAAAAATGTCAGCAAAATATGTCAATAAATAAGAAGAAAGTTTGTTATAGTCTACGTGTTTGTTTGAGCCGAAATTCGTTTTATTGAGATTTGTTATTTTGAGGGTTTTTACTCTTTTAATTTTGTACAATAGAAATTTTGTTCAAGAAGTTTGTGGTTTCATCTCCGGTGCTTGATCAGTAAGGCTCATTATTGAGGAAAATGGTTCTGATTTCTAATCAGGGTCTGTCAGAGTCTGAAAGAAGTATACATTATTGTACATCTTAAATCTTAGTTCACTCTTGCAGTTGTTGGCTATTCTCATTTCCAAGTAATTGTGAGTATTGGGCTTGGTGGATCTCTTGTCTTTGATGTTTGTCCTCTTTATATCTGCAATATCCTTGCCTGAACAATTCTGCAGCAGTCAAGATGGTTTGATGCTGGAATCTGTGACTTGCTGCTTATTTTTCTCAGATTTTAGGTTGATGTTGGTTTCCTCCATAGTCTGTTTCAGTTGATCTTTGTAATGATGCAGAGGGCAGCCACAGGGTTTTTTGCTGGTGCTTAGTTTGCTGTAGAGGATCTGGTGGAAAGCTGATGTTAGATGATGGTGGCTTTGATGCTGTTGACTTGATCTTTAAGCACTGCGAGGTTAATGATATAATCCTCCTATATGATGCTCATGATTGATCAAAGCTGATGGTGAAAGCTCACTTTAAATGATGTTTCTAAAGTGCCATGTTTCACATTCATAAAGTAAGGTTGAAATGATGACATCTTGATACACTGTGAGTACTGCTACCAACAGTTGTAGCTGAATAACTATTGGGTATTATAACCATTCTCAAACACTGTTTGCTGGTAATTATATTGCTCAATAATTATTTGAGATGCATGTAATGAATTTGATTTTCAATCTTCTCTACAATTACGTAAGAGAGGAGGTGAAACAGAGTGGAGTAGGCTTTCTCATCAATAAAGACTTCAAAGACAACGTGGTAGGCTTTAAAGCTATCTCAGACCACATGGCTAGTGTCACTATACAACTCTCGAAGAGGTACAAGCTAAATGTCATCCAAGTCTATGTTCCCACTTCGCAATCAACTGAAGAAGAAATAAACAACTTCTATGATGATTTGAACTCCCTACTACAACATACCAAAAGATACTTCAATGTCATCATGGGAGATTTCAACGCACAAGTAGGACAAGGAAACGAAAGCTGTGTCAGAGAATTCGGATACAAAAGACGGAACAAGAGAGGTGGAGATCTGGTAAATTTTGCAATGGCAAACAACTTCAAAATTATGAATACATTCTTCAAAAAGAAACCCAATAAAAAATGGACTTGGAAGAGCCCCAACCATGAAACCAAAAACGAAATAGACTACATTTTAACGGACAAAAGCGACACCATCAAAAATATCCAAATCCTAAACCAAGTGAATGTAGGGAGTGACCATAGAATGGTAAGATGTAAAATGCTAATAAACACAAATAAAGAATGCAGGAAAATGTTCCACACTAGACTGCAGCCACTGAACATACCAAATGAACTCACCCCAGCCTTCAAGCTTGAATTGAAAAACAGATTTGATATCCTTACCAACAAAAACGACACCAATGTCAACAAACTCCACAACAAAATAACAACCTCTCTATTAGAAGCAGCCAATATGTTCAAACCAAGAAACACAGAGACCATTAGCAAAATCTCAGATGAAACCAGGAAACTGATTGAAAAGTGCAGAAACCTCAAACCACCAACGACCATAAGGGAAAAAATAGAAGAAATCAAACTGAACAAAACAATAAAGAAACTAAGAGAAGACAAGAGAAGGTATACGGCAGCCATCATCGAGACCAACCTCGAAAAACGTTGAGAATTTAAAGCAATAAACAAAGCTCTCAGTACAGGAAAGAAATAGATAACTAGCATTCTCGAAGCAAGCGGAGACAACAACAGATAGAGACAGAATAGTTGAACGTGCCCAAGAATTTTACCAGGAACTCTTCTCTTCAAAACACGGACAATACAACAAAGACTAGAATACACAAGATGTCGATAATCAGTTCAAAGACGTCCCCGAATTTACACCATGGGAAGTAAAGCAAGCCATCAAACAAGCAAAAAAAGGAAAAGCCCCTGGACCAGATAACATCACCATCGATCTACTCAAAAAAAAAAAACGGGTAAGAGAGTCAATAGAAAGCTAGTTATTCTATTGAACTTGCGTCTGAAACAGAGTAAAGTCCCGAAAGACTGGAACACTGCTATTATAATGCTTGCCAAAGACTTCAACAACTATAAACCTATAAGCCTGCTCAACTGCATATACAAACTTTTCACAAAAATCATCACCAACCAGATTACTAAAACACTAGACGAGAATCAACCACAAGAACAGGCTGGATTTAGAAGAAATTACTCGACCATGGACCATCTTCATTCAATAAATCAGCTGAAGAGAAGGCAGCAGAATACAAAATGTCACTTGCTGTAGCATTCAAGAAGGCATTTGACTCTGTAGAAATTCCCATGGTCATGAAGGCCATCACCCTACAAGATGTAGACCCTGTATATGTTAAAGTACTGCAACATATATACAACCATAGCAACTCATTCATTAGGCTACATAAGAACTCTGAACTATTTCAGCTCCAAAAAGAAGTAAGACAAGGTGTTACCAGCTCACCCAAACTCTTTACAGCCTTCCTTGAGATGATATTCCGAAACATGGATTGGGAAAATAGAGGAATCAAAATAGACGGCAAATACTTGAGCAACCTTAGATTTCGCAGAGAACCTACATGACCTTCAAGTAATGCTAGATGAACTAAACGAAGAAAGCAAAAAATGTCAGCCTATACATGAACTTCAGTAAAACAAAAATCATTTGCAATAATCATGTTGAGAATAGGAACATAACTGTCAAGATAGAAGATGCAAAACTTGGCAAGGTAGACCACTACATCTACCTAGGACAACGAATCTCCATGAGGCCCTCAAAAGAGGAGGAAATCAAACGAAGAATCACTTTGGGATGGCAAGTCTTCGGCAGAGCAAGCTCAGCTTTCAAGAACCAGATGTTCCCAATAATCTTAAAAAGAAGAGTGTACAACCAATGCATTCTCCCTATAGTCACTAATGGAGCTGAAACATGGAACTTAACCAAGAGACAGACCTGCAAACTGAGAAGTATGCAACGTGCGCATAAAAGAATCATGCTCAACTTTACATGGAGAGATCACAAGACAGCACAGTATATAAGGACGAAAACGGATGTCCGTGTCATCATGGAAACTTTTAAAAAACTGAAATGGCAATGAGCAGGCCATGTTGCAAAGATGAAAGACAACTGATGGACATCACGTCTCACAACATGGATCCCCAGAGAAACCGAGGCCGACAGAACACAAGATGGAGAGATGAGCTAGACAGATTCAGGAAATACTGGCTCCGTGACGCTAATGATAGAGAATTGTGGCAAATCCTGGGGAAGGTCTATGTCCAACGACAGACGTTAAAAGACTTCTTCTTCTTCTTCTTCTTCTTCTTCTTCTTCTTCTTCTTCTTCTTCTTCTTCTTCTTCTTCTTCTTCTTCTTCTTCTTCTTCTTCTTCTTCTTCTGATGATGATGATGATGATGATGATGATGATGATGATGATGATGATGATGATGATGATGATGATGATGATGATGATGATGATGATGATGATGATGATGATGATGATGATGATGATGATGATGATGATGATGATGATGATGATGATGATGATGATGATGATGATGATGATGATGATGATGATGATGATGATGATGATGATGATGATGTAATGAATTATTTCATTTTTTACCATGTTCAATATTCTAGATGTATATTAGTTGGAATTTTTTAGCAACATTCATATTTCATTCAAGGTTATATGATAAATGCATTAATGAATTTTCATAATAAAGAAAAAAATGTATGGTTTGTTTTTGTCTTGCATTCATCTTTCTCTAAGTAAGGAAAATTTTTTATTATATTCTATAATTTTCTGTATTGTGACTGTCATCAACTTTTTATGGATTTTACAATATTCTCATGTGTAAAAAAAATTATACATCAAATTCTCATTTTTTATGTTTGTATGTTAGTATGTGTTTGCTACAATAAAAAGACTGATAATAAGAAAAATCAAATATTAGTTGAACAATAATAATATTGTCTTATAATTATGATGCTGATAACCTACTTTGTGCAGTAGTTACTAGTTTGTTCAAGAGGTGTTAGTGTTTTAAACATCACCATCTGTCATACCTGGCTCAGAATGAGCAAATTCAGATTTATCTTAATGTTATTAAAAAATCTATTCACTAAAGTGAAAATATTGCTACACCATTCTCAATCGGTATACATAGAGATCCAATAACAATCATTGTTGCATTTTATCAGTGTAACAATGTTTGTTTCCACTGACCTTTTAGTGGCCATTAATATGTAAATGGATATCATTTTTTTTATACTTGACTGGAACAATCAACTTTAGTGTATGGATAGAATGAAAATAAATACTGGAAAAAAGTAGCAAACAGTAGCAACTCATAGAAACAATGTCTATTTCATTCTCCTGTAACGTCAAAAAATTGAACAATCATGAATAATGAAAAATTAGTTGTTAAAAATTTTCAAAAGTTTTTTCCCAGAATGAGATCTGTTAAAAAATTCAAAATGATTACCATTACACATTCCACAACTTTTTTGATGGTTGTGTATGTGTCCCACTTCTTGCTAAAATGTTCATCTAAGAAATTCTTTTGATGTCAAATCTACTGCTTTATGAAAGGAACGACTTTTGAATCTATTTCTCACAAGGAACTATAAAGTAATTACTGGGAATTTTTTTTTCATTTAAAGCAATTTTTATATTCAGCATAGTTAAAATTGGAATAAAAGGGGGTTTAGATACTGATCATTGAGATTAAAAATTTTCACTGAAGAAAAAACATTTGCAAGATATTTATTTACTTGATAAAATTTCTGATGAACTGGCTAATAATGCTTACTTAGTCTCCCCTTTTATTCTGAGGATGACACCATGATAATAAATCAAGAAGCTGTTTTGACACATTACACTTAGCCCCAACTTATGTATACAAAAGTCACTCAACTGTGACTGTGATGTGACCAGTATCTTTTGGCAGAATGCCATGTTGGGGGTGATCAATCAAAAAATTGGAAAAATGGTGATCAAAGAATAAGTTACTTCTCTTGCCTTTTGTTGGGTAATCTCTCACTAGAAAAAATCTGAATTTTCAAAAATGTCTGAACATTGCTGGACACAAACTAAATGACCAATTTAGCATAAACTTACATTGTAGATTGACCCCTCCCCACTTGAAACCAATTTTGTGGAGAAAATAAAAAAGAAAAGTTTTTTCTAAACAAATTTGAGCTTCTCATTCTGTTTTGTATTTTATTTGATTAAGTTTAGAGATTGGCAATGAAGGATTTAACCTTAAATTAAAATGCAGATGCAGTTTCAAATTCTTTGTAAAAAACAAGTACCACAAGTTCAACGATGTGTCCAATATCCATGGTAGTAGTAGCAGAAGGGAGAGGTAGAGGAGGAATAAAAAGAGCAAGTAGTCTTCTTTTATGTCAATTGCTTCTCATACTTGTAAAGTATTGTGGTATGGAAATATTCTACGGATATTTTTATTGAAAAAATTTGTAGACATTTCTAAAAATCATTAGTTATCGTGGCAAAGGCTTGCATAGCAAAATGTTTACTGATTGAATGTTTTAACTCCCTAGTATACATACTTAAACAGTTATAGATATAGGATATAGATTGCCATGTCTTCTAGTTTGTTTGATTAGTTCATTAGTTCATATTTCAAACTTGACTGAATCCTTTATTCAACTATTTCTTTCTAAATAGTTTATCATACAGAGACTGCTGAAATCTAAATTGGTCCATAAATCATTTTCAAATTCCTATTGAAACCCTTTTGAACATTGAACATCTCCAGAAATATTTCTGTGGATGCCTAATTTGCCAGAGGTTTTGAACTCTGAATGCAATAGCTATTATAACATGTTACTCTGGTGATCCACAAATTTTTGTTTAGTTATCAGTTTCTCTCAGACTAATATTTGTATATTTTTTGTAAATATAAGCATTGGTACATTGCTTCAATAAAAAGTTGATAGGAATAAATGTATTTGCTATAAATCTCAGCTTTATAAATCTTACTAATAATATAATCTTGATCAAATTGGACTCTGTGAATAGAAATATAAATTTGGGAAGAAACTGGGAAGTTTTATGTATCTCAAACTTTCATAGACATAATTCTCCGTCTTCCAAAATTTTGTAGAATTCTATTATAATCTTGCAACTCCATTTACATAATGTCACTTTTGTATCTGCTATATCAGTAGATAATTGTGCTGTTTTCTTGATATATCTTGAAAGTTTTAAGCTATGTTAATTAGTAATACACTTCATATCCACTTTGTTATATATATCTATAATTACTGTGACAAAAATAAAATATAATGATAAAAAGTGGTCTTCATAAATCCATATTGATATTTGAAAACCGGGATCATCTGAAATTGCCCGGGGATGCTATGAAGAAATTCTAGAAGATGAAAACAGTGTTGATAAGCATAAAATATGATTTTGTTATCACAATTTATATAGTAGAGGAGGTGGCAAAAAGCTGATTGCTTTTATGTCTACTGTATATAATAGTCCCTCCAATTTCACAAACCTGATTATTTACATTCTTTTTCATCTATGAAGGGAAGCTACTTGCATGGACATTTGAGAAAAAAAACTTCAGGACATTTTGTTCTTGAGAAGTTTTTGCTATAAACAAGAAAGTCCAAATATTTGTTTGAAAAAAAAAAAATAGAGATTGGTATGTACAATATAAAATTTCGGTGCTTTTGTTTTACAGGTAAAAATCAATAATTTTGAAAAATTGGTGGTCAAAAGCATTGTTAAAAGTTAATTTGAAATTAGATTTAGATTGAAGAAAGTATTATTGTTATAGACATTTGGAAATTTTGATGAATCCTGCATCCAAATCATGTCTTCAATGACTCTTTCAGTTAGTAAAAAATTAAACAAAAAGCCAAAAAGTGTTTAAGTTGACCTCTCTGGCCTTCCATGTTTAGAAAAAAGTGTATCATTCTTTTTTCACTGATTATATTTGTTGCATTATAATTAACAAAATGTCAGAGTTTGGCAAAGTGACCGAGATATTACTACTTCACAAGAAAATTAGGATAAAGGTTCAAGCTTCATCAGGAATTTTTAAAATTAAAATAATTGTTATTATATCAGCAAAAATAATGTTTTACTCCCTGTGTTTTGTGGCATTAATATTACTTTTAGAATATTTTGCCTATTCAGTATGTATGAAGAAAAAAATGATTCATATTTATTGAATGAATAAAACATTGCCTTGATGTCACGTATAAATAATTGTAAAAAATGCAAGACAGCTTGTATTTCTTTATGTGTTAATTCATTCAACAAATATTTGTAAATAGAATTGTGAATCATAAATTGATATTTTAATTTTATTTCATGATGCTTCAGAATAATTTTCATTTAATCTTTATCTATAGTTGACAAATCTAAAAAGCATTTGAGTATTGTAAGATTTGATAAAAGAATTATTTCTATTGAGCGTTACGTTATCAGCAAAATCTGCATAGATACCTAAATTATCATTGTCTTGATTTTTTGTTATTTATTTCGTACTTTTTTTCCCCCAATCCACTGAATAAATAAATCATCATTCTATACTGTTACATCGGTCTATTGTTAGTGTCCAATTGTATGCAAATTTTGTAACTGTATGGCAAAGTGTATGGGTTATGAGGGGTCAGTCCAGAGTTATTTGCAGAATTTCAATTCTACGGGGAGAGGTCTGTGCCTAAATCATCCACAAAATTGAAGGGACTATTCTATATACAATGGACCTGCATCTTATCCGGTCAATTGGTTCCACATCTCACTGCATTATTAAAAAAATGTCTACATTCATGACCCAGTTATGTGCTGTTGTTAACAAATTTTATTTTCATCATGGCACTTAGATGAAACAAATCCAATAGCTTTATAGGGAGCAACCATTAATTATGATAAGGGGAGCCTACCTTATTTCTATCTGTTGATCTGATACCACGATCAATGTTTTGGAGGAGGTTATTGAATGTTGATGGTTGAGAATTTTCAAGAGTGGAATGAGACTTCACAATTGCAGATTTGTCGGTTTACTGCTTCTTCTTTCTCTTGGCTTTGTCAAAAAATTTGGAGCAGTGGCTCCAAGTCATCTGTGATTGCACAGGTAATACATAGGCTTAGTTCTATCAAAGGATTGTACTTGTCAATCATATCTTTCAGAACTTGGGCCTATTGAAAAACAGCTGCAAACTGATCCAGTGTCCACAGTGATGGATTGGCATCTGCTTCTTTTGCTTCTTCCTCTTCTGTCAACAATCTCTGCAGTTCTTCCAGGCCTTTGTCAATTAGAATTTCTTGTTGCTCATCAATGTGTAGTTCAATGCCTTCTCTATCAATTTCCCTGGCAATCTGCAAAATCTCCTTCACTTTTTGATAGTAGGGTTGTGTGTAAAGTTGTTGACTGCCTTATTCCATAATGCTTTACTGCTGACATTGACTGTCGTGAGCATTAGGGCATCAGCAGAGCAATGAGCTCAATTGCATCTGTAATCGTGAAGTTTTTCTATGAATCTATTATGCTGCAATCCCGATTAGCGTGTAATTGTTGGCTCTGTACACTAGGCCAAGCTTGATCATATGACTGGCTGCTTGCCATGTAGACAATCCTTCCAAGCCTTAAATCTTAGGGCTTGGTTGGCACTCCCTATGAATGTAGATATGATTTAGTCTTCTCTTCCAGAAAAGGCTCTTATATCACAGTTGAAGTAGCCTTTTTCAAGTTATTCTTGGGACTCTGATGGGAATCCTGGGGTCAAGTTGACAGAGCAAACTCAATCCTTCCCTTTTGCTTACATTTGGAGGAAATTCACTAGTCTCCCTCATATTTGTCAAGTAAAAAATAGTGATTTTGACCCTAAATTGTTAGTACCTCCTACCCTATGTCAATCCTGGAGTCAAATTAGCCTTGAAAACAAACTTGCTGTCACTAGAGTAGTAAGTAAATGAAGAAAAAACATTTGTAGAAGTTATAGTATTAGATGTTTACCTTTTTGTAAGCTGAATAGAAATCGGTAGAAGTTTATGCTGTTATTGTATAAGCCCCAATGTTTGTAGGAAGAACTCTATTCTGTTTTGAAGTTTGCATTCTTTCTCCTAAGTTAGTTGCAGACTTACTGTTAGGATGGAAACTTATATCTTGATTTGTTAAAGTACATGAAAGTGCATAATTCTTTGGATTCCTGTGACAAAACTATGTCATCTAAACAGCATTACATTTAGAAAGTCTGAATTTTTCTTGTAAAACCAGGGAGAAGTACACTTGACACCTACAGCTGTTACTAATAATAATTGTATATAACTTTCTGATCTGCATGGCTTGTCAAGTGAGAGACTTCACTGTTCCACTGTTGTTGGTTAGATCTAAAGACGGATAAAAAAAAATGTTAGAAATTGAAAACCACCTGATGATTGCTTACTACTATGTCCACTTAAAGGTTTTGAGGCTTGTGGTAATTTTATTAATCAGCCAAGTATTGAAAGGCAGTCATTGAGTTAAGCCATTAGTTTTAATGTATACTACACGTCAGAAATAAAGCAAATATTTAGTTTTCATGTTTTCTTTTATGTAATATCTGATTTCTATCTCATTATTATAGTATGATAATGGTAATGTGATGTTTATATGAGTAGACTCTTATACATTGCCCTCCATTTGATTTAGAGGCTAAAAACTTTATCTATGGGATTGTACATTTCAATTTCAAAGTTATAACTGACCATTTTCTTGATCATTGTCTATTTTTGTTTGATCAGTGTATTGTTTTGAAAAAAAATTCATTTGCTATTCATGTATTGCTGATTTAGTAATTCTGGGGGAAAATGTAATATTAAGGAGACATATCTTGCTTAATGTTGTAATGGTATTCTTAAATTTGTACTTGGGTCTCTTATCTGAGTGAAGTTTTGAGAGATAAGATACTTTTCATTGATTTTGAAGCCAACTTAATTGTTTTATGATCGAATGGGTGTTTTCAAGTTCTAAAAAAAAATCCCTCCCCACTGTAAGATTATGAATTGATTTTCCTGGCCATACCGTTTTGTCCACAGACAGCATTAGTACTCCATTAGACAACTTCTAAAAAAATTTTTTTCAGATTTTTGGATAAAAAGCTTTTTCACCTTTATCATTATTCTTACAGATTTATCTATTATTGACATCTAGATTTTCCAGAACCTGGAAAATGACTCTTCCAATAAGACTTGAGTTGAAGTAAACCTAACTCTTCTTAGTTTAATTATACATGCGTAATTTCAGACGTAAACAAGTCTCTGTAGCCCCAACTTGATCCTTCCTTTGTTTTAATTAACTAGTTATGGACAGGACAGGTTATGTTACTTTCCCAGAGGGAAGGAGTAATTTGTATTATCAAAACCTGTCAATCAAAACTGTCAACATAGGTTTCTTCAGTTTTTTAAGTGACTCTGGCTGGCTATATATGTATGTCTTAATGTTGTGTGCAGGCCACACCAATGGAGTTGAAGGGCTGAACAGTTGAACATTTACTCTTCAACATGGTTAGAAAAAAC
Organism: Thysanoteuthis rhombus; assembly: GCA_963457665.1. Lineage (NCBI taxonomy): Eukaryota > Metazoa > Mollusca > Cephalopoda > Oegopsida > Thysanoteuthidae > Thysanoteuthis > Thysanoteuthis major. Next base: position 28,308,442 of record OY735207.1, on the reverse strand, counting down.
ATTTTTTTGCTTTTTAACCTACCCTCACCCCCAAATTTTAGGATGGGTACAATGTAATTTTATTATTCTATTTTTAAATTTGAACTTAATAGTTATGTATCAAAAGGTGAGGGAGGTAAATTATTCATTAATCACCTCTTCTAATTTTTTTAATTGATCACCCCCAATATTGCATGCTCTCAAAGGACATTTGTCCATGCCTCTTTCTTGTTTAAACTACAAGACATATTGACCTAATATTCAACATGTTGAATCAATAAAAATCGACTTCTGACTTGGGCTAACCTTGGAGGTCATTTGAGGTCACTAGAGGTCATCCTCTGATCTATCTTTGATTCTAAACATTTAAAACAAATGATTATGGTCAATCATTCTTCTCAAGAATGGCACAAACATTTCTTATGATAAAATTGATTTTAACAAGTTTTAAGCAGTTTTTCCTCATAATTACGGAAAATCATCTATAGTAGTCTCTCCAATTTTGCTGACTTGAAATCTGCTAAATTTTTGCAATTATTTGCAGATTTTTTCACCAGTAAAAGAAAGCTACTCTCACAAACTTTTGGGGAAAAAAAGCAACATCTTTTGAGAAATAAAATCAGTTTACAACAATATTTTTTTAAGGGATGAAGAAGCAAAAAAAGCAACCAGAAATCACAATTTATTTTCCAAAGATAACAGTTACAGAACTCTTACCTCCCTCACTTCTTCCCTGGCTAGGCACCAAGGCCTACCCTCTCTTCTCCTTTGTGTGCATTTTGTTTTGCTTTAAAAAAAAAAATTCAATACCTTTTTTGAAAACTTAATTAAAAAATCTTGTTTTCTTGTTTTTGCTGGAAGAAAAAATAACAACATTAAAAAAAATATATGCATTCATAGAGGTAACCTCAATACTTATTTGCAAAAGAACACATTTTTAAAAAGAAGTTTCATTTAAGAAGTTTTTTTTTCTTGTGATGAATATATCTATAAATTTATTTGGCAAAAGTTCATTTATAATTACCAATGAGAGGTACACATAGGTCCATTTTCCTAATACACTTTGTTTACCTTTTGGAAAAAATTTTTTTATGGGCTCCATGCAAATGGGGGTTGGGGGTCAAAAGTTGTTGTTTGTGGATTTTCAATTTTGCAAGGGGTGTAAACCCTGACCCCTGTGAAATTCATGGGACTACTGTAGAGTGATAGTAGTAAAAAAAAAAAATTTTTAAACTGAATGTTATTCACAGTCAATCCTCCTATTTCATTGGTTTGTATTTTATGGATTTGGTTGATTGCAATTTTATCAATAGTTGAATTTAAAAAAAAAATTTTGCAGGCTGCTGTAAAAAACATGTACTGTATGGTTTTGTAAGCCATAAAAGCATGGGGTATTATGTGTACATTGCTTTATCAAGTTATAATATCTCAAATTTATACTTGGGTTTTTTCTAAAAGACATTTTTAAAAGTTCAAGTTCAGATATATACATTTTCTCTCTCTGTACATGTTAGCTGATTTATTTTATCTACAGCACAGTACTGTTACTGTGGAGACATTTTATGGATGTTAACTTTCAAAGTAATGAACATATTACATTCAATAAGGTACTATTGCATTAATAGTTATTCAATCTTAACAAGAAGTCTATAATTTTTTGCTAAATTGAAACTTTGTAAAGAGTTTGCATCCTGAACACCCATGAAATTGGAGGATCAACTGTATTTCACTTTTCTTTTTTTTTTTTTCAAGATGAAATATTATCAAACATTATTATTCATTTCTGGCTGCTATTTACCTTCAACTTATTTTATTTAGTTTTCTTAGGTTAAAATTTGTTTTACTAGTGAAAGCAAAAAAATGTGTTAATTTTCAATCAGATCTCTATTACCTTTGGCCAAGTTTTAGTTTTAAAAAGAAAAAAATTTAGATCCGGGGTTGGGGTTCTATCAACAATGTTGCTATAATATTGGATTGGACCATTACTTTCCATCTGTAGTACAATCATTTGCAATCCCTCTTCGAAAACAAAATTCTATTTGAACATAATTACTCCCCCTTGACGATGAAAGTAAACAAGGTTTTGGATATCCAGACGGATCTGGATTTTACCAGATACCAGCACTGGATTTTAGGCCGGATTATCCAGCTGAACAATTTTTATCATGATGCTAACATAATTTATCATGTAAAATTCTTGAATAAATGATCTATACTGAATATATAAAATACAGATACATGATACTTATTCATTATATGACAATCAATAATAACATATATAACTGAAAACTAATCACTGTATGATAAGATTTTAACTACAAAGATTTCAGAAACACAGGTTATGTGCTATGTGCTGTTTTAGAGTATATAATGCCTTGTTCACCACAGGTCCCAATCCTATCTTGAGAAGACTGGGATACACTCTGTCTGTTATGAACCTGGCTCCAACCTCAGCAGCATCATTGCAGTGCTATGGGGTGGTGAATTAAATCTGACTGACTCAGACTGGATAATTAGATAATTAGCTAATAAGACATAAATTCTATTTTTGTTGACCTCGTGGCGCAAAGTTACTAGATTATGGTCATCAATGTTGGCCACCATATTTTAGCATTTGTTATTGTTATTTTTATAAATAAAAGTTTGAAAATTGAAAAAAAGTTTACTTATGTGTAATGATATTTTCATCAATATTACTGAAAAATACAGTGTGTGCCGAATCATTATGCAAAAGAGTTATATTATTGCAAATTTATTTTCATTTAAGATTGAGAAAAATAATTTGATACAGATATTGGCAACGCCAACCTGCATCAACATAGCAAAAATGAGTCATTTTGTGCAGTAGTGAACTAAGAAGCCATTTTTGTTATAACCTTGCATTTTAAGAGTGCCAAATTATTAGGTGACCACTGCAAAAGTATTAAGATATGAGTCATGAAAGTGATTTATCACAGTCTAAGAAGAATTCTATCATCACATAGTTTGAAAAAGACAGTATGATCTTAATGGTGAATTCTCTGTCATGTTGCAAAGTGTGTCAAGCTGCTTTTGAAGCTTAAATACAAAGTGAAACATCCAATACTCTCTATACTGACAAATAAGCTACCCTTGATGGACTGGATAGATGGAATGTGGGCTGAAAGAGAAACATCCTCTACGATTATGTACAAGGTATGTGCTCTATAAGTGCTTCCTAGTTTTATAGCTAGAAGATAAACAAAGCTATCATACCAAAATATGAACTAGAGAGAAAGAAGACAAAAATGAGAAAATTGTTTGGCCACCTTAGATGGTACAAAAATTTGGTCTGGCCCCTTGACTAATGTGAATTATATATAAAATAGAAATTTTCCACAAGTATACCCAAAGGGAAGATCAACTGCCTCTATAAGCAGAAAAAATTATCATTAAATAAAGTAAAAGTTCACATACAGTATCTATGTGAATTAGTACACAATTTTAAAAGATTGTATTTACTCTAGAAATTGCCCTATCAATCTATTTTCTATCCCAGATATCTAAATTTATCCTTACAATTACTTATAATTGTACTATCAATATGTGCAAAAATTTCCTGTGAGACATTGAAGTACATTTTTGAAGTATTAGGTTACATCCATTAGTTCTTTTCAGGTAGTTTCTTGTAAAAATATATATTGGGCAAAACCTTTCAAATCAATTGTTGGAAACTGGAAGTGTCAGTAATTTTCTGAATTATTAGAAGAGATTAGAATCTCTTTTTCTCTGCCAAAACCTGGTGAAAAGAGAATTTTTGCTGCTTGCTTTTACTGAGGATCATGTAGACTAGCAACCCTGTATTTATTTATTCTTATATCATGATGTTATATTAGTCCATGTAAAGCTTATTACATTGCCTAATTATTGGTAACTTGGTAGAAGAATATATCTGCAGTCCATCAATAAATTGTATAAGCTTCAAAGTCAAAAATGTAATAGAATTCAAAGTCAAAAATGTAATAGAATTCAAAGTCAAAAATGTAATAGAATTTACATAAAATACATTTCTCTTTTCTATTTTTGAGATTTTTCTTCATAAAAGTTCACTTAGAAGATTTTGGATCAAATGAAGATTCCCTGATTGAAAAAACAATCCTTTTTTTGGTCTGTGACTTGAAGTCCTGTTACTTAATGACTGGTTACATTTCATTGGTGCCCTACCAATCATTATGAAATATCCGTATCTCACAATAATTAATCATTGTAGCCTGTTTGTGTACCAGAACTGATCATCTTAGATAAAGATCTTTTATCTAAACATATCTGAAAGATTCTGGTATTGTTGTTTCAAAATAACCATAGAGACCCCAAACAGCACTTTTTGTACTAACAAAAAAAATAGATCTTTTTAGATGGTGCCTAGTGGTGTACTCATGCAGATTTCAAGGTTTTTGGTCCCAAAAGTCACAAAGAGAGCCCTGAGACACATTCACACACAAATCAGGGAGATTAGATCTGTAGCCCACTTGGCTGGTTAGTTGGATGGGCTATTTGTTGGACTGGGGTGATTTGATTTGATTTATCTTGCCAGTTTAGGGATAATGATTAACATCAAAATTTTTCTTACATTGAAACAACTTACAAATTTATTCTAGAACTCACTTGAGCTTTGAAATCATTAAAATTAATTTAAATTATCATTCATTATTCTTTCTAACATAATGAATAGTCATATGGATGATCTTTCGTTAATTATCACCAGCCAATTCAGTCATTTAAAATATCAGGTACAATAAGGTGGAATTGACTAAAAATGTCTTTGTCCAAACAAGCCTAAATTTAAGAAGATTGAATTGCCTAAATTGTCTAAATACGCCTAAATTTATAAGGATCAAATATTAGAGATTGGATTACACTATTTGTTATATTTATTTACATGTATTTATATAACTAGAGCAATGGCCCGTAAGCGTTTGAGGACATCTCACCACCTTTTCATTTTTGTCTCGTGTAATGTTAACTTCTGTTGGTCTATTGTCATGTTTTTCTTTAGTCGTCTATCCAGTTCTCTCTAATTGGGGGTGTATTTTGTATGGTCTGGACTACATTCATGGGCCTCATGGGCATCCGCTTTTTACATTTCCAGGAGGGTGCAAAAGGATATATTTCTGAGGGTGAATTGGGGGCATTAAAAGGATATATTTGACATTTAATATACTTTATTGCATTATTATTAGGGGGATCAGGTCAGGTCAAAATTTCCATGGCTTGTTGGATCACAATTAATGCATAATAAAGGATCGTGGACTAAAGATCAGATGTGTTATCATCTTTTCTTGGTTATCCAAAGCAATCAAAAGTTGTTCATAAAGAAAGTTTTGAAATTAGGAAGTAATTTCAATTCTGTTGTTTGTACCTATAGTAACATAAATCATTTACAAATTCTGGAATTTTTATTCTTCAGAGATGTCTTTTCAAGTAGATTACTTATATTACTTCATCATTTTAAATGAGTAGATTGAATGAGTTGTATTACTTTGCTAGTAAGGTGCAAATGCATGGGTCTTGTTGTTTATAATAGTCTAAACCCAGAATGTTTAAACCTTCATGCCTAAGTTTGTTTAAACCAGTAGTTCTCAAATTTTTTGGCATCATGCCCCACTTTGACCACTGAAAAAACTGATATCTTCACTTTACTAAAAACAAAGTTCTCAAATGAGCTCAATGTGTTTTTCCCCTTTTTAGCAAAATCAATAATGGTTTTGGAGCTAATATTGTGTTCTTCACCTATTGTATGCCCACCACAACCTGTCTTATTTTAGGTGTTTTTCAGTTCAAGGCCTTCTTGGTTGATTAGTATGGGGTGCTCTGTTAACAACAGACACCTATACTGGAATGGACACATATTTTGTAACCATCTGAAAATGATATAAGTAAGATGCAAATCGCGTCTAGTGATTTTGAAATAGAATAGCGAGAGAGAATTCTTTCATGAATGAGTAAAAGGAAGAGAATTGATGCTTTCAAAACAGCACTCTATGAACAGGGTTATTTTTCCATTCACAATAATAAATGTGTGTGCTTGAGGAATTATGTACTTATTTTTTTCATGAGAACAACCCAATTTTGAGGCGAGGTTCTCTCAGTTGGAGAAACAATGATAGATTTATTAAAATTTGCAATAAATTTTTTGCCCAAAGTCATCATCATCATCATCATCATCATCAGTCTCTTAGCGTCCATCGTTGGACATAGACCTTTCCCAGGATTTGCCACACTTCTCTATCATGGGCGTCATGGAGCCAGTACTTCCTGAACTTGTCTAGCTCGTCTCTCCATCTAACATTTTGTTGGCCTCGGTTGCACATGTGGTCTCGGGGAATCCATGTTGTGAGTCGTGATGTCCATCGATTGTCTGCCATTCTTGCAACATGGCCAGCCCACCGCCATTTGAGATTTTTTATGGATTCTATGATGTCTCTAACTCTTGTCTTTTCCCAGATGTACTGTGCTGTTTTGTGGTCTCTCCATGTGAGGCCCAGCATAATTCTTTCAGGTGCACGTTGTATAGTTCGCTATTTGCAGATCTGTCTCTTGGTTAGGTTCCATGTTTCAGCTCCATAAGTGACTATTGGGAGGATGCATTGGTTATACACCCCTCTCTTTAGGATTAATGGGATCTTATTATTTTTGAAGGTTGAGCTAGCTCTGCCAAAGGCTTGCCATCCTAGTGTGATTCTTCGCTTGATTTCTTCTTCTTTTGAGGGTCTCATGGAGATTGGTTGCTTCTAAATCCTTATTGTAATGATAGTTTCTGTATGTATATATGTGACCGTAAACCAGAAAAAATGGCACATTGTACAAAGAATCTTTTTCGCCCTTAATCATATGGGGGAGGGATTCTATTTTTCGATGTATATATATACTGCATATATATTATAGATCAAAGAAACATTTATTATATTGATATAGGCGTCCCCTGATATTATGCACTTTGTTATAGCATGGTTTGCAGTATAGCATGGTTATAGAAAAGAAATTATTTGATATTGAGTTTGATGGTCAGCGTAGACGGCCTTTGAGTGAGTAAAATTATAAAAAGTGCTCTTCAAGGCCAGTTCTAAATATCTATATATTATTTCAAAACAAATGGTCGCAATCTCTTTCCTCATAGTCACCATTTGGTAAGGAAAAGATTTTATGCAAGTTTATTTGTGGTTTCAGTTCAATTATGCTGCACTTTTCTTAATGTTTCTGCACTGATCAATATGAAAGATATATATTTTATTGCTAAAGACGTACCTTCAACTGAGTGATTATAAGTGAAATTGAATTTTATAATAATCCTGCTCATTATTTTTTCATAAGATCATCGAATCAAATATGTTTTTCTAATATGATGCTGGATATCCGACTGGATACAAATTCTACTACATCATTATGACTCATTATCACATTATCACTTAGGAACATTGGTCTTATTGATTGGATGCCCTAACTGACTATCAATTAGTTTCATGTCATATTAGAAGTTTTGCCTGGTACTCTATCTAGTATTCAATAAAAATTCATTTTTTTTAAGGTGTTTTTTTTGTTGTATCATCTTTTCCATTAAAGGATGCAAGAAAATATTATTTCGTATTGAATGACTTCTTCCTAATACTTATCTGATTTTCTTGCAAACGAAGCAATTAACTGCCTTAGAGATGGGAAATCGCCAATATTTTATCATCAAAATTCAGCTGGTTTTACAAAACTTATTTGCAGTAATTGAACAATTTGTTTCTAGATTATCCTTTCTTCTCAGCAACAGAAACATGACTGCTCAGAAGAAAGCTTAGCAAGAAGACAAAACTTTTGTCAGATCATCTTCAGATAGATTTGTGTTAAGCGAGATAATGCTTTTTCTCTTTTTTTTTCAAACATCTGCTTTTTTTACCTTTTCTTTTTCCTTTTATAGTCATGAAACAAAAGATCACAATTCAAAAAAAAAATTTTATTGATGATGATCACAGGAAAATAGAAAAATATTGAAACACATCATTACAAAAGTGCAAAGATCTTGCTGATTGGCATTCTATAATACAGAAGAACACTCTTCTCAGCTGCAGTGACAAAATAATGCTCAGATTTTGGGAAGTGGGGCGGGTTAACATCTGACATTGTTTCAGAAGCCAAGAATTTCTCTGCACTCGTTTGCATTGAAAATTCATTGCACCACCAGGAAGATCAGCAACAACATCAGACTTTTGTCAGATCATTATCATCAGAAATATCAAAATACTTGGTAAAAATAGGAGAATGTTGGTTAAGTGTCCCCATGGTCTAATGAGGACATGACGATAGGCAAACTGAGGATACCCAAAAATCAAACACAATTTGAACAATCATTCTGACACACATGATAGTAATAGATATGGTTACAGCATACACATGACAGGGGAAAAAAATATGAGTGTTTTATCTAGGATACTTTTTGAATGAGAAGCTCTCACAGTAGGCGTTGTCTTTTTATGTTTTGAATTTTGGGCCATTTTCAGAAGTGAGGGTCAGAAAGATTCATTCTGCACAATACATAAAAATGATTGAATTTTCAAAGATTTTTCAATTCAAAATTATTAGAGATACAGACATATTATTTGGAATTTCTCCATAAGTTTGGTATTGGAGCAACTGCGATATTTTTCAGTGGAATCTGAAAGAGTGACCTGGGGAGCACTAGTTGATTTGATATGGAATGACTCCTTGAGTAAATGGAAATAATAAAATGGCATTGCAACATTAACCAACTGTTACTCCAATCCCTTTTTTCATCATGTCTTAAAAACTTTCTGTTTACATCAAGGAGATGAGATTGGTCTTGCGATCACATTTTCATATCAAACTGAGAAGAAGTCAATTACTAACACATTTTTCAATCTAAATTATTTAATGCTAAAAGGTGTTTTTTAAAATTTTTTTGAAGACAGCATCACAATATCTCGAGATTAAATTTTAAATACATCTAATTTTTAATGACTAAATTTGGAAATTGACTCTTTGCTGATTCAAACATTATTTGATCTTATTAACTTGAATTGTTGTTTTATTCGTTTATAAAAACAAAAACTTCATGTTGTCAAGGAAAAGTTACAAAAAAAGGGAAAGTGTATCCACAAAAGATTTTTTTTTTGCTTTTATTCTCTTTTTTTTCCATTGTTTCACAATGGTATCAAAAATTTTGAAATTCAATAAAAAAAAAAAATTTGTTGCTGTTTTAAAGATTTTTGTCCTATAAACTCATTTGCTTCATGTTATTGTGTATAACTCGCTGTCTTTGTGGTTAAAAGTTTGGGTGTGTGTCCGAATAGTAACTAACGATCAAGCTTAATTCCTCATACTACAAATAGGTTAATACATTAGCAAATGCTTGGTAGATAAGTTGTTGTAGATCAGCACCTTCATGTACTATTGCAAAAGTACACATGTACATAGATTTGGTCTGCTTTTTTTCTTCTTCTTCAGAAATGTAGGTCATTGACTAAATTTCATGAGTGTTCTTCCCCGTTCTCGTGTAAGCGTTGATGCTGTGTGTGTGTTCAGCTGCTGAGAAGAATGTTTTATGTAATTTAGAACTGTTACTTCAGTGAACATATCTTCTTGAAGAAATAAATGCATGTGTGGATCTTCTCATCTATGATGCTTGGAAAGATTTAAATTCAAAATTGTTCAATTTTCTTGATTTAAGGAGTTTTTAAAAAATTAAACCACACACATGAAAATAAACTAAAAGTACAAAATCACTGTAGCAAAGAAGAATATTGAGGTCCAACTCTATCATTTGGAACGAAAATAGCTTGTGCACTCATGTGCATACACATACAAATACACACACACACACACACACACACACACACACACACACACACACACACAAACTTGTGAAGTAATAAAAAATAACTGAGCAAAAAGTAATGTTCAATTTCAACTCTGTTCTGAAAAATTATGTCCTGAATCCAACCTTTTATGCTTACATACTTTTCAATTCTTTCAGATGTTCATTAAAGAATTCGAATATATGTGGTCAGCAGTAGTGTTTGGTGCTTTGTATCTTGAGTGTGCTGTGTGCCATGGATGCACAAAAATGCAAAAATATTCAGTGTCTATAAAAAGTAACGAACAGTAAAAGTCTATTTGGTATAGTATACAGGAGGTGTTCCCAATTGTAAATTGTAAAGTTTCACACACACACTCATTCCATGTTACAAACTGCTAACAAATAAAACGGAATAAGAAAATTAATGATTGAAAAATCCACTGATAGTGTCTAATCCAAATTCTCTCTTCCATTATTCCTTTAATTTCTGCAATCTGGACCACCTTCTCTACATTATGCAAAAAAGATTTCAGCTGTCCATTGCTTTCTACAGACACTAAAACGTTTTCATGTATTTGTGCATCCATAACACGCATTACACTTAAGATACAAAGCACCATATATGTTGGTTGTTTTGACAGACATATAATAGTTTTTACGTTTCTATTCATCATAGAAAACAAATTTGTAAAATCACAAACTTTCTTATTGGAAAATGCATTAAAGAGGTGTCAATACATTTCAATGACATTAATTTTTTGCAGCTGTATCTGTTTAGATAATGTTAATTGCAGAATTTAGTCATGACCATGTCAAAAACATATGCTTTTCAAAAGTTTGCCTTTCACTATTTATAAAAGTTCTTTTGCTTTTATATTTATTTGAGTTTGTGTGTTTATTCCCTTATCCCAGAGCTCTTATGCTAGTAAAAGTTTTTAAAAATTAAAAGAGTTGACTGATACCCCTTTTCTTTTGATTTTAAAGTATTTTGGATAGTAAAATTTATATTTCCCTTATTCAATTTTGTGTATATAACTGAGCAGTATTACAATGTGTCACAATGTTTGTTTGTCTGTTATGCTATAGAAACTCCCTAAACATGGGCACAGCCCAAACAAATTTGGCTTGCATACTCCTAGGGGATGGTTTTTAGCAAAGTTATTTTTTTACCCCACCCTCCCCCAGTATGTTTTTCAATAAAATGTTATGCTAAGTGGACATTTTTTTTCAGAATGTGACGTCAAAGAAACAAATTATTCTTTTTATAAATCAATCCTCAAAGAGGTGATGTCATGAAGTCTCTGTATTGTTGGATAACCACATGGAAAACGTGTTCATATGTGACACAAAAATCGAAGAAAAACGCTTGTGCATCATGGCACACATGCAGGTCTGAGGAAATCACAAGAACGGCTTCTGAAAAACAAAGATTGAAAACAGCATGCAAAATCCAAAGCCGGATAAAGGTTTGATGAGGGCAATGAATGGTTTGAATCAGACTGAAACACAGAGACATTGAAACGAGAATTTCCACCACAAAATTCCCTTGTATATATCGTTGGACAAGTAGCCTGCTAGCTATTTCCTCTAGGGTGGGAATGCTGAACGAAATGGACCTTAATTTCATAGCTAAATTTTTTACGATTACTCTACTGCCTCATCAGCCTGGGGTCACTGACTTGCTAGCTTGGCTATCTTCAACTCACCCCACTCCCTGACCAGCTGGGAGCTTGGGGAAGCTGTAACTGCTCCAGTGTCTTTGTTCTGACTGCCACTACACAAGTGAAATTCTCTGCTGCTCCCGCTGTCAACATGGCGTTTTTGTTTGAATCAATGATAAGAAAGAGCTACTTCTAAACTGTATGCTGATTGGCTAGAAGAGTCAAAACTCACTGTAAGTGAAACTGTGATGAGACAATTGACTCAACAACCAATTCCTGCAAAAACCCCTTTGTTTGATGAGTGAACATATGTTTCGCTGCACTCCTGCATTGCAGAAAATGGAAAATATAGTGTATTTTTCTCAAAAAAAATTTTAACCCAATATTTTCCCAAACCTTATACATGGAAAAAAAATGCATCAGCTTATACATTTCATCTTTCTGATGTGACTGTATTCAGCTATAAAAAACATAGTGTTGCATGGTTATGGATTAATTATATCTTGATATGTTTTTGCACAATCTATTCCTACCTATACATGTTAGATGTATCTGTACATACATACCGAAATTAGCTGTAAGATCCATGGTACCTCTTTATAACGGTTCAATTATATCTGCATATATTTTGTGCAATCTATATCTACTCATACATGCTACATATCTGCTTAAGTCTGAATTATCTGTTCAACATCTCTGCCTCTGTGCAAATGAACCCTTTCATTTTATTTCATTTTCAAAGCATTCAATAAATCTATGATAAAGATGCTTCCTCACAAAATCAGCTGTAAAATGCAACAATTACACACATTACATGAAGAAAAAATAATTTACAAAAGAATACAGTATTGCTGAGAAGATGAAGACACAATATCACCAAAATCTTGCCTTAGGAGGACTAACTGTTCTACCTTTTGTTTTTTGAACTTCTACATCAGATGCCTATATAAAGATGCCGTTTTTTCCAGAGAGCAAATCCGTCCTTAACATTACTTACCAAAATGTGAGTGCTTCCAACACCTGTAAGAATCTAAGCATAAACAATTAGTAAATATTTCAGTTAAAATGAACCACAAATGTATTTCCAGTGAATTACTAATTTTGATTCCTGGACTACTCATGCTGACGACTCGTGCAAAGCAGTAAAATGTGTTCAAAATAAAATAGTTAGCAAATGTTGGGAAAAAGCAATGGACAAACACTGCTGATAAAATATGGAGAAGAAAATAGACTCACCACTTACTGGTATGGTCAAAAAAATTTTAGCTAGTGAAAAAAAAATACTGATCGAAAATGTCCATAATTTCTCTCTGGAAGAAAAAGAAATAATTTTCATATCTCTTGAAAAAAATTGTTCAGTTCTTCCTATGAACAAGGAAAAATTGTCCGTTGTCCTTCTTAGTCCTTGAAAGAAAATTCTATTCGGGAGACTGTGATTAACTGATCGACCCCTCAACCAATTACCATTAGAAATAATGATCCCCTTTGTTCGATGAGCAAACAGGCGTTCCATTACAGTATTTTAAGAGGCTTTTAAAATCATTTAACAGTATTAAATCTTTCATTTCTTTTTAATCACTTGGAAAATAACCACATACCTTCATTTTTACATCCAAAACCATGCCAATATTTCACAGTTGCAATCATAAACAGCATAATTCTATTTGGTAATCATTTAGAATAGTCAAGATTTAACATTGAGCTGAATCATCAGGTATTGCTATTTTGAATTTGACCATTTTTGAAAGGCTACATGTGACAAGATTTATTTAGAAATTTTACAGAAAAAATGAAATCAGAAAACTATGAACATTTGAAATCATTTTAGTAAATTCAACTTGAAAGGATATGATTAAAGGTTACTGCTTAGGGTTAGCATTACAATTACAGTTAACAATATATTAAATTCTAAACCTACATACCAACTGTAACCCCAAACTTACCTACTGACCCTAACATTAACCCTAACTACATGCTGTATTAGTTCCGAAGTAAACAGTGTTTTAAGTTGAAAATAATATTTAATCATTGGTAAAAATCTAGCTCTTTGAGCCATTCAAAATGGCCTTTGCATCTACCTTCAAAATATTGGCATAATGTTTAATTTTACCTGTTCCAAACAATTACCTCCACTTCCATGTATTTGTGCTGTAAATAATGAATAAATAGGAACTCATGTGTTCATTTTCAGGAACCCCTGAATTTGAAAGTGTTTAATTTCTTAGTTATACCTTTCATTTACTTCACCTTCGTATGAAAATTTGATGATTAAATCAATTTTTTATAGGCTGATTAATAGACTAAGGAAGAAATAATTGAATTTGGACTTTTCACCCGGCTGAGGTATTGGCATACCTACTGTGTTCAATTTTCAATTAGTCATTTGAGGAAAGCAAGGTGCTTGAACAATAGAAGAAGGCACAAATCAGGGCTTTATTTGAGAGAAGGGAAAAATCACTTGCAGGAAACAATTGACCTGTAAGCCTCACATCCAAAACGATGGAGAAGGTAGTCAAAAATCATATAGTTAACCATATGACTGTAAGCCAGCTTTTTGCACTTTTTTATAGCTTTTTGTCAGGTTGCTCAACAGCCCTTCAGTCACTGTCTGTTCTGGATAAATGGACTACAGTTATCAAACAATACAGTTGCTTGTGTTTATGTGAACCTTCAGAAGGCATTTAATATGGTGCCCAACAAAGGACATATCCAAACCATGGTTATATAAGATCAGGGACTTTATCAATATGTGGATAACTTCCTCCATAACAGAGTTCAGCCTGTGAGAGCATAAATGATGAGAAATCTGACAGAATACTAATTACTTGCAGATTTCTGCAAGGATCAGTCTGTTCAGAGTCTGGAGTCTGTTCAAAGGACGACAACTAATCAATTACCTAATATGAAGAATTCAACTTACCAGGAAAGACTACGAGCATTGAAACTATCTAAGTTATTGTCATATCAAAGGTGATATGATAGGTACGTTCTAGATAGTATCAGGGTTATATGACAGATCAGCTGTGGACTTTGTTCGTATGTGGAAGGACTTTACAGACAGCTCAAGTTACAGGACACATAAAATGAAAATCTGTCCAGTTCTTGCACAGACCGCAACAAGATGAAATGCCTTTTCTGTCTGACCAGTGAACATATGAAACTCTCTTTCATTTGACTATTATGGAAATTAAAATAACTACTGTAAGTCACAAACTCAGTATAGAATTTCAAATCTAGGAGTCCAGAGGAGAGGATTCATCAGGAGTCTAGCTGAAAGAGATCCGCAAGTAAGTAATTGAATTATAGAAAGATAAAAGAATGACTAGTTTGACCCTGATTTAGTATTGTTGTGTGTTTGAACAGCCCATAAAAATTAATATTTCAATAATTCACAAACTGGTAACTTCACATGCATAAGATTTCTAGTACCTTTCTTGAATATATATTTGGTCTTTATTTGTGAGGTGTAGGAAAGTTTTTATCTATGTATGCAATGGTTAAATTTAATGTTTGTTAAACTTTTTCTTTCAACATCGAATAAGAATAAGATTTTATATAATTTCCATTACATGATAAAACATGAAACTTGCACTGTAGAATAAACATTGAAAACTGTTTTTGAAAAATTAAGGCTATATAACTTCTAAAATATGTTAAAACAAAGAGAAATTCATAAAAAAACAGTTTACAGATCTGATTAACCATTTTCTGTTGAGCCCACTGAAAGACAAAGTGTCAACAACTACGATCATGTGATAGCTATAAATGCTAGATTTGACCACTGCAGAGGACATTCACCTGCTGATGCTGCTATGCTGAACCTCTCTGCGGGGTACCACTAAACATCAACTAAATTTACTCCACATGGGTGACTCATTCAACTACCTTTAATGTTTTACACCTCATTTTATGTCTTCAACAAGAATTAAGAGAAAATTTCTCATCCAAAACAGTGATCTTTCTTTATAAGATCTATAATCCAAGCTTGGATATCTGCTCTCTCTCTCTCTCTCTCTCTCTCTCTCTCTCACACACACACACACATTATTCTTTTCATAGAATATAGTTTGCTATGATAGGAAGATTTTTAGGATCCAAAAGATGTTGGAGGAATGTGACATAAAGAGAGCATCAGAAGGTGACAGGTGAATAAGATCATGTTGAAGAAGACGATAATATTGCTGATGATAATAGCTATGAATTGTTGTTGGTTACAAGGCTACCCCAGAGATGTCAGGATCAGGCAGAACTGTCACTTTTGATAACTGGTATAACTCTTACCCACTACTCAACAAGTTACTTATTGATCATAAATTGGATGCTGTGGGTACAGTCTGTATAAATGAATGTGAGATTCCTAAGGAATTCTTAGAAGTAAATCACAGAGCTAGTTATTACAGTATGTTTGGATTTACAGATTCAGTGACACTAGAAGAAGAAAAATATTGTTCTTTTTAGTAGTATGCATTAGATAAAAATTAACCCAAATTCTGGTGATAAAATGAAATCTTATATCATCACCTTCTACAACTCAACAAAAGGAGGTGTTGATAAGGTCAACCAAATGAGGAGAGAAGACAATACCACAAGATTTTAATTGTCTTCAGAATTTAACAAACTCATACATCTTATACTGTCGCAAGCCACAGAACAAGCTGAAATGCCGTTCCTTCATCAAGGCTGTTGCCATATCATTTTTAGAGGATGCTCTGAAGAGGAGAATGCAGAATGTTCGTCTGAAGAAAGATATTCTAGAAGGAATCAAAAGAGTCTTGCTAACAAATGTCTACAACCCCTTCCCAAGTGCAGGTATTGTTAAGAGATGTACTTTCTGCAACAGATCATGTGATTGTAAGATGAATCTGTTTGTAGAAATTGTGATAAAGACGTACGCAAAGAGCACAGTATGTTTCTTGTCAATTGTACTGAGTGCAATTTTACATTGGGCAGTGAATCAGACAGATATGAGAAGTTATGATGTGAATTGAACTGACATGAAAAGTTATGATGTTTAGAACAATTAACAGCATATTCATAGTTTTATAACTAACATTTATAATAATACTAAATAAAAATTATGGTATCCATAATCCTGCAAATCTGAAAATGAATATTTAGATCTTTTTGAATTTGTTCATTGAATGAAGGTCAAAATTTGTTGAAATTATTTTGCATCAAACTAAATAATTTCATCAACTTAAGTAAATTACTGTATTTCCCAGCTGATTGGAAGCTGCAAGTGGTGAGTAATACCCTATCATTAGATGGGTATTTTTTTGTGAAAAATATTTGAGGATTGAATAGTCTAGGGGGTTTGTGACTGTTGTCAAACTCCTCCCTACAACTCAACTTTTAGGTTCTAAGACACAAGGTGATTTTGAGTGCATTTTTCAGGGAAAATGTGTCTTATCAACTAGGAAACATTGTTGTATGTTCAGTATGTCTGTGTGAACATTTAAAAAATTCTCTACTTCTAAATGATTACTTTAAATTTAGGGTGTTCAAAAACCCCATGGTACTAACAGCGTTTAAATATTCTGTGGTTCTAATGTAGTTGGAGATGTATATGCATTATCTTCAGTCTGTCAACTAGATATCTCCAAAAGTTCTTGATGAATTTAGGTTAAATTTTGTGGAAAGATGGGCTATAGGTTAGGAAAGAATCAATTTAATTTTGAGGCGGATTGAGGATTATCTTTCCAATGAGATGTTTGTCCATTTTTAAAATACATTTTTGCATTTGCTCATGTTCGTTCACTTGATATTTCCAAAAGGTTTCAGTAAAGTTTCAATGAAATAATGTAGAATAAATAATGGGCTGTAAAAGTAATCAAATTTTGGAATGGATCCAGGAATATTTTTCCAATCCAGGGATATTTTCCCATTTTGGGTATTCGATCATCCTACGGTACTAACTGCATTTGAATAACCCAGGATACTAATGAAAGGTTAAGGGGAAAAACATGACTGTTTGAATTTACACTGACATCTGGTCGGACTTGCATTTTTCATATGAAAAAGCAATAAAACCAAACATTTACCCTAGAAAATTGCATGTTTGAATCCACTCTTATACTTGTTACAAAAGTGAACGTTCATACTACTAACTTGCATGTGTGAACAAGAAAAATCCCACTGGTAAGGCTATTGTAATGCTGCTCACTCAAAGTAAAGTAATGTTATTTGAGGTGGTGTCTTATGTTTTACTCTCTGAATATTCAACTCTACATAGACAGCTATTTCAGCTTGTTTGATGTAAACTAAAGCTCACAAACTATGGAAAAAATTTTTTGTGAATTTTTTAAAACTGGTATACCTATTGAAATATTTTGTTTGAAACCTGCCTATTTTTGTTGTAAATTTTTGTTGAATAGATGAAAAATAGCTTAAACCCAATAAAACAAATGATCCCAATTTCTTTACTCAATTACTGCAATACCTTGTATCGTGTGGTTTTGATAAGGGCGGATTCAATGTAGAATGATCAAGTCATAGGTGTTCAAATTCATGTAACTATGGATAAGCTTGAAAAAATGCTCATCTAATTGTAATAGGACCTCGATCAGTGGAGTTCAGAAATAGAAAATTCTGCAACAAATTAGCCTCACTAATGAAGGTATACCTGTACATAGATATCAAACAACTTCAATTCTCAAAATCTTTTGCATGCAATATTTTTTCAGATAAACAGGATATTAGCTTTGAGATTATATCATTAGAATATAGACAGATCTTAAATTAATGTAAAAAGCTAAAAGCAATACGTCATGGTAAGATTAGAAAAGGCTCATTTCAGAACCACTTGGTGATTACTGTTTTTATCTTTTCAAGAAATGTGAATTCTGATTAAATTTTTTTTCCAATTTAAAAATGATTTAAAAGTTCAAGTTGGTTGTATGTGAACACTCTAAGGTCTGTCTTTCAATATTTGTTTTCAGAGACTGATATTTTGCCTTGATTGAAACTGTTTGATCTGCTTTTGAAAGTAAATTTCCATCTGTAGTAACAGCTTTTAATTGGTGAAGATAAACTCAGAAGCCTTCAGATTGAAGTTAGTTACTTACTTGATGTGTACTGACTCATTTATATTGATTCATGAAAGTAGAGTAGAAATTAATCATTAATCATTAATCATGATACCAACACTAACAATCTGGTGTGAAAAGTGTCTTTTTGTGATTTATAAAAGTGTTTGTATGCATGTGTGTCTGTATGCCATAATTTGACACCTAAGAAGCTAAAATCTGGCATAGAGGTACCTCTTTTCACAGCAATGGTAATGGGCTGTATAACTTTTTCTGACTCTGTATGTGAGTGAATTAAAATTCTTTTTTCAAATTTTACTGAATTTTGTATTATTTTTTTCAAAGGTGGGAGACTTTTTCTAGAAAAATAAACAAAAAGATGCAACTCATTTTTTCAAATTTCAAAGAAGAAATTTGTAAGATTGTAACCTTGCTTAACAATAAATTCCTACCGAAGTCTTCTCCACCACATTGTGTCTTGTTTCTTTTAAGAAGAAAACCTAACCTAGATTTACAGAGGGGTTTACACAGAAAGAAATGAAGTGATACAAATAGGGAATAAGTGAAGAACAACTGCTAAATCAACTATCATCCCTTCTTATGGAGTTACTATTTCCTTTCCTTTTCCTATGTTTTTGTCTATGGCTTATCTCAGGAGGTTTTCCCTTTTTCCCCCAGACACTGTCTGGTCAGAACAGTATGTTGGATTCTAACAGCTGATTGCTGTTATGACAACTTCAATGATCCCTTCTTTCTTCCGAACATTGTCTTTAATGGCAATGAGGATGGACAATAACCGTTTTGGTAATTTTTCCCTTGGTCAGACAGCAGTCTTTGACGTTTTCCATGAATACTGCTCTTTTTGTGTCTGCTACATCAGTGTCTTCACAGCCAAAGGGGAACTTGCTTCTGAGTTGTTCCAAAAATGGGGTGCTTCTATAAGGGTCTGAGCAGGATTAAATGAATGGTCCCAATACTGTAAATTGTCTTTTCATCAGCTCTTGTTCAACCAGGCCAATAAGTTCCTTTTGGATTGGAGTAACCTAATTCTCTATATATGAAAAATGGAGAGACACTTTCTATACCAGGTTGTTAATGTTGGCATTATGATTAATGTAGAAACATTTTCTACTCAATTGACACTACAGTTTTTATACTTTTGGTTTGTATATCTTCAGTCTAACCAGAAGTAAAATTTTAATTGTCCAAACACTGATTATCTAGCAAAATATTTCTCTGTTTTTCTTCTGGTTGATCACTTGAAACTGAGAGAAACATTTTGAATTTTCCCATCAACAGTCTCATTCTATTGCGATACATGTGTATCTGCTTTAGTATTATTGTAATATTTATTCAGTGCTTAATGGATTGGGTATTGAACTCTCAACAACATAATATACAAATATACTTAATGCAATGGTTATTATGCAAGTCATGCAAGCCTTTGATTGTAACTTCATTTATCACTTGGTGCTTAATGAGTGTGGTCTTGTGCCAGACTTATCTTAGTCTTATAATTGCTAAAAGTTTGATTTTCAATGCTAAGTAAGTGAGACTTATTCATTTGATTTGTCTAAAAACTTCAGGTTCCATGACTGTTGTATATCACTCTCTTTATCTAAACATTGTTACTTCTTGGCAATAGATACAGTAGATAAAAATACTTCATAAAGTATTGGTGAATATTTAAACCCCCTACTGTAATAAACTTAACAATAGTGTCAAGTTTCACTACTTAGACTGTATGGGCTTTACAAGATTGTAATTTTATTTTTACAAAATCTCAAATAATAAAACTCACAAGAAGCAGTAGCTAAATAAGAATAGTTTATAGATGTATCTAAAGCCTTAGAAAGGAAACAGACACTACTCTGGTGGAAAAACTCATCACTATAATGAACTGCTAATATAGTTGGCAATTTATTAGATGTATCATAACAACTCTTTTTGACTAAGATAACATCTAACCATCTGACCTCATGTAGAAAGTGCATCTATCCATCTGACCTCGTCTAGAAAGTGCATTGATTAATCAGAGAAGATTAGATAAGCATATAGCTTAGGTGTACTTTTATCTTTAGGTGTTAGGTGCACCTGCTCAATATGTTCTATAAGCTATTATATGGGCAAAGGTCAGGTGCTTCATAGAGGGTGGGAAGAGAGGGAACTTGTAGAGAAATATCTCATTATGACACAAGGTGAGAAGTAGGTCAGGTAACCTGATCATGATAAAAATATTTCTTTTGCTTTTATTTAATGGTATTTATTTTTATGGGAAGTTAGCCTATATAAGTGCAATAAATCTGTCTTCAAGCTTAAGCTTTGTGTTCACTAACGGAATCAGTGCGGAAAAATCATATGAATGCAAAATCATTGACTAATTAATTGACTTGCTTAATGTGGATCTTTGTAGGAAAAACTGCATCCATGGAAAATTTTTTTAAAGATGAATTAATTCAATTAATGTATGAATTTTTGTCTTGGATATTTTGCTTGGTAATCATTTACCTGAGTGATTTATAGATGATGTATGTTATTTACCTGGTACCAAAGTTTAATGTTTGAAACGTGGTGTTTGCTCCATCCGAATGGCTATCTCTTGAGATATGAAAATTCAACATTTTCATTTATCCTTTTGGAAGGTAGAAATAACAAAGGCAATGTTTGAAGCAACGTCTGCAGAAAATGATGTTTATTTTATTATTCACTACTTAGGGAAAGTGTTCCTTACTTTTACTATGAGTTATTTTGGTATTTAACTTGTAGTAATAAGAATCACCCATCCAAGACCAAGTTCTATAATCTATTACTTAATTGTCTGTTAGTGACATGATACTGATTGTTCATTCCGAGAAATCTATCTTGCAGAATGCAACAGTAATAAATATGAAATCAAGATATTTAATGAGGACAAAGTGTTAATACTACCATAGTTATAATCATAACTTCTATTTTAAAATTCTTCAAAACATCATACCTTCCAAGCAGGATATATTCTTTTAATTAATTTTCCATTCCCTTATTCCTGTCGATTCGGTAAGACCCTTGACCTTTCTATGACTACCATTTTGATTGCAAAAAGCCCAGATATAGAGCCTCATTCTTGCTATTGTGCAAAGAAGGTGATGATAACATTGACTGATACTGTCGTTGGAAAGGAAGGGAATATAGATTGTGAGATGAAAGAGTGAAATATGAGGAATGCGGGAAAAAGGTAATCCTATTTTTATAAGTGCTATAAAATACTATTGTTGTACCTTGAATAGTTGTTGATTTACTCCAAAATATTCAGGACTGTTCAAAATCACACTGTTCAAGGTCTTATAATTCAATTAGGACTGCAACTAACGATTATTTTGATTGTCAATTAATTATGGAATATTTGAAATGATTAGTTGATTAGTCATCAACTATTTTAAATGATTATAATTCACACAGTTACTCAATATTTCTTACTAAGCTATCAGTACTTATAGCTTCAGTTTTTTTTAGGCATGTGCTAATTAAAATTAGAGACAAAGATGAATATTTTATTCATGAATATGTCTTTCATCAAAAAGACTAAATCAACTTTGCTGCTGATTTGGCCCTCCTGAGACAAAGCATGAAAAATTTAGCCAAGCACAGGCAAAGTGCTTATATATATATATATATATATATATATAGTCAAGGAAGCTTTACAGCTTTCAACATCTAATATTAAAAAAACACTCTATTCAAGGTTATTACTGTGATTTTCATGTGTCTTATACTGTGACTAGAGTGATTGTGTTGCCAGATGTATAATGTTACAGTATATATATAACATTAAATGCTGTATGTATTTCTTGATAGTCATAATAACTGCCTATGTCACTGGCTTACATATGTACTGTATTGTATGGTTATTTTGATGTAAATGAGAATTTTCCCCACTTGAAAAGAAGAAAAGCAAAGTATCCTGTATAGCTTTGCTAAGTACATATAGTACAATAATAGATATGATAAATATGAGTAGAAATGATCTCAAAAGGACCATCAAAGGAAAAAAAATACAAATTTTAATGGTTAGAACTTGAAAATTTCCAAGAGAACATATTTCTTTGTCAGTATACTAGTTTGCTATTTTAAAGTGGAAATTAGATTCTGGTCATGTTCTTATGTTCATTTTTTTCTAAAATGGTTCATTATAAAAGTTTTCCATGTTTAATATTCTTGTGTGAACTTATCCTTATGGTTCTGTTCTGTCTCCTATAAATCTAATAAAATCAGAATCACCTGAAAACTGACTAGTTTTGAATGTGTTGGGCTCCATAGTAGTTTGCTACAATTATGTGGTTATTTTTCTCAATTTATCTTAGTTTTCTAACATTTCTAAAAGGCCAGCAGAGTTGCAATGTGCCAGTGAAAAAAATGAAAATGGAAGATTTTGTGCTCAGTATATCAAAGAAAATACAGTTACTCATGTAACTCGATGAAGTTGCTTAAATGCTGCATTTTAATGAGGAATGTAGTGTCGGTACATCTACTATTTATGATGTCAAGAAATAGAAGGTTTAGATACTTAAATTTTACAGTGACTGTGATATGCTCTGATTAATGGACTAGTGAAAAACTTTACACGAGTCAAAGAGTGTAGATGTGGACAGAGTGTTGCTTGAATTCATTAGGCAACGTCAATGTGAAAATTTTTGACCTTATTATTCTATTATATTACCCCAAGCTGAACTTTTTCATGAAGAATTAAATTTGACAACTCAATATAAATATTGATTTTGGTAGTTCAACAGATTTGAACCAAGGCATTTGCAAGCTGAATGTTTGCAGAGAAAAAGCTTCTCCAGACCATAGAGCCACTCATGCGTATTAAGATTATTTTGCCAACTTGGTTTCTGATAAGGTACTGTCAGCTGAACAGGTGCACAATGCTGTAGAAACTTGTTTATTCTAGCATTACATACAAAGGAAATCATTTGTAACACCAGATGAGTCAGCACCAGCAGGGTTTGAGGATTCAAGGAAACGACAATGATTTTTGGATGTTCTAAGACAGCTGGCTACAACAAGTGCAAGTTGCTAATTGTTGGGAAAAGTCAGAATCCTCAGGCATGTAAGGGAAAAAGGGTATTTTCTGTGATTTATAAGGCAAATAATTGAGCTTGAATAACAACAGATTATCTTAGATTGGTTTCTAAGAACTTTGTTGCAAAAGTATTCTTTGTGCATTCAAGTACGGGTATTTCTTTGGAAAATACTAGACTCTGGCAACAAAGGCACTAGTATACAACAATTTGAGAATGCATGTTGAAGACACACTTTGGAGTGTTCTAGGTCAATGTTCCCCTAGGGTACTTTGATCAATGGCTGGCCCAAACTATGGCCATCTATCTACCCTATTTCTTGATGATAATGATGAACCTGATTTTTGAAGTTTTCATGTCTGACAAGGAAGAAAAAGTGAAGAATCTATGGGAATATGCAAGAAGTTAATCATTTGAAGTAGCCGTCACTTGATTGAGTGTATAAACATTGATGGTGATGTTCCAGTTGTAATACAACTCACTGACAGTAAAATTGTAGATAATGGTAATGAATACTGATAAGAACAAATCAGATGAGAGTGATGGTAATAATGATGATGACAGAGCACTGAAAGAAGAAGAGAAAGTGTTTATAGATAAAGGCGTCAGCCTGACTGAGGAACATTTGGGGAATGGAGCTAGAGAGCTTTATCAGTGATCAGCATATAATATAGATGGATATAAGATACAAGAGGTTATCATTAAAAAAAATTAAAGTATATAAAACCACAGAATCTGCAGGACATGTTTGCAAAGATAAACCAGAAATTTTTGAGAGAAGTTCAGCCCGAGCTTCAACCTGTAGCCTCTTGTTTGTTCTTCCCTTCCTGTACCTTTAACCTCAAATGATAAATTTCCCTTAGATGAAGTGGATTAATATTGATTAAGTAGAACATATTTTTCAAGTGGATTGATTTATATATGCTAAAAACTGTTCCATTCTTTTCATTTATTTGCTCACTTTGATGCATATTTTATATTTTGCATTTTATATTTCAGGAATTTCAAGTGGATTAATAAAGATCAAACACTCTGCTTCAGAAGTGCATTGATTTGTATCTGCCTAATATAATTTTATTATTTACTTTTCATTGTTTATTGTATATTTTAAGTATATGTTGAGCCTTGGTCGAGAAATCTGTAAAATCTAGAAATCCGGGTCATCTCCTGTTCCATGCTTGGTACTGAATAGCTTAAGAAATGATCTGGAATTAATTGGATAAAGATTCTGATAGTTTTTTCCAAGTTGTAAAAACCAAAAACTTGGTCATAAATTTTATCCATCACTTTGTTACTGAATAAAAATGAAGCTCTACAGTTGCATCAATTGAGCAACATGATATTCTATCTTGACTTATTCTCAATCAGCATTTCTCAATCTACCTATAGCACTCATATTGATGAAATTCCCAACTTTTTAAAGTTTTTAGCAAGAGGTTCAAAACGCTAAACTACACCCTTACTTTATGTCTGTCAGGGTTGCTGGTAAAATTTATGTGTTGTCAAGGAAACAAGGTACACTGCATACCTATGAGGGTCTCTTCTGAGAATTGGCTTACCTTCCCTCTTCCACATCTGGGAAGGATGATTAGAAGTGAAAAATATAAATTGTTGGGTAGCTTGTTGAATGTAAACAAAATATGCATGACTCCTTTAATGACAAGCAGTGTGTGTCCTGTGAGAAGGAATATATCTACTCTTAGTATCATGAACGAGCTTGACATTGCTCCGAATTGATAGTGGAACTCTTCTATGAATAGGATTTAAATATTGTAACTTTCTTGTGAATAGAATTTGAAAAAAAATAACATTTACCTATAGGTTGAGAGGAAGTAATTTTAGGCTGTTATTGCCCTTGATATTGTTATTCAAATTTTGTGGTATGAATTTAAGAGTTCAAGAAAATATTTGTACTGTGGTCAAATTTGATTTTTTTTCTCCGGGTAATCTGTGCAAGTAGAATATAAAAACATGGGAAAAAAATCGTAATCAGCAATGTTATTTGCACTCACAATCATACCAACAAGCTGGTATGCACACTCTTTTATGCAGGCTACTTTCAACTGTTTACCTGTCCTAGCCATACAAACAAAACTTCATCTTTTAATTGCCTACCAGGTGTGTTTGTGTTTATTGCTGGTTTGTCCAAAATGTTATTATGATTAAAAGCATTTGATATAAAGTCAAGTTGTGAATTCAGTTTGAATTAACTTATTTTAATATTTTATGTAAATGGAAAAAGTATACATGATAAATTATCAAGAGTAAATATATTTCATTCCATTACTCATTTCTATAGTTTGACTCCGACCATCAGATGGTAAATGCACATCACACTCCCACACCTGATGCATCAGTTTGATTTTCAAATACATTTATGGATAATGCTGATTTTACTGGATAGAGTTGAAGTAATAGATTTCATTCTTCTTAATTAGAAATCATTTGCCTGTATTCCAAGAAGAAATAATAAATGATAATGCAAAATTAAACTTAAACAATTTCATTTCCTGCAGGTAAAAATAAGACTAGATAAATATGAAGGAGCATTATATATCAGTAATAAGTAATTAGGTATTTGAAAATATCAAGATGAGACTTCTGGATCTGTGCAGTTGTTTTTTGATTGCTTAGTGTGAGAAATGGCTCTCAGTTCTGAATTTGTGTATAGTTCCCATGTCACTGACTCACTGGCATATTTTTTGCATGTATTAAGTGTTGCATTGTAATAGTAATTAACTGTAGTAAAACAGAAACAGTCTCCGCTTTAGCCTATCTATTAGCTGATAAAAGTTTAGAAAAAAAATTGTTATTGTATTGAGGACAGTGCAAACATTCAAAATGTTGAAACTTCTTTCTGATGAGACCTCCTACTGAGATCCACAGAGGAAGAGAGAGGGGGAGGGGTGAAGGAGAGAGAGGGGGGGGAAGGAGAGAGAAGGAGGAAAGAGAGAGATGATGAAATCCAAAAAGATATTTGCATCTATGGCAATAGCCTTCTTTTTACCTTTTTCTATCATCTATTAAAAAAAATTGTTATTTTCATTTCATTTTAATCACTGCTTCTCTTCCTTGAATAACATTGTTTAGGGAACCTGTTTGTGAGTGTGTGTATATATATATATATATATATATATATATATATATATATATATATATATATATATATGCTATTACCTATACATGCATATAAACAGATACACACACACATAAACAGATACAAAAACGCATTTATATCTAAAGAGTTACTAAAATATAAATTCATACATGTAGATTTCCAAATGTATATGTACAATGTGCAATCAAAAAGACCAGTGTTATACATGTTTTTGGGGCTACATTCACATTCTCCTTTGTGATTTCAAGATACATTAAGCACACATCAAATTCAGTGCCTAACTTGGGAAAATGGCAGTGGAGACCCTTGAAATGTTGAAGCATTGAGCAAAGCGGGATGTTTAGAGTGGTTTCAAGAGTGGCAGAACATCACTGGAGGATGACAGTGTCTAGGAGAGAACACTTGGCACAAACAGCCTGAACTGTGGCATGTTTGGAATAGGACACTCTCTAACATGAGAAGCCTCCCACTTACAGTGCATTGGAAATGCAACAGTTTTTGAGCAGCACCAACACAATCATTGCTCCATATCTGCCGTACTCGGTGGATTTGGCTTCCTGTGATTTCTTCCTCTATCCCTAAATAAAGTTCAAGCTGGAGGACTGCCATTTTGATACGGTGGAGGAGATCCTTTGCAAATAGCAGATTCTGCTTGACATGCTTGAAGAGCAAAACTTTCAGAAAAAGTTCCAGGCAGAAGTATTGGGAGTGTATTACTGCACGAGGTAATTACTTCAAAGGGGATGGCAGCTAAATTTGAATTTAGTACAAATAAAGCTTTTCATAGGAAGTCTTGGAAGTTTTTGATTGCACCTTATACATGTAACATGTAAAAATGTGTACTTTATATTTTGGCAGATAAGACAACACCTGAGGGACACAACCCCCTCCCCCAAAATGGGGTCAGATACAAAAACAGCAACTCAATATTGAGCTAAAAATTTGAAATTTAGATTGAAATTAGGACCTTGTTTCATCCAAAAGTTACTTTATCCACAGAAATGCATGGTATTTAAGTTGGTTTATTTATATATGTGTGTGTGTGTGTGTGTGTGTATACTAGCAGGGATTCCAGGGATTACCAGCATTTGCGGGGATCAAAAAATTTGTATACAGATACAGTTAAGTATCATTTCCTCACTAATGTTGTCAAATTTGAAATTTGTTTTTCCCTGTCAATGCCAGGATTACCAGCAATACAAACCTTTGCTGTCGGTGTGCAGCAGGAATTTTTGGCTTGCGCGGAGAAGAAGTAACTGACAATACAGAAATAAAATGTTCACACAACACAACAATGTGGGTGGGGGTGGTATGGATTGATTATATTGAGTGTACTAACTGGCAGGTTGTGCAATTCAATCTTGGCATGGGTGTCACACTTTCTCAGATAGACTTGCATAGGTTCCCACACACCTTCAGACAGGTCAACGTAGTTTGTGTAACTTTTCCTGTGATTTTTATTTAAATGTTTTAAAGCAGATGTTCAGGTATAAAATTCAAATAATATGAAATCTATGAAAAAAATTTCTTTCCATATTAAATGATATTTGGCAATCCTTCTCATTTGGCAATACTTCATTTTGTGAAGTCAAAAATTTCAACCATTGTTTAAATTGACTATAAATGCTGAAAATGGCAAAAGTAAAGTGGTTTGAATGAAATTGTACAGATGATTAATTGTATTAGATAATAATTATGAATTTTTAAAGTTTCATACACTCACTCACCCAATGTTCAAAAAAACACACAGAAGTTGTGCACCATTTTTAACATGATTTGATTCGTGAAAGGAAAACAAGTTGATATAAATTATATTATTATTGCTTTGAATATTGCAAGTTTAACAATGATTTTAGCCCATTTGTGCATCTCTGGTTTATTTCAACAGTGGTTAAAATTTTTATTTTCACAAAACAAAGGACTGCCCAATATTTTTTTTACTCAAAAGGAAGTTACTAAAAAGAACTAATGGAAGTAACCAATACTCTGAAGGGTGGCTTCCATATGACGGATCTAAAATAATGGTCAAGTTTAGCATTGTAGTTACAATGTAAATATAACCCCATTTGAAAGGCTCAAAAAAACTAATTTCCCTAAATACTGAATCTAATTTTTGATTTTTGAGAAAAATTAATGTATGCCAAAGTTTAAATTAAGACTAATTTTCTGAAATATTTGTTTGAGTGGAGTCTTTGATAAGATTGGATATTAATAATTTTTGCAAAAATGGTTTCAAAAAGATCTGTTCACAAAATGGCTGGTGATGAATTGCTATTGCTGATGATACAACATCAAAAGTTTGTCTAGAAATCTGATCGTACATATCATATGGGGAAACTGGTACAGTGCCAGATTACCACCAGACAGGTCGCTCATTCAAATTGGAGTATGGTCACAAAAATTTTAAAACATCTCTTTGCTTCTATTTCAATCATGGATATATACAAACCAACTAACAGACGACCAAATTTATGTATATAAAGAGATATATATGTATGTAAAACCTACATGTGCTATTACAATCTTTTAATATAAGATTAAAGGTGTACTAAGTAGTCGCAAGTCTTTTTCCCTCTCCATATTGTCAATTTTTCCTTAACATTTTGTCAGGTCTACATCTTTTCTCCTCACATATATATATGTATATGAAGTAAACATTTAAATCTATGTGTATATGTATGCATATAAAACTGCATATACATCTATAAATACTCATTTGAATGTGTTGTACTGGGTCACTGCACTGTTTGACTTGTTCATACAAGCCTTAAAATTGGATATAATTAAAAGCAACCTTTTTCCTCTTGATTTGTTTGAAGATATTTTCAGACAAACATAGACCTTGGTTATTTTTGCGATTCAAGTACATGTTTCAATGGATCATCTGTATCATATTCAAAGTACAGTAAATCTGTTTAACAGTGTAATAGGGGCAAACAGTTGTCCTTTAATTGCAAAAGTCCATCAAAGCAAATGTTACCTAAGAAAGGGCATTTTTTACCTTTTTTCACTCTTCAAGTAGAATATTTTTATGCAAAAGTAACTTTGATTTTTGAAATTATCACCTTCACTGAGAAGACAGTCTTTCTAAATAGAAAAAATAAAGCAGCTGTCAAATGTTGACACCACTCAAAATTTCTTTTAAAAAACCTAGTATAATTTCTATTCTAAACATCTCACATACAGGTATACTAAAATCAATCACCATACTCACGTTATTATCATACCCACTACCACTATAAGCACTATCTAATCCCCAAGCCGAATCTTAATATCTTTTCAGTATCATCTTGGATATATAGAAACTAACGCACTAAGAATGTTAAGGGAATTGAACACTAACAATTATCGCCATGTGAAGGGTAACCCTAAAACTAGTAGATAGATAACAATTATATGATATATCTACTGTAACATAACCCATCCCACTTGACTGATGGATCACCAACACGACTGATAAGAAGTGGAAACACTCCAAATACGACCATCATGATTTTTAATGACTAGCCACAAGCGTAGAGAATAAAACTTCACTTTTCCTATTGGTGATAAATAAACAAATAAATATAAAAAAGGACAAATAAAAAAGAACATCCGAATAAATCGAATCATTCGCCTGAAGGGCAGAAGCATGAACTTGTTTGTGTAGCGAATCTATTATTTCACCATATTTAATGCACTATTCTAAATAATTATGTATCTAGCACTTTTTGGAAATAAACCCATTCTATTTTGAATGACATATTTGTACTATGGTATATATATATATATATATATATATATATATATATATATATATAAAAATCAAAGTGAATCCTTATTCCGTTATATATATGTATGTATTTGTTTAATTTCCTTTAATTATTGTTTAGTCACTTGTTTTAAATATGTATATGAAAATATATTTGATTATGTGCAATTTGAATAGATTCTATACCAAGTTTAGTAAAGAAATAAAAATAATTTATGTATCCCATAACAAAAGTCACCAATGGTTTAAATTGACAAAAATATGGATAACTCAAATTTAAATCTTAATCTAAAGTCTGTTAAAAGCTGGACCATGAAACTAGGCTAATATCAAGTTCGTTATGGTCCATGTATTTGCTGCAATTATCAAACTTTTTACAGTAAATTTAAAGTCAATCTGAATGGATCCAAGTGTTTGTTAAAGCCAAAATTTGTTACATCAAGGTTTATTATGGCAAGGATTTACAGTATTTACATTTGGAGAGCTTAAATTCATCTTTAATATGCCTTGTAAATATAGATTTACCTCCTACGAGCTTTACTTTGAATGGAGAAGGGTAAATTTTTTTATAATAATCAATACTACTTATATCAATCTCTAATCTGAATGGAGATTTTTTGCTACTTCAAAATTATCATTATCCTTTTATATGGATTTCCCATTTCAGGCTGATATGTATATTTTTGTGTTCATACGTCTATATTTGCTTTTTTCCTCTTTTTTGTGTATGTATTAGCTTCCTTTTGTGGAAAATGTTATGAGATAACAGAGAGAGTAGAACCTTAGAGAAGAGAATCAACTCAAATCTTAGCTGCTATGTACCAACCAGGACATCCCTCATGTCCAGCAGGTATCATTGGTCTGTTTGGTATCTGACTGTAGAAAGGCCTTGTATTATGTCTGATTAAATATCCCAAACACTTTACACCAGTTCTTTTGTGAAAGTTATGAATCTAAAAACTCCCATTTATACATTCATACAGAGGTATGAATATCTTAACTCCAGAGTTTGAATTAAACCTGGAATAAGAAAGATTATAATAATAAGATCCTGAAGATGGTATTTTCATGGAATAACTTCATAATGCAACCTTAGGATTTGTCAGCATCATTGGTTAATGTCATAATTATTAGGCTCCTTTTGGAAAAACAGATTTACAACATGAATTTAAGAATAAATATTTGGTGAATGAGGAACTAAAAATTATTCAAGATTCGGAATAAAAATCAATCCGAAAAACAAAATAAAATATAGATACTTCGTTGCTTTTTTTTTTTCAACATGAATCATATTCACTTTCATTCATGCTGGTGATGTAGTGGATAATATTACTACTATTGCATCAATGTTTTATAATACTTTATATGATAGTAAAAAATCATAAAACAATTGCTCAACTTTTCCTGTTGGTTAATTTTGCTCCCCATAAGCAAGTTTTTCAGATTTGCTTTTACTTTTCATATTCTAAAATTATCCAATTGCAAAAGTTGTACGAAGTATATTCCCAAAATTACTTCACTTCATAGGTATCAGTATGAATTTTTAGAGTGTTTACTAAATATACCAAAAAAATCTTCCAGAAATATATATTTATAAATAGTTCAGTTCTTAATCTTTAGCAGAAAAAAATGACAGTTTCAAATTACCTATGCCAATTAAAGGAAATCTATATACATTCTATTAATTATTTTGCATTTTCCTTGTTTACTGGAATTGTTGATCTTGCAATATATTTCATATGGTACCAGTGGAGTTCGCTCAAGTGTTAGAGGAGAGTTGTGGAAGGCAGGGAATCAGAGGTTTAATTGCAACTATCAAATTTGTTTGACTTGCAATAAGTCATTCATCTGACTGAAACAAATCTATATACAAAATAGGTGAGAGATATTCTTGCCATTGCAGTCTGCTCAAACCCAGGTGTGACACATCCCCCAAAGTGATAGACCACTGGCTTTTGTTGAAGTATCCATCTACAAGTAAGATACTCACATAAAATAGGGAGTGATGGACTCGTAGTTTTTGTTAAAGCAACCATTTAGGAGAGAAACACTGAGATAATATCCAATTATGTAGACTGGCTCTTCCTTTCGGATACATGTTTTCAAAGTTCATTGATAGGGATTGACCCACTGAACTATCTTTCCTCACTATGAAAAACATGCACAGGCCATGCTGATGTCTTAAGGTCTCTAACCCACTGTTGAATGGCTGGTCATAGACCAAAAAGGCAGAACTTGCTCAATTTTGAAGTAAATGGTAATAAGATCTCTGGAACTACAGAATATGGAAGAGTCTAGCCGTGCAGGTGGCCTAGAGTATCACAGTCTAGGTTATGTCATCATCCTGTTGTGATAAAACCAATCAATGCTGGTTGTTGGAATGAGAGGATACTTTGGTAGCTGAATAGCTACAGCACAACAACCTGGACATAGCTTAGTTGTTGGAAACGAGGTCAGTTGTGGTGGGATGGGGGTTAATTTAAAGAACCGTTTGGAGGTTATGCTGTCTACTAAAAGGGAAGAGAGACTGTTGTAGCTTTTGGTGTTAAAAATTCTTAAATTGAAAGACTCAAAGATCTTCCATCAGGTGTAAGTGACCACCTTATGACAACGAGAGTTCTCTTATGAGGCGATATGTAACCCTAGTCAGTGTGTATGGACCAACCATGTCTGTGGCTGAGGAAGACAAGCTGTCTTTTTATCATGCTTTGAAAAGTGTCTTGTGTATCATAATGGATAAAACCATTGTTCTTGATGATTTCAATGCTAGAGTAGGCAGAGATCTTGGAATTGGCTAGGTAGGCATGGCGTTGGAAAATGTAACAGCTATGGTCTCTTACAGCTTTAGATGTGCAAGGAGTTTGAAATGTGTATTGCTAAAATGTA
The DNA here is from genome assembly GCA_963457665.1 of Thysanoteuthis rhombus. Lineage (NCBI taxonomy): Eukaryota > Metazoa > Mollusca > Cephalopoda > Oegopsida > Thysanoteuthidae > Thysanoteuthis > Thysanoteuthis major. Next base: position 28,275,145 of record OY735207.1, on the reverse strand, counting down.
TATAAAACAATATAAGACAACCAAGATGCATCCAGTATTGAAACTGTGGCATCTGATGGATTAGATTCTTGTAAAGAGGCGTGATCTCCACTAAGTTTGTAAGGTGTGAATTCTCTGTGGTGAAATTTGGACTGATCATCAATAAGTACATACCAGATTGAAATAGGCTATAAGGTGAAGGGTAAGATCACCAGGTGTGTCACTTCCACAAAGGCTGAATATTTCTGAAAGATGGGAGGGCTCAAAAAAGAGTTTGAAACTGCAATGGATGATATTGGCATTGGAGTGGTCCACTTTAAAAAAATCAGTGTATCATGTTGTCAACCAGGTTCTGCGGTCTCTGCTGAAGAATCAAAAAAGATAAGTGGTGGAGTAAGAAGGCTGATGATATACAAGCAGCATCAGACTCCAATTATACAAAGTTCTTGTGTAATCTTCTGAGAGAGGTATATATAGTCTACTTTACTACTCAATCTACTATGCACCTAGGATTGAGAGAAACTCACTTAATATCCTGAAATGGTGGCAAGAGCTCTTTGATGAGCTTCTAAATCACTTTTCTACTGTTGATGAGGATTTTGTGAATATCTTCATAATTTGTCGCAGGTTGTTTGGTTTCATGAATCAGTTCAGAGGACTGGCAAGATGCTGCAGTGATGGTACTGTCAAAGGCAAGGATGATGAAGATAGTGGAAATTATACAGGGATCGGAAAGAACAACACTACACTGAAGCAACTACTCTATTAGTCGCAAGTTCGATTCCTGCAGCATCCTCATTTTCTTTGAATGTTTATTCTATTTATGTTGTCTAGGCCAAATGATATATTCACCATGAAATAACAGGAGATAATTTTAGATAGAGTTTCAATATGAAACAACGCAATTTATAGTCATATATATATAATTGATGCTTTATTGAATTATTGTTATTGATTTACCATTTATGATCCTTTTCTAAAATTTGGAGCACTATTTATTTCTAATAAATGCATATAAACAAAAACAAATGTATATATATATATGTATATATATATATATATATATATATATATATATATCTGTCAGGTAGGATCAATACTTTGAAGGGTAACAGACCTTTGAAGCCAGTGCACATCTGCTTTGTTAGAGCATATGGGTTCTCTACTTGGAGCTACTGGCAGCCGGAGTACCTATGTCTTGAAATCACAGACAGCCATACTATCAGGAGATTCTGTGCTTCAAGTTGCAGACACCTGTACTGTCCTGACACTCCTTCAAAGGGTTGGTAGAACTCTAATGCTTGGTTGGCATCTATCAACTGCACATTGTTTATGTCCTGGTGGTCCTATATAATTATAAAAATATTGAAATGACCTTCACAGAATGTTTCACTTGGTGTAGACAGTGTGAATAGAATAAACAATTAAAGAAAATGGGGCTGCTGTTGGAATTGAACCTGCGACTGATAAGGTAATTGCTTTTTATAGCATTTCCATTGAGCTGAACAGTTCAACGGAAAGCTGAAGGCCCAAATAACTGCTTTATCTCCATTTTCTTATCTTGTTCATTCACTGTCTGTCTGTTCTATAATTACATGAAGAATGTTTCACATGGCCTAGACAGCTATTGAAGTCAAGTGAAACATTTCTGTGTTATAACGGGAGATCATTTCAAATTGAGTTTCAAACAATATAAAGCATTACATGATTATATGTACATACACCTGCTTGCGCCCATCCATACATGTGACTTCAAGTCAATTCCTACAGCAGCCCCAATTTCTTTAATTATTTATTCTATTAACATTGTTCAAGTTGACTGAAAGAATAACCTTGTAATGACAGGAGATCATTTCAAATAAGTTCCTATATGATATAACTTAATTTATTGTCATGTATGTATGTATAGATATATATATGATAATATAATTATTCTGTCAGATTAAATATCCATTTCTTTATAATGTACATACATGTATATTTGTGTATATACATATATGTATATTTGTGTATATATATATAAACATATATATTCAAACATACATTGTTAAAAATGACAAACTCTGTCTATTAAATTTTTCTTTGATTTTCGTTGTTAGCATACAAACCTTGCGACCGTAAATATTTCTCCAAATGTTCCAAAGTTGGTAGTTCTAGATCTTTCAACCATCATTGGTCATTACCATGAAAAAGTTATAATGGTATTCAAAGAGTTATTAGTTCTATTTTTTATCATAATTTTATATTTATCTTTTAAGTATTGTTTTTTAACTTGCATTATCATAAATAGATCTATTCAAATGTGTAAATGGAACTAATGCAACATGCTGATGACATAACCTGCACTACAAGCATTTAAGAATATCCATGCCCATGGCAGGAGATATCTTGTCAATAATAGGTTGCCTTGCTTCAATCAGAAGTTCTACCATTATTTGTAGTCTTTTCTTTTTGTTCGTATTACATAAAATTATTGTGTCTTCCATGAGGGGTTCATGAATATTGGCTGTGATGTTGTGTTTCTTCAAAATATGCTGGTAGATGGAACTCTGGTTGTTGAGGTCAAATGTTTGTGAAATAAGCTTGTGTTTGTATATCTTATGAGAAACGATGTTAATAAAAGGTCTGTATGCAAACAAGACAAATTAGTAAAAAATTAAATAGACTGTTATTTTTAACCATGTATGTTTGAATGAAGGATTGCCTCCTTGTTATACTCTTTTTAAAATACATATATATGCTTATACATATGTATGTGTATTTATATACTTATATACATATATGTATATTCCTATATATGTACATACATATATATACATATTAAGAAAAGCTCATTGGTCAGAGCATCGCTACATTGAAGCAGCAACCCTGCCCAATTACCTATCGTCAGACAAATGGACTAGAGCAAAATTTTTTCCTCTTTCCTTGGTTCCAGTCAATTCAATGATCTTTCACATTGACTAAGACTAAATCCATCTCTTTTGATTACCTAATTGCACTAACATTAATACAAAAATATTTGATTTGATAAACATTACTCATTCTATTTGTATACTTTTGTTAACATATTTTTAAATTTTTATAGTTGATTTCATTATGATCCAACTGATGAGTTTTAAAGGGATCCAGATGTCCGGTTATAGCAATTAGATTGTCTACCAATTTCACAGCTTTGATTGACCATTCTTATAACTAGAGAAGCAATTTTTGGTATAAAATCAATAAATCTACATGTAGCTCGTGCCATCCTCAATCATTCTGGTAGAACTTTCAAAAAAGCTCATTGATTCATGTTGGAAAAAGTCACAAGGGAAACAAAACACAGCCTCCAAACTTAGACCATGTGCAAGAAAGTCACATGGTTACAGATATCAAATTCATAGCATGAAATTAAGGCTGATAGTTTCCCAATTTCAACCTTGAGACTATAAGGCTATCTGCCACTGCTAGAGATACACAAAAAATTATGGGGGTAAGCAAGGTTTGTTAAAACTCTGAAAGTTTACAGTAATCACATTCAACTAAACGTAATTTTTGTGTCTCGTAAGCCTAACGTATGGTTTTTATGTCATTGGTAATCATTTTCTTTTCTCTATTTTTCAATCGCTTTTGCTTTCTTTTCTTTGCCTCTCCATGGCCCTTGTATATATATCTATGTATATGTATATAGATATGTATATTGGAAACTCTTGGTTTAATGGACCCTGATATAACAGTTTTTTTTATTTAGACACTTTAAACAGGCACACGTGTGCATGTGCATTGCCTTCGTGGATATTTTACATCTAAATTTTGACCCACTTGAACTCATAATAGTAATAATGATAAACAACCACACCTACTAAAACCCACTTGAATTACCACCATCAATGTAAACACTAGGTACAAATATCTACTACCAATAAATACACTATACATAATAAGAGAGTCAATACAGACTACACAAATATCAACTCCCAAGGTTACGATAATTTTGAACTACCCGGATAAAACTAATAAATACAACCATAACATATATATATATCATCACCATCTTAATACTACCTCTTATTGAGCTAAAACTCAATTTACTGCCACCTAGGCACCTAGCTACCAACCCAATATAAATCTACACTCTACCCCAAGTATCTACAATTAATTTGAATCAAACATAGTTTTGATTCCCCAAATGACATAGATGTTACATTAATAATAATATTGTCTCCTAAAATGAAAATTAGCAGTTTTAACTTCTTCTATGATCATAATTGGGGCCTATACACTAACACTAAAAATATTTTTAAAAAAAATAATTCTTCATAATTATAATTAAAAATAACTCATATTGAACATACCAAAAATGTACAAAAATGATAACAGAGACACTGATACTTGGGTATAGATTTATTTCTATTTTTGATTTCCTGATTGTAGTTTCACTATTTTTAGACTCACTGGGGATTGTTTTATTAATGAAGAATATTTTTGTTTTTTGCATTCTCATGTACATTAATTTTGTTTAAAAAAAAAGACATGTTGTTAAGGGCAATTCAAACGAAATAGGAGCATATCAAACAAATATTGAAGTTATTAGATATTATGCATATATGTTCCTAAGATGTATGTCCATTCATATAATTTGTATACTTTTCACTCACTGAAATGAATGTCCCAGAAGTTACAAATTCATAATGTTGAAGTATTGATATTCTGCGGATGATTTAACTTGGTGTTTAAGCCATTAGACAATTAGTAGGTGTGGGTTCCATTTATCTTCATGACATTCTGGTGTTGTTAGATCAGTTCCTTTTCTATTTTTGTTTTGTAGTAAATTTTGCATCAATTTTAAAGTTGGAAGTATTGGATGGTATTTTGTTATGGTCTGATGATTTAATTCTATATCTATAATTATTTGATCTATAGTAGAGAGGCCACTCGGATTGGCCCATCAGTTGTTTAGAACAACTTATATATTCCAATTAGTAAATTATGTTTTTGTTTATAGAATCAAACTCATGGTATATATATATATATATATATATATATATGTATATGTTATATGGAAATTTAGTCTATCTTTAATACATATATATATATATATATATATATATATATATATATATATATATATAATGAGAGAGAGAGAGAGGGAGAGAGTGTGTGTTAGAAAATGTCCACGCATAATGGTTATTAATAACCCAAATGAAGTGTGTATGTACTTCTGGGGTTGGAGGTAACATCCTGTATATTACATGATAAATCAGAGCAAAGACCAAGCTTTAACCTAAATTAAGAAAAGTGATACATTAAAGTCAGTTCTTTGACTTCTTTAATACGGTCTTGAATTTTAGTTCCTCAAGTTCCCAAGTTGGGGTCAGGTAACGTATTAGTAAGAATACTTTGTTGTAATATTCCCAAAAGCCATTCATGGAAATTTTTTTCTTGAATGTAATATTTTTCCTTTTCTCTTTTTCATCATCACTTTCTATAGAGGAGCCAGAGTCACCTCCACCAGCCCCTTCATCAACATCAGAAGACCTGTTTCACATTTATGATAACTATATCCGTCATGTGTGGGAGGGTCTCCAACGGCAGCAACAAGAGGGGGCATTCTGCTTCTTGGTCCTACAAGCCCACTGCCCCAAAGAGAGCAGTTTGGACATAAGTAAACCTGATATGGTTGCTCATGCCTGCATCTTTGCTAACTTTTGCTCCAAGTTTTTCAATGTTGTTAACTATGATGAAACAGGCAACTACTACCTGAACTTGAAGGACTTCACTCGGGAAACAATCCTTACAGCACTGGCTTTTCTGTACACGGGGATTGTAAAATGTTCAAGCAAAGTGCTGCCCGATTTGAGACGATTAGCTCGTCACCTGGGTATGGAAGAAATGCTGATCATCTGTAATGAACTCCTTCGGAAACAAAAAGCTATCTCTGCAGCTGAGACAAGGGAGCTGAAACAGAAGAACATCGCTGATAAGGTAAATATTAAATACTTCAAAATTTTGGAATTATATACACAACTCTCTTTATCCTTGAAGGTCTGCTCAATAGCTGTACTGGTGAGTTTGCTTCTTAGGACAATAATCATTGAGTTCATGTAAAGAATAGAATTTCAAATCTTATTTCCCCAGATAGGTTGTTGGTCCTCCCTCAGACATGAATGCAAGCTATATGGACGACATGAAGATGCAAAAAGTGGAGATGGTTTGCAATGCAGAAATGTGTGGGTGTTGATTTGAATCTAGGCTCTTATTTTGCCAGGCAAACACATGCAAAACTCTTTGCCTGCCGTATTCCTACAGAGAGAGAGTATTCTTATCTGTCTGCCTCTTTCTCAATGGGTTACTTCTTCAGTTTGTTCCTAAATTCTTTTGACACCACTTCCTAACAACTCATTACTACCAAAATGAAGTGATGAAAATAAAAATTTTGCCAGTTGAACATGAATCCACTCTCTGACCTTTTGTCCTGTCACTTGATCTTTTTCCTAACTAGGACCCTTTGTCTTTCTTTCCTATCTTAATAAACTGTAGTTCAGCTGTAATTTGATCCTCCATTTAGGGAGGAAGCAAAAACATACGCACTCTTCAGAGACATGCATACACATATACATTGTCTTGTATTAAATTGTACATATTTATTAACAAATACACTCACTCAGATGTGTCAAGTCCATTATAGATAGAATCTATTATGGGTACATATATATATATATATATATATATATATCAACTTGATAACAGTAGGTAGCCATAAAATGTAGTATTTATAGTCATATACATATATTGACTCTTTATATACATACACAACCACTGATATATAGATATTTTACTAGACACATTAGAGAAACAGACCTGGTTATTCACTCAATAGAAACCGTCACATGACCAATGTCTTTCAGTAGCATTCTGTGTTTGGGGTGATCAATTGAAAAATTTGAATAAAAGGGGTGATCAATAATAAATTACCTCTCCCAGTTTTTGTTGGGCTATGATCACTAATTACGTTTGAACTTTCAAGAAACAAGCATGAACTCTGCTGGACATAGACTTGGCATAAACTTACATTGCAAACTGAATCCCCCCCCCCTAAAAACCTATGTAGGAGAGAAATTTAAAAAAATAAACCTTTTTTGTAGACATATTAATGAGTAACTGTTTAGATTTCCAACCCTCTGTAAATACACTTCGTGGTATATAAATATCTAAAACAGATTCTATCACATGAGTTCACTCTACTGTGTATCAATTGCTTTAAAATGATGTTGACAATCTTCACTTGGCCCAAAAATGTTGATTCCATGAGAATTGTTGTTTCCAAGCAATTAAAAAAAAGGCTCTATTTCACCTTTGTAAAATTTTGTATAAATAAATAAACAAATATAGGACTTAAAATGAAATTCTATACTTACAAAATGCTATATTAATTTACTTAATTATTATATCTGAATTCTTTTTAATCAGTAACCTTCTTCCATATCAATTGCATAATTTTTTCATATTCTCAAAAAAATAAATCCTTCCTCTTCTCCGGTTGATAATATGATGTAATTTTGGTGGGTGAAAATTATTACTGATTTCAGCTCAGAAGGGCCAGGCACCACACTCTGATTCTAGTTAGGAAAGTATAAAGCATGTAGATTCCAATCTGATCAGTGTGTCTGTTATAAAAGTCCAACCTACAGATTCACTCAAGTAGTAGTTTCCCTTCATCCCAGAATATTTAACCCAAAATATTCTCAAAATATTCTCTTTAGAACCAAAATATTCATCTAGTGACTTTCAGTAAAATTGGAAAAAAAAGTGTAAACACACAAATAATTTCATAGTCATATGCATGCACAAACACGTTTAAACCTTTTATTCAAGTAAATATTCATATGCAGACACATATATCTAATAATTTTTATAGATGCATGTATGCATCCGAGGCAGATGGACACACAAAACTTGTAGATACATAGACACTATTTAGTTATAATTTAGCAGTATATACATACACCTTCATATACAGATGTACATAATCAATATTTCTAGGTATACACCCACACATTTTCCAATACATATGCACATACAAACTTTCAATAATTATCTATGCACACACACATACATCATGACTATTTTTAGACATCCACTAGAACTACTTTCATAACTATTTACATAGAGAAACCATTTCTATAGTAAGAAACATATTCATTAGATGTTTTCCGATTCTTCCTGGTTTAATCAGGCCCGTGACAATCATCTCATTCTCCTGTTTACCTATGTCATATTCAAATGAAATTTCCTTTCTTTATTTCAAAGATATATGAAGTTTATAATTCATTTTTTCTAATGCATTGTGAATTGTCAGTGTGTCTCCTGTCACAATGTAGATTAGGTCTTTTATCTTTTAATAAAAGTAACTTATCATTGCCCATTGCCTTGTGGATACTCTACTGATTTCTGATTTTAAAATCAATGTTTTCCTTTTCTGGATGAATTTTGCTTAATAAGACTCACCTACCAGTTTTAAATTGAACAATGATCTCATTGCTTGTGTATGCTGTATGATATATTATTTATGTGCATTAGATTTTTCTTATTTGGTTAATTCTTTGAACCTTTAGTTTGCTATAATATTCTTTTCAAATTCCAAGTGAAATTCACTGATTACAATAAAATCTTTTTCGGTTTTTATGGACCAGTTTAACTATCACCATCACTTGTAAAAAATAACTGGATTAAGTTATAATACTGTATAATATATAAGTAACTCTGTTTCAAAAGCTGACCTTTTGCAACTCACAGTGTAATTTTTCAACTAATTTCTGTTATCAAAATTTGCCAGGAGTTAGAATGTATGTATATACATATCTATAGTGGTTTATGTTTATGTGATTCTAAATCTACATGTTTGTACTTGAGTTGGCTTTTGTCAGTTATCAAATGTGCATATGATTGTTTTGATTTTTATAACTTCAAAAAGATATTATATAACATACAAAAGTGTGTTTTACAAATTTTAAAAGAATGCTGAGAGATGCATTCTTGTTTATATCTTCAAGGGTTATGTCCACTAATCCTACTAAAAGTGGCTGTGAACTACCATTATTCAGCAATTATGTAGTCTGAGATGCCTTGGTAGCTTTAGCCATTTAACAGATTCTTCTATTCTGTATATAACTACAGAATAAAGGAATTTGTAAGATGGGGAAATGCCCCAGCTTCTAAATGACAAAACTCCTTTATATCTGCTATTCCACAAATTATAAAACTTGAATTGATCTACTGTATAAATGAAGTTTCCATACAAAGGTTTGTTTCAACATGAATGACATGTTTTTTAATTAACTGATTAAACTTTCTTTTTCTTTTTTTTTCTTTTTATTAATTAATATGTTCATAGTTTATACCAAACAACAATAGAGTTGCATTAAATGAACAAAAAATGCAATTACTTGTATCCATTGTTTTGTTTTTATATCATTATCAGAATTAGTTGGCAGGGTAGGAGTTAATGAAGTTCTATTCAGTGATACTTTCATTCTAAAAATGTTATTTTTCCTTCCCCCAAAATGAGAACTTGTATAATTCTTTTAATTGTTCTTCTTTTGTCTGCAGTTGGAATCTGTCCATTCTCAAGAACCAGACATCGACATTCACAAGTTTCCATCAACTTCAGAATCTTCTGCTATTAAACAAGAAATTTCTGCATTTGAATCTGATTCAAAGAAGTCAGTAACTGGGAGAGCTAGTAGTGATAGTAAGTTATCTGTCAGATTTTAATTCTTTGTGAGGAAAGTGAATCCAACCTATGGAGCATATTAAATTTTTGAATGCTTTACTCAAAGCTTTCCAAACTGTGTGTTACAACACCTTAGCATGTTGTGAAATTATGTATAACTTTTTATATCTTCAAAAATTTTCCTGGGTCAGTCGAACTCCTAGAATGATATTTATATATGATTGGCATGGTTAACAAATATTTACATGATGTATTGCAAATGAATATTTCTAAAAAGTGGATAGCCGATGAAAAAAGTTTGGAAAGCTCTGACTTATGAAATTCCATGGAGTGTTGGACAATAGGCTATGATTGAAGTGATCAAATTTTGGAGCGGATCCATGCTCTATTATCACCCCAGTATTATCTCAACTACATATTATTGTCATAGGTTCATGTCTATCCATCATTCTAAAAGCTCTCAATGAATTTCTTTGATATCTTGTGAAAGGGTAGACAAATGGCCAAGGAAATAGTAATTCAATTTTGGAGTGGACCCATACGCAATTCGGTAATTGTGCATGGGTCCGCTCCAAAATTAAATTACTTTATAATTATATGTCCAAACTGCATGATATCACCAAAAGGTGGATCCAGGAATTATTTTTGGTATAGAGATATTTTTCTGTTTATTTTAAATTACATTCATGAATAACACTGGAAATGTGAACAAAAGGGTAAGGAAGAACTTAAATTTTAGAGTGGATCCATACACAATTATCTCCCTGGAGTTATAAGTCTAAACTGCATGATATCAACAGAATTTAATCTTTGTCCACAGGATATTCCCAGAAGTTCTCTATGAATTTCACAGATAAATTGTGGAAGGGCAATAGGCTATGAAAGAACTGATTAAATTGTTGGTCAGTCATTAAATAATGTTGTAATCAACTTATACGTCCTGACGTATTGTAATAAGAACTAAATAGTTTTGAAATGTGACCAACCATTTAGCTATGTACTTCACATGCATAGTGCAATATAAAGATATGCTTTTTTAAATTTTGTATCAATGATTAATTGATAAGAAAAAAAATATGATTATTAATTCTAGTGAGTATTTCAGTATTGATAGTTATGTTAACTTACTATTCTATCTTTGAATATCACTTTTCTTTCACTAGAAGCAAATTTATTATTTAAAAAACTTGAAAATGGCCTAATCATGTATTTCTTCAGCCTTTCGTATAAAAGCAATATCGTCTCAAATTAGAACCAATCGTGCAATTTTTGAATAAAGCATAACATTTTAATTTATTTAGTACATACCATAACATCAATTTTCTGATGAGGAGGGAAGTTAGATTTGACCTCTGAGGACGTTGAGAGGTCAAATTCAAGATGTCTGCCCATCAATAGGGTCTAATGTTCAAACTTGCTCATTTTGGGAATCAAACAGTGTTGTAAAACATTTAAGGTGACATTTCCAACTGGGAAAGCCCATTCATTTGGAGATACTTTTGAGACCTCCTTAACCCAAAGAAATGCACTTAGATCAAAGTCAAAGTGAAAAAACAAAACATTAAAAAGACATTCTTTCGTTTATACATTTAGTACTGAACAGCATCTCAATCATGTTACAATTTCTAAATAATATGTTCTCAAAATGCCCATTGTTTCTTCATAATTTTCCCTAGAAAATTTTTTCCTACCGTTTTTGTAGTATCAGGTGTACTTAATAGCATATCAAAAACTTATCACAGTCTGACTACTGGGAAGATATAATTTAAAAGAGGGTTCCAAATCATTAAATACTCATTACTTGTTCAAGTAATGTACATTCTAAGAATTTGGACACCATCTTGATAATTATGCTTTTCCAGTGGTCAGACTTTTACTCTGTCATTGAGCACATGTATTACTACAAATGACTGCTGAGAAACCTTTAGTGGTGATCTTTTAGAGGATAGGCCAAATTTTTGTCATAACCATCTAATTTGGCTGTCAACTTGGACACCATCTTGAAAATTATACCTTCCCTAGATCTTTGATGTTATCAACCATGCTTGACACAACAAGAAACCATTGGAAAGATTGCCTAGGGTAAATATTCAATGAGTAATGGGCATTTTTAAAATTTGGCTCCTGTCTTCCTACCTAAACTTGCATGTTAGAATGACGAATTGTGAAGATCAGCCATATTTTTACTTTATTTTCTACTGTTACAATCCCAAACAGACCTGTTGGAGTAACTCCTACTGTTATTCATGCATGATGTCGCTGGGTTTTGGTCTGATTTGTTCTAGTCATTGTCATCCATCATTGTTGTTACGTACAGAAATCAAGTCAAAACTCAATATTCAGGTTGTAAATTACCAATTACCCAGCACTAAATGCATTTGCAAAAAAAATGTCTTTTTAACATTTTTTTTTTTACTTTGACCTTGATGTAAATGCATTTCCTTGGGTTATGGTGATTTCAAAAGTATTTTCAAATGAATGGGCATTGTCCACTTAGTTGGAAATGTCACCTTAAATGTTTTATAACACTGTTTGATTCCCAAAATGAGCAAGTTTGAATATTAGACCCTGTTGATGGGCAGACATCTTGAATTTGACCTCTCGCCATCCTCCTCATCTGAAAATTGATGTTATAGTATGTACTAAATGAATTAGAGATGTCATGCTTTTTTCAGAAAGTACGAAATCATCATGGTTATTTATCCGATGCCCTAAAAACTTAATTTTTCAAAAGTATTTCTATGCATTCTCAATTGAATTTTATTGCTAGGAGTTGTTATCTTTGTTAGGGATATCATTATAATATGGTCATGTTCCAAGAGATATTTACTCTTTCAATCTTGATTTTTTTCCAAAGATAATAGATAATTCTTAATGTATCAAATAATTTTAGGTTTTGCCTGATTATCTTATAGATGTCTAACATATTCCACTTCTCAGAAATTAAATTGAGTTCATTCAAATTTAGTCCTTGCCAAGTCATTAGAAAATCTGATTCTGTTTTATGTCATGTTTTTTTTATCATTTGAAATTGTTTTCCCTTATTTCCTGATGAAATTCATTTTTGTAACCAGTTCATATAAGGTAGGAATAAGTGTAGGAATCCTAATTGAAAATGTTGATGAGATTTGAAAAAAATTCTCTTATGATGAATATTCACTATAGCTCTACATAGGATGTCTGACTTGGATCCAAAGAAGTCCAGGTGGAAAAGTGTAAAGGCTAACCAAGACAGTGCTGGCTGAATACCATTAAGCAGGACGTGAGTCATATAGAGAAGGGTCTATTGGGGTGTAGTAGCTACATTGGAACCCCAGCAGGCTAAATACCCCCCCCCCCCAAAAAAAAAACACCATACATTTTAAAAGAAATGAAATGCATTTGATTTTATACTAAATATTATTGTAAAAAAATTACATTAAAAGATTAGCTAAACCCATGGAAATGCCACTGGTATTGACAATTAAGATTATCCATTATTTCATGCCTCCCCTCTTCTCTAACCCTATGCCTGTATCTTCTCAAATCTTTATCACACTGGTCCATGTGTTTATCTGTTATACAAATATGGATTGGTTTTATATGCAAAAAATTCTCCCTCCTCAGATAACTACCCTCTTATCAAATTACCTGAATTTCTTCCCCCTCCCATACTCCCTCAGAGTTAAATACTTCTACCAAGTTTTTTCACATGGTGATGTGTAAACACAAAAGATGAAAATTATAATCTATTTTGTGTGGTTTATTTTGGGAAACATGAACTTCAATATAATATAAATATATAGTTGAACAATATAGTATGATCATATTATAATCGATAAAAAGATTTCCAATTGTTTTTTAAAATTCAAAATGTTTATCTTTTTTTCAAGCAGTTAATTGTGTTAGTTTTGAATTCAACTCACTTGATTGCTGATGTTCACTGATCACTCTTTCCATCTACTTCATTTAATATCTTTCAATGATTCTTTTGGACTAACATCTGAATCCTAATTGTTTTTATCACTTGGAGAATTCAAAATTCTTAGGAAAGATGTCATACATATCCCAAAGCAGGCTCAAAATAGAGTTCTGTTGGAAATTGCTTGATGATTATCGCTTGTGTTATGGACTCAGAGATGGCTAGAGAGTATTTGAGTCCAAACATTGATAAAAATCACAGAGATGAGGATGTTTGTCTGAAAGAATCTTCAATACTAACAATACTTTGTGAAATTCAGACAGAAATGGTCATCATTATCTTTTTGTCACTTGCTAAAAATCAACCCTATCAATAGGTTTTCAGTGGGTAGCTACAGCTTTAGACTGGATATGATTTGGACATGGCTACCTCCACAACCTCTTTGAATGATTGCATGACCTGCTTTTCAAAACACTCCTTGAAATTGACTTTTTCGATGCATGAAGAAAAACACAAAAAATATAAAAAACTGATAAAATTGATTTTTCTTCTAACATGGACTTGAAAATATGTACTCTTGTTAGATCTAGACTTGTCGAATGTGATTATAGTTCTATTTTTTTCTTTGGGATGCATAGCTATTGGGTTATAAGAGTACAAACATACATTCATTACAACTTTAGATAAATAAGATGTACAATGTCTATTGAAGAAACAGAAATTAGTTTCACTTTGCTCTTCAAAATGAAGTCTAGATTCTCTTCTGTTATTATTATTGTTGTTATTCTGTTATTTTTGCATAAATTTCCAACTTCTTTACACGGTTTATATTTTGTAAAATCAACATCTTGAAGTCAGAAGTCATTATGAAATTGTCATTTCAGAAAATATATAAAAGCAACAAAGAATTTTTCAACAAGTCTATGAGACAATTCATAGTCTGGTACCAATATAACAATAACAAGTCATTCAGTATGCTATAAAAAGAAAGCGTGCATATTGAGTGTTCCTGATTGGGAGAAGGGAGCTAATTCTGTGTTGTAGGTGTTTATCAAATATTTTGCTTATGGTTAATTTTTGTTCATGATGATATTGTTGCATTTGATGAGTAACTAGTAAGATTTTAGAGTTTGCCATTGAAGTCTAATTTTGTAAAAAAAGTATTTAAAAAATCAAAATTCTATTCTCTGCTAGAAAGAAAAACCTGATATTGCCTCGGATTACTTGACTATCATGGTGTTCATTCCAAATTAATGTTCTGACTCGCACACCCATACATAATTGCACTTCATACTGGATGAGCCAGCTTTCAGTAGAGCAAGCTCAATTTTTGAGACCATGAAAATCCAACTAGTCCTAAAAAAGAAGTGTATACAACCAATGCATCCTCCTGATAGTCACCTATGGATCTGAAATATTTAACCTAACCAAAAGATTGACCCTCAAACTGAGAACCGTGTAATGTGCACCTGAGAGAATCATGCTTAGATGGAGAGAGCGTAGGACAACACAGTATATCAGGGAAAAGACAGGAGTCTGAGTTATCATAGAAGTGATTAGAAAACTTAGATGGCAATGGGCTTGACATGTTGCTAGAATGTCAGACAACCACTGGACATTACAACTAACAACATGGATCCCAAGAGATCATATGTGAAATTGTGGCCGATAGAAAGTAAGATGGTGTGATGACCTAGACAAATTCAGAAAGTAGTAGCTCTGTGATATTTGTGATAGAGAGATGAATAACAAAATGATTAAAATTTGATAAAATAAAAGTCTAGATCTATGAATATACAATCCTCCCTCATCATCTTCTGTTATCAATGAAATACATACTGTTTTTGTCATGAAAAGAAAAGAAAACAAAGAGTGTGTTTGAATATTTTGATGAGTAGTTTTTTGATCAATAGCTTCTGATATTTTTCTTAAAAATGAAATAATTATTACTAATCTTTTTGTGTGTACCTTCAAAATGTGGTTGTCAAACAGTGTTATGTTTCAATACCTTAAAATATCTACAGCTAAAAAGTTGAGCTTATTTCATGGAGTATCTGACTTATTCTGAAAGCAAAATTGAATGTAGAAATTTTTTTCTTCAATTTTAGTGTTATTAGCAGAATAAATGAAGTTTTTCTGATTAACTGCATCTCTGTTCCTTGCTTTGATTGAAACAACACTTTTAAATTTGGTTGGTTTTAGGCAAACAACCCACTCTTACTCATTTTTTTTAAAACAAAGAGCTAGGCTAGTAATGAGGAGATAAGATTGATTTTTCTCATCAAGACAGAGATAGTCTTCTAATAATAAGCCTCACTTACTCTGCACTACGAATTAGATAACGCTTAGGTATTGAAGTAGGCGTAATTGATATATTTCTGTAATTAGCAATTAATATTTCATAGTACAGAAATGTAACTCATTCTGCACATGGATGTAGAACATAATTATTTCTAAAAAAAAGATGTCTTTCAAAAATAGGAAAACTTGCCACCCTTGGAAAATTTTAAGGTATGAAAACAACTAATCTTTCTGAGACTGTGCATTTAGATATATTGCATTTTTGGTTCTGACTGGTTTTTGGATGATGTCAACATATTTATTATGAAAGGTATGTTTGTCCTTGATGTAAATTGCCACTTAGAGAATTAAATCAGGTCTGTGCCTTACTAGTTCAATAAACACCCTGGTCTTTAACCTGCAATTAATGTCATCCATCCTCATTGTTTATCTATTTTAATGTATGCCATCTATTTTTTTGTAAATGTATCTGCCTATTGTCCAATATGCGGTTTATATTACCAAAACTATCCAGAAACCTGGTAATATGAAAACTTTGGACTGAACTGAACATTCACTCTGTATGCTCTTTATCTTTTATTTCAGAGAATACTTCATTCATTGACGACCTCTATCACATCTATGACGGCTTCATTCGGCGTATATGGGAAGGTTTGTGTCTCCAGCAACAGCAACATCACTTCTGTAACTTGATCATCTGCATTGGTAAGGACTCACCTGATCTACATGCTCATGCTGCAATCTTTGCCATTTTCAGCACTCGATTTGCTGACCTGGCTAAACTAGATGCAGAGACAGGTAAATACCACCTGAGACTCAAGTCTTTCTCCAAAGATGTAGTTATCACCTTGATTGGATTTTTTTACACAGGAGTAATTAAATGCAGAAGTCATATTGTTCCAGAACTCCTTGAGTTGTCACACCATCTTGGTGTCAAGGAATCTGAATATGCTTGTAAGAATTACCTAAAGATGTTGGAACCAACATCATTCCCATCATCATCTAGCTCCACCCAGACTGCCATTGTTGGAGGAAAGATAGTTGAACCAGGTCCCTCAAAAAAGGTATCATATGCAAGCCCTTCAGAATACATCAACGAATATTTGTGGGTTATCATGGAGCTTCACAATGACGGACTTACACCCTCAATTCCCTCATTGGAAAGTAATTATTTTTCATTATGTTCAACAGTGCTACCGTCTTCTTCATCCACTTCAGTTGCTGGTAATATTGGAGTAACCTCAGTCTCTGCAGAATCAGATAGAGAGCAGTCATTGGATATAAAAAATGACAAATTTCCAACCCTCAGCAGTTATCTTCAGCATCCAAAAATAGAATCAGCAAAATCTTCCAAAGCCTCAAAATCTGCAGAATTATCTACTGGATCTAAGCAAAAATTGCTGCCAGAATCCTCAAAGAGCAGTACCAATTCCATTGCCATGACATCCATGACTAATACTGCTGATGACCAGTTTTTGAAAGCAACACCTTCCAGTAAAAAAAATAGTGAAAAGATGAGCCGTAAACAAAATAACTCTAACTCGGAAGTGGCTGCTGAACAAAAATTATCTGTTAAGCATTCGGCAAACTCACGGAAGGTTTCTCTCCAGAACCGGAAAAAGATTTACCGTGATGTGATATATGTGAATAAGGATGGTAGTCAGATCAAAGGTAAAAAGATTGCTTGTTATACAGATTCACTGCCCCTCCCTAAGCGCAAGGCAGCTCGGCCACAAAAGGTACCAAAAACCAACAACGATGCAAGCTTAGACTCAAATGCTGATGGTATGAGTGACAACTATGAGGGGAATTACCGCCGTAAGAGACGAGCAGTTCAGTGTCCAAAATGTCCACGTTCATTTGCTGATGAAAAAGCGTTGCTAAAACATCTCAACTCACACGAACAAGGAGTAATTCACAAATGTCATGTCTGTGGTATGAACTAT
Source organism: Thysanoteuthis rhombus (assembly GCA_963457665.1). Classification (NCBI taxonomy): domain Eukaryota; kingdom Metazoa; phylum Mollusca; class Cephalopoda; order Oegopsida; family Thysanoteuthidae; genus Thysanoteuthis; species Thysanoteuthis major. Next base: position 28,257,306 of record OY735207.1, on the reverse strand, counting down.
GCGCGGCTTTGTGATTACACACGGCATGTACGAGTGCACACTGCTGAGAATCAGTATACATGCAGTTATTGCAATAAAGTGTGCCAGACTCAGCGTGATTTCATTGAGCACAACAGTAATGAACATCAGGACAATAGGCCATTTAAATGTGATGCTCCAACTTGTACTTTCCAGGCAGCCAAGCTGGCTTACCTCACAGACCACCGGCATATCCACAGTGATGTGAAAGGCTTTATCTGTAACAAGTGTGGCCGTACCTTCTCACAGGCTGGAGGATTACACAGTCATGTGAAAAGTTGCTACCAGATGCAGGGCTATCTGTGTGACCTATGTGGACAGACATTTAATCACCTTGGGTCAATGAAGTCTCACAGACGTATCCACCTTGGTGAGAAGCCGCATGCTTGTTCAGACTGTGGAGCTAGATTCAGTGATCACCGTAACCTGCGTCGACATAAGCGCATACACGAGAACTCTTTCCCTTATCCATGCACACACTGCGATAAACGATTCAGACATTCAAATTCTCTAAAGGCCCATCTGCGACATCATGGAATTAATGTTGGTGCCACTAGTGTTACCGTTCTTATCCAAGGTGCAGATTGCAACTATTTGGATCCAGAAGAATTTCCTCTCTGCCCTTCACCTACAACTTCAGAATTTTCACAAATTCCGGCCAATGATTCCTAACCCTCAAGTCTCCATATGTTTCTTCCATCTTGGATTCAAAATATAAAGTCGACACTCTGATGACAACAGAAAGAAAGTGATGTCTAACTTTAAAATGAATGCAGCAAAAAATAATTGAAGAATTCATCTAATCAGTAGTTCCCAATCTTTCACTTTTGAGGGGCTCCATTTTATCTAGAGAAAAATTTATGGGCATTTCCCTAATCTTTTTATTGGCAAATCTGCTCAATATATTGGCTTCTCTTTCTGTCACTTTCATTTCATTTCTTCTGCCAGCTAAGGGAGGAATTATAACTGGATGACTATTTAATATTTTAAATAGTATTTCAGTCTGCAGTTGTCCACTACTTATATTTCAAATTCAATTCGGATGTTGTCATCAGTTTCTGAGATATACAAAATTATCAAAATAAGCTGATGCAATGACATTTATAAATGAAACTTTTTTTTTCTCTGTGTGGACATCCTCTGAGTATTGGAGATTTACTGATTGCAGTGAACAAAGTCTGAGAAGCCACACCATGGATAACCACAAATTCATGTTGAGACTTCTGAAAATTTGGAATATTTACCTTGCAGATCTCTAATACTACCTTTGCAGATTTCCAAAGGTCAGAGAACCTTTGGTTGGAAACCATAAAATTCACATACATGCGCACAAACATTATGACATGTATGTTTACAGGGTTTATTGAAATGAATCTTCTGAAGAGAAAATTATTTGACTTTCTTTTTTGTAGATTTATTTTAGGATGCCTGGTACATAGATGGATAATACTAAGTGAATCTTATGGGAAGGTTGAACTTCACTCGTGCTCACTTGTTTATATCTTTCTCTCTCTCTCTTATATATCTATCTATCTATCTCTCTCTCTCTCTCTCTCTCTCTCTATATATATATATATATATATATATATATACATACACATATACATATATATGATGCATATACACATACGTATATACATGTATATGTATGTATATACATACACATACATATGTATGTATACATATATATGTATACACATACATATGTATATATGTATATATATACATACATATACATATACATATATATATATATATGTGTGTGTGTGTGTGTGTGTATATATATATGTATATATATTTATATGTAATGGCATGAGACAAAAAGAAGAAAATATACATCAATTCAATTTCAAGGCTATTTTTGTTGACAGAAACAGCAAAGAAGAACGTATTACATTTTTTCAAAGGGGGAAAGATTTTGGCTGATTTTTTTTTAAACCTTTTCTTTTTTGCAATTATCCTCATAGAGTTTCTTCAAATTTTTGAAGAAAACACTATTTTGTTTTTACACTTGTTGATTTTTTTGAAAATCTTTATTTGATAAATCACTTTTTTCTCAGATCTATGTTCATAATTTCTCCACAAAAGAATTATGTCCAAAACCAAACTGTACTCTATAAAAATTTGGGGAAACATGCTTAAAGATCCCAAAATTTGTCAAAGAAAACAAAGAAAAATTCTATTTTTTTTATCAAATAAAATGGAACCATACTTTTAAATCTCTATATCAGGTATTATATATACTGTTTTTCTCATTTAATTTTCATCTGTTTCATCTTAGTCTATCTGTCTCTCTATTTCCATTCGTTCATATCTCTCTCTATGTTATTCTGTTCATATCTATCTATTTACTACTTAGCTAGTTGACTAGCTAACTTTTCCACAACTGTCCTCTCTTTTAACTCCATTGTCTGTATATATATTTTTTACCTACATATTGGTCTATCTAGAGGCTAAGTTGCGAGCTGGCTTCTTAGCTAGTTGTTCAATTCTGCCAGTATATATATATATATATGTATATATATATATATATATATACCTCATTTAACAAGTTAGTTATCCATTATCTTTTATCTAGCTTGTTACTCTCTCTTTATCAAATTTTGTCCCACTTGGTCTATCAATTTATCAATTTATCTATCCCGTATTGCCAATTGTTCAATTCTAATTATTCTTTCAAATTACCTTATATGTGTGTATTATCTTGTTCTTTTTCCCTTTTTATTTTCTTCAAATATACATTCCTTAAATCTCTCAATTTTGTCCCATAAATCTTTTTACTTCATCTTATTTGATTTTCTCTCATTTACTTATTTTGATCTTCACTGCTTTTTCCCCCCTTTATATCTACTGTACAAAACCATAACTTTTTTTCTTTTTCTCATTTTTGGGAGAGGGCTCTATTTTTTCTAAACTTTCTCTTCAACAATCTTGTACTGAAATTAATTGTGACAAATTGATTATCATCACTGGACAGCCATTTTATTTTTGGATGTTTGGTGTTTTAACTAAAAAGAAAAAGTAAACTAAAATAAAATTAAAAAATTATATATTTGAACAGTTATCACTGCCAACCAAATGGTATGCATGGGGGTGAGGTCAAATTCTCCCCCTCTCATTCTATATGAACTATTTTCTCCCTCTCAGGTCCAGCAAAGTGTGAATGGTGTGGAGGTGGAGAATAATATTTCTTTTTTAAACATCAAACGAAATTAAAACTGGAAAAAAATGACTACCCGGGCATACCACTTTCTTTTTTAGACATTTCTTATGAATTTTTTTATCATTTTCATTATCTTTCTTCACTTCCCTTGAAAATATTTGTGATCTTGATCAATGATGGGCAGATTGCTTGTGTTTCATTATTATTATTATTATTATTATTATTATTATTATTATTATTATTATTTTAAAAATTATACAATACAAATATTGTACTGATTCTTTTTTGTGTGATGAGTGGGTCAAACAGTTTCTGGTGTTCCACTTTTTTGCAAAAATGTAAAAAAAAATGTAAATGAAAAAAAAAGACTGAGTGACAATTCTTTCTGAATCATTTCTTTCAGGTTTAGAAAAAAAAATTATTATCATCATTATTATTATTTTTATTATTATTATTATTATTATTATTTTTATTATTATTATTATTATTATTATTATTATTTTTATTATTATTATTATTATTATTATTATTATTATTATTATTATTATTATTATTGTTGTCGTTGTTGTGATTACAATGATGTTTAATATGATTATTATAATTATGATTTTAACTAATAATTCTATTATAAATTTCTTCACACATTTCAAAGCAAAATACTTTTGAATCAAATTGGGAGCAGGGTAATAATTCATATTTATGACACAATTTTTCTTCCTTTTTCTTCTCTCTTTCTATGTCCATAAATTCATATGAATTCATTCATCCATGTATATACACAAATGTAAGTGTGTGTATGTGAATGTGTGCGTGTACTTGCCTGCATGTGTGTAAAGTAACTCACCATTTCAAAAACTTTTCATGTGAATTTTGATCATTTAATTCACTATTTATCTGAGAATATAACTATAATTTATATTGCTGATAGATAAATAAATTATGAATTGAAGTTTTCAAATTTTCATTGCTATTTAAAAAAGGGTATTTTTAGATATTATACATACATTATGCACACATATGTGTCTATATATGTATATACATTTATGTTTATGCATACATAATTGGTATATGTGTACATAACTGTGTAAGTATACATATGTATGCATTATATATGGATGTTTGTGTCCGTATAATTTGTTATGAAATTATGGCTTTTGATAATTTTGAATTTGAACTTTGAATGAGGGATGCTATTCAATCTGAGGAAATCATTGTTGTATCTCTTGAACTGGAAGATGCTTCAGATGAATCCTCTCATACAAGCTGGCAGTGTTTGTACTTTCTTCTTGTTTTGTTGTTGTATTTAAAAGTTAATGATAGCTTAGTTATTTAAACTAAGTATTTGTTTCATTTCATAATTATGTATTCATGTACATATATTGCCATACATATACATATATATACGTGATTACATGGTACTACATAAAAGTTCCAGTAATTTGAACATTGCAGGTAAATAACCTACCCTAGCTCCTAGTTCCCGCTTTCACCTTTGAAGTAGTCCCTTAGAGAAAGTATATAGCAGTTCCAGCAACTTTTTCACGATTCCCAGACCCTTGGAAGGCCTCAAGCATAATGGCCGTGAACATCTCTTGCGATTTTTTCTGGAACTCTTCAATCAAGTCAAAATGATACCATTTTAGTCAGAATGTAAGCTTAGGAAACAGGAAAAAACCACAAGGGTAAGGTCAGATGAATACGGTGGGTAGAGAATAACTACCATGTTATTGGAAGCCAGAAACTGCTTGACAACAAGTGATTGGTCTTGGCACAAATTTTGTAGCAATGCTTCTCATGCCCAACACATCTGACAAAATACATCTGAAATAAAACATTGCAGCAAAAATTGCCAAAACAGCTAAACAAGACGTCACAATAGTTAGCCTAATTCAGCAACATGACCACTCAAATAGATGGCTGTTTGCAAACTGATGCACAGAAAGGTGCTGCTTGGTCCATCTAATGGTAGAAGGCCAAACTACATATGATTTCCTCCCATTGTTCAAATACCTGGAACTTTTGGGTAGCCCCTCATATATATACTTGATATATTTAGATAAGTAGAAATTTGCAATTTTGTTGTTATGCAACCTTTGCGATCGATATATACATGAATATGTATGCACATGTTCATGTATATATATATATATATATATATATATATATATGTATATATACTTTTTATATATATATATATATATATATATATATATTCATATATGATTATAAACTGCATTATATTATACTGAAATGATCTGGTATTACATTGTGAATGTATCATTTTGCCTAGGCAACATAAACAGAATAAACAATTAAACAAAATAAGGCTACTACCTATAATAATGAGGGATCATTTTAGATAAGACTTTCAATATAATACAATTTATAATCGTTCTATCAGATCTTATATTGTTTTTCTTGATAAAATATTTATATATGTATATATATATAGATAGATATATCATATACATATACATATATATTTATATACATATATATTTATATATATGTTTATATTCATATATAATTGTTTATATACATGAACATATATAATTATATATATGGTTCTATATACCTATGTATATGCTTATACATATACATATCAATATGTATGTTATATGTGTGTGTGTGTTTTTTTTTATATATAGTCTGGAAAGCTTCACAGCTTTCCACTCTAAAGATGTTGCTGAAAAGAAAAATATGAAGTTTTAAAGCATTCTAGATGTTATGTAAATATCAACTGAAAATCCTACATACAGAATTTTTTGTTATGCAAATCAATTATATATATATATATATATATATATATATATAAAGAATGTATCTATATGTGCAGTCATGTACAATGTGATATATGTATATATATATATATATATATATATATATATATATATATATATATATACATGTATGCAGACTTATAATCAAATTATATCTCTGTATGCATGGAAAATTCTTGCAGCTTTCAATATATGTGATAAATTTACATGGCTCTGTTTATAGTCATTATATTGATTTCTTTTTCTTAGTATTTCAAAATAGTCATTTATGCTGATAAATACTAATTTAAAATATCTCTAACAGTTGAAAGGAAGAAAGTAAAGGTAATTTTTCAATACGTCTCATTTTCAATGATTGATTCACTTGGATTCAGAATGCTAATTAATGTTCGCAACAGTTTATGATGAAAACTTGCTACTTTAAATGTGAAATAAAAATATGTATGTGTGGTCATTTATATTTATTAGCTTCCTATAACCTAAAATAATTACTAATTCCATTAAACATTTTTTCATAGCATTTTTAATCTGAGATGGAAGAAACAGCAAGTTATATGCAAAGACTATTTTAAAAGTTCAAGTGGAAGTTAATTTGAAACATTTAGAAATGAATTTCTTCAATCAAATCAAAGGAACATACTCATACACAAGTTTATTCATTTGCAGATATTTTTTTATTTTTAAACTGGTCTTCTTGTCCAATTGTTATGTTGTATTATTATAAAAAAAATAATTTTCTAACTCATATTGAATGACCTGTTTCTTAGACAAGGTTCTAACATCATGCCTATTTTGGGGAATGCCAAAAAATAAACAGTGAAACCAGAATACATTTGATATATGATATTTTATGGAAAATTACCTAACAGTCTTACAATTTATAAATTTTCTCCAAATTAAGGATTTATGTTTAGTTTTTCTATGATTTTATTGTTTCATGAAAAGTACAGTTGCTGGAAAACTGCTGGGAAAGCATATTATCTTGGCTTTTTATTCAAACTGAAAATTATGGCATTAACAAAGGTACTTATGCTTACAGTTATTGTTATATAAATGCATAAAGATTTGTACATGCATATTTTGATTTATCATCATTAATTTCACATTTAGGACCATGCATAACTATGTCATTTTAATTTGTTCACAACAGCTCGATTTCAACTGACATTCATTTATTAAATTTACAAATAAATCCACAATAATCAAATTTGTATCCTCTGATAACTACAACCTTGGTGAATAGGTTATTGGCAATTCACATTATGAAACTTTATCAGCAGTAACATTTTTCAAAGCAATATGGAGTTGCTTTACATCATAACAGTGGTAAAATTAACAGCTTTTTACTGTCTCAACACTATCATAATTCTCAATAGTCAAGGTATGTAATGTCTATAGTTATGGCGTACGTGAATCTTGAAACTACTGAGCAATATACAGTAAATATCTTACACAGAATATTACTTCAATTTCTTACCAGTTGTTTGATGCAAATAATAAACAGATGATGTTGGAATTCAAAGAATAGCGAAAAATAAACAAAGAATTAGTTAACACGGAATAACACTAAGTCAAGTACATTTGTTAGGTTATTCGCTGGATTATAATGAATGCATTTTGGAAAAAAAACAGGTTATGAAATAATTTTAATTATGTATTTAAAAGAGAATATCTATATATACTCAATGTATGGTAACTGGAGTACTCCTTTTGATTGTCATTCTTAACCAACTTGAATACTCTCCTCAAAAGTATAAATGGATAAGCTGATATTTTTTCAAAATATAAATTTATTAATTATTTCAATTCATTGATTTATTTGGGAAATACATTCACTCACTGCCCAGAATATTTAGTATTATATTAGATTAAAATTCGAAACAATCAGATTCCACAAAGAGGATAAGATAAAAAAAACATTTCATTATCTATTTTGCAACACCTATGTCATAAAAATTACTAAACACAAAATTCTTATATATATGTTAAAGAAATCCAGGTATAATACCCAGCAATTCATACAGCTAGTTATACTCATTGAATCAGTTTTATATCAGTTTTAAATTGAAAGTTTTTTTTTACCTGTTTTAGATACGTGCCAAATACAGTGGGTTAGGCTTAAAATTTTTGATTTTTGCTCATGCAGAGTGATATTACATAACATAGTTGACTTGGGAAAACATACTTTTCAATATTGTTTTATTTCAAATTACTACTTTGACAAAGCCGAAAAGCAAAACATATATGATAAACTTGATTTTAATACTACTATTTTCCATATTGTCCATATTATGATATTATCAGATATTGTATCCACATACTAATGATATATATATATATATATATATATATATATATATATATACACATATACATACACACACATTTATAATCAAATAAAAAATATATGATTTTTATCCCTAAACTAAAAATGTTCTCAATTTTAATAGACTTCTGAATTAGGTAAAACACCACATATGTTTATTTATTTGATTAAATAGCTCTATTTTATTAATATTAATCACTATATTTATATATATATATATATTTATTTATATATATATATATATATATATATATATATATATATATATATATATATATATATATATATATATATATATATATATATATATATATATATATATGTGTGTGTGTGTGTGTGTGTGTATATAAATGTGCACATATATTTAAGTAATGGATATTAGTACCCCACAATATGAATAAAGAAATTTCCTTTGGTCTTTCGTTATTCACATACATGCGCACACTACATAATTTATGAATGCTTTCTATTCCTAAATGATATGTGTATATGAATATGGATATATTTAAATATATGAACAATTAAAACATATATATAAATATAAACGTATAAAATATACATAAATATTTATGTAAATATATATATATATATATATATATATATATATATATATATATATATATATATATATATATATATATATATATATATATATATGTGTGTGTGTGTGTGTAAATTCATATTGATCAAACGTAGAAATTTGGTCTATATCAATGGTTAAACCCTCATCTTGCTTCTCGAAGTTATTACATAGAAGGTGTAATGATGCCTGTATATTATTTATGTACTATAAGAAGTTATGTTTACTTTGAATTGAATTGTGATGGCATAATGAATTCTACTCATTTATATAACAATTCATAAGCACAGATTTTCATACAGGGCCGGATTATCACACCACATGATTCTGGGGCCCACCATATTAAAATTACATGAGATTTGATCAGTAAGTTTATATTGAAACATGAATAGTAAAAATAGTTTATTGGTAAGGATATTCATATTGAAACATAAGCATAATGATAAGACATTTCCAAATATTTAAAATACTTTCAAGGGGATTTATTGTCAGAAAACTGTCCAAAGCTGATATCAAAAGTCATTGTGGAGGTGACATCTCTTTCAATTGACATAAAAACTAAAGCATTCAATTGTTTTCCAGTCATTTTTGAATGGAATAGTTTTTTTTTAATTCATGCACTAAGTGTATAACGTAATTGATTTAATTATGATTTTTTTTGTTTTCGCTAGGAGAATAGTGATAAGGTTCAATATTTCTATCTATGTATAGGCCCCTTCAATGCCTTTGGCCCTCTCTTGTATCAATGTCTTGGGCCCTATACTTTGGCATTTTTAGCGTATTGTCTAATCTGGCCCTGTTTTGATAAATATATCTGCACAAGACATACAGTCATAATTTTTTCAATTTTAATATTATTTTGATGATGTATTTTAGTACTTCAGATAGATCAATCTATTAAGATTATTTTATAAAATTTCTGATTTACACTGTTGAACTTCAAAGAAACTTTAAAAAGTAAGATTTACAAAAGAAAATAGAAGCTGTCATGAATTATTTTGTAGATTATTATAGCTGCAACTTCACTAAGTAAATTATGTTTCATATTCTTCACAGCAATATGGAAATACAGAAAATACTGAATGATGTGTCAATGCAAAAATCATTTATAGAATTAACATACAAAGACATAAATCTCTGGCAATTAGTGCTCAAGGTTGATCATTCATTATTCACTTTGAATAAAAGAAAACACCATAATGAACACATCAAAATGAAGAATAGCTGCATTTTCTGCTTTATATGCATTAATGGAAAGCTGTTCCCAGTTTAATCTCATATATATGCTGTACATTCAGGTTTATCCAAGTGTGCATTTTATACTTGTGTTAATGTTTACATTTCTACTTGTATGGCCACTGCTGTATCTTCCAGCTTGTACTTCATTTTATGCTGTTACAGTGGTTCCGTAGATTTTTTTTCCCATTTTCCCTTCTGTTAATTTTTACGATTGTTGGTGACAAGAAGAGCTGATGAATCTACCAGAATGATATACCTCTTCATTCTTTCCTCAACTGCACAATGTTACAGTGAATAATTTCACATAGAAAGAAAAAGAAAAGGGAAAACTATGTTAACAAAATTGAAAGAAAGGAAGAAAGAAAGAAAACACTCAGTGAAAATGTTGGGATTTTTTGTTTATTTTTTGAAACTGTAAATTCATATTGATATATTTGTTCTTTTTTATCATTCTATTCATTTGTGGTAGCAACAACTTGGCTCAAGGAAATGCTTTATGTTTTAAAGTGTGAGTGTTTAATCATTGTTGCTGGATTGGTTATTTGATTTTTAAATTTTTTCACAATCCTTTTGTTTCATGCATTTTGATATTTAAGTTCTACTTAACCGGTATTTTTGTTTTCTCTTCTGTGAAAATTCAGCACTTCAAAAATGTACTTGAATATCAAACTGTGAAGCAATGAGAAATAAAAAGTAAAGATGATGGATATATGTGTGTGTGTGTGTGTGTGTGCGTGCACATGTACATACACATGTATCATTGCACTTATGTATATATTCATGTATTTGCATGAATATATATATCGTATATGTACACATACTTTTAAATATATATGTATATACATGTGTGTGCATGTGTGTGTGTGTGTGTGTGTGTGCATATAAATTCTATGGGATATGAAGAGTAAAGCTATTTAACCATCACTGAAATCCCTGAACATTTTGTTTGTGACTAATTCAAAGGCAGGTTTTATTGTTGTTGTTTGTGCAAAGTTCCCAAAGGGTGGGTGATGTACTTTAAATTCTTTGCTTCAAAATTGCTTGTCTCACCCTCTACACAAGCACATTAAAAATACTGAGTTATGTGTATATAACTATTTATTCTTGAATATATACATGTATACATTTGTACTTTCACGCATAAGTATACATTGCACCAAAACACATATATTGCACACACATTTATATACAAAAGTATATATTCACACACACACACACACACACACACACACATACATTATATAGCTCTTAACACTGCTGGATTTTGGATTACTATTTCTTTATTACAGAAATATTTTTAGAAGAAAATCAATGCAAAAGTTTTTTCTAGTGCATTTAAAAAAAGATTGTTTACACGTTTTTATGGTTTCTTCCCATGATTCTACACCTTATATTTTCAGTCTACCAATGAATATTCAGTTTATACAACTATTTCTTTTTATTAGATGTTTTCCAGCCAATGGTGATAGCCTAAAAATCAGGAAATTCTTTGAATTGACCAATTACATTCAATTTTTTCCTGATGATGAAAAAACAATTTCAACAAATAGAATATCTATCCTTCATATGTTTGTCCTGAATTTAGGAATTTTTGGAAGGCAGGGTGTAAATATATTTTCATTTTATTTCTATTCTTTTTCCTATTTTTTATGTAAATACATTTGTCATAAAGAATATTCCACTTGAATCTATGGTGATGTATCATGTAGTCACATAAAGATGGCCAGTGATAGGCAGGGCATTTGGATAGGAAGAGTGGTTTGAACTGTTACATTCCTCCCATTTCACAATTTTGCATGTATATACTCACACTCGCACACATGAACACACACTCACTTCACTGGTAGAACATAGCTCAGTGGTAGATCACAGAATCAAAGCAATATTCTATGGGAAGATTCAAAGCCAGAGCAAAAAGGTACCTTTTCCAGTACAGTTAGTCTTGCACAATATCCACAATAGGTGAGTATTTGTGACAGTTGTTCAAGAAAACAGTGGGCCAATGTTTAAAGATCTGAGATTTCATCAGAAGTGATGGGTTTACAAGTTTCTTCAATACGAACTCTTATAAAGAAAGAATTGTGATTTCAGATTCAAGAACAGGTTTATTTCACAGATAAGTAAATCTAGTACAGAGTAGAAACATGTGAAACTTAACAAACATAAATTTACACTATTTTTTTATCACATACACACCTGTTTCTTGAATAATACACCCTGTATGAACATTTATATAAAATGTCTATTAAATTTATTAACACACATCAGTAATTTTCAGGCTACATGTTTTAGTTATTATAAGTAACATAAATCCATATCTAATATTTGATTGATACATTGATATATTAATGAATTATTCTATATTCAATTTTGATAGATGATATAACCTGTTTGACAAACATGATGGGTTGTCAACTTGTCACCTGGAATAAATGTCGTCAGTTTGCTCTCCAACTAATTGCTACAATTGGTAAAGCATTTCATTTTCTATATTTTTCACGCATATAAAGTAAAAAAATTCAAATTAGAAAATCCTTTGAATTCATGCCTAGTTTTCTTTAACAATACATTGAGGTGAGCAAAACTGGTTCTAGCTTAGGAGTGGGTAAGTGAAAATTTAGTTAGTTTTTCATTTTGAATACCTACTATGGCTATTTGGCATGTTTAAAACAATCAAATATTTTCAAATAAAGAAAAAAAGAACACATTAATTGACAATTGTTACCTCGATAGTTTCTTAGTATTGGAAATTATGGGGGGGGGACTAGCAGATATAATTACCTTTGTTTTAGTTCATTTTCACTTGAACATGTCAACTTTTAGTGTACAATGAATTATTTAAGCTTCTTTGATGCACCCAAAAGATATAAACATGCTTGTACATGGTTTGAGTAATTGGTTCAAGAAACAGGTTTTAGCCAGATGTTAATGGCTGCCTGGTTTGAAGTTGAGGAATGATTTACAGAAGACAAATCTTTCATGTACTCATGCCTCCAACAGTCAAAAGTATTCAAAAAAATTCCCAAAACTCGAGTCATATCAACCCATTTTTGTTATATGGCCAGATTTTGAATCATTGGCAATAACCTTAGGTAAGTCTTTCATATTCATACTTTATGGCCATTTAACATTTCTCAATTACATGCACTTGTGATTGCTGTTTTACCAAGATGTTATTTTCTGACTTGTATTGATACGAATATGCTCAAGAGCATCTTTTGTAGACTCTTGGGTTAGCAATTAAGTCTTGTAGGCTATTGTTAGTGAGTTTGATCTTAAGTAGATGCCCCACTCTTGAGGCTTTGTGAAGCTATATAGATATCAGCTAAAATGTGTACAATGCTTGTAATGTAACCATGTTGGATTTGAGCCTATGGAACTAAATTAAATTTAGACATATCTTTCATGTGCAATATCAATTGTGGCCAGTGTATTCCATAAATTTTAAAATATATGCATCCAATGTTTTTTGTCAGCTATTGTTAAAAAAATTTCTGTACACTTATTGACATCTGATCATTTTAAATGAAGAGAAAAACAAGAAATGAAAATAAACTACGTCAAATAAATGGAAGTAAACAAAAAATGTCAAAAAATCTGTGGTTTTCAAAACAGTTCTCTATTGGAATATAGCAAGAAAATGGGGAAAACGACCGAACATTTTTGTTTCAAAATTTGAATGAATTTTATGTTCCAATTTTCTTTCCCCTCATTTGTAACTGATTCCTTCCACCCAAAGACTGGCCATTTGATATTACTCTTTTGATGAAGGATTTTATGCCTCTGATTTTCTTCAGATTCACATACTTACCTTTTCTGACCAACTTTTACTTATCAGTGTTTTGTGGTTATTTTTTCTCCTCTTTATTAAATCAGTGCTTGTAGGCCTCTACTCTTCTCATCCCATATTACCAAAAGTATAGTGATATCTGTAATCTTTATAAAATGGCTTAGGTTAGGTGTGGCTGTGGTCCTTTTAGACCTAGTGCTCATTTCAGTCTGTGTCATTTGTGCCCTTATGAAGTCCACTTATGCTTAATTGTTGGAATATTGCATTTAGAATAAAGACTTGGATTATTACAGTCATTCACATTCTTTGCCAGTTATGACCATTGACTTTGTTTACTTATAGACCAACATAATTGAGGTTTATAAATTGGTATTTTCCAAATAAAAATGGCTGGGTTTTTCAACCTGATAACTTTGAAGGTTTCAGCTGTTATATATTTGTAAAATGCACTATATTTTAATACCTATTATGACCAGTGTATTTTTCTTATAACACTTGCAAGAAAAGATGAGTATTCATAAATCTACTAAAATCTAATGACAAATATGTAAAAGGCAGTGTCATAACATTCAAGACAGAACTAAATTATTGAACTGAATTCAATGGAAAAAAAATTAAAGGAAACATACAAATTAGAATTTCATAACAAACTTTACAAGTCAGAAACAAAAGAAGTTATCTTTCATTTTTAATTGAAAAAAAAAATCAACATTTTCTGTTGTTTTTGCTTTTATTGAAAGAATTCTAGGTTTTTCTTTTTTCGCAAATTTCTAAGGTTCTGGGATGCCAAAATCCCATTAGACAATTAATACATTTAGCAAAACTCACTTTATTATTGTTAAAAAAAACCTGCCAAAATTAACTAGAAAGCATATCTCTGTCAATGCCATATACCAACTAAAAACTGAATTGAAATTAAAAACATTAAAATCTAGGGAGAGAATACAATTCTTGCAATATGTACTTATATTTAGTTATTTCCCTTGAAATTCAAATTAAGCCTGTTTATTAACTGTTTGTTTTTTAATCTCTTTTCTTGAAGAATGATAAAAAATCTCTAAACAAATTTCCTCATCCGCCCCAAAATTCAATCACTTCTTGACAATGGCCCACCCTGCCACAAAATTTCACTAAACCTCATTGAGAACTTTTAGAGATATTGTGTAGACAGACAAACTGAAAGACATATAAAAAGAGAGAATGATTTTTTTAATATATACTTGGTGTATATAAACAACACTCACAATACTCATTCTAAAAGGAAATGTAACACTCTTAGACATAACACTTGTAAGAAAGAATGCATATATACACACATAACTTTTCATTCAAATTCATACCAATACATTAATAAAAGTGTATCTAGCATTTATATTTGTGTATATGTCCACACATCTTTATCTCTATTTATATTTGCATCTGTGTTCATAGGTACATCTGCATATTTGACATATAAAGGCAGGGATGGGATTTCCACATAAGTGTTCAAATGTTCATTTTATACACACCTGTATTCATACATACACAATAAACACAGTAAAAATAACATACATGCATTGATATATGTACAGATACGTACTGGTGCAGTTATTCTCAATGAAATGAGAGTGGTTTTATGAATTTCATTCTGAAGAATATTGATATTATTTATACTCTTGTAGATACTGATTTTATAATTTTAATATGATGTATAATTTCCATCTAATGTTTATAAATGAAGATGGAAAATAATTTTTAAAACACAAAATACCCAAATTCACTTTTCTATGAAGCTATTCAATTGTTACTGCAAAGAAGTGTCTCCATTTTTTAAACATCATTAAGATCCAGGAAGTTTCTTTGGAGCTTGTTCATTCATCTTTGTTCTGATTTGCTTTTATCAGCTTTCAATACTAATTATCTTCGTTGGGGTTAATGGATTTTCAGTGATACTCAATCAAGAGATTTGCTTGCAATAACATTACAGCATTTATTTGGTATGAGTGATCTTCATCTGAAAAAAATGTATCTTTAATGATTAGTAATGATTGGTGTAAACCTAGTCAGTTTAAGGTTGAGTGTAGTTTATTCAGACTCAGCAGATCTTAAATACTTCATGCCTACTTAAATCAGTCCTTATATGTACTGGCAAACCCCTTGAAATTGGTAGTATAAACATTATATTTTCCATTATGATTGTCAACCGAGGAAACCACCTTGCAATTATTATGTTTAGACTTACTAATCAAAAAGCAAAATGATAACAATACAGAACAATGATGAATTGACAAGTTAGTAGAAATTGAAAGAATTTCTCACTACTAATAATAACTACAAACAAAATCTTTATTATAGTCCCATCAACAACTATTTTCCATTATTTTTTGTTGTTATTTTTATTAGTTTTTTAAGGAGGAAGGTATTGCCTATAACCTGGTGCAAGCCTGGTATTGATGGGAGACAAGGCAGGGATGGGATTTCCACATTAATATTTTATTTGTAATTTTATTTATTTCTTTGATTTTTATTTATTTTTTGACTGGTGATGGTTTGTTTGTTTATTTTGTCCGGTGATTTGTCTGTGAAAAATATTAAATGAAATTTCATGATTTTGATGTTCTGTTGAAGTGTGTGATTAAATGTGATGGAAAGAAGTTATAAAATGCAGGAACTGCCATAAGTAAGGCATTGCCAAAAGTTCAGTGTTATTTTAGATGCTATGTGTTTTTTTCTTATTTATCTTTATTACCATTATTATAAAATTTTCATTATATCATTTTTTAAAGATAGTCCAAGGATCTTCATGTTGGATGTAGCTGAAACATCATCACCTTGGACTTAATAACAGGAAGCTAATAATGTTGGAAACTTTTTGAAATGTTTCAAATGTAAAAAAATGTTTCAAATGAAGAAAAAATGAAAACTTTTGCTTATAAGATCTAAAATTAATTTTTAGGGGTTTTGTAAATTTTTATTCTTTTTTTCCTAAATGGTTTTTATTCTTTTGAATTTTAATGCTTTTTGTTAAGTGTTTCTTCTTCTCTTTTGCTTTTGATAATTGAATTTCGCATTGTTTGTATATCAAAATTTACCCATACCAAATTTATTCATACTTATATGTACATGCATATACACATAAATGCAGAATAATGAAAAATAGAGATACAGTCAAGCACACATAGATGTGTAAATTTATGTATATTCATGTATATAAGCATGTTGATAAACAAAAAATTAAAATGTTGAACTCACATGCATGCATATACACACACACACAACCGCACACTCATTTTCAGGTAAACAGAAAAACTTATATGTTCACATAAATGCATTTGTGTATGCATATGGGCACATGCCCACACTCAAACTGTATTTTTATCAAAAAAAGTTGATTCTTTAATTACATATGTTTGCATAAATATGATTCAGGACAGCCACAAACCTTCCATATGTATTACAGTCATTCTATATACTGACTGCTGTATACATGGAAATATCATTAATACAATTGTTTTTTAAGCTTCAACACATATACATACATATGCCTATAAAAAAAACAAATATGTATAGTAAAAACCACTTAAAAATGAATTCCCAGCCTTAAAGCAATGTATGTATTAATTTTTCTTGATCCTTATCCCTCCAGACAAATTTTATAGGCAATAGTCATTTAAATAGAGAGATATATGAAAGATAGACTGCTCTATCCTATTAAACACCCTAAAGCCACATTGGAGAAGATCATGGAATTATACATTTTAAATAATGGACAGTCTTCTATTAAGTAGGGCTGATTAGAATCTGATGAAAGTGAAGAAACCCTCTGAAATGATGTAAGGGTTTTTCATTCATAATACCTGAATGATAAATCCTATTCTTTGCCTTTTCCTAAGTTCAGATTCAAACATGTTTTCATTCTTCTAGCTAAGCTACTATTGGCAATTCAAACCCTAACAATCCCTTCTAATGGGGTCCAATCATGCATGTATGTTTCAGTGGAGAAAGACTTGAAACCATCCATGGATTTCAGCTGACTAAGTTTCTTACTGAGGAGAGCCAATACAATATTACCCTGGAGAAATGTTTTAAAAGTTATACGGGTTGCAGCTGATAATAGTGATAGGTGACTAACAAGTCTATTTCTTTACCTCATTGCAAGATTTAAGTGATTCTTGTTTATTTTTTCCTAATGTTAGAAATGATGGAGAAGTCAAAAAAAAATTAGTGATAAAATTGGTTACCCACTATAATATATTTTTATATTAAGTATAAACTCCTTTGTAACTCGCGTGACTCTCCAAAAAAAAACTTGAACTTTTGAAGTGTAGAAATGTATAAATTAGATTTTTATATCAAAGCAAATTTGATATTGAAAAATGATAAATTTTACATTCTTCTAATAAATTGATTTATCAAAGTTTTCCCACGGAGTTTTAATTATGCTTTCAGAGTTAATGAAATATTTTATTTTGATAATTTGGTTATTTTTCAAAGATTTGAGGTTTTCTTCAATTGGACATTCTTCTTATTAAATTAATTGGCTAATATTTAACTTTGTTTTGAAGGAAACTCATAGTTGTACACAAATTGTTTTATGCTTGTGTACCTGCACATGCAGAAATATGTACACATACACTATCATATAGACATATGCATGTATATATATCTGAATTCAAACAATTATGTTCACACTCATCTTATATATGCATACAAATATACATTCATATATAAGCGTGTTCTTATGCATACAGAGATATGCATGGGTATACTTCTGTGTTTAACTTTTAACATCTTATATTGCATCATCTTGCCCATTGGCCCTAATCTTATACATGAGTTTCATAAATCTGTTATCTGTATGGATCTAAAACATACATGGAAATGGATAACTTTTGTATTAGAAAAAGATTTTACCACTCATCTACGATATATTATAGGCCTAGATTTTTTTGGTAATTTTTTTCTCCAAAAACAAAATAATGGCAGGTTTTTCACTCAACAATCTGAGGGAAATTTTTCAAATTGTTACGGGACTAGGCTTCTGATACGAGCAGCCCCTATGAGGCTCACACACACACACACACACACACACACACACACACACAAAGTATATTCATTGACAAAATATCTACATTCATGCAGACAAATACACATGCTGATGAATGTACATTTTCACTTATCCATACATGCATTATTATGTTGACTTTTCTTCTCGGTGATGCATTTTTTATTTGTTTAAATTTTTTCTGCATGAAAAACAAAAACAAGTTTCATGTTAAGTTAAAAGAATGACTCATTTTAATTCTTTGTTATATTAAATTTTTGATCAGGTGACATCACTGATTATGTGACTAATTATTTCATTACAACTATTTTTTATATGTATTCTCATGTTAGATTTGTAAAGAAATGCCAAATGATCTAGCCACCAGTGGGATTTGAAACCAGAACTCTGCTCAACCATCTGATTCACATGTTTATTCTGTACTAAACAACTTCATCATTAATTTTTTTTTAATTTTAAACATGACTCATATGAAGTAAACTATATTATGTTTGATATAAATAATACTTACCTGCTGACTTGATATTTTTACATCAAGTTTTCTATATTATTATGCTGATTACAAATCAATTCCCTACATTTTTGCCTGTTTTAACCTTTTTCATATAAATTATGTGAAGTCTATAATGACTCCAAGTCATACCCAACAATTGAAGTAAATGAGAAGAATATTGTAATGAATAAATTGACATGAAACTATAGTGTTAAATAAAGTTGATTATCTGTTGAATTGAATGATGACATTTTTTGATGTCTGAAATGACTAAAACAAACTGAAATACTTGGCTCAGTACTATAAATCATTCTGATGTTA
This sequence comes from Thysanoteuthis rhombus, assembly GCA_963457665.1. NCBI lineage: Eukaryota > Metazoa > Mollusca > Cephalopoda > Oegopsida > Thysanoteuthidae > Thysanoteuthis > Thysanoteuthis major. Next base: position 28,237,552 of record OY735207.1, on the reverse strand, counting down.
AGATTACAGTTTTATGTCAGTTTAACATTCAGGGTTCTTTTTCTTATTTATCACAACTTCAAATATATTATGCTTGACTTTTCCATTGGTAACTATCTTATTTTTTAAGGAATTGTGTTTTCATGACATAAATGGCATATTTAGTATTTCATTGAAAAAGTATTTAGGCCATTGCCTCATTCTTTAGAATATTGGTCCTAAAAATTGAAAACATAATTTGAATACTTGGAAACTCATAGATTCCTGACTAACAATGCCAAATAAATAGGCTCGTTTAGTGAAATCTGATTTCTTTTTTAATAGTATATACAAATAAACGGGTTGCTCTATTGAAGTGATAAGCAGTGAGTCAGGGCTGTGGTCTGGCCATGAATCTGAATCCCACAAGCATTTTTATACATCTAACATAAGAATGTCTGGAAAGAAGTCCAGTTGTTGCAAGATAATTATACTTATGCGCTTGATGAAAAGAATTGTTTATATATTTTGTTTTGCAGATCGATTGGAAATGGATTTTTTTTAAATGTAAAGAAGATTTATCAATTCTTCTATTTAGATTTGTTCTAATATTCTCAGGACTTTTATTGAAATCTTTAAAGAAAGAAAAAATTGAAAAAGGTTTTAAAATTTCAAGAATTTGATGGCACTGGAAGAAATTTGACAGACTCTTTTGACTGTGAAATAAAAAAATCGGTGAAAATCTGCATAACTTTTGGATTTTATCATTTTTTTGTGTCTGTAAATAATTGTTTGTCCTTTTGTCAATTTAATTATTAAAATGAACCATTAAAAATTAATATGACTTGTGTTGTTTCATTTGACTTTTAGACTGATTCCATTTTAAGCAATAAGAATAATTCACAACTTTATTTCTGAATGAATGTTTTTCTTCTTGGTTGCTTTTGATTTGGTGTTCATAAAGCATGGTTAGCTAATCATGATAAGCAGCATAAGAGATTCAAGTTATAAAAATAGGCATGACTGCATTATTTGAGAGGGCAAGAGGAGAAATGGCTTTATAAATTACAGAATTTTAATATTTATCTAATCATATAGGATAGGACATTTGATTAATGGATCTTTTACAAAAACAAATTGATTTTTTTCTCCCAAAGAATTTTGAAATGCTGGAATAATATAACACTGTATGTAAAAAATAATATAATTATAAAAAAATTTCAAGGATAATGTAGATAAATTCAGATCATATGAGATAGAAAATAGATTGATAGGGCAATTTAAGGAGTTATTAGCTAAAATGCACGGAAGAACTTTGGAAAAAATAAATAGTAAAATGTGTCTGGTAAATGTTTCTCTGCATTGGTAGGCATATAAAAAAAATTTGATTTAGTTTAATACATTTTTATAACTTGAATTAATGTATATTTCAATGTTGAATATTTATTTCTGATATAAACTTTATAAACCATGAAAGCATTTTTATTTAATAAATAAATAAAATCAATTTCTAAGTAGCAATGGATTTTTATCGGTCATTATAGAAGTCAATCAGACTGAATCTAAAAAAGATTGACAGCCAGTAATGTATAAATTGGGGAATGATTTTCCATGTATTTATGGCATAAAATCAAAGCAGAGATAAATATGTGAACAGTCATGAATGACATGGATGTGGGTTTATAAACTGGAAGAAAAGTAATGTCTTAATTGAATTAATTTATTGAGACTTTCCTCAGTAGTTCTTAATTTGTCATTTGGAGAATTATGAATTTGATGCTATGTTCATTTTATGCTTAAAGTAACTATTATAGAGTGAAACATTACAATTTCTGGAATTAGACATTGTCATTATTCCTGGTGATGTACCAGAATATCAATCTGGTTTAACTATTTACAAGAAAACAAATCCAATTTTACTGTATTTAGTGATATCCAATTAACTTGAATTTAATTGGCTATCATGCTTTTTTTTTTATTGGTCAAATTAGGAAAAAATTGGTTAATGTGACCAGAAAATGACCACTTTGGTAACCTTGCCTTATAGCAGTCTATTCATAAGTAAAAGTTGTTTGTTATCCAAGGCATCTTTTGATATCATAGATTATTAAATGTACTGTTTTGTATTTGTTAATGAATGTTCATTTCCATTCAGGAAAGTGCTTGAATTACATTTTGGTATGAAACAAATTCCTCGGGAAAGTTTCTACAGTTATTGACAAAAATATCAAACTATAATTTGAGAAATCTCTGTGTTTGTGTGTGTGTGCTCAACTGGGATTGTAAAAAGTTTACATTCACCAAATATTTTGGTCTATGCACCAGACATTGCAGTATGAAGTCTTTTGGGTTGACGGTTCTCGATATGTGGCGGTACTCGATTTACTATGATGTGTGTCTCTAACCATTTCAAAGTGGTTCCAGAAAAAAATGAATTGAGAGAATGAAGGTTTTTTTTGTCAAATTTTCCTATGGGTAGATGATATAACAGCATTTTTTTAAAAATTCTGTTTTGATTGGTATTACGATTAATGACAATATTTCTGTTTTGTTCGTTGCTATTAATGACATTATAAATGAATCTCCCTCCTACTACTTCTTAAAATCATTTGTTTAGTGTTTGATTTGCCATAAAATATGTTTCCAAATAAATTGTCTCTATATTTATCACATTTTGAGGGACATAAACTGCCCAATCCAATGTGTGTGTAATAATCATAAAGATATTTTATCCACCTGATATCTGGGAGATACAAACCTTTCTTGAAAGAAGTCCAGCCACCCATCATTTCAAGTTTAAACCTTCTGGAGATTTTCATCAAACTGGATGCACTTTTTGAACAGAGTATGCCTTTGTTGATAACTACTTCATTTTACAGTTTTTTTTAAATTCCAAAAGTGAAAAATTCACATGGAGCTGTCAAACTTTTAAAAAAATAATTGTACATATTACTAGATCCAATTAAATAATCAAGTTGATAAACTCTTTAAAATATTAGTTTTTATGGTGTTTATGAAATCAGAAGAATTTAAATGAACTCCATTACTTTAAGTCATTCAAGATACTATGATATATATATTTTTAATTGGTAATCATTTTATGAAATAACTTTTTCAGTTAGTGACAGGATTAATTGATAAGGCAAAATGACTGACTATCATGGCTTTATATCAGATCTTATTCAAATATTTTTTGAAAATGATTGATGTTAATTTTTAATGGAACATGAAAATTTTACTTATTTCAAATGTAAATTTTTAAAGATCTATATCTTGAGAATCTATGGTTTACCATTTTTTTTTTAATATTAAATGTGTTAACCTGATAGATATATACTGTTTAAAAATATATTTTAGCACACCACATATCTTTTTAGTCATGGTTACATTATGCATAAAAGGAGGAGGAGAAGAAGATTCTTCTTCTTCTTCAGAGCATTTATTCAAGAATTTTTCAAAAATCATGTTAGTACTATTATAAATATAGTTCCACTGGATAATCCGATATCTGCTGGATATCTAATACTGGTATCCAGTAAAATCTGGAAATCGAAAATCCGCTAATTTGTAATGGTAAGTTCGTATTTTATTAGCAGACATTTTTTCCCATTAGTTTTCAACTCTTGGCTCATACCAGGAATCAAACCTGTGTCATACCTGTGAAGCAGACATGCTAACCATTACACTACCTGAGCAGATTAGGATGTCTGTATCAATATAATAAAGTTGTTTTTTGAAATAATGGTGTGCTTTTTTTTTTTGACCTGTATAGGTATCAGTGTGTGAGTATGTGGAAATGTTTGATCATTATGGAAGTATGTGCACCTGGCTCTTAGAAATTTAAAACTTGCATTAACATAAACAAAGGAAAATCATATCATTAGTCTGATTGGGGGGGGGGATTTCTCATCTACGTGTGTGAAAATCATAAAAAGGCTTCGACATGTATGTGTATGTGTGAGTATATATTTAAACAAAGATATGTGATTGTGGTGTGTAGGTCATATGTATATAATTATCTATTTGAATGTCTATGTTCATATCAATCTATTTTTAGATGTATGTATATGTGTGTCTATATATATGTTAGTATTCATGTGGCAGACTGCCATGTATAGGTATATTATGTTATAATGTATATATATCTGCATAGTGTTAGTTTCAAATAAATTTGCAAAATGAGTATCGTTTTCATGTGAATGTATTGTCTGTTAGATGAACTTCATTATATTAACTATTTAAATCTCAGTGCAGCCATATGTGTATATTTGTGATGTGTTTCAACAATAGATTGTTTTTGTGTATGTATTCTATCAATCACAATATCTATCAAATAATTATACTACATGTGTTTTCTCACATCATTTGCCTTTGAAGAAGTCTAGAAAATTGACAAAATGTCAGGAGTAAAATTTCAACAAAACTTCCAATATTTTCAATCATTTCTCATATATATATATTTGTTTGTGTGTGTGTGATGATTATAGAGACAGTTTATTTGGAAGAATATTTGGTTTGACACCAAAATTAACCAAATAGCTAATCGAACAACCAACAACATAAATGAATTTAAAAAAACGATTGCTATGTGGAACTCGAATCTGCTTCCACTAGGAAGCACTCTTACTGTGACTATGCTCTACCAACTAAGCTAACAGCATTTTGGGTAAACTAGACTTGGAAAAGTGCACTTGAACCACCCATCTCTCTCCTACTACTTCTTAAAATCATTGTTTGGTGTTTGATTTGCCATAAAATATGTTTCCAAATAAATTGTCTCTATATTTATCACATTTTGTGGGACATAAACTGCCCAATCCAATGTGTGTGTAATAATCATAAAGATATTTTATCCACCTGATATCTGGAAGGTACAAGCCTTTCTTGATGAAAGAAGATTTGATGATAAAAAAACACCTAACCCATTTTTGACTGGTAAGTTCTTTATTACATTTTCACCCTGTATAAAGTAACATTTATTTTATACATAATTTTCATGTGTGACTAATTTGATAAAATTAAATGATAGCGACTTCACAGTTTGTGTGTGGAACAAGTGGATAAAAAGAAAGCTAACAATTTTTGAATGAAGATCAAATCACATTGATTCCTGATTGATACAAAACTTGGAAAGTAATTTTCTGATGAATTCAATTACATGGATTGTTTTCAACCAAGCCTTTTCTGTGTGACAAGAGAAGAATTTTGTGAAAACACTTGGTGAAGTCTCTTGCATGGAAATACAGATCTACTGAGAATAACATTCTGTTTCACTATTCCTGTTACTTTTTTCAAAATAGCAGCTGGGGTCAGCTGGAGTTTTTTGTGCGCAACGAAAATTATCAACTTTACTCAGTAAAAAGCACATGTCTAGTTAGACTTCCTTGTCATCTGATTCTTCAATTCCCTCCTGCTTTTCTTTGACGTCTCCTTCAATTTTCTCTCGTTCAAATTTCCCTGCCGTTATTCTACACGGTTATCATTCTTCTTATTGATTTCATTCTTTTTATTTATCCATTTTCTGGCAGTCACTAAAAAAAATTAATTCAAATTAAGTTTGGTTCGTGTTTTGCTTCTCTAACAAACAAAAAAAAATGAATAAAAACAGCGTTTGTAAATATTTTAAAAACTTGATTCATCTATTGCTACATTAAAAAACTTTTTCGAGGTAACAGATCAAAGGGAGGTAACTTCTATGAAAGACTAAAAATTCACTCCATATAGTAGTTATGCATTAACATTTTAAAATGATGGAATTCCGATAAAAATGTTCAACTTGAAAGTATCCAACTATAAAACATCAAATCCTAGAAAATGCCCATGGTTTTGAAGCATTAATTATGACTGAAATCTACGATGAATAATGAAGCCGATCAAAAAAGAAAATAAAGTATTATAAACGGGAGTTTTAATATCAACTCTGCTTTCAAAAATGGAATAAATATGAGGAGAAATTCATGAAGTCTTGCTTAGTCTGGCATGAGACCACAAGTATGGGGTACCCAGTGAGGATCATTTTCATTGTATTAGCTAGGATCTATGAGACGATCTTGCTGAGCGCTATACGGCAGACGGCTAAAACTGAACAAGGACAGATAATACTTCGATGTTTCAAGAGTTACTTCCCTTAATTATCGAAAACGTCTTACAAAAACTAAGACTGAATCAACCAAAACATATTGGAAAGTCTTTGAAAAGTAAAAGTGTTAAGGTTACATTCAAATTTTTTTCTTGAATAAAATAATACAGGAAAACCCTGATTAACGCATCTAATGCATTCTCAAAAAGTGCTGCTGTCATATAGACGGACACAAATTTCCTGTTTTGCATAATACATAGAATTTCATTCACTTTCACTTGAACAGTTACTTTTTTGCAAAAATTAAAATTCGAATGAGGGTCAGAGGCAAGGCACATAAACTACATGGGAAAAATACATTTTCAGACAAAATTACAAAAAGTTTGTTAAACCTGAAATAGGATCTTTACCACAGTGACTTTTCAAGTACGAGCATATTCATTGGCTCTAAAAACCTTAATTGACATGGCTAATACATTCTTGAAAAGTATCACACTTATTGAAACCATGTTAATCAAAAAAACAGTATTAAAATTTCCCTTTCCCAAGGTTTTTTTTTGCTTTCCAGGCAATAACATCTCCATCACATCTGTAAAAGTGTGAATTTTGAGAAGCTTTCAAGAGGGAGTGTTGTACTTAAAAAGTAACAACACAGACAAATTTCCCCTATTTTCATAGAAGTACACCTTACATGATTTATCTTTGATTTGTTGTGGTTTTATTTCTTATATGAATCCTCTCATTTGTTTATAGTTTTGGGGTTTGTGCTTTTTTTTACTTTGGATTGTGTGGGTCTAAATTTTTTAAATAAGAGATTCAGTAACAAGAATAGAATCAATCTTAAGGGAAAATATTTCATGCAAATTGTACTTCAGTTAAAATGATGGAAATTAACAGCCAAGTTTACCATTATAGTCACATTGTAAATAGAAACTCATTCTTTAAACCTAACTAAATTTTTTTCAAAAATGACTCTTTCCCAGGCCTTATTGATTAAAAGCATGAAAATTCTTGATACGAAATAAAATCTTTACATGTTTTTTTGCATTTTCCACTTATCCAAGTCTTAGCATTCCTTTCATGGGCAGCACAGGGTACTTTTGCTTGTATGTAATAAAGTTAATCATTTTACAGTTCTGAAATAGTTTTCTTCAGAAAAATAAAATTGCTAGGCAATGCGTTTTTATGGTTCTGAAAAGACATTTATAAATTAGACAGAAAATAAATATTTTGACTCTGATCATCATCCAATACCATTTTTTATCACACATAAACAACATTTTTTTTATTTCTGCATATGTGTAAGTCTTTATGCAAAATATTTTTGTAAATATCACTTGCTACTTATGTACATTCTGATTAGTTGGCCATAGTTTTGCACCAAGAAGCTGAAATTTGACAAAGGGGTACATTTTTCTCAAGGCAAAGGTCATTGGCCATGTGACTCTTCTTAAATAAATGGATAAAATGTTTTTTTTTCAAATTTTACAAAATCTTTCCCATTTTATTAAGACAAATATAAGGGAAACAATTCCAAAATCTATTTATTTTCAGGGAGGTACTCTATAATTTGACTCCAAGTGAAGGCAACTCTTTGATTTGACTATTTTTCTTCAGAAAAGATGAATAGATTGAATTTTCAGTGAGAAGATATTTTTTTCATCATTTCTATATTCTTCCTAATCTTTGATCCACAGCTTCTTTAAAAAAGAAATATTTTATTTTAGCATATAAAATATGCAAAATTCATGAAAATACGTATTTTAGACTTTTAGTGGATGAATACATATTTTCATCATTAGTGCACAATATTATCTTAATAGATTTTAACATATATATTTCATAATTTTTGTTTTGATATTTACTTCTTTAGAAGTATCATTTTGATACTTCAGGTTGTTTTTAAAAAAATTATATTATTGCATTTTTTTCATAATTAAAGATATTTTTTCATTTCATAACAATATTGTAATATTTACCTCCACTAAAGAAAATTAGGAGGTTACGCACCATGGCCCACCAATGTTACTTTGATGACCTGGATCAGACATAGAGAGACACAAAAAGTAATATTAATGACATCATGAATGGAATACATAAACTCAGGTAAGGTTGAGTATTATTGCTAGTAATTTATTAATTGATAATTGTTGGCTTTTGATATAGTTTATAATTTTATGCAACAATTTCTCAGATACGTTGTAAGTTTTCAGGACCATTGTAGAAGTCTTTTAGATGGCTTATAAATAGCTATCAAAATTCTTTTGAGCTTAAGTGGATGTATTTTAAAATTGCTCATGATGGAATGTACTAGACTTAGAAGCTTATCAAAGATCATGCAGACTTGAATAGAGACTGTTCCTATAACTTATAATGACATTCATTGCTTTTGTATACCTGTTGTCACCCTGCATGCTTTAAAAATAGCTTAAGAAAAATTTATAAATTTTGGAAGGTACTTTTCAGAAGGGTTTCAAGTGAAAGTGTTTAGAGTAAACAAATTAGGAAGAAGGATGATCAATGAATAAGTTTCTTGCCTTTTGTTGGGCAGTGATCACAGACAAAATCTAGATTTTCAAAAAACAAGCGTGAATGGTGCTGAATAAAAACTAATGATCAATATAGCACAAACTTTCATTGCAAATTGAACCTTCCAGTAAAAACCTATAATTTTTTTTCTAGATATAATAAAGAGTAAATGTTCAATGTAAGTGAAAATCATACATACTTAGCCATCGAGATCAACTTGAAAACCAAAGAAACCTATGTTGACAGTTTTCATGTCAGTTTCTGATCAAAACTGCATTTGTATATGATCATACCTTTACCAGAGGTATAGCAGGAGGGTCATGATTTAGCTACGATGCCAAATGAAATAGCAAAATGATAATGATAGTTGTAACTGTGTAAAGACAACAGATTTATCACCTTCTTATTAGTACTGGCTTAATAATAAAATAAGTTTTAGGATTATGTACTACTAATGAGAAAAATGCAATGGATAAAAGTTGCAAGACTCATTGAATATAATGTCTCAGATGTATTGAACAATACAATTTCTCATGTTGTCAAGGATCTAGACCACAATTCAGGCTCAAAATTCAGTTAGTTGATATATCATGTTTTTTGACTTCTATGTATGTATGAAACTTGAACTTCATAATTGGCAATGCCATTACATATTTTCTCCTAAAATTTATTTTTTAAACATGTTATGATTCCCAATAACAACAAATCATAGGGTAATTATAGTATAATTATGAGCTAATTAACACTATTTCATTGAAGCAAATAATGCTCAGATAGTTAATAAATACTGTTAACCTTTAGGGTATTAGAGTTACCCACCTTTGTTCGGGTTTTTGATGGCTTCTTGAAAACGTCCTGATGGATTAGGTAAATAAAGCAACAGGTGCAAACAACCAATATTTTTCCCGTATCTTTTATTAACAGGGGAATGGAATTGAAAATGAAGAAGAAAAAAACAAAGTGGCCAAGCTGTTGAGAAAAATTCTAAATAACAGTGTTTTTGTTCTTCCAAAATCATAAAATTCTTTAAAAAGTATGTAAAACCTCTGATGTGAATAATCCAATGCCAGTTGTAAGATGATTGTCAGGGAGAAACATTGTGACATATGATGGACATGGGAGTGAATTGTCTACTTTACTTTTTTGATTTATTGGTATATGCGTTGCTGCTATTTTACATTCATTTATAGGAATTTAGAACGATGCCTGCATTTCCGTATCATTTCATTTTTTCAATTTAGTAAATGTTCCTTGGGTTTTTTTGTAATTCTAGTAAAGTTTAAAATCTCAAATTTCTTGATCGGGCAGAGATTGCAAGAATTTTCTAAATTTTGGCATGTATTGGATTGTCTAAGAATTTTCCACTTGACAGTTGGCTTATAGTTCATTTGATGAAATTTCCAGTAATTAACTGATAGGGACGTGCTATTTTTGTATCTTTCATTTTTGAATGATAATATATGGTTGGCTAATCTAAGTTTGAATGGTGTGTTTGATATACTGATATAGTATTTTATATTTAAGGGCTTTTCCTGAGTTGATATCTCTGCCTGGTATACTATATTGGATCTAAGGCATTTGTTTTGCTGGGGGCTGTTATTCTTATTTGGGCCGTTGCAGTCTGATTTTTTTGCACTTGTATTCTCTTTACTTCTATTATTTCTAATGATTTTATTGTTATGCTTAGTGATGATCCTATTGAAATTTTCTGAACAACTAAAACTAATTTTCAATGTATTTAAATTCAGAAAATATATAAAGCCATACCAGAAAGAACTAATACAAGAAATACAACACATAAAAAAATCCCAAAAAATAATCATCAAAGGGGACAAAAGTAACAATATATACGGGATGAATCTCCAAACTTACAACAAACATCTCACAAACAACATCAAACAAAACTACAAAAAATTAGACTTACAAACTAATAACTTAGAAGCTAGTATAGATATAGAAAGCAAAAGAATAACAGATAGATTAAACATCAGTAATAGATTAATTGGAAGCATTTATATGGGTGGTGTGAAAGATTAATATCTCTGGTCATTTAAAACAATAACAGATTTACCTGATTAAACATATTTCTTCCTTAACAGTTTATCAAAATACATATGAGGTATAATGCCAAATAAATTCACTCAGGTGAGAAACTTTTTCATGGGGAGATATCACATTTTGTTGGAGCATGCATTAGATATTCCAAAACCCTTTATTTACTGCAGTACATCTAAATATCTGTTCTAAAAATAGCCTCATCCAAGACACAAAGTTTAGGAAATGACAACTTTCTTCTCAGAGAGAATTAGTATCGAGATTTTAATGAGTTTTAAATTTCATTTTGACACTGACCATCCTAGTGGACAATGAATTTTGCATCTCACAACCCATTATTTACCCTTTCTTATAAAAGGGACTAAAATCACTCGTTCTTTGTCCAGTTCTCATTCTGCACTTGGCAGATTGTGGGCTGTTCCAACAACTTTGCGCAACAATTATTTCACTTACATATGTACGCATTCATACAAACCAACACTTTAGTTTAATTACTTCCTGCATACGCATATGGCCATTATTGGCTACAAATGAATATCATGTGCCTATATCTACATTAAACTATTGATAACATTATACTCACAAGTAGAAAAACAACTTTAAAAGCACATACTCTTCTTACTTCTTCTAATGAGAATAATAATTGACTCATCATATTTTATACACATTTCAATAAATACATTCATTGTTATTCAAAAGCTTTGTTCTTTATCTAATTTCATTGCCTGCACAACCAGTCAGTTTGTACCTACAGCTATTAGGGAAAGGAAGGGTCTAATCTTTCTTCTCTCTCTCACCTATAAATTTAATCTTTTCTCCATTTTCCTGTATTGACTACTCATCAGCAGCTCTTGAAGAATTACCTTTTCTGTGATAGATACCACTTCACTTCATACTGAATAGTAAGATTACAATTCAATAGTAGTTGGTTAAATAGTTATTCAGTTGGTAGGTATTTAATTGGAGTCAGATCCTAATAATTTAATTAACTAATTAACTTCTACAATAGTATTAGCTAGGACGATTGAAATTGAAGACTAAATAGCTGGTTTTGACTATACAAAGTTTATGTCAAAATACACTTTTGCCAAGAACTCTTTCAATATGGATACCTACTTTCCCTTTTCTAATCAACAATTGCAGTAACAGACTGGTTTCCATTCCAACTTCAAGGTTCATTTATAGACAAAGTTTGTTCTCCAAGTTTCCATAATTGGAGAGAAAATCTTGATTTTAAGCCAGAACAACTCATTGCTTATATAATCTTCATTAATTTTGTTGGTATATTGATACATTCAGTTTTTTTTCTTCCAGGTTTTTAGACTAAAAAATAGTTTTCTGGTTATAATTGTTCTGTTGACCTGACGGTAAAAATCTTATGAAAAAGAGAGTAAAAACAAGAGAAAAAGACATTCAAGTAAACATTCTGAATACAAGGGAATAAACAGTTGAGAGTTAAATAACTCATATGGCTACTAGTTGTATTCATAACTGGTGTTGCAATACCAGAACTGGAAAAATAGCATTTAATGTTTACAGGAATGTGAAACCAAACATTAGTAACATGCATGCATTAGGTACTATTTGTTAATTCTATACGAAACAAAAAAACTTGATGCCAGAAGTGGAAAAGCTATTATTGTAGGCTATGACAAAGACAACCTGGTATATCTTCTGTACTCCCCAAAAAGTAAAAACATTAGGAAAGTAAGATGTGTCAAGTTCACTGAAGGCTCCAAAACTTTGGATAATTGTAGTAAATCCACTGTCCCACTGTCTGTGCTGGCTGATTATGAAATGATTACGAGGAACATTGAACATAGACCCATACAAATGATAAAGTGAGATTCTTGACCAATTTGCTGGATCAGAGTACATTGAAATTGGTTTTCTTGAGAAGGTCAATAGCAAGATATCCAAGCAGTACACATTATAAGCCTAAATATCTTGATGTAGCTGAAAATAATATTGATAATTCTGTAAAGTACACTATAGATTGAAATTTATCATTATGGTGCTGTTTTAAACAATATAAATATTGTAGTACATTTTAAAAAATTATCATTATAAGTTTCATGAAAAAAAAATTTCTCTTTACCATCATTTTAATTGGGAAATGTTGGTGATAAAATATTGACACTAAAGATATCAAAGGCATTGACTGGTTTTGTCTTTTTTCCCAATCATTGACAATAGAGGATCTTTAGATTCTTCCATATTCTCCTATATTTTAGCAGGAACAAGATTATTAAAGCTGTAAAAAAAGTAAATAAAAAATAGATGTTGGGGGGAGAGAGTGTAAATCAAAATTATTTTTGTTATTTTTAGATGTTAAATGTCGTTTTTAGATGTTTAAAAAAATGTATATTTGGATATATCTGAATTTGAAATGGAATTTTGAATGGTGTTTGGCTGCTTTTACAAATAATGTAAATATGAAAAATCAATTACAAATAATTTCAAATAATAATGAATAATTATTGAATTCTTTAAAATAGTTGGGTTTCAGAGGTTACTGAGTTTCAGACATTAAACTGTTCTAGGCTGACAACATAAATGATGATGATGTCATGGCATCTATCTTTGACACGGACAGTAGAGAATGTTGATGTGAATAAGATATTTTACACAACTGTAGTATTTGGCTAGTGATTTAAACTCTTAAAGGTTACATATCTTATAGCTTGGACAATAGATATAACTTACTTTCCGTCATGCCTTCCTGAATATGGCCCTGTATTGGCCAGGGAAAAAAGTTCTTGTGTATAATATGCATCCCAAAATTTAAAGTTTGAAAATCTGGAGGAAAAAATGTGTATTATACAGGAGTATTTATGATATTTATCAAAAGAGATATGTATTGTTTGAATCAATTTATTGATTGTTAGTATCCTTTCCTGTGTTTGGTTGTATTGATTTTGTTTCCTCATTATTTATTCTTTGGTAAACTGTTTCTATTGATGCATATTGATCTTTCCATCATATCAAAACACTGCAGCTACTTCGATACACTCCCAGAAATCCCCAACTGAAAATAAATATTGTTGAAATTTGTCATAATGCAATGCAAGGTCAGATGAATGTCTTACCGAAAACTTCTGTCTTCAAAGACACATATTTGCTCATCCTTGTATCACAATATGCAAAATTTCATATGTTTCATGTGTGTTATTTGTGTTACTACAGTCTGAATAACATTTTGAAACAAATTTCTTCACTAATATCTTCATCTTTGGATTTCTTTTTGTAAAATATTCGTTGATTAATATTTGATGTTTAGTTAGATACTTGACTATGTCTGAATTTAGATACCATAAAATTTGATTGACATTGTGATCAAAAAAGACTTAATTATCATATAAATGCTTCTGAATTTCCAAAAACAAAAAAATGAGGGTTTGGAATACTACCATCTGGTAAAGAAACGTATTTGAATATTGGAAATTTTATGAGAAAAATATTAGATTGTGCAATGTCGTCTGAAAATATTTTGTCAAATAGCTATTTATTTGACTCTGTTGTGCTAAGTGCAAATAGGGTAATAAATTGTTGTATAATAAGTTTAACTATGTAGCACTGATATAATCTTATATAGACCTAATATAATTTTGACATTTAAGTATTAAATGTACAACAAGAAAATGAATTCGATATGAGTATGCTTTTTATATCAAATTGATTTCTACTAAAATACACTTTGACAAATCTTCAATCATACCGAAGATAAATAAAGCATTTACGACATTTAGATGGAAATATTGTGGCCAGAGTGAGATAAACTAGGTTGATGTATCCCATTTTTTTAATAATCAAATAATAATAGGAGTTGATTATTCCTGCCAACAAAATTGGAGAGATATGAATATTTATCCTTCTGTCTGTATTTCCGTCTGTCAACAAGATGTATACAGAAACAATCAGTTTTTCTTTCTCATAAATTTATGTATGGTTGTCCACTTCAAAATCTCTCAATATATTCCTTGAAATTTTGTGAAATTGTGGACAATAGGCCAGGAAAAAAATGATCAAATGTTGGGGTGGGTGGGGGGATTCCATGCACAATTCCTCCAGAATAAGAGGAGACAAGATACAAACATTCAAAATAATGAAATGGTGAAATAAAATCATGGGATGTCTAACTTTTACTGTTGTTGACTCTGTTGGGAAAGGATTTATAATATTGTAGTATCAGAGGATTGGTGTGTTCCTATAGACAATGGCTAAGTTGCCAATGTGTGTGTGGGGGGGTTCTAAGTTTTATTGTTGTTCGCTCCATCAAGTTTTATAACATAGTATCAGAAGGTTCCCATAGCTAAGTAGGGGAAAGAAGAAGGCTGGTAAGCTAGATATAAACAAATAACAGAGGAATGAACGACAAAGTTTTCTTTTGTAAAAATGCTACACTTATATAAATAGTAAACAAATAAGAGAAATGAGAGAGAAAAAAAGGGAGAGAGAGAGAGAGTGTGTGTGGGTGTATCTGTAGTATGTTAAATAAAGTTTTAATAGAAACTTTTCATGGAATAAATGCTGGTTTTACTCTATCAATAGATACAGTATTATGTACATCTTCTGAACATTTTATGGTAAAATGTTTTTCTTTACAATACTTTATACGGGCTCTGTGTACGGAGCTTTCAGAGATTTTCTGACTCAGTCTGTCTGTAACCATATGTATTCACGTCTTTTGGGATATAAGATCCAGGTGCACAATGTTTGTGTCCACTTAATAATTTGTCCATATTGAATTTTTTTATTGATGAATTTGATACACCAATTTTTCATGATTTTTGTATTGATTAGTAATCGGGGAACTTGCGTGTTATTGCCAGTCACAGCACTAAATTGGGAGTAACCTAAGCCATTGGGTATTATTCTAATGCTGAAAAAGACTACAGCAAGAGCAAACAACCATGATTCTTTCCTGATGATGATTGCCGTTTTAAGAGTTTGATGTACCTGTTCTATTAAGCTGTTTGATTGGGTGTGATAGGATATCATACTGTTTGAAATTGAGGAGAACACATTTCAAATGGATAAACTTCAGTCTTTGTATGTTTGTTAATTTTTGCTCCTTGTCAAGGCTGACATGCTTTACACCATGTTTTTTTTAATCGTCTTTCTAATTTTTGACTAATAGTACTGAGATATTATCAATTTTATCGAAGCTGAAGTTCCAGAGTGAGATAAATTATGCAGATTGTCAAATTCAGACCTTCTGAGCTTTAATGTAATAAAGGGTCCTGGATGAGGTAGGGACAAGTTGCATTGTAGAGTTTGATCTTTGTTTTGCTTTCAATTTATCTTAGAATAAAGCACTTGATGGGATGCTGATGTAAAGTCTATTTTTCTGTGTAATTTTATTGATAAAGAATTTATATTCGGAATTTAGCAAAGATCTGGTTTTGAGATAGAGTTCAAATGTCAATAATCTCTGACAATTTACATTCCGTCTTCTTTTGGTACCATATGGAAAGCAGATTTAGAAAGAAATATGATCCCAGCCTTTTGTAGTTTTCTAAATTCTTCTCTTGTTATGCCATATTTCTCAGTTGATAATTGTCTTGTTTTGAAAAACGTGTGTGTGTGTGGGGGGGGGTGCTGCCAGTTTCAATGCAATGAAAGTCTTTCGCTTTTGTAGCGATGCAGGAAAATAAGGTTTGGATATTTTTATATAATTGTCAGTATGGTCGTTCCAGCAGCATTATTTTGACACACTGGTGATAGTTGTGTATTTGATGTCCTTTTCATTGAGTTATCTTATAGTCTGTTGTTTCTGCAGTCAACCAAAACTTCAACAATTACAAATGTCCATGAAAAATCACGTCTTGGGTTGTGCAACACCAGATGTAATATTACTTGGCCCAAGCATCCAATTGGTTGATTGTTAGCTGAGACATTACTTGGAAAAATAACAACACCATTCAGGTATTTTTTTGGTATGATTGATATTGCAGCTTCTGTATCCATGATGGAATTAAACGTTTTAACCTCTAACTGATGGGAGACTTCCAGGAATGGCAAGTCAGTGAAGGCTACACGTCCTGTCGAACAAATTTTCTGATTTTTCACCAGAAAGGTGGAGTAGGACAGGAGCTAGGTTGAATTTTGACAATCGATTTGTTCGACCTCTTGCATCTGGTATGCCTGAATGAATTTGTGTCAGTCAATATCATCTTCCACACCAATTTGACTTGCTATTGACATCGACTCGTTGAAGTATACAGATGGACTATCTGTCATGATTGAGGATGTCATCAGTTTCTCCAACATCTCAATTTTAGATTTTTTGTATGACGAAATAACCGCTCCTACAGGTTATCCTTGGAAATTATCCCTTTCCACCATACATGGCGGAAATTCCCAGAAAAGCCTGAAACTTCTAAGGAAACAAATCTCCCCTCAGGGGAAACCAAGTGTATCATCGTTCACAAATTATAATAGGTTGGATTTTTCAAACCATACATGGAGAAAGTGCTGACAAAATGAAGAATTTTGTATTTGATCGCCTTATTTTTGCTTTGTTGAATTGGACTTCGATCATGGAAAACCATGGCAGCATCCAACATGCTGACTGATTTTTTGTGTTATGTTATGTTTGATTTTCTTTGTAAATTGATCCTGTTGTCATAACGAAATATCCGTATATTTGTATGATCGTATTCCAGCGAACCCAAAACCCTAGTCTGACGCAGATAAGTACTACTTGATTTTGATTTTATTTTCAAATTACATTTTAATGTATTTTGCTAAAATTTAACTCTAAATTCTCAAAAATGCAACTCCTGGACTCAAAAACTTAGAAAAAATAAGGGGGCATATGATTAAACATAAAGTAATTTTCTAAGTACACGTAATAAAAATTATACCGACTGTTCCTGCTTGGTACTCAGTCCCAAAAGGCCCAGCCACACCACTTGCTTTAGCTGGGGTTGGTGTACTCCAAGGGTGACTACCCAAACACTTCACCGAGAAATATCCGTTCCTCCCGGGTCATCGGTCCAACAGTGACCACCCAAACACAGCCCAAAAACCATCATCAAAAGAACAACAATACATTGACATCTACAACGTTAGAACATTGTCAACTGACATGCATCTAACCAGTTTAGAAAATTAAATCAAAAATGTCAAATGGGAAAATATAGGCATTAGCAAGACGAGAAGAAATAATCGGATTAAAGAGACAACATCTTCTTTATAACAACAGAAAAGAGAAAGTGAAACAAAGTGGAGTAGGCTTTCTCATCAATAAGGACCCCAACAACAATGTAGCAAGCTTCAAAGCCGTCTGTGACCGAATAGCCAGCATCACCATACAACTTTCAATAAAGTACAAACTGAATATCACCCAAGTCTACGCCCCCTATTTGCAATCAACCCAAGAGGAAATAGTCAACTTCTATGATGATCTGAACTCCCTACTCCAAAACACCAGAAAATACTTCAATGTCATCATGGGAGACTTCAACAAACAGGTAGGACAATGCAATGAAATTGCGTTGGCAATTTCGGATATGAAGTGCAGAACAAGAAAGGAGAAGATCTTGTAATCTTCACAATGGCTAACAGGTTCAAAATCATGAACACCGTCTTCGAAAAGGGACTCAATACGAAAATGGACTTGGAAAAGTCCCAACCGCGAGACGAAGAAGGAAGACTTACTCAGAAAAGTGGGTAAGATCATCACTAGGAAACTGGCTGTCCTATTCAACTTGTACCTGAAACAAAGTAAAGTCTCAGATGATTGGAACACTGCAATCATAATGCTTTTATATAAAAAAAAAGGAAACCCAAAAGATCTCAACAATCACAGATCTGTGAGCCTACTCAATTGCATATACAAACTTTTCACAAAAATCATCACCAACCGAATCACAAAAACACTTGATGAAAACCTACCATTGTAACAAGCTAGCTTTAGAAGAAACTACTCGACCATGAACCACCAGCATTCGATATATCAGCAGCAGAATATAAGCTACCACTCTCTGTAGCATTTACCGACTTTAAAAAAGCCTTCGATTGAGTGGAAATCCTTAAGGTTAAGGAGGCCATCACAAGGTGTAGATCCAGTGTATGTCAAAGCAGCTCCTTTATCAGGCTACATAAAGACCCGGGGCCCTTTCAGCTCCGAAAAGGGGTAAGACAAGATGATATCAGCTAACCGAAACTCTTCGCAGCCTGCCTTGAGATAATCTTCAGAAGACTACACTGGGAGAATAAAGGAATCGAAATAGATGGCAAATATCTGAACAACCTCAGATTTGCAGAAGACATTGCATTTTTCGCAGAGAACCTTCACGACCTCCAATTAATGCTAGATGAACAAAATGAAAAGAACAAGAATTTCTGCCTAGACATAAACTTCAGCAAAACAAAGATCATGTGCAGCAATCACGTCGGAAACAAGAATACCAAAATCAAAATCGAGGACACAGAACTGGAAAAAGTAGACCACTACATCTACCTGGGACAACGCATCTCCATGAGACTCTCAAAGGAAGGAGAAATCAAACGAACAATCAATCAAGGATGACAAGCCTTTGGCTGAGCAAGCACAACCTTCAAAAAGGGATCCCATTAATCCTTTAAAGAAGGATGTACAACCAAAGTATCCTCTTATAGAGTTGCAACATGAAACCTAACCAAGAGACAGACTCTCAAACTAAGAACCATACAATGTGCACATAAAAGAAAATAGACCACAAGGCAGCACAATACATCCGAGAGAAAACGGGAATCAAGGACATCATAGAATCTATTAAAAACTCAAATGGCAATAGGCTGGCCATGTCGCAAGAATATATATATATATATATATATATATATATATATATATATACACACACACACACACACACACACATATATATAGATATATATATATATATATATATATATATATATATATATATATATATATATATATATATATGTATATATATATATAGCTATTTTTAATCGATAAAAACATCCAGATCAGTCTGAAATAGCATAAAAAAAAGATAAAAAATTGGAAAAAATCGCTGATAAATAGTGCTAAAAGTAACACTAAATGTTGATTTTTCGCGCCGTCAACACGGGAAACGCGCTGATTTTAGCATGGGAAGTGCTTAATTGGCAACACGTCTTTTTCTACTATAGGTATGCGTACCTCAAAAGATACACTAATTTTCCTTTTTGCATAAATCTAAGGGGAATTTTCTTTCGTGTATGCGTCTACCGAGCAAAATTTCTTCTTGGAGAGGTTCGAATGATATAAGAGATGAATTCATATTCACAGTAATAGTTGAAGTTTTTCTCTTCTTTTCAATATATTACAAAATAAAACACGAATGTATTCAACCCTGTATTCCAAAACTGCAACTTCTAGAGCTCTATTTTTTGCTTTTCATTCGGAATTATTTCAGTTAATACACCAAGTACAGGGTATTGAAAGCTATAATATATTATAGACAAGTTTTCTGCGTATCTTTCTGTGTGAGAATTGGATACAAAGACTGTATCTTTTTGGGTAACTGTTTATTAATCTTTGAATAACAATGAATTATTTGGTTCTGAGGATGAAATATTTACCCACTGAAAACCATGTGACTTGGAATTCCAGTTTAAAATTTCCAAGTTTACCTCACTCCTATGAAAAAAAAATCAAGTATCCACTAATCATTTCTTCTTAGAATAACTCTTCATTACTACTTTTGACTCATCATAACTTATTAATTATCAAATTTTGCAGTAGAATAAATTATTGCTTCGTATGTAAATCATTGTTTTAATAATCCAAGAAAAACTTTCAACAATTACAATACAAACATTTTGTTTCTTGTTAATTTTAAAAAGATCAGATCTAATTTAAATTCATGGAGAAAACAAGTGAAATACAACTATAATAATGTTTAAAGTTGAAAATGGTGACTGTTATGTTTCATTGACAAGAGAACAGATTCACACTCTTGAGGGAAAGGCTGCGAAACGCTGAACAACTAAGATAGTGTCACAAAATAAAATCATATTTTTGATTTTTCAAATTTTATCTGGGATGAAGTATTGCAATATCAATATTAATTTAGTCTAGTTTTTACCTTCATCCTAACTTTCAGTTGCTTTTTATCATAACATTGAATCGGACCGTTATTCTACGGCAACGAGTAAACAGCGTAATCGGAGAATAAAGAGCAAACCCACGGTTAGAATCGAACTCACATCACATTGCCACTTTTATGACAGTGCAACGGTATCGTGAAATTTATCAAAGGTAAGCAGGATCTGGATAAAGGTAGTTTTGTCATATGACACCTAATGATTCTGGTAGTTCGTGTTGAGGAGTTGGTAGCGCAAAAAATGTAGGGAAACAAGGAAAAGAATGCACGCCAAGTACAAACATAGACGCAGAGATGAAACAAAGTGAAAAGAAACACATACAAGGATTTGTATGGATAAAAGACACACATTTAATACAAGGACATAAATGACAAATGACGAATGAAGATGAAGAACATAAGAATAACACAAATCTGACCGATCGCCTCAAGAGATGAGAAGAGAAGTGATAGCAAAAGATGGGAGCTTTTTTTGTCCTTGATAGTACTGGCGTTGGGTTCGAAGCGGAGTTGTCTGAACTGCTTGGATATCCGTACGGCTTGAATCGTACCAAAGGATACGTGGAAAACGGGTTCAGTGTGTAAGCCATACTGCCAAGTGTGCATGGACTTGGGGGCTATTCTCTGACGCTGATTGACTCTTGACGGACAGACTATGAAAGACAGAGAACATGGAATCTTATCCAGGCGTGTCTCCTGAAGTAAAGAAATTTAGGAAAGATTATCGTCACGATAATCTTTCCTAAATACTATCGGATAGTAAAAAGCCTTGTCTTGGATAATGTGGTAAAGCCATGGTGGCGTAGCTGCGTAGCTGTGCGTATATGTGATGGCACGACATCGGTGAAATGAAATGGGCAAAGTTAGTACAGAGATAGGTAACGGTGGAAAATGGCTAAGATTGGATCGGCCGGGAGGTCAGCGAAATAATAACGATCTTACGGAGAAGGAAAGAGAGAGAAAGAGTGGCCGGTAACAAGTGTTGGGGCTAGAGGCATGACCAGCTAAGGGTGTTGGCGCCCATGAGCATTGGACCATATGCATCTAGGGGTTTTATAGAGGATGGGAGGAGGAAGTGACGTTTTCGATATCTAGCTAAAAGAGGAGTTTCGTATTTAATTCCTAACTAAAAGTGTAGAGATCACTACATAGAGAACACAATATCTCTGACAATTCTCAATGAATTTCAATTAAATTTTATGAAATGGTGGGTAAAGGGCTAAGAAATATGTTTTTACATTTTAGCACAGATCTGGGGATTTTTCTGTCACCTCTGTAGCTATATGTATATATATTTCTAAAACATGTATTCAAAGAAGTAGTCTGTATTAGGTATGCTGCAGAACTAGAACTTCTTTCTCTGTCCATTCTGCCAAACTTTACAACCGAAGCACTTGACGATTTTTTATCATTTTGGGTAAAAAGTAGAATTGATATATATATATATATATATATATATATATATATATTGCAAATGAAAAGACATTTAATGTACTGGTAAAGGCGTTCCCCTATATAGCATGCTCTGCGACCCCGATAGAGCGTGGTTATATAAAGAAAATAGCTTTTCAACTGGTTCTTTATAAGATAAGATATGACATACATGAGTAGCTAGTAAAGTCACAATGAACTAATGCAAAGACATTCTAAAATATTCATTCGATATTATGCTTGATGTATCGTCAATTAAACCTCAAATCATGTTGTAATCTGTAACCAATGGTGTTAATATTTTTCTAAAAGGAACAATGCATTATATGACAATGAATGTCCTGACTCCCGTTTCTTCAGTCAATCCCTTTCTGATTACTATAACTATCTCTCACTCACAATCTTTCTGATCCCTCTGTTTCTGTTTATAAACACTGTAGTTCCGTTATAGCATTTTAGATATCTTACTTTTCACCACCTGGGGTGGGAGTTGTCATTTATTGACATTCACCATTTTGGCGAATTATTATTATTATTATTATTATTATTATTATTATTATTATTATTATTAGGAATCTCACACCAGTTGCCTGGTGGTAACCGCTGGAGTTTGAGTGACAGCAAGTCTCCTCAAGTTTCCAGCCCTCCTCTCCTAGTACTAGCAGGTCGCAGTAATTCTGCGATTTACAGTTTCACACCGGTTGCCCAGTGGTTATCGCTGAGGGCTGAGTGACAATAAGTCTCCTCAGGTCTTCAGCTAACGTCTCCTCCCTCTTTCGCATATCATGACAGAGCTACAATTCGTTGCAGTACTTATATCTCTAGCACCTTCCTCAGTACCCGTGCAGTTCCCAGTAGTGCTGTGGTCTGTACGGTCTCTATCCTCCCCCTAATCCCGATCTCCTCCAGTCTCTCCCTCAGCGTTCTGGGGACAGTTCCTAGTGCTCCCACTATGACTGGTACTACCCTGGTTTTCATGTTCCACATTTTCTTTAACTCCCTTGCTAGGTCCTGGTATTTTTCCCTTTTTTCACCCTCCTTCTTTTTTACTCTATGGTCTGCAGGCACAGCCACGTCTACTATTTGGCAGGCCTTCCTTTTTTTGTCTACTATTACTAAGTCCGGCCTTCTTGCCTGGATGAGGTGGTCAGTTTGGATGTCAAAGTCCCACAGTAGTTTGTGGTTGTCATTCTCCAAAACTGCCTCTGGCTTGTGCTGATACCACTTTTCCCCATGGTTGAATCCCATTTGTTTACTTAGTTCCCAGTGTATCATCGTTGCTACTCTATCGTGTCTATGCTTATACTCCTTCTGGCCGAGTTGACTACATTCACTAGTTATGTGGTTTACTGTCTCATCTCTTTCACCGCACATGCGGCATTTGCTGTTTGTCTGTGTTCTGTCGATTTTTGCTTTTATGTAGTTTGTCCTTATGCTTTTGTTTTGGGCTGCCATGATGAGTGATTCTGTTTCTCTCTTAAGGTTTCCCTTTCGTAACCACGTCCATGATTTCTCGTCTGCTATATCTTTTATCTGTCTTTTAAACTCGCCGTACAATTTTTTCCCTTCCCACTTTTCTTTTCTAGTTTGCTGTACCGTTCCATTGCTTTCTACTTTGTTTGTTGCACTATCCCTCGCGCTCTTTATGATTTCTTCACTATTTGTTTGCACATATTTATCTAGGACTACTTTAGCTCTCTGGACACAATCTTCTATGCTGATGAGCCCCCTACCACCTTCTTTTCTCTTAACGTATAGTCTATCTGTATCATCCCTAGGGTGTAATGCTTTATGCATCGTCATAAGTTTCCTTGTTCGCCTATCCATTGATTGGAGCTCTTCCTTTGTCCATCCTAGGAATGGTCCTGTATACCTAACTACTGACACAGCCCAGGTGTTCATTCCTTTTATTAGATTTCTGCTATTTAATTTGGTTTCTAATATTTTCCTTATCCTTCTAAGGTATTCCCTCTTAATTTTCTCCTTCATCTCTTCCCGTTTCATCGTGTCACATTCAAGGACACCTAGGTACTTGTATCGGTCTTGTGCAGTCAATGCCCTAATCTTGTTGTTGTCCGGAAGTTCAATTCCCTCAGTCATTGAAAGCCTTCCTTTGTGCATTACCATGATTGCGCATTTTTCTATCCCAAACTCCATTCCTATGTCCTCACTATATTCCCTTACTTCGTTGAACAGAGTCTCAAGCTCTCCCCTGTTTTTCGCAAACAATTTAATATCGTCCATGTACATGAAGTGGTTGACCTTTCCTTTTGTTTTAGAGAAGTGGTATCCTTTGCTGTTTTTCAGGATTCTGTTAAGCGGTATCATTGTTAGAACAAATAATAGTGGGGACAACGAGTCTCCTTGGAAGATCCCCCTTTTTATCCCTACCTCGGCTAGTTTGTCCCCTGCGGCTGTCAAATCTACTTTCCAGTCTTCCATTGAATTACCAATGAATTTAACCACCGGTTCGCTAATTTTGAACATTCTAAGGCATTCGAGTATCCAGCTATGTGGAATCATATCGTATGCCTTTTTGTAATCTATCCATCCCATTGCGATATTCTTTCTCCTTTTCCTTACTTCTTTTAAGATCATCTGGTCTATGTAGAGTAAATCGTTTGCCCCTTTGGTTCCTATCCTACACCCTTTCTGTTCTTCTGGTAGTAGCCCCTTTCTATCCATTGACATGTATATTCTCTCTGCTATTTGCCCGGTCAGGATTTTCCACATAAGTGGTAGGCAAGTGATTGGTCTATAGTTGCTTGCTATGTTCCCCTTTCCCGGGTCTTTTTGGATGAGGGTGGTTCTGCCTTTAGTCATCCATTCTGGTGCTTTGCCTTCATTCAGACAATTTTGGAGTAGGTGAGTGAGTCTGCCGTGTAACGTGGTAAATTTTTTGAACCAATACCCATGGATCCCGTCGGGGCCCGGTGCTTTCCAGTTGGCTACTTTCCTAAGAGTATGTTTCAATGTGGTTTCATTCAGTACTATTGGTTCTCCCTTGTCTATATCTCCTAGTTCTTTTCTCATGTTTCCTAACCATTGCGGTGTTACGTTATGTCTTTTTGGGTGCCCCCATATGCTATTCCAATAGTTCTTGGCCTCTGTGGCATCTGGTTTCATGTCCTGCCTTCTTTCCCCATTTAAATCTCGGTAAAACTTTTTCTCATTGTTTTGGAATGTGCAGTTTTGTGTGATTATTATTATTATTATTATTATTATTATAATTATTTGCAATCTCACACCAGTTGCCTGGTGGTAAGCGCTGGAGTTTGAGTGACAGCAAGTCTCCTCAAGTCTCCAGACCTTCTCTCCTAGTACTCATAGGTCGCAGTAATATTGCAGTTTATAGTTTCTCACCGGTTGCCCAGTGGTCATTGCTGAAGGCTGAGTGACAATAAGTCTCCTCAGGTCTTCAGCCAACGTCTCTTCTCTCTTTCGCCTATCATGTCAGTGCTACAGTTTGCATTTCCGCTTTCATTTCCTTTCCTCTGTTGGGTCACTATTAACATTTAACGTTGCAGTCTTTATATTTCTAGCACTTTCCTCAGTATCCGCGCAGTTCTTAGTAGTGCTGTGGTCTGTACATTCTCAATCCTTCCCCTTGTCCTGATCTTCTCCAGTCTCGCCCTCAATGTCTTTGGGACAATTCCCAGTGCACCCACTATGACTGGCACTACCCTGGCTTTCATGTTCCACATCTTCTTCAGTTCTCTCGCTAGGTCCTGGTATTTTTCCCGTTTTTCACTTTCCTTCCTCTTTACTGTATGGTCTGCAGGTACAGCTACGTCTACTATTTGGCAGGTCTTCCTCTTCTTGTCTACAATTTCCAAGTCCGGTCTTCTTGCCTGGATGAGGTGGTCGGTTTGGATGTCAAAGTCCCAAAGTAGTTTGTGGTTGTCATTCTCCAGGGCTGCCTCTGGTTTGTGCAAAAACCACTTTTCCGCATGGTTGAATCCCAATTACATCATACATTTTCACACTAGTTGTCTGGTCAGTTTGGTTGTTGAAGTCCCAAAGTAATTCGTGGTTTCCATTCTCCAGGGTTGCCCCAGTTTGTGTCGGTACCAGTTTTCCGTATGGTTAAATCCCATTTGTTACTCAGTTCCCAGTGTATCACGGTTGGTACTCATCGTGTCTATGTTTATACTCCTTCTGGGCTAGTTGACTACATTCACTAGTAATGTGGTCTTTTCTCTTCAGTTACAGGCTATCCGTGTCATCTCCAGGGTGCAAAGCTTTGTACATAGTCATAAGCTTTCTTGCTCGCCAGTCCATAGACTGGAGTTCTTCCCTTGTCCATCTAAGGAATCGTCCGGTGTATCTTAATACTGATAAAGCCATGTGTCCATTCCTTTTATCAGGTTCCGGATGTTTACTTTGGTATCTAATATTTTCCTTATCCTCCTAAGGTATTTTCTTATTTTCTTCTTCATTTCTTCCCATTTTATTGCGTCACATTCGAGGATTCTCAGGTATTCGTATCGGTCTTGTGTGGTTAATGCTCTAATCACTGTATCACTGTTGCTACCCTGTCGTGTCCATTATTATTATTATTATTATTATTATTATTATTATTATTATTAATGTCACAACTCATAGATATTTTTCCAATGGTTCAGGAGAATTGACCAATCACGTGAGAGAATTATTTCATTTCATTCAATCAGAAATTTTCTGGATGGGGAAACATTCTCATTTTCAGGGGTTAAAATGATTAGTTTTTTTTTCCACTTTTATGAGTTAAGATGTTTGAAAAATCTTTCCTCTCCACTTTTTGGGTTAAAAATGGAGAATCTTCTAATCCTCTCACTTGGATGGGGAGGTCAGTTTGGATGTCAAAGTCCCAGAGTGATTTATGGCTCCCATTTCCCAGTACTGTCTCCGTTTTGTGCTGATACCACTTGTCATCATCATCATCATCATTATTATTATTATTATTATTATTATTATTATTATTATTATTATTATTATTGTTCTTGTTCTTGTTCTTGTTGTTCTTGTTACTAATGCTGTGGATTGGAGTTTCTCACCATTTGCTCAGTGGTTATCACTGAAGGCTTAGCGACAGAAAGTCTCCTCAGATCTCCAACTCTCCTCTCATATCACCCTCACCTATCACAGAAGTGCTGTGATTCGTACCGACTCCACCGTGCCGTTTTATTGACTGTTCGGCCATTGTGGTCGTAAATCTCATATTTCCATCACTCTCCCCAGTATTCGCACAGCCCCCGACCGTGCCGTTGTCTGTATAGTCTCAACCCTTCCTCTTATCACCAGTTATTCCAATCACATTTTCCGTGTCTTTGGTACGGTTCCGAATGCACCAACAATTACTGGTACTACCCTGACTTTCATGTTCCACATCAAGTTTGATTGCACATGAGTGAATCAAACAATGCATAAGATAAATCAAGGCAATATGTCATAGGGATTAAGGCAATGTTCTTTTTTAAACCAATTTAGATAATGAAATTTGCTTTTCTAATTTGAAACCAGCAGTAGTTGAAACATTTCAAGATTTCATTTTGTGACATGATTTTTCCAAAGATCTAGTCTTCTCTTAAATCCAAGAATCTTATCACTTGAAGTAAACATATTTTCTCCAGAGCCTCGGAGTGACTCGCTCGGCTGGTTCGTGTGATGAAAAATGTCTAAGTAGATTGACCTCTGCAACCATTTTCATCAGCTAAGTACTTGACAAACTCTGGCTTACCGTTTTCTTGAAAGTCTTCCCACAATTCATCTTTCAGCTCAAACATCCTCCACTCAATCACCGGATCTCTGCAAGTAGCAAGTGATTTATGTGATCTTTGTCTACGTTTTCATACAGCGTTTTTAACATTCTGGGGTGAGTTGGTCTTTGTTTAATAAGTTGACCATTTTTTTTAGTATCATCAGAAACGTTTTTCAATTAATGTCCAAAAGATTTTGTGATCAACGTTTCTTTGGGAAGAAAGCTATTGATATTTTTTTTGTTTTACAACGGAAACAAAACCTCTTCTTGAGCTAACCATTGATCGGGCACCATCAGTACAGATGTCAACACAATTCTTCCTGATATGTTTCATGATATGAGGACAAAATATCAAATATATCTGTCCCTCTGCTTGTCCCTATCAATTCTTTGTATCAGAAAAAGTTTTCTAGAATTTCACCCTCACTGGCAAAAACAACTGGTAAAAATCTCAGCAATACGTCTCAGTGCTGAGGTTCAAATCTGAAATGAAAATAATGAAACAAGGAGTTCCACAAGGATAAACACTAGGTCATCTTCCTGTTCCATTATGTATGAACCACCTTCGTATTGCAATAACAAAATCTACTACATACCATTTTGCAGATGATACTGGTTTACTTTTGATAGAAAAATCTTTAAAAAATACAAAAATTTCTGACCTAAAATATCTCTATAAATGGTCATTGGCTAATGAAATTTCCCCAAACACTGACAAAACAGAACTAATAGTCTTGAGAAAACCTTCAGAGAAATTACCTTTAAATATTAAAATCAAAATAAATGGCCGAAGAATCTACCCAACTTCCCACATTAAATATCTCGTTGTGTATGAAGAGGAATTTCTTGATGGCTCTGCTCATTGCCTGGAACTAGAAATCAAACTTGGGCGGTTTAATGGATGCTCTATAAAACTAGACCATACCTAAATACATACGAACTATTATGCTTTTACCATGCTACCTTCTCTTTATTCTTGTTTTATGGATGCAAGTTCTGGAGAATTATTACTAATTGTTATAATTGTTAATAAATGCTTAATATTGATTGATCGTTGTTGTTAATGGGCAGCTTTTGAATAAATGTGTATATATATATATATATATATATATATATATATATATATATATATATATATATATATATATATCGTTGGGATGTGCTTTTCTTCTTTGTATTATTTTACTGCAATGTATCGTCAAGAAACAAAACATTGTCAGATTGGGATTCATGCTTGACTAAAATAGGAGAAAGTTAGGAGAAACATTTTATTTGCAAAACAATCTTTTCTTCTATGAAAAAGAGAGAAATATGTTCCGATTAAACCCACCAGAATCTTTTGATTTTATCAAAGTGGTTAATTGGAGGAATTGTCGCCAAAGGTTTCAAAGATTTCGTTTTGCGTCTAAACTATGTGAAGAAGGCAGAGATGTACAAATAAATAGTCGGCTGTATTGAATAAGGAATGCCTCTGAAAGTATTAATAATACTTTCTCTTTCAAAAAAAGGAAGATGAAAGAGATTTTGAAATAATTTTGGCAAAATTTGACGCTTATTTCAATCTCAAAAAAAATCTGTGAAAGAGGCAAATTTCAAATGAGAATTCAGTACCTGCACGAATCGTTTGGAATGTTTGTCTGAGCACTCCATGAAATTGTGAATATAACAATAAGAATGACCAAATTTGTTATAAGCTGGACTCCAGAACAAATATTTGAGAGACTTCAGCTTATTTACGATTTAAGGTTGAAAAAAGGCAGTCAAAATGGCCAAGAGTCTG
Source organism: Thysanoteuthis rhombus (assembly GCA_963457665.1). Taxonomy (NCBI): domain Eukaryota; kingdom Metazoa; phylum Mollusca; class Cephalopoda; order Oegopsida; family Thysanoteuthidae; genus Thysanoteuthis; species Thysanoteuthis major. The sequence continues at coordinate 28,207,877 of OY735207.1, read as the reverse complement.
TGAACAAGTAAGGTCACAAATGGAAGAAATACAAAAACGACACGTCGTCGGAATAAAATCGAGCAGAAAAGATCCCCGAAAAGAAAAGAGTTGTTCACAGACTTCGAAGTTTTCCGAAGGACGGGAGATGTAAGAAACCAACGTCCAGCAAACGGGAAAATACACAAGAAAAAAGGCGTGATCAATCCTCTGCTGCTGCTAAACGAAAATCAAAGATGTTCTTAGAATGCAGCAAGAAAACAGTGAATATTTTGGTTTTTTGATTTTCCTAAGATTCACTAAATGAAATAATCCTTGATTATATGGATGTAAAATAACGTTGTCTGCATGCAACATTTTGCTATCGTATTTTACATCCGTATAAGCAAAGATTACTGAACTTACCACGGAAAAAATACCAGAATTCCCCAACTTCTATAAGGCACCACTTTTGCATGAATAAATCTTGAAATAATGGTCAAAACTTCATGTTTATATGTTCGTTAGTTTCCTAGTTTCCGAGTGAGTAAGCTTCGAAAAGCAGATAGGTCGTTTTCCTTGAAAAATCTAAATGAATATTATCGAATTGAGAGTACTGCATGCTTCTATCTTCAATAGAGGAAATGATTATTTTTTCTCCTGAAAATTCATTTCATGAAAGGTTGGGTAATGGGCTAAGATATAAGTTTTTACATTATAGCACAGATCCTGGAATTTTTCACAGTCACCTCTATAGCTATACGTATGCAGCGCAATATCTCCAAAACACGAATTTTGGAGTAGGAGTCAGTATATGATATAACTATGCTTGATAGATCCAGTGTTTTTAAGAATGCTAATTCAAAGAATCAAGTACGACTAGACAACTTGACGAAAGTGAGGGTCTTTTTCTCCAATTCCAAACACTTTTCTCTTTTTCACTTTTATAGATGAAATTTTAGAATAAATATTTATGAAGTTATGTACGTCAATGGGTAGTAAAATTATCCATATTTCGATCAGTTTAAATTTAACTATGTATAAGAAATGATCGATAATTTGTATGTCAATATTTTAAAAGAGTGAAGAAAAACACCGATTTTTTTTATATACTATAACAAAACTGAAAATTTTCGATATATTGTAGATCTTCTGCAGTCAAAGTTCTAATGTTAAAAATATCTCAAAATGGTATTGGTGCGTTCTGCAAAGAAAAACGAAATACACTGTGAGTGTCACAGATCAAAGAATCAATAACGTGATACCATTTTTTAATGATATTTTCCTTACGTTGAAAAGGTGGAATGTGAGTTCTGACAAGGAAAACGAAATACAACTATATGATTATAAATATAGAATCTTTGGAAAACAATTACCGAGGAGTTTATGATGTATACGAATCATTATTCAAGCCATCTGGTTCTTCAAGTTTTAGCCTTGAAATCCACTTACTCTTGTGGTGTGTTAGAGTGTCAAGACCCCCCTCATTTTCTCTCGGACATGTACCTGGAGGTTATTATCAAAACTGCGTGCCTTGGTTTTACTAATGCTTACTTACTATATTGTCGAATCTATCCATGTCGGAAGGTCAACAGCTTGTAGGAATCAAGTTCTAAATGTGTGCTATATGGTTCCCATTGAAGAATGGGCGCCCACTGTATTAGCAGGCTCACATGGACGACAGTTGAAAAATAAGGAAGGGGTACGTATGAAAAATATGTGCACCAAGTACGAATGTGGACGCAGGTGTTAAATGGAGTAAAAAAGACACACATAAGTACTTAGATATAAAAAATGAGAGATGAATTTAATGCACAAATAAAGAATGTAAATGAAATACATCTAAATGAAATACATGTAATGGAAACATTAATACGTTCGATCGCGTGAAGAAGAGAAGAGTCGAGGCCTGTTAAGGTTATTCCTAAGCATAAAAATGAAATATAAGGAAGATTAAGAATATAGGGGACACGTGGCAAAGAAATTCTAATGTCGTTTGGTTTATCTATCGAATGGAGCCTAATGAGCATTGCCTGTTGTAATGAGTGGTATAAATGACCAAGCTAGATTATAAAAAGGTGGTTAGTTCAGGTTAGGTGCAAGCAGGAGTTAAAGGGGGCGAAGTGCAGTGTTTGCGTTTGCATTTAGTTGCTATAAAGTTCTTGCAAATGCCCTCATCGAGGAAGAAAAGTGACAAAAGAGAATATATATATATATAGTCACGGTCTGAAAATAGCAGCAAGTTCAGAAAGACGGGAAGGAAGGTAACCGGCTCGACATGCCAGGGCCAAATAAGCGATTGACCAATTGTGTTCAGGGCTTCTATACGGAGTCGTTGTAGATAGTGATGTTTTTTATACTTGGCTAAAAGAAGGGTTTAGTATTTAATTTTGACGAAAAATATAGAGGTCGCTACAATATTATGTTGTATTATGAAAATTTACAGTGTATAAGCGTTCATCATACAACGATGGAACAAAAGCATTTGCTCCAGCCTCGAATTCTTTGGAGAATCTTTTTAGCCTTACATCTTAGAGAATAAAATAATATTGGGTGGTTTTCACTCGTTACGTTATTTTTTTCGTAAACGGCTTCAATTACAATGCTAAACTGGATACGTACTTACGGTCCATATGATATCTTTGAAATTTAGAAGTGAATTTCATTAAAATTTTGTAAAGGGGGGTCTGAGGGGATAGCTTTACATCTTGGGGCGATTCCAGGAATTTTCTGTGGCCACCTCATCCCACCTTTATCATATCTATCTGTACAAAAGACAATAGTTCTTCGTGCATTTCAGTGAAATTTTGTTGAATAGTGGGCAGTTGGCCAGGGAAAAGTGTTTACATTTTGGGACAGATCCAATAATTTTCCTATCCCATCTCCCCTGCATGTTGAATATATGTTTAGATTTCTCTTACGGTTCTGAATGAATTTCTGTGAAATTTTGTGGAAAAGCAAGCAATTGTCTAAAAAAAAGGTGTTTACATTTCTAGGAATGTTTACAACCTCCCTACATTTTAGCCCAGTGTTCACTGCGCAATATCTCCGAAAGTTCGCAATGAATTCAAGTGAAATTGTGTGGATGAGTGGACAATGTTTGGGGAAGTGTTTGCAGTTTGAGGCAGATCCCAAAATTTCCCAAGTCACCTCCCTGCATCGTTACTATATGTATATTTCGTGGTGATATCTTAATGGTTCTAGTAGTTCGTGTTGAGGAGTAAGTGGCGTGAAGATGTTGGGAGACGGAAGGGTTTTCGTCTACTCGTGGTATGAAGTGTAGCGTACGTGCAGCCCTGGAGATGAGGAGAAAGAGAGATGTAGGAAAAGAATGCACGCCAAGTACAAACATAGACGCAGAGATGAAACAAAGTGAAAAGAAACACATACAAGGATTTGTATGGATAAAAGACACACATTTAATACAAGGACATAAATGACAAATGACGAATGAAGATGAAGAACATAAGAATAACACAAATCTGACCGATCGCCTCAAGAGATGAGAAGAGAAGTGATAGCAAAAGATGGGAGCTTTTTTTGTCCTTGATAGTACTGGCGTTGGGTTCGAAGCGGAGTTGTCTGAACTGCTTGGATATCCGTACGGCTTGAATCGTACCAAAGGATACGTGGAAAACGGGTTCAGTGTGTAAGCCATACTGCCAAGTGTGCATGGACTTGGGGGCTATTCTCTGACGCTGATTGACTCTTGACGGACAGACTATGAAAGACAGAGAACATGGAATCTTATCCAGGCGTGTCTCCTGAAGTAAAGAAATTTAGGAAAGATTATCGTCACGATAATCTTTCCTAAATACTATCGGATAGTAAAAAGCCTTGTCTTGGATAATGTGGTAAAGCCATGGTGGCGTAGCTGCGTAGCTGTGCGTATATGTGATGGCACGACATCGGTGAAATGAAATGGGCAAAGTTAGTACAGAGATAGGTAACGGTGGAAAATGGCTAAGATTGGATCGGCCGGGAGGTCAGCGAAATAATAACGATCTTACGGAGAAGGAAAGAGAGAGAAAGAGTGGCCGGTAACAAGTGTTGGGGCTAGAGGCATGACCAGCTAAGGGTGCTGGTGCCCATGAGCATTGGACCATATGCATCTAGGGGTTTTATAGAGGATGGGAGGAGGAAGTGACGTTTTCGATATCTAGCTAAAAGAGGAGTTTCGTATTTGATTTCAAACTAAAAGAACAGGAGTGCTACAAACAAAGTTTTGTTTATCGAAAGCTATGAAAATAAATAATTCAAATCTAAATATATTTAATTAGATATCTCAAAGTTTAGGGCGTGTTTGATGGCATATTCTTATATTTTTGATGTAAGAAAACTTAAAAGTGTTGGAATTGTTTATATATATATAAATATATATATATATATATATATATATATATATATATCACACTCTATAAAAATAGTGTTACAAATTACTTCTTCGTCTCTTTTCCCATATTTTTCCATAAAAAATCGCCCGTTGACCGACGCCACCGTTGACCGACGTCAGCTGGAGCTATATTTTATGAGGTACTTCTTCCCACGTTAAACTTGACCTCGAGTCGCATTCCTCTCACAGTGGGAGTGCAAATAAAAAGGGGCCCTCTTCTTTCTGGCCATTTTTGACATGGATCAAAGTGTAGGATCTGCCCCACAGCCTTGCCCTAGATATCAGTACTGACACTTAACATCCAAATGGGCGGGAGACTAGTTGGACGGTTGTGCTCAAGACAGAGTGCGCTGGTGTAATACTGCAGCCAATAAGGGGACGCTCAAGATGCGAATAGGGAACCTTTAAACTAGTCCTTGCGGCCTCTTGGCTGAGATCAAGGTGTAATATCTGTTCTTTGACAACCTCTGACTGAGAAGTTGATCAATGTCCGATATTTATCCCTCATCCCAGAATCACTGACATGCACGCTCAGGCTCGTCCTGAGAGCATCAACAGGATCCGTCCCGTGAACCATGCCTTAATGACTTCGCAAAATCACGCGTCGAGACTTAGGGACTCATGCACTACAGGATTCGCCCTGTGGACATTCTCACGAAATCATGCGCAAGGACTCGGGTTCATTGCATTTCTATGCCTACACGTTTTCGAACGTGAGGGACCCCACCCTAGTCCGACTTCGCATCATATTTGTAGTCGTGGGGACGCAAATAAATAAACTCGGCCCAGTTGCGGAGAAGCAGTATACCTTGGGGAGGCGCTGTCCCATTGCACTTGGATGGATCGGGATCGTCCCGACGCTTTAGCGACTTTGGTTGCGGCGACTGGAGTAATTTTCGGGGGGTGGGGTTTGCTCCATCCCACATTAAAACAACCTCGTATCACATCTCGCTCTGGTGTGAGCGCGAGTAAAGAAGCAGGCCCCCAAAATCTTTTTCCGTCTTATTGGCTCAGATCAAAGTGTAGTATCTACATCATGCCATTGCCGCTCACGACGACATGATGATGATGATGATGATGATGATGATGATGATGATACTATTTCTTTATTTCACCTATAAACATGGCACATCAAATATTCAATTTTCCCTCATTTTTTGACAAGTGGAATCAATGTTTCTGTATTCATAGAGGAGCCAGCAATTCCAATTGGTGACAATTCCAGAGCAGAATAAAATCAAATTGTATATACAGTAATTCATGAATAAGATTCCATGAAATATTTTGTGGATCTTTTTTCTTTCTCATTATTCATTCTGCAGGACTTGCTCTTAAGGCCGACATGGGAATACTTCTGAATGCCATCAGTGCCAGTTTTTTCAGCTATCCCCACATTACTTCTCGCCTCTCCATTTGTTTGTGGAAAATGAGGACTGGTTACTAAACCGATGTGTACAATTTCCAAGTGCCGTGAAAAATAGTCAATAACGACTAAATACTGTTGTCCATTTCACTTAGTCAATTTCATGCGATATTCCTGGCCACCCCACTGGAGAACTGGACCACTCCCTTCACTCGTCCACACCCATATGACCCCTGTGTATTGAATAAAGGATTTCAGTTCTTACTTTTTCGGGCTCACCATTGTATCCTGATAGAATGATAATTCGTTGTGTTGATAACACATTCCAATTAGAAATATAAGGTTTAATCACTTCCTTAATACTTTTTTTGGTTAGCCTTTCATTAATCGTAGAATTTAATCACTTTTTGCAACATAGGATCGGCAAGTATGGCTTCTTGAATTTCTTGGGGTTTCTATCATATGTTGGAGCAGTTTCCGCCCTACATCTCCTACCGTATCTCTGTGCTCCCGATTCATGAAACTACGTGAGCAGATATCGGGAACCGCGAGCAGTTTCTGGAACAGGTTTTGGTCAACTGCGTTGAATCGTCGAAGTTTCATCTGCAATCTTTGACATATCGGTGATGTTTCATGTAACGCCTGTGTATTTATTTAGGGGATAACGCGTGATCAGTAAATAATCGAAAAGATTCAAGGTATATCGGTCGAATTTCTCTCTGGCCCAGACTGCCGTTGGACACTCCTTTTCAATCTAAGTGTATTTTTTCTGTTGGTGACACAGTACGTGTGGCAAAAGCTATGGGTTTCCTTCCCCACTTCACGTCTTGAAATAATGCTGCACCTAACCCGTAACTGCCTGTATCAGCACTGACTATAGTGGGTTTTGATGGCCTCAAACTGCAAACACTTCCCCAAACATTGTCCACTCATCCACACAATTTCACTTGAATTCATTGCGAACTTTCGGAGATATTGCGCAGTGAACACTGGGCTAAAATGTAGGGAGGTTGTAAACATTCCTAGAAATGTAAACACCTTTTTTTTAGACAATTGCTTGCTTTTCCACAAAATTTCACAGAAATTCATTCAGAACCGTAAGAGAAATCTAAACATATATTCAACATGCAGGGGAGATGGGATAGGAAAATTATTGGATCTGTCCCAAAATGTAAACACTTTTCCCTGGCCAACTGCCCACTATTCAACAAAATTTCACTGAAATGCACGAAGAACTATTGTCTTTTGTACAGATAGATATGATAAAGGTGGGATGAGGTGGCCACAGAAAATTCCTGGAATCGCCCCAAGATGTAAAGCTATCCCCTCAGACCCCCCTTTACAAAATTTTGATGAAATTCACTTCTAAATTTCAAAGATATCATATGGACCGTAAGTACGTATCCAGTTTAGCATTGTAATTGAAGCCGTTTACGAAAAAAATAACGTAACGAGTGAAAACCACCCAATATTATTTTATTCTCTAAGATGTAAGGCTAAAAAGATTCTCCAAAGAATTCGAGGCTGGAGCAAATGCTTTTGTTCCATCGTTGTATGATGAACGCTTATACACTGTAAATTTTCATAATACAACATAATATTGTAGCGACCTCTATATTTTTCGTCAAAATTAAATACTAAACCCTTCTTTTAGCCAAGTATAAAAAACATCACTATCTACAACGACTCCGTATAGAAGCCCTGAACACAATTGGTCAATCGCTTATTTGGCCCTGGCATGTCGAGCCGGTTACCTTCCTTCCCGTCTTTCTGAACTTGCTGCTATTTTCAGACCGTGACTATATATATATATATTCTCTTTTGTCACTTTTCTTCCTCGATGAGGGCATTTGCAAGAACTTTATAGCAACTAAATGCAAACGCAAACACTGCACTTCGCCCCCTTTAACTCCTGCTTGCACCTAACCTGAACTAACCACCTTTTTATAATCTAGCTTGGTCATTTATACCACTCATTACAACAGGCAATGCTCATTAGGCTCCATTCGATAGATAAACCAAACGACATTAGAATTTCTTTGCCACGTGTCCCCTATATTCTTAATCTTCCTTATATTTCATTTTTATGCTTAGGAATAACCTTAACAGGCCTCGACTCTTCTCTTCTTCACGCGATCGAACGTATTAATGTTTCCATTACATGTATTTCATTTAGATGTATTTCATTTACATTCTTTATTTGTGCATTAAATTCATCTCTCATTTTTTATATCTAAGTACTTATGTGTGTCTTTTTTACTCCATTTAACACCTGCGTCCACATTCGTACTTGGTGCACATATTTTTCATACGTACCCCTTCCTTATTTTTCAACTGTCGTCCATGTGAGCCTGCTAATACAGTGGGCGCCCATTCTTCAATGGGAACCATATAGCACACATTTAGAACTTGATTCCTACAAGCTGTTGACCTTCCGACATGGATAGATTCGACAATATAGTAAGTAAGCATTAGTAAAACCAAGGCACGCAGTTTTGATAATAACCTCCAGGTACATGTCCGAGAGAAAATGAGGGGGGTCTTGACACTCTAACACACCACAAGAGTAAGTGGATTTCAAGGCTAAAACTTGAAGAACCAGATGGCTTGAATAATGATTCGTATACATCATAAACTCCTCGGTAATTGTTTTCCAAAGATTCTATATTTATAATCATATAGTTGTATTTCGTTTTCCTTGTCAGAACTCACATTCCACCTTTTCAACGTAAGGAAAATATCATTAAAAAATGGTATCACGTTATTGATTCTTTGATCTGTGACACTCACAGTGTATTTCGTTTTTCTTTGCAGAACGCACCAATACCATTTTGAGATATTTTTAACATTAGAACTTTGACTGCAGAAGATCTACAATATATCGAAAATTTTCAGTTTTGTTATAGTATATAAAAAAAATCGGTGTTTTTCTTCACTCTTTTAAAATATTGACATACAAATTATCGATCATTTCTTATACATAGTTAAATTTAAACTGATCGAAATATGGATAATTTTACTACCCATTGACGTACATAACTTCATAAATATTTATTCTAAAATTTCATCTATAAAAGTGAAAAAGAGAAAAGTGTTTGGAATTGGAGAAAAAGACCCTCACTTTCGTCAAGTTGTCTAGTCGTACTTGATTCTTTGAATTAGCATTCTTAAAAACACTGGATCTATCAAGCATAGTTATATCATATACTGACTCCTACTCCAAAATTCGTGTTTTGGAGATATTGCGCTGCATACGTATAGCTATAGAGGTGACTGTGAAAAATTCCAGGATCTGTGCTATAATGTAAAAACTTATATCTTAGCCCATTACCCAACCTTTCATGAAATGAATTTTCAGGAGAAAAAATAATCATTTCCTCTATTGAAGATAGAAGCATGCAGTACTCTCAATTCGATAATATTCATTTAGATTTTTCAAGGAAAACGACCTATCTGCTTTTCGAAGCTTACTCACTCGGAAACTAGGAAACTAACGAACATATAAACATGAAGTTTTGACCATTATTTCAAGATTTATTCATGCAAAAGTGGTGCCTTATAGAAGTTGGGGAATTCTGGTATTTTTTCCGTGGTAAGTTCAGTAATCTTTGCTTATACGGATGTAAAATACGATAGCAAAATGTTGCATGCAGACAACGTTATTTTACATCCATATAATCAAGGATTATTTCATTTAGTGAATCTTAGGATCAGATGAAGATTTTCTGGATAGTACAGCAAACAAAGGGTCTAGGTTTTTCTAATGGCCCTAAATATTGTCTATATACTTAGCTTCATAAAACCATCAGCTGACCAACCTTAGGTCATTTTCAATACAGGAGCATTTGTGAACATACCTCTCAATTACAGAAATATGATGAAGAAATATCTTAATTAACTCTATTAGGCAATATCGATGAAAAATTCCAGATATTTTATAAAACCTACTTAACGGTCTATATGAGTTGATACGTGTGTGTATGTTTGTGTGCGCGTGTGTATGTGTATGTGTGCGTGTGTTGTGCCGAGATATCAAAGGTTTCAGAATGCTTTCTTTGCAATAAACAGTATAGGATGAGTTTTTTTGTGTTGGAATCTACACCAGTTTTCGCGCGTAGTGTCTATTGTTGAATCTGAACAGCAATGGATTGTTGAGAGACGAGGATTTAGGATCCTCGTGGGTTGACTGTGTAGTGTGCTGGCCTTGTAGCTGTGGAAGGAAAGGAAGCTGTTCGAAGAGAAGGGAATGGAATGCGCGCCAAGTATAAAGTTGGACGCGCATTGAAATAAAGAGGAATGAACACATACAAGAATTATGGCCAGGCAAGAGACGTACGTTTAATACAAGAATAAAGATGAGGTACATGTAAAGATAACATTAACACAATCGATTGTGAGAGGTAATGTTAGGAGAAATAGTAAAAGGTGGGAGCTCTCTTGTCTAGATAGTGCTGGCGTCGGAGTTGTAGCGGAGTTGTCTGAACGCATGGATTCCGTATGGTTGGATTACTCCCAGATACGTGGAAACCGGGTTCAGATCGTGAGCTTTACTGCCAAGTAAGTGAGTTAACTTGGAGGCTATTCTCAGACGCTGCTAGACTCTCCACGAACAGACTATGAAAGACATAGAACATGGAGTTTTATCCATGCGTGTTTCCTGAAGTGAGGACGGTGGTTAAGATCAAATTGGCCAGTGGATTGGCGACATGATAACGATCTTCGAGAGACGGAAAGAGAGTGGCCGGCTGCAAAGGCCGGGGCCAGAGGCATGACCAGCTAGGGGTACTGGCGCCAAGGAGCATTGGGCCAGGGATAAGGAAAGAGAGAGAATGGTCGGCTGCAGAGGCCGGGGCTAGAAGCGTACTCAGCTGGATGTGCTGGAGATAGTGAGCATTGTACTATGTTCGTCCAGGGGTTTTATAGGGGTCGTCACAGGAAGTGACGTTTTGGATATCTAGCTAAAAGAAGAGTTTTGCACTTAATTCCTAACTAAAAGTATAGGGGGCACTACAGGAACTTGTTTCATTGCTTGGACAAGCCATGACAATGCAATTGAATGATAGTCTGAATGAGAGTGCACGAAACCTGGGTGATAGAAGACTCTTGTCTACTCGAAAGACGTTGAAGGAAGACTTTCATCTTTCCTCATATCTTTTCATTTCTCATGTCAAAGAAGGGAGTATGACTTGATAGAATACTTTCAGTATGAAAACAATCCATTCTCCGTCCCTGCGGGTGCCAATGGACAGTTTCACAAGACCAGGTAATATCAACTGGCTGAAATTATTGAATCCAAAGTCAAGATTCCAGATCTTGAACCAGATCAGGCAGATGCTATCGTCATTGATACCTTAGTACTCGTGAATGTCTTCCCACCACGAACAACAAAAACTTCCAGGTACTATGCAAGATCTTATTCTCGCTGTAAAGGCCTTTGTCGCAAAGTATTAGCGCTCAGGTATAGTTTTAATGTTTAGGGCTGCTAATTATATTAGCCCCCTAAAATATAAATTACCAGAATTGATCTAAGGAGATAAATCCTGGTAAGTAGCGTTTCCACTGCTCGAACACAAAACAAGGTTAGTACACACTCAGTTGGATTGTTAACAAAACGCGGAAATAAGAACAAACAAAGAAGTAAACAACAGTGCAAGGTTTTATTCATGAGTGAATTGAAATAAATGAGTACCGGAGTTTCCGCCGACACGGAACAAAGGATACAAAAGGATCTACCCGGATAGGATGTAGAGATGAGAAGAATGAAGGGAAAGGAATGACAGAAAGTAAATGTGAGATAGAGTCTAAAGAATGTCCGTCAGTATGGTCATCCTAGTTGTAGCCACTATGAAGTTATCTTAGGAAGTCCGACTTAACTACAATGAGAGTGTTCAATTTAGATAGGATAGGATCAGGAGATGGATATGTGATGATGCGTGTGTAAGAAGAAAGTGTGTATAAAAACTATTCTAACTATCCTAACTAAAGAGAGAGAAAAGAGACGAGCTTACCTCGAGGCCGTCGGAACACAGAAAGAGAGAGAGAGATTTACTGCCACAGTTTAAATATTGTAAAGATAACAATCAGCTATCTGATTGGCAGTTCTGTGTGACGTCAAAAGGGGAACAAGGAATTTACCATTTCTACAGAGATGTAGGGGCTAGAAGTAGATCTTTTCCAAAGGCCAGATAACTCTGTATATGTATGATTTTCTTCAGCTGGTAAAGGTAGGCATTACAAATGCTTATATTCCATCTAGTCTGAAGGCTCAGGCAAGAACAAAGCGGAGACATCGAATGACAAGGGGATGACAGACTTCACCAAAATACCTAATAATTGGTACAGCTTTCAGGGAGACAACATCAACAAGATGGAGGTCTTTCATTTTCTAGCAAACAAAATTGTTTGTGCCCAAATAACAAACATGGTCGTTGTGAAAAGAAACAATACACAGTTCAATCGAGCAGTGTGTCTGGACAATTTATTTCCCTGTACTCATGGAGAAGCAGATATACAGATGTTTATGCTTGCAAGTCCTAAATAGTGACAAGGTACTGGTAATCAAAGCAAATGACATGGATGTGATCGTAATTTCGGTATTATGTTTTCCATCTCTTAAAGGGTAGGTCTTGCAAAACTGTTGATTGCTTTCAATCAAGGACGAAGCCTGAAATGGATACCCATTAATGAGATTTGCTCTATAATTGGGCTAAAAACAACCAAGGAGGAATCCTATTCTTCCGTGCTTTCAGTGATTGTGATGTAGAGTCAGTATTTCGAGACAAAGGAGAGAAATCTGTTTGGGACACTTGGAATGTGTATATTTAGGCTACAGTCATGCTTCTCGGAACTTAGCCATCATCCATCAGTCATAGATGATATGGATATACAGACTTTAGAGAAGTATGTTGTCAACACGTATGACAGATCCAATAATGCTTTAACGAGGAACTCTTAACGAGAGATTTTCCCCTTATACATTCATGTATACGCTCATCATTGTCCACATCTCCAAAGTTCTTGGTGATTTTCTATGAAATTTAGTAGAAGAATGGGCATTAGACTACAAAAGAAGTGATTAGATTTGGGAGGGGGGACAAATTACCTACCCTATATGTCAACACCACAGAATATCGCCAGAATTTCATGCCTGTTTTCACAATATATCCAAAAGTTCTCAATGATTTTCTGTAAAATTTTGTAGAAAGGTGATCAATGGACCATTGAGGACGTGATTACATTTTGGGGCGAATCCATGAGCTATTACTTCACCTGGCAATCGCGTTGACAGAGGTATGTGCTCTATGAGTGCTTTCAAGATGAATTTTGGATTTGTGTGCAAGCATATTTTTAGCACCGTACATGCACACTTGATCCCCTGACATATTTCTATATCAATTCTCCATTACAAAATTATAAATTATGAATTTTTGATGATTGATATGGGTTTTATTGAGTTTGGGATTTATGTAAACTATCCATATACATATTGGGCCATAAAATCAAAATTTTCACCTCCACCAAAAAAAAGAAATGCTTTGATCAGAAATTGTGGTCAGTATTGAAGGGAGTGATGAGATATTTTTAATGTGACCGACCGCACCTGTTAGCTATGGCATCGTTTGGTGATGATGGGGAGGTCCAGGAAATATTGGTAATTGTTTAGAATAAGTGAGATTAAACAATATGCTGGGGTAGGGGTTTGGCCTCAAGATATCTACTAAGCATGATTATCTGCTACTTCTGCTAAAGTATAAAGTGGCAAATTTTTAAATTGGCCATTTTTGAATGGCTAAGAGTGGCTAGATTTTTAAGAAAGTTTACAGAAGAAATGAAAGCAAGAAACTATGAACATTTGGAACGATATCTTATTAAAATCAATTAGAAAAGATATGGTTTATAGGTAATGTTTAAGGTTAGAGTTAGGGTTACTATCTAGGGTTAGAGTTAGGGTTAGTGATAGGGTTACAGATACTAACATTTGATCAATTAATTATTCATCCCAAAATCCTAGTACCAAACTTACTTACTAACCCTTAATTCCAAACTAACCCTACTGACCCTGACTCAAACCAACCTACTAATCTTATTGAAAATATAATTGAAAATGTCATCTGAACATGGGTAAAAATTTACCCAATTTTAACCATCCATGATGCAAACTGAAAAAATTGCTCCTTATTTAGTTAAATAGTAATAGCTGCTATAGCATCCATCTTGGTCACCTCTCCAGGAGAATATCAATGTATTGTTTAATCTTACCTATTCTAACAATTACAAAATATCCTTTGGCACATAGATTCTTCATCTGAGAATACATAGAAATATCAATTGTCATGAATTTTGGTTGATTAATATGGGTTCTATACAGTTTTAAATTTCAGTGCTCCAAAACTGTGGCTACTTAAAATTAAATTTTAGCTTGACTGATCACACCTGTTCAAACATGAAGAGGATATGCAGGGAACACATCTCTTGGCACAATTATACCTTGGACGTTTGCCTAGGTTGGGGAAATAGTCCCATAATTTTGGTCACCATGATTTTGAAGGGTTTAAAAGTGCATTTGTCCTCAAAATAAATGGACAGCCAATACTGTTCAGTAACTGCCAAAAAAGGCTGGCCCATTTCATGATGAACTTTTTTTTGGTGACTGAATTTTTTTCTACCTGTTACTCAACAAAGTAGACTGCTAAAGAGTTTGAATTCATTCAAGCAGCCTCTCTTTGTTTGCTGAGTGAATTTTTTCTTTTATTCCATTTCTTTAGTTCTGACATATTTATCATATATAGCAGTTGAAGTTTTGTTGCACTTTTATGGGGGGCAGAATTTCACTTGAAAATCTATTGTCATTCAAGTTTTAGAATCTGGTTACACTCTTCACAAAAACTTGCATGATATCTTTTGTTAATTTCAAGTATACACTAATTATAAAGTTTATCAAAACAAAGCATTTCATATGAAATTAAATATCAGCTCTACCTATATTTCTTAAAGTTTTTATATTTCATCAAAATAATTTTATGCATAAAAAACCAAAATAACACCCCAAAATGAAAATAACACAAATGTATGTATTATACGGTACATAGGTATAATTAATATTGAAAGAGAATATGAAATAACTAGAATATACCCATCAAAATGATTGTGTTATTTGTGTCTAGATTGGCAATAAAGAGTCAAAAGCCAATAAAGTAGGTAATTTGATTATGACAAAAAGTTTAATTGCTGTTTATGTAAGAAAATAATAAAATAACATTTTTCTAGCCCAGACAATAAGTATATGAATTTTTGTATCACATTATACCCTTTTGGATTTTTCTTATAAATCTTTTTCCAATGATAATTGTTGTCGTAGAATCAAACAAAATTTGTCAAGAAATAAAAAAGGAAAAATAAGATTGTAAGTAGTTTTTTTTTTTTAAATGTAAGGAAATTCATCATGAAGGAAAGTAGTTATCACAAGAGGAACAGTTAAATAATCCTGCATTTTTAAAAAAATTTCCATTCGTGGTGGCAAGACATTCTATTAAGATTTTATTTATTCTATTATAATTGGATAATTTGGCTTGATTTAGATTTAGATTCTGAGCCATTTTGACGATAAGCAATCATTATTATCATTTTTGCATTTGATCATTTTGGGACATTTTTGCGAGTTTGGGGCCAGAAATCTCTCCAGCTATATAGCAACTGGATGCAGTTTGAAGAAAAAAAAAAGCGATTTGACTTCAGGGGAGGGGGCTTATTCTGATGGGTTTATCAATTACATCTATATTCTCCAGAATTTAGATGATTCTTGATGTTTTTCACTGGAAAACACTAGTGTTGTCATAAATAAAATCTATTCTGACCATATTCATTTTTTGATGGAATTTTTCTTAAATGACTTCAAATTGCTCCATTTGTTCAATTATTGACTGTGATGGGGAACATAACTCATTATATTTTATTATTTTTGACATCAAAAATCAATTTTTAGCATTTTGTTTGTATTGAGGCAAATTCTTCACCTGCACACAAAAATGAGGATGTTTTCCAACTAAGTTAATTTTCATAATAGTCATAAACTATATTCAATTATCTTTGCATATTTCTCTCGAACATATCCTTGTGGACTATGAGCAGTTGGAACATCAAATATAAGGGTATATATATTTATCTTATTTTCTTTTTGACATACTCTCTCACATGCGATTTTCACTTTCTCATTCTTCCAAGAACAATGAACAGAAATCTCAATTCAATACTTGGATTAAGACCACTTAACCCATTTCAAGTCTTTTTGAATGGAATTAGTAAAGAGAATTCATTTCTTCATTCATGAAGAAACGACATGGCTATCATGAAATTAATCCTTGGTAAGAGAAGTTGAGCAAGCAACAGGATGGAAAACAATGTTTTCTCATTCTTAAGCTGCATTCCTAATGGAACTTGTCTATTAATAAACATATTGAACATATAACAGTGATGGCTATTTGTTCGGTTAATTTGACTCAAACCTGAATAAATAGAAAATTATTAACAGGCAATTATTCTACTGAAAGAGCAACACCCCTCATTCCTTGCACAACTGACATTTATTGGCACTGCAGATTTTGTAAAATACTGAACTGGGTGAAGTAGGTATGAAAGAGAAAACACAATAAATAGATTTTTGCTTTGCAACTCTGGCCCTTGCCTTTACAAAAGAAAAACGAAAACAAACACAGAACGAAAACAAAGAAGAGAAGTATATTGGGTGTTACAAAGATGTCTTGAATATTTGGCATCTTGAATATATGTGCACAATGGCATCTGCTAGTAAATTGTCACCAACAGCAAACATTCCATCTTCATAACATACAAATGAATAGCTCTAAGCATAAATGTCGATGGCAGTACAGTAAACCCTTGGTTTAACGGACTGAGACAGGCGGACAGTTATCCTTTGAAGCATAAAGTCTGTTAAATTGAATGTTACCTGAGAAAGGGTATTTTTTTTACTTTTTTACTCCTTTAAAATTTTTATTCAAGTATTTCAATGCAAAAGTAGCTTTAATACAATATTGAATGTCAATGTATCGAATTATAATACAAAACAAATCAGTTAGTTCTAAACTGCTAAAAATGTTCATATCATAGGTAAGAGACAATTTTCATTAGCTTTGATTTCTGTGCCACATCTCAGTTTACATACTTTCTTTTAACTTCTGTACCAATTGATGCCATTTTGAGTTGTAAGGATTGTGAAATTATGCAAACATTCAGAAATCGCAGAGGCATAGTCGTTAATGCATGATAGCTGGATGATCAAGTCAAAACATAGGAAACATCATTGCCAACTTTTTTGCAATTTTTATATTCAAAATGAGACAAAAGAAAAATAACACCAAAAAATCTAAGGAC
The DNA here is from genome assembly GCA_963457665.1 of Thysanoteuthis rhombus. Taxonomy (NCBI): domain Eukaryota; kingdom Metazoa; phylum Mollusca; class Cephalopoda; order Oegopsida; family Thysanoteuthidae; genus Thysanoteuthis; species Thysanoteuthis major. The sequence goes on along the minus strand of OY735207.1, from coordinate 28,190,775 downwards.
TGTAAAATGAAAATAGTTTGTTTTTAAAAAATTTTGATGTCTTGAATGAGTTCAACCTTCATTCTATTGAGAATTTTTCATTTTTGAGAAATATCAAGTTTACATCTACATACAGTAAGGTCTAAAAAAAAGTAAAACAACTTAGGATAATTCATGTGAGCTGGACCTGTGTAAAAATTGCAGGGAATGAATGTGGTCTTTGCTTAGCAAAGAATGTGGTAGGAATTCCCTGTGTAAAGTTTAGAATTGTGTGTATGTTTTGGAGTTACCTGGGTAGCAGTATGGTTTTATCTATGTGCCTAGAACTGCTTAGATTGACTAATCCAGTTGGAATAATAATAACTTTTTTATCTCACCATTTCTCTGAAGAGACAAGATTTTACTCTTTCTCTATGGATTATATAACTAATGAAGGCTGAAGAATGGATCTTCAAAAATGTATTTACAACATCAAGAACACAAAGAAGAAGTTGAATTCTCAACAAATTTGGACAAAGAATATATTTTCATTTTTTTTTCAAGTAACAGACTGTTTTCATTAGGCAATTTTTTTTTCACCATTTTGAGATATACAATATTGGAATATGCATTATGCACCATACAATTTCAAAGATAAGAGATAAAAATAAGAGCAAAGAACATAAAAGTAATCAATATTCAAATTTTAAATGATAAGGTGTAGTTGATTTCGTCAATATTTCAATGGTAATGATAGCCTGAATGAATATTAAAATATTATCTATTCATGTATACTTTATTGTCTGCTAATCAATATTTGAAAATCTATAAGAATGTTCTTTGGAACTATCATCAATGAAATTAAATTTTCATACCCTATTGGATTTGAGATGGTTTCAGTTTTTTCATGTTGTAAGGTCTCTATGTGTTCCTCTTGAAAAAGGTTCAATTGCATGATTACTTTTTATAATCTATACTTAATCAATCAAAATTGGAAAAGTTATTTTTTTCACCTTTTTTGAGGACAGTGGTCACTAAAAAGTCTGACTTAAAAAAAAAAGCATGAATGCTGTTAGACACAAACTAAGGGATCAATTTAACATAAACTTACATTGACCATCCCAAAAATTGTTTGCAGTTTTCCAGAGAGGAATAAACATTGTAAATAGGAAATAACAATCTGTTTATCTAATGTTAGTTTTGAAAAAAAATAAAGTGCAATAAGTATCTTTGTGTCTTTCAAGGCACTATTTTTTGGGGGATACATGCAATGAACCTCATTATAATGAACCTTCAACAAACACATAGACCATAATGAACTTTCTTATTATTAACCGAAAGAAGTTTGATAAATGCAGCAAACACGTGGAACATTAAACTTGGTATTATGCCAGTTTTGTGATCAAGCCTTTTGCAGCCTTAAGATCAAGATCAAAGAAGATTATCTATTTGCAGAACACATTTCACGCGGGTGCAATCCCCTGGTCAATGATGGCTTGCTGAGGCTCGCTAATTGCTTAGGATTCGTCCTGTGGCATCAAAAATTTACTCGGCCCAGTCTCAGGGGATTAGTGTGCCCTAGGGCAGCATCCTCCCATTGCAAAGAGATAGGTCGGGGTTGCCCTGACACCTTCGCAACGCCAGTTGCTGGGACTGGAGCAATTTTTGCAGATGTTCTGTAACTGGAACCCCACATTGAAAATTTTGTGTCACATCTTACTCTTTTGGAGGAAGCAAGTGAATACGGATCAAAGTGTAGTATCTGTTAACAGAACTCGCTTTGGCTTTATGCCGTTGCAATGTCATGGCTGATGATAGGTTACTGAGTCACATCTTAGTCGTGTGGGGATGCGAGTAAATATGAAGATTGAAGAGTATTATATGTTAGCATAGCATTAATTTCCTGTTTTCAATTTTAAACGTTATGGTTTCTTTGTAAATTTTATTTCAATTTGAATACTTTTTATTTATTGTATGGAGATTTAGAAAATCAATGTTGGTATTCAGCCAAACACCGACATGACCGTGATTTTGGATGTTCAGAGTGGCCTCTGTAGAATGCATATTTTGCACTATTAGTCATGTTCAGAATGGCCTCTGTAAAATGCATATTTTGCACTATTAGTCATGTTCAGAATGGCCTCTGTAAAATGCATATTTTGCACTATTAGTCATGTTCAGAATGGCCTCTGTAAAATGCATATTTTGCACTATTAGTCATGTTCAGAATGGCCTCTGTAGAATGCATGTTTTGCACTATTAGTCATGTTCAGAATGGCCTCTGTAGAATGCATATTTTGCATTGTTAGTAATGTTCAGAATGGCCTCTGTAGAATGCATGTTTTGCACTATTAGTCATGTTCAGAATGGCCTCTGTAGAATGCATATTTTGCACTATTAATGTTCACATGGCTTCTGTAGAATGCATATTTTGCATTGTTAGTAATGTTCAGAATGGCCTCTGTAGAATGCATATTTTGCACTATTAGTCATGTTCAGAATGGCCTCTGTAGAATGCATATTTTGCACTATTAATGTTCACATGGCTTCTGTAGAATGCATATTTTGCATTGTTAGTAATGTTCAGAATGGCCTCTGTAGAATGCATATTTTGCACTATTAATGTTCACATGGCTTCTGTAAAATGCATATTTTGCATTGTTAGTAATGTTCAGAATGGCTTCTGTAAAATGCATATTTTGCAATATTAGTCAGGTTTGCTGTGGACTTTCGTACAAGGTTTTTGTAGACTAGTTAAACTATACATTTTTGGAATCTTCAGAGCATGGGAAATATTGTTGGAATCTGTGCAGACACCAGTATGAGGGCATTTTGGATTTCCAAAGTGACCGCTGTAAAATATATAATTTGCACAATCTTGGCCTCCAATCAGACTAGAAACATAATTGAATTGGCACACCCTCTGTTTTCTGGGTCCAGTATATACAAAAAGCTCCAAAATAGTGTTCAGAATTATAGAAAATCAATAAATAAGAATTATTTAAAAAAGATTTTCTTTATATTTGTGATATAACTTTATTACACAGAATACATATTTTACACAGTAAGGTTCACTGTATATTTTCGTTCAAAGTTCTTGTAAATTAGCCAAACTATACATTTTTGGAATATACAATACGGAGAATCAACAAAATAGTATTGGCATTTGGGTAGACACCTAATTGGCCACCATCATAGATTTTCAAAGTAGCCGCAGTGAAATGAATAATTTGCGCCATATCAGCTTCTGCAAAGCCTACAAACATAATTGAATAGGGTTAATTAAATGGGTTAATCTTATGTTTCTGGATCAAGAAATCTAATAATAGTCTCAAAATGGTGTCCGGAAAGATAGGAAAATCAGATGAAAAATAGTAATTAAAATGATTATCTTTACATTTGTAACATAACTTTATTACATAGAATAAATATTTTGCACTGTCAAATCCACCATGTATTTCCGACAGGCTATCCCATGTTTTCTGAGTCGAATAACCACAACTACCATTACTAAACTTTTGATTGTTACATGTGCTTCACTTTTGGGTCATTTCATGTCATGTCATCACAGCTGTTTAACCACCCATTTGTCTTTTGCTTAACTGGTGGTCAATATTTCAGCCCCATCCCAAAAGTAAAGACATAAGAAAACTATTACATTTTCTGAAAGTAGATGCTCCTGTTGAACAAATTACAATGTTTAGAAATGATACAAGAAGTAGATCCTCGAATAATTGCATTTAAACTTTCAACATTTTCCCTATTGGAACAGTCAAACATTTCGAAACTTAGTTGGCCCCTCTAGAACATAATCAGCACCGGTGTACACGCAATTAATGCAAATTGGAAGCAGTCCATGTTATTCCATCTATCTAACAGTGGTTTTGAAATTTGGTCCCAACACAACTGTACATGCATTTAATAAAAAATTGAGGACTTTTCACATTATTTCATCTATGTTATTTAAACTTGGATCACATTACAAAACTTTATTTCTGAAAGTTTTTTCTATCTTCCTAATATCACTGTCCTGATATCGTACTTAGTATGTCAATTTTATGTATCAGAATCATTTCTTGGGCCCAACAAAAATCATCTGTCACGACAACAATGGAGTGATCCCCCTGGCTACAAGGATGCATGAATTTTATCAAAACATACAAATGCTTTTCATCTTTCTGCATTACAATTCATAATCATGTATATCAGTATCAATAAAATAGAGCAATAGAAACTGACATAATATTGTCAATCCATTATAACTTAATCTTCACAATATCTTTTAGTTGCAACTTTTTTTTTTTTTTGTGGCTCCCTGGAACCTATTTGTAACCTCAAACCTCTTCTATTTAGCATACCCAATATAAAGTTTTGGTGCATGAACATCACCTGAAATTTAGTCGGGCTTTCTAGAATATAATTAACACTAGTGCACATGCATTTAATGCTAATTGAAGACTTTCCACATTATTCTACCTTCCAATTAGAGGTCTCGAAACTGGTGTCTGCAGAACCTGGGAGTCCGTTGAATAATGAAAGGGCATGATGCTATCAAAAAGACCAAGCTTGCCATACTGAAGTATGGTAACCCCCTGATTCAAAAAGATATCAGCTTCACAACTTCATGACACATTCATTTGATCCCCACGAAAGCGTCCCATAGATTTCAAATGTCAACGAAAGAGGCCAGAAATTGTATGAAGAGTACATGGCCCAACATATCAACAAAGACTTCAGTCTGTGGACACCGGTCAAAAACAGGATTGTGTTGGTGAAGCAGAAACATATTCAGCACCCCCTGGGGCTCCAAAACTTGCCAGTGTTGCTGGAATGGGGCTCGTCTAACATCAAAGCAACCTAATACAATTAGCATAGTCGAAAATCCTCAATGACAGGCTCCTGGGGTTGAAAGTACATTTTGATGAGCTTATTCTGGTCTTTGAACCAACAAAGTTGACTCATTGAAATAGAAAACAAAGTAGAAACGATAACAAAGCAAATATCCGGTTCAGTACCTGATTGCTGATGGCTTCCTATCTCACAAAAAGACCAAAAAAGATCTACCTAGATACCTTACACAAACAATACCCAAGAATAACACAAACTCCCAAAAGTTTGGAGTCATCACATCAACTCAGGCTGTACAAGAAGTAATCATAACATGCAGTTTGTAGATAAAAACCATGAAGAGATTGACACATTGGTGGTCTGCTTTGCAGCTGTTGCATCACAGCTCTGTCCTGAAGCATGGATGGTCCTCTTCAGCCCAGATACCGTTGTCTTTGTTCCGCTTGTTGCACACTATGACAAGATATGCAAGCACGCTAGGATATGTATTGTATCAGGTACATTGGAGATTGAGTCTGAGACAAGACAGCACTGTTACCAGTATTCCACACAGTCTCTGAAGCAGACAATGTTGGAAGATTCTCTGGAGTTAACAAAACCAAGTGGTTTCAATGGTAGATGAAAATAGACAGGAACATCATCTCAGTACAGATGAAACTGAAAGAGAGAGAAAAGCATTATTGGACAACTTTCTATGCTATGAACTTGCCAAAGGACATCCATATAACAAGTATTCCTGACATGAGGTGTCAATTGTTTTACAAACACCTGGTAGAAAATGGCAAGTTGTCTCCTACAAGTGGTGCTCATTGAACCTGTGCGTGTGCAGAGTAGGGTGTGGTGCCAAGTCACTATAATGTGACAACGTCTATTCGACCCACTCAAACATGGCGATTATCAGAACGAAGGTTCCATCTGTCCCACAAATAATATTCTTTAATTGCCTTTTTTTAATCGATCTTCTATAATCCTTAAGACTATTTTGTGGCCTCTATCATATCACTTGACAACCCCTCCCCACAAAAAAAACAACATAAGATTAGCCTATTTATTAATGTTTCTAAGCTTCTATATTTACGATGGCCATGTCGAAAATTCAAAATTGCTGCCATGCAGGTGCCAACATTATATTTTTGATTCCTCATATAGTTTGGCTAGTCTACAAAAACTTTGAACGAAAATACAAGGTTAACTGGACTGATAGTGCAAAATATGCCGTTTATGACGACCATTTTGAACAGCCAAAATGGCGGCCACATTGACGTCTGGGCAAATGCCAACATTGCTTTTCTGATATCACATACCCTGAAAATTCCGAAAAAATTTTAGTTTTGCTAATCTATAAGAACTTTGAACGAAAATACATAATGAACTTGACCGTGCAAAATATGTATTTTATGTAACAAAAGTAAAGATGATTTTTTCAGAGTTTCGATATAATTCTAAGCAGTATTTAGAGGCCTTCATTGGAATCCTCGATCCAGAAAACATAGGATTAGTATGCTCAATAAAGTTTTTAGGTTGACTAGAAACTAGGATCGCAAAAATCATGTATTTTGCGGCAGAAAATTCAAGATGGTTGCCATGTTAGTGTCTATGCAAATGTCAACATAATTTTTTGATTCCTAAAGCTCTGAATATTTCGAAAAAATGTAATTTTAGTAATCTACAAAAATTCTGAACGAAAGTGAGCAAAATATATATTAGCGTAAAGATAATGGTTTTTAATTACTCTTTTCATTGATTTGGACCTTTTGACAATTTTGGGGCCCCTATTGGTCTCCTTGACCTTTGATTCAATTATGTTTTAGGCTGACTAGAAGCTGAGATAGGGCAAATTATATATCTTACGGTCATGTTGGAAATCTTAAACAGCAGCCATGCAGGTGTCTTAGCAAATATCAACATTATCCTTAAGATTCTCCAAGCTCTGAAGATTACAAAAATACGTAGTTTGGTTCATCTACAAAAACTTTATACAAAAATACACAGTGAACCTGACTCGGCTGAATAGGCTTTTTCTTTCTTTTCAGCGTTTTTGTGGTTCAATGGTTTAAAGCTCTCAGCTGGACACCAGTATACCTTGGAATCTGATCCAGGGGGGTGACAGAATTTTTTTCTCCCTCGAAGTCAGTGATGGATTAACCATTTGGCAGAGTAGTTTTTTCTTTCCTGCTCTTGATGCCATTGGCAGATTAACCATTAAACTGAGTAGACTTTTACTTTCTTTCCATATTCTTCTCTTTAAAGGATAGTGGATAAACCATTAGGCTAAGTAGTTTCTTTCTTTCTTGTTTTCGAGGCCAATTGTGGATTAAGCATTTGGCTCAATATTTTTTGTGTTTTCTTCCTACCTTGCTTTCGAGGCTAGTGGCGCAATAATCATTAGACTGAGTACACTTTTTCTTTCTTTTTTTTTTTTTTTTAATAGTAGACAAAAAGAAGGCCTGCCAAATAGTAGACGTTGCTGTGCCTGCAGACCATAGAGTAAAAAAGAAGGAGGGTGAAAAAAGGGGAAAATACCAGGACCTAGCAAGAGAGTTGAGGAAGATGTGGAACATGAAAACCAGGGTAGTACCGGTCATAGTGGGCGCACTAGGAACTGTCCCCAAAACGCTGAGGGTGAGACTGGAGGAGATCGGGATTAGGGGAAGGATAGAGACCGTACAGACCACAGCACTACTGGGAACTGCACGGATACTGAGGAAGGTGCTGGAGATATAAGTACTGCAACGAATTGTAGCTCTGTCATGATATGCGAAAGAGAGAGGAGACGTTAGCTGAAAACCTGAGGAGACTTATTGTCACTCAACCTTCAGCAATAACCACTGGGCAACCGGTGTGAAACTGTAAATCGCAGAATTACTGCAACCTACAAGTACTAGGAGAGGAGGGCTGGAGACTTGAGGAGACTTGCTGTCACTCAAACTCCAGCGGTTACCACCAGGAAACTGGGGTGAGATTCCATAATAATAATAATAATAATAATAATGATAATAATAACGCTTTAGTTATAATAGTTTTAAAATTTATGGATGTATATATCCATGTTCTTTTTGTTGTAAAGTATTAAAAAAAAAAAAGAAGAATTGCTATTATTGAAAATATAATTTCTTGTATTATAACTTTAAAACCCCCTGGGAAGAAATTTTAAATGAAACAGAAATCTCCTTAATGTTCATGAATAAAGGAAATTCAGTGTATCTTTTGAGGTACGTATACCTATAATATAAAAAGATCACAAAAATTCTAGATTCCCTGATCTTGAAGGGGGTGAGTTACCAGTGTTACCAATTTGGCGCTTTTCGCGCTAAAGTCAGTTTGTTTCTTGTTTTGGCGTCACAAAAATTCTACTTTAAGCACTATTTTTCAGCACTTATAGCAACTTGTCTGTTATTTTCCTGTCAGTTCAATCAAAGCTAACCATTTTCAACCATCAAAAATAACCATAAAAAGGCTAACAATGTTTTTCGTTTTGGCGTTTTTCACATTTTTTTTTTTTTTGTCAATTGAGCGTGAAAAACATTTTTGAGTTGGTAACACTGGAGGTGACAGCCTAAGGTACCATCCTGGATGACACTAAACCTATGAACCCCACTCCACACATATCCACATATGAACATAAGCAAATGTTAAACATTAATAATAATGGGTTACAATCCTTTATCTCATAAAAACAAGGGAGAAAAAGAATTGCTTTACTACCTATGCTTAAGCCAAAACTAATACACACAAATTTCTTGTTCACCCACACATACAACATGCACAGATGACAAGTATGCACATACCACATACACTCATGTACATGCATACCAGAGACACATGTGCTGCATACGTACGAGCATTCACATATGCCAGGTACACATACATTCATATTTATCCACATATATCACATGCACGTTTGTATGCGTGTACACATATGTAGTATATGTGTTTATGGTAAGTGTATATATGTGTATGTAGCAGGCGTGTGCCAGCAAGAAATTCGTGTGTATCACTGGTGCTGTATTTTGCTTTAAGCATGGGTAGTATGAGTAAAGCAACTCTTCTTTTTTTCATTTTTACAGATTGAGTAATGGAACCCATTATCATTATGTATGTGTGTACATGGTGTGAATGTGAGTGTGGTATGCATGTATATGATGTGTGCATGAGAGATGTATTCATCTGCGTGTGTAAGTATATGCATAGGCCTACATGGCATGTGTACATGCGTGTGCATGTGTGTGTATAAGCGGCGTATGTGTGCAAATATAAATCTGAGTATGTGCATGTATGATAGGTGGTTATGTTTATATGTATGCGTATGTGTCTTGTGTATGGGTATATGTGTGTGTCTTGTGTGTATTTGGTATGTGCGTGCATGTGCACATGTACTATGTATGAAGCATGTACAGCATGTGTATATGTATCTATTTAGCATGTGTATATGTATGTAATTGCTTATGTGCGTGTGCATACATAGGTGCATATATAAAACAATAGACTTTCACTGACAGAAATGAAAAAGCAACACCAAAGAAGCCACTCTAGAGAATACTTTGTGGGGATGGTTTGAGGCACACTTACATGTATGTGTATGTATACATATGCGTATGTAACATGTGCTATAAGTATATATGAATAAATTGGCGTTTTTGCATCAGACCTTTGAGCATTAGGTCTTTTTGCATTGACCTTTACTGTATTAGATGTTTTTACATTGGCCCTTTTAGCATTGGATGAGTTTGGATTATTGGACTTCATTGCATTAGACATCTTTACATTGGACCCTTTTTATAAGATTTTAAAAATCAATTTCAGTGGCAGTAGATAACTAGCCATTTAAAACGCTGAAAGTCAGTTAAAAAACAAGATTTTGATGACAGAGGTGAAAATGCAATTCAAGCAACATCAGAGAAGTGGTTCTAGGAAATGCTCCATTGGAATGGCGTGAGGCAGAGTACATATATGTGTATGTGTACATATGCATATGTATCATGTGTTGTGAGTATATCTGTATAAATTGGTCTTTTTTGTATTGGACCTTTGAACGTCGGGTCTTTTTGCATTGGCACCTTTTAGTGTTGGACATGTTTGCATTATTGCACGTTTTTCCATTGGCTTTTTTTGCATTGGATATTTTTGCTTTTTGGACATTTTGTGTTTAAACCATTTGCAATGGTCATTATGTACTAAGACCATTATGTACTTAGACCATTATGTACTTAGACCATTATGTACTTAGACCATTATGTACTTAGACCATTATGTACTTTGGCGATTAGTTTGGGACATTTTTGATTTTAGACATTTTTGATTTGACAATTCAACTTCGCACTGTGCATTTTATCATCAACCATAATACTCACAAAACAAACTTAAATTATCACAACAAAATTAATCCTTTTTATTGCTAATAATTTTACAGTTAACATGAAAACACAAACTATTTTTGTTATTTAGAGGTTAAAAAATAATATTTTCTAACAGTTTGTTTAATTAGGTTTTACATTTTTTCTACGTTTTTTTGATTGAGAGGTATTTTCATTTTTCTTCATGAAAATGGTAGGAAAAAAACACTGTTAATAAAAATGATAAACTTAAAATAACTCAATAATTGTCATTATTTTCAGTCTGGAGATATTTCTACTGTATGAAAATATGTTAAAAACAAACCGTTTTTGTACCAAATATTTTAATACTAGCATAGTACCAATAAAAAATGACAGTGTTTTCTATCTATGAATCTGTAATCATAGCTAATTTTTCACTTTCAAATGATTTGAGATGTGGTTGGGATATAATCACAAGGGACCAAAGGCAAACACTCTTATTTTTCATCGAGAAACAAAAAAGAAAAATCTGAAACAAAAAATCAAGCTACAATGACTAAAACTGGTAGTTTCCGTCTTATTCAAAAAAAAAAAAATTAATTTTTTTTTCAGGTGTGAATGCTGCTTTTCCATCATTTTTCAAAAGACTACGGCATTAGGATTAGAATCCACTGCAGCCACTGGATACATACATAGTTATTTAGTTCCATCAAAACTATCCATACAGACAGAACAAATAAAAAGAATGTTCTCAATGCCATAATGCCCATTTCCAAAGTGGGTTTCAAGCTAGAATGCCCATACCAAATTGGTGGCATCGAGTAGTACTAAACCCATTCTGGCGTAGAGATTTATGATGGTATTTTTTCTGGTTGTTTTAATACACAAAAATCATTTAAAAATTGTGAACATATTGTTTTCTATCTTTGTGGCCTGAGCATTCCAAAAAGATATACTACTCCCTTCAACTAAAAAAACTGAGAGGGATTACAATTCAGCCCTTACAAATTAATCTTAGACTCTTGAGTTACCAGATGACTAAGAAGATATTTTCAAACTTTCATAACCTCTCCACAAAATATTTGCCCGAGTAATGACAAGTAGGATTAATTTTTATGGGCATTTTGGCCATCGAAAGGGAAAGAGAAGGTTGTCATGTGTTGAGACAAAAAGCTTGAAAACTCAGAAAACATTACAAATGAAAATTTTCAAAAAGTTTTGTGAGGATTCCAGAAGACCATGGAAGAGTCCCTGGATCTGCTCCTGAATATGTTTATGTATTATTTTGGCAATAAACAAACTCTAAAAATGTTGCTTTTCTCCTTGCAATCTATTTTATTCGAATTAACAGCTTTGGTGAGTAAATCATGTTCTTTAAAAGAAAAAAACTGGCTGTTAAAAAAACATGGTTCTTTTTAGACCCATTTTTAGATAATTTTTTTTTTAATTTGTGGGCAAGTTTGAAGTGATGAACATCCATCAATCTCTAAAGTACCAGGTATAGAATAAGGCCTTTGGCTCTCAAACCTATTTGATGGATCTGATATCTCTTGACTTTGAATGACACTGACTGTTGGCCAAACAATAGGAAATATGTATGACAATAATTTCTAAAGAGAAAATGGGCAATACTTAGAATAGATACAAAACAATGACAATCCACTGTTAGCTTTTAATGTCTATAATAGCAGTGCCAGTCTTTCAGGGATAGCAGCTACCTGCTTTGGAATCTACCATTAAAATTTGGCTTTTATGATTCAAATATTGACTGGATGTGAAAACAAATTGGCTACTATTGTGTCCTTGATAGCACTCTCTTAGGCACAGAAACAGCATTTCAATTGTTAAGTTCTGGAAGGACCTGTATCTAATATCCTCAAATTTTGAAAGTGAGTTATCTCAGAATTTAATTTAGTTTTTGGATCATATCAGGTTTCAGCAAGTACGTTTAATTTTATTCAAGATTAAAATTACTATCGTTTTTCAAATGTTCTGGGCTTCTATTCCATTATAGCAGGTTCGTATCAAATGGTTTAAGTAAAAGAGTAAAAACTACAAATGTCATTTGACTTTTCAAAATTCATCCTTAGGGTATGATAATTTTACTATAAATGGTACATATAAGTGTAGCACATTGGAAGCATATGTTACAGTGGCTAGAGAGATAGAATTTCATTTCAGAATTCAAATCGAACAAACAAGTAAACAAATGCATTCGTAGGTTGGCTCAGTATGGAAGTATTTGGGTCAAAGTCCTAATGTAGACCTTCGATGTCTAAGTGATGGTCTCACAAACTACACCAAACCAGCCGTGGCACTGGGTTAGTAAAAGAAGGCAACAAGTCGAAATTCCATTTAACTGTTTTTTATAGCGTATTGATTATCAATATCTTTGGAGACGGGAAATGCTTATTCGCAGTTGAAAAGAGAGGTGGCCGATTTTCGTCTAAGTCAAACTGACTGGTCTCTCATGTCACGAACGATAGTCTACTCAATAGTAGCAGCAGTTGATGGCGGTTACAAGAGCGGACGGCTGACAAGAGGGACTGGTAGCGTTCTCTTCTCCAACCCCAATTCTACTGCTCTGTTACGAAAATCCCTCCTATTTAAGCCCTGGGTATCAACACTGTATTTATTTGTAATTGACTTCCTTCCTTTCTTTCTTTTCCTGTTGACGTTATCTCGATCCTTCCAGAAAATCCCAAATATTGACCCTCATCCGTCTCGCGACGCAAGTCCGTCCAAGATCATCAATTAGCCTCCCCCTCCTTCAAGAACTCTGCGAATTACTTTTCTTTCAAAAGCTTTACTCTTTCTCTCAAGACCCCAGACACTGGCCCCTATCTGGTCGTCGAATCAGGAGAACTTCTCTAAGAGTGCTTGTTTTTGCAACCCAGGGATTTGACAGAACACATTAAATTGAGAAACTGCAGGTGCCCGTACTTGGAAGCACGTAATTCTCAACTTTCTACAGTATTTCAAAAACATATCAAGCCCCTATCTGGTCATCGAATCGGGAAGAGAACTTCTCTAAAAGTACTTGTTTTTGCAACCCAGGGATTTGACAGAACACATTAAATTGAGAAACTACAGGTGCCCGTACTTGGAAGCACGTAATTCTCAACTTCCTACAGTATTTCCAAAAACATATTAAGCCTTTTAATACAGATAACTCCTTTGGTAATAACCATAGTAATTTTTAGGACACGGGGGACTCCTGGTCCCCCAGTGTCACACTAAAATTATTTACCGATTTGTGATATTCATTTTCATCAGAACAAAATACTTGACTTTAAACCAATGTGGAGGAATCTATCTAGTAGTCAGTTTAGCACTAATAAAATCTATATTGGTGGTGATATATATATATATATATATATATATATATATATATATATATATATATATATGTATATATATAATACTGTACATTTTCCTTATGCAATTTTTCCTTATGCAGCATCAATAGCTTGATATATAAATGCTGTTACTGAGCCAGTATTGTGCATTTTCTCCTAACCAAGTTCATGTAAAAAAAAAAAAGCCTCAACTAAAAAGTTTGCAGCTTTTCATTTGAGTGTATTTTGGTGAATGAGAATTTCAATAAAGAAGTCTAGCAACGTATCATTTGAGTTGGCATTCAGTTTGTTTTGCTTTTATTTTAGTAATTGCCGGTTTGCATTTAGTCCATTTTCCTAAGTGCTTTATACATATCAATGTCTTAATAATATTAGTGCCTAAAGCAAAACCTTTCGTTTTTTTTTTCTTCCGCTCGAAGACATATGAAGTCTCTTGATAATCCATTCAACTGAACTTTTTTAATAATGACCCAGTAGCATTCTTTTATCTGAAGACTTATTTCCACTCATTTCTTTTCCTTCTTCTCTCTCCTTCAGTTCATTTACTTTGGTCCTTCTTAATTATTCATCTCTTTTCTCTCTCAGTTGCCTAATATCTTCTCTTTATCTTCCACAAGCCACTTCCTTTCCTTTTAATTCTTCATTTATCACCATTCAATTTTGGTAAATTCCTTATTTCAACTTTTTTAAAACCTTTATTTTCTTTTAGTTTCCACTTTATTTTTTCTATTCAATTATTTCTCCTCTCAACACTTGAAATGGTTTCTTTAAATCCTTATAATAAGAGAGGCACATGCAATTTCAATTATCAACGGACTCTTCACTTGCTCATCCAAATGCTCTTTCTCTCTTAACAGTACAATAATGTACCATAACTATCTCTACAAAATTTTTTGCTAAAATGCGAACATGTATTTTCAATGTTGATTGCAGGTATTATGTCTGTCCCACTTCCAACACAGAGTTGTCAATGCAGTGACTAGATTTTTCGGGATCTTTTTAGAAACAGATGAAAGGGGAAAGGAGTGAGAGGTACTGTTGTATCGTGAAGAGAGGATTTGGCGGTGTATCTAGACCTGTAGCTGAATTTATGTTCATAAGGGCAACCAACTTGGCTTTTTTCAAGCTGAATTTGGCCTATTACCCCAAAAGTGGGAGATCAATTTTCAACATTTTTTGGCCTATTTTGGCTTCTTGAAAAATGGTTTGGCTTTTGGGGGGCTTTTTTCATGTATTGTGTCTACTGACAATCATTGTATAGACTGGTGTATTGGTGGATCACAGCTTGAATTTGTTTTGAAAGTCAAGCCCAAGTTATTACATTTTTGGTGATAAGGATCTGTGATTGAAGAGATTTATTTATAACTTTCGTGTCTTTAAGGATTTGGTCCATTATATTGAACGTTTGGAGTTCTTTTTTACTGCAAGAGACATCGAATATACAGATAAGAAAAGAATCATCTTATGCAGTGTGTGTAGTGCTCCCATCTATTATTTGTTCTGTAGCCTAACTGCTCCAACCATGACCACTGAGCATACCTACACAGATCTAGTCCAGTCAATTGCTTAAAGACTTAAATTTCACAAACGCAATCGTTTAAAGATTGAAACAGTTGCCCAGTATATGGTAGTGTTATGGCAAATAACAGAGTATTGTGTATATGGAAACATTTTAGATTATGTTGCAGGCTGGTATGTGGCACAGGAAATGACAGAATCCAGCAGCGTGTTTGTTGTAAGCAACGACACTGCTCGTTGCTAGATATATCTACCTGGGAAAGGTCATGGCAAATTATCATTTGGAAAAGTCACGACTGTTCACCAGTTAACTCGAAAGCCATCATCTGTGTGTGCAATTACACCGTTTGTTGCAAAAATAAACGCCCGGAAAAAATTCCACATGATACGGCGTTCTCTGAACCCACAACAAACATTTCTTGGTTTTTATCTCAAATCGGGCAAGAGAGCTATAATTAAAAGGGCAAAGATTTGTCTTCCCGGTTTCTTTTTCCAGGCTCAAAAATATACATGCAGTTAGGTGTTTTCGGCTCCGAATAAGTCCTCCATTTTCGTTACATTCCTCTCAAATCTCCCGATCACAAACGAATCATAGGTGTGGTCTTTTTCGCCTGGGGCTCCTCCACGGGGAAGGCTCCTCCACTTAATCTTCATCTGAGTCATTGGCTTCCGGAGGGTCATCAGATGCACATGAGCCCAAGAAAGGACGAATATCTTTCACATGTCGTGGTATCCTGTCCACCAAGATTGAATGCGGACTGACAATCCCGGTGAGTCACCTCGTTCCGAATTTGGACGTACACTGGTTTGGCAGGGCTTTCAACTAAACGAGGTCTCCACCTTTGTGCACCGCATTCTCTGTGTTGGGTTCAAATGAAGGCACTGAGTCGATCCCCTTCAGCATTTCATAGATCACGTTTGCAGGTGTGGTTAAAGGCGAGGTGTTATCTTTCATGGTAAGGATATACCAATATGCTGCCTTCTGGGTGGAGCATTGCACTCTGGCCATGGTCCTCTTTACTCTTCTGTAACACCGCTCCGCAATTTCGTTTCCTGCTTGGGCATGCGCACATAGGAAGTGCAAGTGCAGATCCCGTTCCTCCGTAAAGGCCTGGAATTTCCTGCAATGCAGTGGGTCGCAGTCTGTGAATTGGATAACGGCCGTCACCGTTGTGGGTAATGTCCACCTCCAACCTGCACCGGATGCTGTCTACTTCCAGTTTGATCTTCATCTGCCAACGGATCGGATTCGGATCTATTGCCAGGCATTCCACTCACGCTTTGGACGCTGTCTTAGATGTGGAAGGACAGACTCACCTTGCAAAGTCCGTAGTGCGTTGCACTCTCAGGTGGCTAATGCGTCGGTGTATTGCCATAATTTGGTCAGGGTCAAGCCACGTTAGTGACACAGGAGATCGACTCACTTCCTCGTCATGTTGAACCACCTATGCAGCACTCTGGTCTATCAGTCGGCGAGGATTTGGTCCAGCGTGACCAACATCACATCCATACATCTGGACCAATTCGTAGATTTAATTCAGCCTTCTCCGATTCAGCATACCGCTAGCAGCCTTCATGTTTACCCTCACCTTGCCGGTCAGGGTATTCAACATCCAGTGGTAGAAACACGAGGCCTGCCTTTGAAGAGCCAGGATAATACTTTTCAGTAGGGCATCAAGCTCGGCTAAGTTGATGTGCTGGGTGTCGCTCATGGGTCGCAACCAGCACACGTCTGCCAGCCCACTCTTCTCCAACACAGAGAGGAGTGGGCCAGCAGTGATCATCAACCCACACATTTGATTCTCGTTTGTCCGCGCACTAATCTATTCGGGCCGGGGGTAATCTTGTTTCACCCAAGCTATGGTCTCCACCATCATACGTTGGAAGGAGGTGTCATTCACCTCATCGTCCCAGTCTTTTCAGCGACCGGATTTGCTCTTCACTTGATGACCGGTTGCCACACGTAGCCATCCACACACTGGAAGGTGCCTCACAAGCTTCCCATATAAAGAGAAAATGCTTCGCTGCATATGACGATGTCGAGAATGTACGAGATCGTGCTTGCTCGCTTTTGTCACAGCGTCTCATGCTCCCCCAAACATTCAAATTCAGCACTGGTGCACCGTCCTACAGCCATTTTCAGTCCTTGCTTGTCAGTTCAAATTGTGACTAATGCTCCCTGACACGCGCCACAGGGGCAATATCTTTATAGATATCTATATAGACGTATCGTTGACATACAGCAATGTAGCCTGTCGTATCAACTTTTCCTGCGACGATACGGCACTAACGATGAACTTCATTATGAGTGGTGCCACGTTGAGACCAAATCCTAAGCAGATCAGGTAGTGCCTCTTTCCTCAGACCATCACCACCTGCTACGGCCAAAGTGACTCGTGAACGTGCACCTCCTAAGATTCATTACGGATACATTTGACCCTTGCTGACGCCCTTCATGCAGTTTGTTGGCACAAACGTTTGCGTTGGCCGTGAATACATCAAACTCTATGAATTCATATTTTATCTTCAAATATTTGTGAGTGACTATCTAAACCATAAACTACTGACATACACCTATCAGCCCCAGGCTTTTGAAAGGTCGGCCCACGTTGCATCATTGATATTTTTGTGAACCATCAGCAGTCTGCAGAACCCAAATTGGAGAAATACTGCATTAAATTTTGGAGCAATGAGCTCAAAGTCCCCCCCCCCAAGCCCACCTGAATCTCCAGTACTGCCTCTAATTGTGATACAATTTTGTGTCAAAAGAAACATTTTAATGCAATCAATATTTTTAATTCTTCAATTTGGGGGATAACAGCACCTTATAAAATCATAGTTAATCCCCAAATATTTGTGATTAACTACCTGAATCATAAACTACAGACATGTGCCAGTAACAAAAAACCTTTGAATGGTTTGCCTAGTAAACAAGTTCAAGGATACAAGGATTTTGAAAGGTTTATCCTTCGAGCCTTATAAATACCTTTGTGAATCATCAATTTGGGACGTGTATGTGTGTACGCATATGCATGTGTATGTGAATAAGAAAAACTGTTTTCTAATTCTCCAGCTTTTTCTAGACTGTTCTTTCTGATCCTTGAAGTAAAAACAGGCAAAAACCATCATTTTACAACTTTGCTACACTATTTTTTCCATCATCCATCAGTTTGTTTTATAGAATATAGGTTTGATCTATTTAGTGAACATCAGTGAATAGCAATATATTTCATACAGTTGGAGGAATAGCAAAAGCAGGATAAAATGCGCAGATGTGAAGGGGCACAACATTTGCAGTGGCCTATAATGCCAGCTAATTAAAAATTATACCCAGCCCCCACCCTAGGAGATGTTTTTGCCCTGGGCGCTGAGCACCTTTGCTACTCTACTGCATATAATAATGGCAAAATAGATCTCTTTAGGGTTATCATGCCATGCAGCTCTGAGGGAATATCTTAATTGGTTGTATGGACACACAAATTCATGTGAACAATGATAGGGGTGAAAAGATACAGCGAATAAAGAAAGACAGTAACAAGGAAATAAAAGACATCATATTGATCTTCAAGGACATTTGATATGTTTACTTATGTTCTGAAACTTTTCTAAATATTTTTCAATAGACCCTAAGTATTACAATTTGATATTTACTTCATGTGGATTTTGTACATCTTTCAAATAAATAACTCCTCATTGTGTCAGAGGATATACTCCATCCCTCAGGCTCGAATCCAAGCAACACCACTGAAGAAATATAAGTCCTAATCAATTAAACAACAGTAATTTCCCAGTCTAATATTTATTCTCTAAGGGTCACCATTCAAGAATAATTTAGTTTAGCTTTCATCCTCAAGTAGAACTGATTGATGATCAATGTGATTGTCATTGAGAGAGTCAATATGGATTCAGCCAATACTTCATATTCAAGAGAGAAACGGTCCTTGCTGTTTTCACTGACAGTAACTGATCCTAACAGCATCTGTTACAAATCAAATCTATCAGTCCTGCTGTGTCGTTTAAAAACCAGACATGCTAACAGCCTGCTACCCCAGAAACAATTGATGCTTCCATTCATCTCAAATTCAGTTTTGTACATTATTCAATTACACAAGATTTATTCACATCAATATTCTAAAGTTTCAATGATTTACTAGTGTCGATAGACAAGAGCTTATGTCATAAAAAAATAACTGGGACAGTGTGTTCAATATTAGACATTAACACTGATGGATATTAAAATAATTTCAGCATATCATAGATTTTAATTGTACACAAATGGATTGACTGTATTTAGATAACAGGTGAAATTCATTGGCTTAATATCTAGAATAAGGATTGAAGAATAATTATTTTGATTTGGAGTTATTTCATGATTGGTGGCATAATTTTCTACTCTGCATGTTTCATGGTCTAAAAATGCATTCTGTAATCATTTTTGATTTTCACATGACTTTAAATGTTCATTGTGGATTTGTAGTTGTATAGAATCTCCTGTTCATCCCAATATTCATCAAGTCTGTTTTTAAATGGATTCACATTTTTTGGACACACTATTCTATTGAGTAGACTATTCCACATCCTCACTATATGGACATTGAAGCTATATTTTCATATATCTAGCCAGGCTTTTTGTGGATTTATTTTCTAGTTTTCCCATGTTTCCTGTTCTGTATATTTTCTTCCCACTCTTTAATGAAATTACCAACCCTCTTGTTATAATATCGTTCATGATCTTACATACTTATATCATGCCTTCTCTTACTCTTCTATAGGCAAGAATTGGTAGTTTCAGTTTAAAAACACTCTTCATAAGTTAGATTTACCATTCCAGGTACTTGCTCTCTTTTGAACTCCTTCCATTAACTCAATGTGTTTTGTTTTTTACAGTGCCCTGACTGAACTTGCATACACTAGGTGAGTCAGAACAAAGGATTTATACAGAGGTATGAATGTTTTCTTGTCCATGTGCAGGAATATTCTTTTAAGATTCCTATCATTGAACTGGCTTTTTTAACTTTTCCGTAAATACGTTTATCAAATCTGTGTTCATTCTCTTTAATTACTCCTATATCCTTTTCTTCCTTCACCAATTTTAGTTCCTTCCCTCAAAGCAAGTACTTGTATTCAGTGTCTGCATTGTGTTGTCTAATATACACATATTTACATTTATCCAGATGAAATTTTAAAGGGCACTCCGATGTGGTAATTCGTCAAGATCCCTCTGTATTGTGTCCATATTCACCCTCGTCTTGATCAAGTTATACATCATAGTGTCATCTGCTTATAAATACACAATAGATTCCGCTATATCCATCAAGTCATATAAATAAAAAAAATAACAGGGATCAAACCACTGATCCCTGCAGGATTCTTGATGTTTCTTTGTGCCACTTGCTACTTGCTGCATCCTCTCATTTGGATTGTGACAAGTCCACTCGACAATCTTTTCTTCATTTCTATACAATTCCAATTATTGCCTAATTATCTTTCTATATGGCACCATGACAAAAGATTTTTGGCAATCCATATATGTGCAATCTATTGTTAATCCATGATCTAAAACTTCCATCCATTCAACAAGCACTCATAGTAATTGTTAAGCAGTAGAATGGCCTGACTTATGCCCATACCGTTTTGCTGCAAACATGTTGTTATTCATATATTTTGATATGTTCTCTGATTATTCTTTCCAATATCTTACACACTATTGAGGTTAAACTTACTGATCTCTAATTCCCTGCCATAGTCTTACTTCCTTTTTAGAATATAATTCTTATCATAGCTTTCTTCCATTCTTTTCATATCTATTTTCTGTGATTGATTGTCTAAAGATTATGGCAAGGTGTTTGTTGCAATAGCTCCCCCCAAAAACATGCATAAATTTTATCCATCTCAGGAGATATATTAGCCTTAAGATTGTGTAGAAGCTCCTGTATCCTTTCTGCTATAATCTCAATTTCCTGTGATTTTTTGAAACACTTTTCCTTGTTCCAGAGTTGGAGTATTTTTTTTGCGGTTCAACTGTAAAAATGCTACTGAAAAAAGTCTGCTAAGATGTTAACTTTTCATTAATCTTCTCAGATTAGGGGTTATTTGGGTCGATGAGTAATTCTTCTCATATTCGTTCCTTGCTTCATGCATGAACTTTGTTACTTGATTTCTTACTCCGATAGACGGGTCTTTGTTGTTCATTAGCTTGAAAGTGAGGTTTTCTTCCTAATCTTACTGATTGATTCTCTGCACAGTGGTCTCTGCTTGCTTCTATGTCCTCTTCTTATTTTTACTGGTGGACCATATTTTCTCCCCTTTTTCCTTAATTTATGACAAATTTTCCAATTGTTGTCTATACTGTTGTCTATTATATATTTCTTCCGCATAAGATCCTTAAGCTCTTACCTGATTTCCCTGAAGTTTGTCTCGGAGTAAGCTCTTATTTTGACCATTGATCTTGGTGACAGAAAACATATATAATTAAAAACAGTTACACAATGGTCACTGTTGCCCACTGGACTTTGATATTTGATATCACTGATTCACTCCTCATCTTGAGTTAGAATTAGGTCCAGTATATTTGGTTTATCAGCTCCTTTCTGCCTAGTGGGTTTTGTAACTGTCTGGAACATAAAATTAATTATATTTTTTAAATACAATGTTAAGTAACATATATATAAATTTTTTTCAGCTTTCCTAATGCTTGTGCAGGTGACAACAAGAATCATAGTTACATAGCATAACTTTTTTAAGGGAACAGGCTATGGTGGTGATGAAGAAGACTGGTTTCAGATGATTCCTATGATGACATTTTGGTAATCAAGCCTGCCTTAGAAGCTGTAGCACCCAATTGGGAAAATTTATGGCGGGGCCCTGAAGCTCACAGCTAAGGTCTGTAGAATCGAAGAGATGTAAAAATAGACTGGTAGAATGGGATACGATCAAAACAAGAGTAAATGGACCAAATAGATTTAACATATGATTCAACATGAAATTGTAAATATGTAAGCCTATAAGTAAACAATTGATTTTATTCTTTAAAAAAGTATTGATTTAGAAAAAAGCATTCAAGATGTAAGTACAGCATTGTTGGAACCAAATCATCCCTTTTTGGATTTCTAAAAATCACTAGACTATAGATTATAAATGAGTCATATATTTTTAATATGAAAAAATCATCTGCCTTGCTTTTTTCTCTGCAAAGTCTCTTGGGATTTTGTCTAAGTTTAAACTCCTTCTAATTTCAGATTCAATGGACATAATGGCCAAACTGTTCAAACATTCTTGCTGAATTGACTATCTTAAGTGAGTTTTGATCAGTTTTAGTTTGGAAAAAACTCCTTTCTCCTGATGCCACAGTCACTGGGATTGTCAAAAAAATCCAAAGAGCAATAAATAATTTTGAAATGCAGTTGACCTTTTGTTGTAAGCAAGGAATTTAAGCATTTTCATGGGGCTTTGAATCTCTGGTTGCAAAATTGGCTTTAATGTGTCCATTCCCTCACGAGATATGTAACCATCTATATTAGCCTGTTTTGTGATTTTAATATGATATTTATCAATGCTGCTTCAAGATTTGCTGCACATTTTCTTATCACGACCTTGGACAGGCCCTGAAAATTGCACAAGAATCCAAATGAATTTTGATGCTTTTTCAGTTGTTCAAACTGTGGCTCAAGTGTTTGTGTTGCTTCATCTACCATTTGATTGAAATATTGCACTCTGAAAGCTGTTCTTGAATCTGAAAAAGATTCATCTGAAGATTCATAATCAAATAATTTTCTTTTTTTGCCTAAGCAGTGACTTGAATCAGGCTCAGCATCAAGATCTTTGGCATCAAGTTCATTTGCATCAATCAAGGCTTCATCAAAACCTTCTTCCCTGTACGCCATTAAAAGTTACCAAGCTTCTGGAATGGAAGAAGCCCTGTAGTAACATTTGTGGCATGATCCTGAAGTTCCTTACTCACAAAATTTATATGAAAGAGTGGGGAGTGCTAGAAAACTAGTGAGACCAGAAACTTGTAATCTTTGACTGACTCACAATCCGGCATTGCTTTTTGCTTGAGCATAATCAATGCTTTCTGCTAACACTTCTAGTGCATGTGCATCACAAACTTCTACAGCTGTAACACTTTCCATTCTACATTCTAATCATATTTTAGAGAAATTTTACCGACAGACCTGTCACGTTTTCTAAAAACAGTCCATCTTTTAGTAGATGATGCAAGAAGGGTGTCAATATGGTGTAGAGTCACAAACAAAGTCCTTGCATCTTGATATGTTTTAGCCATGTCTCCCCAAACAAGGGTGTACTTGTGACATGCACATGGTGTAAAGAAAGCTATTGAATTCAGCTTTAGAAGTTGTGCCCGCGCACATGAGGTGAGTCCCTTCATATTGACACCATCATCATAGCCGTGCCCACAGATATTTTCATCATCCAGCCTTATGATGTTTCAAGTTCATGTAGAAAGTTGTTGCACGTGCTACTTTCCATCACTAAAATTTGATGAAATGTTCACATACTCGTGCAGAAGCATTTGATTGTACACCATCACTTACATATCCAATTACCTTCAGTATTTGCTCCTGATGACTAATGCCTGGTGGGCAGTCGAGAATTACTGCAAAATACTTGGCAACCTTGATTTGCAAAATGATTTCCTGGAGAACAGCTCCAACTATTGTAACAATGAACTCATTTGAAACATTTGAAATTTTATTTGATTTTAGTGTGAAGAAAAGTAGACGATTAGTAAATAAAAGCACCCATCAAATAATCATATTTACACAATATACATTGAACATTAATGTTAGCAATGACGTAAAAAACATCATAATACTTTTTTTTTCATAGAAATTTATTTTAGAACTTATTAACATTTGTTGATTGCAAATACAAATTCTGGTAATCTATTCCGTAATCCTACCACTTTGTCGCTAAATAATATTGATATTTAATCTAATCCTACCATGCGTGGCCTCTCAATCCTTTGTTCACCTTTTTAGTATAAGATACATAAAGATCTACTGATGCTACCCGACTCATAATCTTAGACATTTTTATCAAGTCTCCTTGATCCTTCCTTTTTTCTATCAATGTCAACTTTATCTCCTTTAATCTTTTTACTAACTTTAAATCTACAAACAATATTTTTATTTTTATGCTATTATTTACCTTTAGCAACAATCACAGACATTTTGCAAAGAGTAACATGTGTCGATTAAGATGTTTGTAACTTGAATTTTCAAACATTTTTAAATCCGATGAATTTTTGAAAATCTTTGGGAAAAATGTATTTTTTACCCACAGAAGTAAAAACAAAAAAAAATATACCATATTTTGCAGTTTTCAATTGCCAATATAGAATGTAGTTCCAACCGTTACCGTATATTTTTTTACAGTAAGATAAAAATGAAAATGACTTCAGTTATCCAGAATTTATCTTTTAAAAGATGTAAGACTCGACCAATTAGCACTTTATTGAGATTTCAAAAGCGGTGGGTTTTTAACAAGGAAAATATTTCAGAAGTTCTTTTAAAAAAAAAAAACTAGATATGTTTGATCATAGATGTAATGATTATAGAAAAATTTTTAATTCTCAAAAATTATTTGAATCTCAGTAAATTTTTAAAATCATGTTTTTTAACCTGAAAATATCTTCTCACATATAACACAGTTCAATTAGCTCAGAGCCAGCCCAATTGGTAACAGTTATGAAGACAGAATGAAACTAAAATTATTTGTGTATCTTGCACTTTATACAGCAAATGTTGAAAAAAAAAGTTTTATTCAAGGTCAAACTCATATTCAAACATGTTCTCTTGTCAAACTCCAGCAAGATCAATCCTCACCAAATTAGTGTTTCTCTACCATGATTTGAAATCATAATCAACTGATTGGTAATCATGTATCTTACCAACTGAGCTAAATTGACAAATTTCAGACACCTATCAAAATTTATGTTAGAAATATGCAATTCATTCTAATAAAAATTTATATACTAAAAAAATGTGTTTTTATAATGTTTTATTCATTATATATACAATACAAAGTAATCATCTTCAGATGAATAGAAGTAGGAGTGAAGTTTGACTTTGTAGCAGCCAGGCTTGTAATACATGTCTCTATGAACTTGCAGGTAGCCAAAAATGGTTTGAGTGTATTGAGTGGAGTAACTGAAAGGTTGCACAATTGAAACTTGTTGTGAGCCAATTTACTCGCGCTACCAGAAGAGCAAGATATGACATAAGGTCATTTTTAATGAGGGATAGGGCACTTATAAAAATTGCTCCAGTCCCTGCAACTGATGTCGTGGAGACGTCAGGACAAGCCCAACCCATCCCTTTTAGTGCAATGGAATAGCACCATCCTGAGACGAACTGTTTCCCTCTGACTGGACCAAGTAAATATTTGCTGACCCACCACAAATGTGACACAAAGGGAAGAATAGGAACCTTCTATCCAAAAATGGCTTCAGCCGATGTGGCTTTGGTTGCCAAACGATCGTAGAAGCTAAAACGGCCTCCGCAACGAAAGCCTCCACTTTGGGACATGCTCCTCTAAGGGCAATGGAGCAATGCCGCTCCGGGGCAACGGATCCCCCACAGCTAGGCCAAGTAATAATATGAGAGCCTAAGGACGAGTCCAAAGGCCACCAATGCGTGTAGCAGTGCGCAGTCTCAGTAAAACCTCATTGGCTGACACACTGCACCGGCGCACTCAGTCTTGACACCATCAACAACACCCAATCTCCGGCCCATTCGACAGGCAAGTGTCAGTAGCTGTGCCTCGGTCTATGCCGTGGAACAGATACTACACTTTGATCCCGAAGAAAAGGCCAGAAAATAAGGGAAGGGGAGGGGTGTTTATTCGATGTCGCTCTACAGCAAAATGTGACAGAAGGGAAGGGGTGCACACAGACATTCAAATTTATATTCATAAGGATACTGATACTTCACACAAACCCAGCTCAAGGACCTCAATAGCTGCAGAATGGAAAGCTTGTTGATCCCATTGGATGGTGTTTACAATCCTACAGCTTCCACAGTTTCAAATCAGGTTGATATTAATGGATTTTGAGATCTTTATAAATGTTACAAAATTTACTAAGCAGTTTTAGGAGATGACAAATATTTATAATTAGATAAATTACAATGGAGCTAGAGGGCCGAGAATTTAAACATTCACTCCTCATTATGTTTGGAAGATATATTTTTGTTTTTTTGAGACACATCCCCTCTGCAAAGAGTTTTTTTAGAGGTGAGGAGGGTCAATTTGCAATATAAGTTTATGCAAATAACAGTAAAAAATTTTTAAAGATATTTATAATTCTATTATAATTGGTACTTTTTTTATTATTAATCATTGATGACTGGACATATAAAAAAAACAAGAAAACGAATAGACACTATTCAGTAACTCTGACATTGTATATATATTTCTTGACAGCATTTGTCTACATTTATTTCTCTAATATAACTATTTGTTT
The DNA here is from genome assembly GCA_963457665.1 of Thysanoteuthis rhombus. Lineage (NCBI taxonomy): Eukaryota > Metazoa > Mollusca > Cephalopoda > Oegopsida > Thysanoteuthidae > Thysanoteuthis > Thysanoteuthis major. The sequence continues at coordinate 28,164,292 of OY735207.1, read as the reverse complement.
CCAGTTGAGCTTATTCCTGTTAAAACGTCCAAATAAAAAACAACTTGAAAAATATGGTCTAAAATGCAATAGTTATAAATACATGCTTAGAGTGTATTTGCGCACTGTATAGTCTGCTTTCTTTCTCTTTCTCTCTCCCTCTCTCCTCTTTCTTTCTTGTACTTACTATTTTTTCATCTTGAGAATGGATTTTAAAAGAAGATTAATATGATGCAGTGTGATGTAAAAGATATTCTTCTCTCTTGGTCCACTCTCTATATTTATCTTTCTATCTTAACCAACACTATGGATGGATTTAAAAAAACAAAAAAAAAAAGAACACAGTCTCACTCTCTTAGATCACTCTATTCGGGTCATATAATTCCTTACAAATGTTCATAACCGATTTGAAAATTTGTTATAAAATGAAAATTTCCCTGTTTGTCACAGTTGGATATGTAGATTTTTTTAAATCATTGAAAAGAATGAAGTGATGCAGAAATTGCAGAAATTGCAGAAACTTTATTAGAAAATACCATGTGTTGCTTGGAGAAAAATAACTTCAAATATAGCAACACAAGAAAAAAAGAGAATAAGATATGAAAATGTCTGTAATGAGGAAAATCAAATGATTTGACAATTTATTTATTGTAATCTATGAATGTGTGATAGAGTTATATCCAGATTTCAGCTAGATTTATTTTCAAACACAAGGAAAAGTAAAAAATATGAAACTGGTCATTCTGAATAAAAATTCAGATATTTCACCCAGGAAAGTTTAATTATATCTTATTATGAATGTTGAACGTAATTCAGATTTTCCCATTATTGATGGGGAAAAAGAGCAGTTAAGGAAGGGAATAGAAGACAGAAACATGTGGTGGGGAGAAACAACAGGAAGAAAGATGTGCACATATAGAGGGGAGAGAAAAAGATATGAATTATAACATGTCTAGTTTGTCACAATAAAATCGTTATGAGATCAATGTGGCAGCAGGTGATAAATCAAAAAATTGGAAAGAATAGGGTGATTAATGAATAAGTTATTTCTCTTGCTTTTTGTTGGGTATTGATCACAAAAAAAATAACCGTGAATGCTGTCAGGTACTGAGGGATCAATTTAGCATAAACTTACATCGCAAATTCACCTCCGCTCTAAAAATTAGGATGATGTCAAAAAACTTTTTTTTTCTCTAGGTATGATAAGGGGCACATATTGAAATATTCTGCCCTCTAGCTACATTGGTGTGGTCTGTATGTGTTATATATACAAACATACATACATTCATACATACATACATAGCCAGCCAGACCAACTTCAAAACTGAAAAAAAAATTATTTCTATTGATATTCGGACCATCCTCATCTTTGTTGTTTTTCATACAACATTTCGGCCGTTGCACTCTACGGCCTTCGTCAGGTATCATCTGGGAGATTTTTGGGAAGTAACGAACCGAACCCTTTATTTATCCGACGGGGGTATATTGACCGTACTCCCCTCTTTTAGCGTTAGTAGTATTGTTATACTGTCTCACACTAGGATCGAACCTAGATTACTTAACAGTAATTTGTCTGATGCTGTAACCACTGCGCTATGTGTCTATGTGGACAACAGGTGCTAATTTTTAGGAGCCTTAAACCTCAGGTGACAGATTTTTTTTTTGTTTTTTTTGATGTTATTGTTTTCTGTCTTTTATTATTAGAGGTTCCCATATGGTATCCATTTCAATGCTAGGATTACTGAGGCAGTTTTGCTTGCTTAGCATATGGGCCGACTCTTTCAATTTACGAATTTTCTAGTGTTCTTCCTGATCAATTATCTCAACCTTGTTCCAGAGGGGTAGGTGGTCTCCCTTTTCTTTCCATACATGGTCAGCTATACCCGATTTATTGGTTTCACCTTTACTCACCGCTTTTCGGTGTTCTTCCACCCAAACCTTCAAGGGGCGACATGTTTCACCAGTGTATTCGTGCCCACAACTGCACGGTATTGAGTATACACAGTTTTTAGTGTTCGATAACTCAGTGGGTGGTTTGGTGCGGGAGAGGTAGCTGCGTAGCGTTGATCTGCTTCTGAATACAGCCCGGATATTATATGGGGCGCAGATCTTCTGGATCTTTTCAGACACATTCTTAAGGTAGGGGAGACAGACTGTTGTTGGTTTATGATTGTCATCCTTCTCCTTCGTCACTCTCCTTTCACTAGTGGTGACAGTTAAGCCTTTGGGATAACCATTTTTCTGGAGATTCTTGCTTATGTTATGCATCTCACAGAGGTATGTGTCAGAGTCGCTACTTATTAACTTTGCTCGGTGCTGTAAGCATCGGACGATCCCTTTCTTAACGCTGTATGGATAGTTAGAGGCGAAGTTGAGATATCGACCAGTGAACGTTGGCTTATAATACACAGATGTATTGAAACCTTGTTCTGGTCTTGTTACCAGTACATCTAGGAAAGCTAATTTATTGTTACTCTCCTTTTCCATTGTGAACGGCCGAAACGTTGTATGAAAAACAACAAAGATGAGGATGGTCTGAATATCAATAGAAATAATAATAATACCTCATCTCAAAAATTCTGAGATATACTGAAAAAAACATGTTTACTGCTTTGATGATAATTTTGGTTGATGTTTTCTGATAGGAGAGAGATGCACTACCAGACTAAGCCAAGCTTCATGAAAAAGAATGCCTTGTTGTGGAGTAATCAAGAAGGCCATTTCTACTTTTTAGTTAGTTCTATCCTCACTGGATGTCCCACAATTGTAGCTTTGTACCAGACTCAGCAAAACTTACTAAGGAGAAAAGAAAAGAGAAGAAAGAGCATGCAAGTACTGGCTGCCCTGCTTTTACACCAGTTTGATTTACGCTGATGAACAATAATGCTGATTTGAAATTTGTCCAAATCTTCTTACAAAATTGAACATTTTTTGTGATCATGGCCATAGTTTATATTTTCACAGTGGATGGTACCACTAAAGCAATTTTGACCCGTTAGCACAGATGTGATCTTTTTATTTACATGCCATTCTTTGTGAAGAATTTGTGCATTATCTTTTGTGTTAGAGTGATTCCTTCATAGATCCTAACAACTTATCGATAATAATTATGAAGTGGTTATCCATTTACCAATTAGAAGAGTTATTTAGCTATTCTTAAAGATATTTTATGATGTAATAATGATTACAAGCTGTATCTATTTGCTTACTATTCCAAAATATTCACTGTTCTCACAATATTTTACCATTTTAAAGAGAAGTCATTCTGTAATGATAAGAATAAAAAAAGTACAGCTATGTCAGATAAGAGGAAATTGGTCAATCCAAGGGTTCAAATTGTCAAAAAATGATGCCGATCTGTAACTTCAGACGCTAAAATAGAAGTTGCATTCAGTGCCACTGTTGAATAAGATCAACACAGTGGCACTATAGAAATTCCATCATTGATTTGGGTTTTGAATCACTTACTGAATACACAATTTATTCACAGTATTTTTTGTTAACTCAAGTAGTGTTTTATGACTTAAATTATTATTCATTCATTTTAGGTATCGAAAACAAATAAATATTATATCTATTATTAAAAACTTATGCTAACATATTTTTGAACTTATTGAAAAAAATTGAGAAAATTTTTATGCCTGAAATGCATCCCCACTCACTCCATAATATAATAGATTGCTTTTGTACTAATTTTTTTCATACTGCCTCCTCTAGGAACACATTCCTGGAATTGAATCAGGCTGCCAGTAATATGATTAGGAGAGAGGATTGGGAGAAAAGCATACATGTGTAATACTTACATATTTAGATCTACATAGCTGTTAAGGACTGATAGAACTCTATAGGTGACCTTCAATGATTTTTATATGCCAAGATCATCAGCAAAAATATTCTGGGTTCTGTGTAACAATATATTGCCATTCATGAAAATGATGAAAAATGACATGATATACATGGAGCTCAGACAGCAGATTTGGCATCATGTCTGGCAGCCATCCACTTGATTGCTCATAGGGTCCTGTGGTTATCCAATGACTGTTAGTCAAACCAAGAAAAAATAGAATAGTGAAGATAATATTTAACCTTTTTTCCAAACAATCCAATCACTTCTTCCCATCTTTGCTGTAAATATAACATTTTTGCCAACTCGTTCTGAGACCTTCTTCAGCCATAGAGTGAGTTGGCTAAAATATTGTTAATGGCTCTTCACAAAGCTATAAAGAAGAGAAGGTAACATATTAACAATTTATGGCTATTTTTTTTTAAACTTTAGGAGGGGCCATGGAGTATCACAATTACAAATATGGAAATGCAAAGCCTCTTTAAAGAAATTAGCAATTTCTGACCAATTAATTGCTGACCAATTGAAATAAATATTGAGAAGCAGTTTCTATTAGAACTGTTGCATATGAAAAAAAACATTAGAATTGAATAAATTCACCATTGAATGGAGGATTCACAAAATTCAAATGATAGAAACAGGAAAAAAATGTGAAGGCTTTGATTGGAACAAATACATTGCTACATGTAGGAACCTTAATTGAGGATGAAAGAGCACTAATTGACAAATTAAGAGCAATCTTAATGATAGAATAAAAAACAATCTCTTTCATTCCTGAAGAATATGGACTGAAAAAGAGTCAAAGTTGAACCAAAGTAAGTAGAATCATTACAGTATGTTTAAACAGAAAACATAACATATCTGGTTAGTTACTCAATAGAAACCATCATATGACCAACATTTTTTAGCAGCATGCCATGTTGGTGATTGATTAAAAATTTGAAAAAAGGTAATATGTATTTATATATATATATATATATAACTATTTCTTTATATATATATATATATATATATATATATATATATATATATATATATATATATATATATATATATATATATATATATATATATATATATATATATAAAGAAATAGTTATATATGATCCAACTCAATAATTATGAATTGAGATATTATATGGAAACTTCTTTGAAATGATCTCCCCCTTATTAATGTAACATTTAGTAGAGCCAATGTAAATAGAATAAACAATTAAAGAAAATGTGGCTGCTGCAGGAATTGAACTTGCAACTGATAGGGTCGTAGCTTCAACATAGCAATGCTCTTACCATTGAGCTATATTTGTATATAATATAATGCAATTCATAATCATATATATATTTACATTTATACAAAGAATGAGTCGCTCACTTTGCACTGACTAGGCAGAGTGACTCATTCTCTACCTAACAACAGGAGCTCATTTCAAATAGAGTTTCAAATAATATAATGCATTCATAAATATCATGTTGGATAATATATCCATTTCTTAAAAATATAATTGTCCATGTTGGAGACAATAGCCGCAGACATGGACAGTGAATGAATAAAATTAGAAGAGTGCAAACAAAGCTGTCATTTGGGCCTTTGCCCCTCCATTGGGTTGTTTAGCTGTATATTTAGCTGAATGGTTAAGTGGTGCTACCTTGAAGTGGCTACCTTATCAGTAGTGGGTTTAATTCCTGCATCATCCCTATTTTTCTTTAATTGTTTATTCTATTTATGCTATTTGGACTGAATGACTCCATGTAACAATGGGAGGTCATTTTAAGTGGAGTTTTGAATAATATAAGTATTCATATATATATATATATATATATATATATATATATATATATATATATATATATATATATATATACATATATATATATAGAGAGAGAGAGAGAGAGACATAGAGATAAACAGATGGACACAAAAAGGAACCTATACATCAATAGAGAAACTGGACAAAATGATTTTAGCAAAGAAAGTTGACTAAAAAGGTATAAAAATTTAGTTGCACAATATAGAAAAAAAAGGTCATTTGTTGGATTGTTGAAGACTTTTCTCACAATTATCACAAAATGAGAAATATTACAAAAAGATAAATAGAGAGATAAGAGACAGAAAACTCAGACACAAGGCCGAGGATTTCTAGAGTAAACTTTGGGAACAAAATGAAATTCTTCCATGTATAGTTTTAGTACCAAAACTGTAGAACCAAAATTGGATAAATACTTGCAGGTATATGCAACATGTGTCATAGGCTACAGAAAAATCATGATTTCCCCATTTTGTAAACATTTAACAAAAATTCAGCTTCAGATTATTCATACATTGTAAATCAATCCTCTACTATAGGGCCATATGATTTCACTAAAAGTTCCAAATAAATTTTGATGAAATTTTGTGGAAGGGTGGACATTGGGTTACATAAAAAGTCATTAAATTTTGGTGTGGATCAGTGCATTGTAGGTATATGTCCACACCACGCAATATCTCCAAAAGTTTAATGAGATCTTCTGGACGGATGGGCAATGAGGCAAGAAAAATTGATTCAACTTTGGGGCAAATCCAGGAATCTTTTTTCAATTGAGACATTTTTTTATCCTCCCCCCCATATAGTTATGTATTCACTCATGTTTATCCATACACTATTTCTAGAAGTTTTTGATCAATTCCAATGACATTTTGTCCAAAGGCAGGCCATGGGCTGAAGAAAAATTGATTGAATTTGCGGGAGGATTCAGTAATGTTAACAGTAACCTCCACTGCATCGTAGCTATTTATGAAATTATTTTATTGACTTTAAGTGACATTGGAGTTGGCAAAAGTATGCAATCTCTGAGTGCTTCCGAATTATTATTGCACTTATAAAAAGGAGATTCCGGGTTCTATATTTTTCACGTGAAACTCAGAATGAATAATTAAGCAATTAGATATTCCTTATTACCTTCCTATTTACATACTGTGAATTTTTAATTCAAATAAGTTCTTTTTGTGATAGACAGTGCTCGTTGCAATGCGAATGCACACGATTGTACGGAAAAGGCAGCGTTTGTTTTCATTTTTGAGCCAGAGCACGTGGTGAGGGAATCCCCCAGCCTCGTTGTGGATTCATATCATGACGTCATGTGAGTGGTTATTGCTGTCGTCTACTGCAAACAGAAACATCAGTGTAAAGTGTCGTCTGCGATTATATCGAGAAGAGAAAAATCAAAACAGAGACGAAAAATAACGAACAAACGATAATGAAACTGTTACTAATAACGTAATTCTGTTTCTATGCACTTACATGATTAAAAAAATGACGTTGGCTCAAAAACCCCCAAAAACAAACAAACATGAAAAAACAAAAAGTAAGCTAGGGAACGAAAACACTCCGAGAGGAGGAAGGAAGAACATTATGAGTGGCCAATTATTCATATTTCATTGGGATCATTTCCAAAATGAATAAATTTCTAAAATAGTGATTATATATTTCATTGTTCACATTACATCTTTTGGTCTTGGGCTTCCATTAATCGTTGCCTAGGATCTGCACTTCACCGTCTAATTCCTGGGGACCTTTCCCTTTCTGGCTGTACCTCCCCATTTTGATGAGAACTATGGTCAGAGTTATTTTTATGCTTATAAGTGTGACATGCTTAAAGACAAGGCCGAGGGACTTGACAATTTTTGCCTCCTAATCACGGGCTAAGCAATGTGCCCAAGTGCGTGGAGTGGTCCACAATACAAGGCTCTGTGTCACATTCCGCCCAAGTCGGAGGGGGAATAAATACGATAATGTTTAATACTTCTATAGATTTTCATCAATTTCAATTAAGTTTCTGTTCGGGCTCAAAAATTAATTTCTTAGTCGATTGATTTATTACTTATAACCATCATGTTCTTTGAATGAGCAACATGTCTATGACATAATTGAATTTCTCTTGAATTTAAACAGGAAAACGTGATTGAGATGTGTGATGACCACGAAAAACAAACAATAAAAAATATGACCGTGTGTTGCATGTTATCATTATTATTGTTTGTATAAAACTGTACGGCGAGCGCAACAAGGGGGCCTCTTCCACCTCCTCCTCCTCCCGCTTTGTTTCTATGTAGTAAAAGGCAGCAGCTGAGGTTTAAGCAGGTGTGTGGCGAATGATCTAAATCTGGAAGGCATACGTCGGGTTTATGGTGTTGGAGGTTGCAAAGAACAACATCTATTTTTTGCAAGAGTATCGTCTTACTTGAGATGCCCAGCTATTGGCTGGTTAAGCAGATAGATGGCAGATATAACCATCCGTTTGATAATTTACCGACTCGGGGAGACTTACACCAAGATGGCGGAGATAGCTGGTTCCGTGTATGCCAACATGACGTGGGAGAACTACTTTCTGGACATCCTGCTCCTGGCTTGGTTGGCTTGGGCGGCTTTCGTAGTTGTTGTGGTCAACCTGATTATTCATATCTGGGGCCCACTCACATTTTCGGACCACGAGCGATGGGTCAGTTCCCATGCAAATTTCCCGTCCTTACTCGGCTCCAGTGGATCAAACGACGGACCCAACCTCTACAACAAAAGCCCGCTGGGCAAACCTGAAAAAAGCTACTGGCTCAACGCAATTATTAATTGGTTTTACAATCGAGTGGATACAACTCCACTTTTTATTGATGCTTGGATCTTGGCACTGAACGAACAAGCCAGGAAATTAGGGGTAAGTTAATTTTTTTCATTGCGTGCTTTATAGTCAAACTGCCAGTGTTGCATAAGACAACTGTTGCATGTGTTGTTGTGTTCTTCCTGAAGTAAAGTAACTTGCGCCTAACCAAGTTGCACAACATACAACTAACAATGGTACTGATTTTTTCGAGATCTTTCAATTCGAAAGTCTTTCATTATAATTTGTATTATCAAAGCCACTTGAATCATACTGATAACGAAAGTGCGTGTTTTCATTGTTTGTTTTTTTTCTACTCACTTAGCTTTTATTTCTCTATTGTAGTTATTGATAATGGTCGGGTGTTTTTATTTTTTATTTTTTTTTTAAAGTTTCACTAAAATAGAAAAAAAGTGTAGTGAGCAATGATCTGTGAAGTAAAACCTATCAATTATTTGTTTAATTGCTCATTGTGGAGTGACAACCACAAATAACATTGGTTGACAACAAAAAGTATTTCCATGCGATGAAGATACAAAAATCACTATTTTGACATTGATCCATTTATGTGCTATAAATATCAATTCTAAAGTTAAAGCCGAGAAAAGTTCGCACGCTGGTATAGCTTCCTCGGTGTGGTTAATTCGTTCCAAATTTTCTGCACTGTCCGAAGTCTGAGTGTTAGTTGAAAAAGAAAGTACTAATGTACTTTCTTTTTCAGCTTACATTCATTTGCATTAATCTTATAGCGATACCTTCCGAACTACATCAAAGCTTGCGCACAGGAAAACAAGGTATTGCCGTACTCAGTACTATTTTATTGTTAAGGAGATTATTAAGAGAAAAATTATTTCAATTGTCAATGCAAGATCTACTACTTCAATAAATTAAACCGATGTTTATTGTTTCAGCATTTTGCTCTTTCTCAATTGAAAAAAAACAAAAAACAAAAACAACATTTTCAAGTTTTAAAATTTATACGAGGTACGGCAAAAGATTTTGTAAAGATATCTAAAGAGATCTAAACATGAAATTCACATAGTATTTTCCCAACTTCCGTCAAAAATTTGAAGTTAATTTTTAATTTATCGAATAATTCTCGTACGTGTGCATTTCTTTTTAGTTTCAATTTAAATGATTACAAATTGTTGCTTATAATTAGTGAAATTGTCAACAAAATCTTGAAAAATGTACAAAACAAAATAATTTCATTGAAATAATAAAACTCATTAAAATCATTACAAGTTTTAATTTCTTTACTACGTTTTACTTAGAAAAACTAAATGCGAAAAATATTATGACGAACCGGACAAATTCTTAAATTACACTAGAGAAACCAAAGCACACAAGGAAAGTCTTTAAATTAGAAAGAAGAGTGCATTCCAGCATCAACATCGTTGTCAATAACTGAATGAAAATCATTCACAAATAGTTACGATGTAGGGGAAGTAACTACAAAAATTCTTGGATCTTCCCCCAAATTTTATCGATCAACTCTCCGTAGCCCATTGCCTGCCTCTAACAAAATGTCATTGATACACCGAACTTAGGAAGATATTGTATGGACGAACATGAATGAATATACGTTATATAAAAATATCTCTGTCGGAAAATAAAATCCTGGATCCGCCCCCAAATTTAACCAATTCTTTCTTACCTCACGGTCTACCCTTCAAGGAAATTTCAATGAAATGAGAATTTGTGGAGGTTGTGTGTGGGGCATATTGCTTCGATGCAGGGGTGGTAACTGTAAAAATCCCTGGATCTGCCCCCAAATTTAATGACTTTTTCGTGGCGAGTTGCTCAACCTTTCACAAAATTTCAATGAAATTCATTGAGAAATTTATATTGTGTAGATAGACAGACACGCGTGAATATATAGCTTTTCCAACATGGTTGGCAGAGGTAAAAGAATGATCATGCACTCTCCCCTTTTAAACAACAATATTTTTAGTTTTATGATTTCCCTAAAGGCATTCAGGTGGGTACAGACAGCAAATAAAATATTCAATATTCAGTTTTCCTGATGAGTTTCCGATAAACTTCTTTCGGTTATTGGGATGATTCCATCTAAAATGCCAGTTGAAGAGGTTACCATAAAGGTAACCTTTCAAGTTGCTGTTTGTAGAGGTTACCTTAAAACACAACCGCCAACAAAACGGGTCATTTCCAAAAATTATCAACTCACTTCCCCCAACGAAACGAGAGATAACTGGTAATAGCATTTCTTTACGTAAAATGTAGCGTTGAAGAGTTTTTTTTTTTAATCTCCTTTTTGTAATCATTAAAAAAATAATAGCAAAATGTTTTTTGATTATATGTTGAAAAAATCAAATTCAATGTTAGTTAGCAACTAACACGTCTTGCACATGGAAGCAGGAAATTTGCTTATCAAGTATTGTTGTGCTAAAGACAAAATAAAATGATTAAATTCCACCCACTGGGCATTTTTTCCTTTCGATGTTTTTGTGAAATTCGTTGTCTGTGGAGCTGGGTTTGCTTCAGCTGAACAACTGACTTGTAAAAAGCTCGAAGTGAAAAAATGAAAGCGAAGAGCATTTTTCAGTTTTCCATCTTATTTGCCCAAACTCCGCCCGTCTGCCTGTCTGTCTGTCTGTACTTGTCTACCGCCGGTATTACTCGACATAAACTCATGAAATTTTTGTGGGTATGGATTTGCTCTCCGGCTGTGTATTTTAGTTTTTTGTTTTGTTTTTCTTTGCTAGGAAGGGGGCAATTTAATTCATCTTGTTACAAAATTATCCCTTACTTTTTTGATGGCGTAATAAGTGAAGATTTTTCAAATGAATTCTCTGAATGAAAATGTAACGTAAGGTTGCGTTATTTTAGAAGCTAAGAATTTTTTTTAATGGACCTCATATAGCGATGATCATTGGTTGTACATATATATCTAGAAGAGCTCTGTTTTTATTAGTACATGTTTTGTAGTTGTGCAGTTATGATACATTTTTCCAAATGAGAAATTCCGGGATCAGAGGTTATGTAGATTATATGGAGAACTTTTATTTTTCACTTTTGGGGGTCAAAATCAAAAGGAAACTTTTTCCTTTTTAGGGGCCAAAAGGGAATTTTAATTTTTTTCTTTTAGAGTTCAAAATCTCGCGAAATCTTTTTCATTTTTTTGCTGTCAAAATCGAGGGAGGATTTTTTTTCACTTCTTCAAGACTAATTATTGGGATTCCTTTTTTTTCTTTTAATTGTAGGGATCAAAATTGAGGGGTAATTTTATTTCAATTTTATGGGTCGAAATAAATTGAGGAATTGAAAATACTGATTATTTCGAAATGTTTTTGACACAGAATTGTACCACAATCAGAGACAGCTGCGGATTAGGGGCTCCTTACTAGCTCCTCCTCCCTAATTCAGTGCTGTATTTCCAAACCTGGTGGGCAAGGACTAGTGATGCTCCACGAAGTTATTGATGAGGCTCTGTGAACCAAACCTTTCAAAAGTCTAGGGTCTGTGATCTTATTGACTAGGCAGACCATTGAAAGTTTTTTTTTAACCCCTGATATGTACATATCTGTAGTTTATGGTTTTCTTTATTTTTTATTTATTCTTTTTTTCAAATGAAGATATTGAAAACAGTTATTATTTGTACTAAAGGTCCTATTAACCCAGCATACGTTGAAAGTTTCAAAAACGTACTTTTTCACAAGATTTGATCAGAGAGAGGTCATGTAGAGGCAATCCATACATTGTGGACTATGAGTATACACGAATACTTCACATTTTCGGCTGTAACATTTCATGTACAACAAATACAAGATACGCTATTGGAAAGCCGATGATAATTTGTTCCTAATTATATATAAATAGGTATATATCTCCTTCAAGAATTCAATGGAAAGTGGACTATAAAGTACTTGAAATTCCCTTGCTAAATGCTGAAATACCTTCACACTTAACAAATTTACAAGATACACTGTTGGAAAACCGATTAAATTCTTTTTTTAACGATCCATCATGTCAATATATTTACTTTTTTTTTCAAGGTCGAGACTATTTTGCTCAAAATTCTACCGGGATATATCGGTGGGAGTGCGTATGCAGACCCAAGACTATAATCTCTGACATTTCTTCTAGAAAATTTCGAAAAACTATCTAGCCACAAATATGATTGGGGTCCAATTAGTAAACACAGGAACTTTCGTGGGGATATGCACCGTTCATCTCAAAGAAGCGGACTATTCCTCAATTTTAGACAACAGCACTCTCTAGAATCATAGTTCAGCTCAATATATTTAGGTAATCATCTAAACCATAAACTTCTCAGAAGAGAAAAAAAAACTTTTGAATTGTCTGCCAACTCAACAAATTCACGGACGCCCCAGGTTGGGGACTCTAGCATTAAATGCTCGAGGGAGGGGCTTACAACGACCTCAGCCCCCGTGACCCTAAACACACGCACTGCCTCTGATTGTGGTATAATTGTACAATTGTGTCATAAGAAACGTTTTGAAATAATCACTTCTTTCAATTCCTAAATTTTCGAGACAACACCCCCACCCCTGAAATCACAATTTATTGAAAAATATTTTTTGTAACTATCTAAATCCTAAAATACGGACGTATCAGAAACCTTTCAGTGGTCTGCCGAGTCAACAGGTTCATGTTTGTGGGGTCTGTCGACAGAGCCTCATTGATAACTTAGTGGAGCATTAGGGATCTACGGATCCCAGGTTAAGAAATACAGCACGAAATTTTGGATGGACAGGCTTTCAAAGAGACAAACCCCTCAGGTCTCTAAATCTCTAGCTCTGCCCCAGATTGTAGTAAAATTTTGTGTCAAAAGATACATTCCGTCATAATGAGAGTTTTCAATTCCTCAACTTTGAGACATCACACCTAGAAAATACACTCTAAAATCATAGCTCATCCCAAAATATTTGAGCAACTATCCAAATCACGAAAACTATATGGTGGTGCACATTAAGCCAGTCTGGATATCGGATTATATGTATTATTCAGTTGCGTGTTTCTGTCCTTTCGTCTCTTCGAACTATAACTCCAAAAGTACTCAATGAATTTCAAATTTTGTGGAAGGGTGGGCTTGTGGCTTGTGAAGAAGTGATTGAAAATTGTGGGCAGATCCATGAATAATTACTTCATCTGACAATGGCGTTGGAAAAGGTATAGGTCTCTGAGTGCTGTAGTTTATCAAATCAGATGCATTTTCAAAAATCTGTGTGCGACAGTGCGCATTATGTGGTCCACTAAAACATTATGTATTACTCTTTCTCAAATAACCTTTTGTTAAAAACATCCTCCACAACTTGAATATACCAAAAGAGAAACAACTCCCAAAACGAAAGAAATTTTAATTCTCTACCCTATCATGTCTTTATCTCTGAAAATGCCTATTTTTTCACGGTTGTGTTCTTTCATATTTCTTTCTGTGATTCTTTGCTCATTTAAACTGTTTTATTCACAAAGATCATTATTAACTTTTAGAGGACCATAAATAGTGGACCCTGTCATCACGCAATTCTGTTTATTAAGATAGAATCTTCTTCAGAATAGTTTGCATATTGCAATTATGCGATTAAATACAAACAACAAATTATTTTCATCATTCTTGTCGAGAACAAATGGTAATAAAATCACAGAAATAATTCTAATAGTAATTTATTAATTACTTGAAAAATAGCAGCTGACCCTGACCAAAGGCGTCTTAAAACGAGTATTGTTCCTTGCCGAAATATCTCGAAATTTTCACGAAACGATATACCTTTCAAAATCAATATTAATGAATAATCAAGCACTTCGAATGAAGTAAGATGAAAATTGTATATCTATACAATACAATTTTTGTTTGAATGTTGAAAAAATAACTAATGACATATAAAAAAAACAACACTACAGATTAATCATCGATACAAACTCTCTCATGGACTTTGGGGAAAAAGCAACAGGTTTCGATTAAAACACCTGAAACATGAAATGAATCAATTGTATCGTTGGAATTTTGGTTTATCAAAGATCGCTGAAAATTATCAGCTATTTTTTTTCTGTAGACAATATCAAAGTGAACATAACTGGGCTTTAAAACTTGTTTACATACGTGACCTAAATGGACCAGTAGAAAGAAATAGCATGTTCAAATTTCTGCTTGATTTTCGGCGATTCACGCTCATTATTTCAAAATTGCACCAAAAATATGCTATCCGATTTCAAGAAAGACTTGAGGATATTTTCATTTCTTATGGATTTCCCAATGAGTATGCTATTTTGTCCGAAAATCTCATGGATTTTATTTCTGGTCTACCCACATCCATTTTCATGTTATAATAAATTCTATTAATAATTCTCAGAAACCTACCGTATTACATGCACAGAAGGATATTGCAGAGAAACTAAATCCATTGGAATTCTATTTGATACTGCTAACTGTTATCTAAAATAAGTGCTTAATTCAAATTTACAAAAAATGTCTAGAAATGTTTATTTTTTATTTAAAGTGGGTAATTTTTGCATAAAAAAATCTGCTTGAATTTTCTTTCATTTTGGTCAATTGAAAAAATTGATATCGAATTAGTAATACTTTTGAAACCCAGATTATTATGAAATTAAAGTATAAGAATGGTCTATACTTATCGATGAATATCAAGTTTAACAAATTTTGTGATTGTTTTTTTCATTTTTTTAAATTTTATTTTATTTCATTTTTTGCAGAATTTTGATTATTTCAATTATAGAAGTTACTATCATTTGTGTACGGTAGCCGGTGACTGACTATTTTTCTTTGTCTGATGGCGATCAGGCGAAGAATATAGCCATCTTTCTTTGCTTGTTACCTTGTTTAAAACCCGTTCAATATTCTATTTTTGCTTATTCAATTCATCCGTACTTAGCAGCCAGCCAATACCCGACGCTCCTTGTGGCAGCGGGAGGTTTAAATTACACTAATTTACGTAAGAATAAAGATGATATCCAAATTTCCGTTGGTAGATAAATGCATTTTTCACTATATTTACAGAAATAAATATGCAATATTTTTGCTCAATCAGACTATTAATCATGAAATCAACAGTTTTGTTCTATTCAAATTTCTCTGAGGTAAACTCTATTTTTGAGAGATTAGCTCTGTTGACACATCAATGAAAACTTGAAAAAAATTCGGAATTTCAGTCTAATTATGTAATCACGGCGTGAAATCGCTTAAAAATCCTCTGTGAGTACGCATTTTTTTTTCACAGCCAACTTAATTCTATATTCTTACAACTGTAACCAGAATTACAACTACGAAGAAGCTATTCATATATTGCAATACGTTTTTAAAAGAGCAAGAAAAGAAGTCCGTGAAAATGCCTTTTTTTGCAAAAACGAGTTTTCCATCAATGATTTTATTTTCATTAAAGTGGAGTTTCAAATGTTGTAATTTGATTATGTACTTTATTTTATTTTTTTTTATCAGCGATGTTTTAGTTGAAACGATGTTACTTCTAATTCATCATCGGTATCTTTCACCACCACCATATCCAACGACGGACGTTGAAAGACTGATGTAGGGAAGATGATCACGGTTGTAAAGCTTCACTCTCACGGACACACGGTGTCCAAAACGGCGCAGAAATAAAAGCGAAATAATACCTTGATATTTTTCCAAAACTAAACGAAATATTCTATATAGAAATGAATACTTATGATCATTTAATTCCTAATAATTTGAAAACAAGCACTTAGAATGAAATTAAATTCAAATTATATATTTTATAATCACAACACCATGTAAATTAATGTTGACAAATATTAAAGTCGACGAAAAAGAATAACTATCAGTTTTTGAAAAAAAAGTCCGAGTTAATCCTCGATATCAAATTGCAACAACAAAATTTTCATTGTTGATTTTAATAAGAATTATCATACTGCAATTACTTTTATTTTCTACATTAATCAGCCATAATATGTAGTATCAAGTTTTAGTGAACGGTGCTACTAAAAGTCATCATCGATAATGTTATAACGGCACAGTGATATGTAGGGCTTATTTTGCGTGATTTTTTCTTCTCACGCTTCTCTTGCAAATAGTACTACATTTCGCTAGATGATCTATAATAATATGATTTCTAACTCTTTCCAAAGTGCATCTTGACTTGCATGCTATAAATACTGATTTTGGCAAGCTATTTCATTTAGTTTCTGTCTGTAACAAAGGTATTTATTTCGCGTGATTTCTGGGAGTATTTTGCGCTATTTTGGCAAATAGTACTAAATTTTGCTAGATCTCATTGAGATCAGTGTTAATGAATATCACCACATGCTCTGAAAAATGTGTCTCTGAGTTAGAATGCGCGCGAAAATGGTAATTTGTTAATGGTGAGTCCACATGGCAACATTTAGTCAATGAAATTCCGGTCGAGTACAATAATTTGGTCGAGGGTGGCATTTTATCAGCCTTCGCCTTCCCTAACTAGGCTCCCACAGAACACATGTTTTAGTGGGCCCCGATCGCCCTCAAGAATTGAGGATTGTCACATGACTGTTCCTGGCTACGACCACGCTTTGTTTTGCTGCTGTTGATTTCTATTTTTCATAACCTGCGAATCGATCAACAGTACGAGAGCTGAAAATGTCTTCCACAATATTCAATTCAATTAATGATTTGAAATAACTAACTTTGAAAATGCACAATATTGCGCTTAATATCAAGTTGGGAAACCATTTTTTATAGAAGCATAGTATAAGCTTTCCGACTGTGACTTTAATTGAAACAATGTTAACTGAAACAGATTTTACCATAGAAACAATCGTATAAATCGAGATTAATGGACTAAAATAGCCAACACAAACGCACACTCACAAAAAAAACAAAAAACAAACACTGAAAGTGATAAAAAACATAAAACAGGACGAACATGTTCAAGTCTCACCCAATTTGAAGATCTTACAAATTGACCTGATGAATAGATGTCAAAACTAATTTGCCCAGTTATAAAAATGTAAATATCGAAACTTAACATATTCATTGTCTTACTTGCTACACTAATTTCTTCACCCTTTTCCCCCAGCTTACAATTTATAGGTGTTTCAATGGCATCAAGTTTAGAAATTAAATTTTGCAATGTACAAATTTTGCGATTACAACTTGAAAAAAATCCAAGAATATTGCTTCCAACTTTTTTTCCTTCTCCTCCAACTGTAATGTCTGATCAGAAACTCTCTTAATTCGAAATTCCATGAACAATATTTTTTATCAGTTTTATTTCATCCTTCCCTTCAAAAAGTGACGGCAACAGGCAATATATAAGTAATTTTGCAATTACATAATAACAAAAACATATGTTGCTCATAATTTTCTCGCGTTCTATACTACCTGAAAAATGAACTGAGCTAAAATATGAGAAATCTAAAACATTTTAATGAAACAATGTTAATTGTAGAGTGCCTGTACATTGTTAATTGATTGACTGATGCTCAAATGATAAGTTAACAGAATTGTCTATGATTATTCACGTAGTTGTACGGTGTGATAGTAAGGACCTAATCATCAATTAAGTCATATGACTCATGACTGTAAATTAAATGGGTTTAGTTCTTAAATCTATAAGGAGACCAATTAGCAATATTAACCAACAATTACAAATATCAGGTGGTAGTTATCAATTTCTGGGCTCTATTCAATATAAATTTCCACTAGGTCTTTAAGCTGTAGTTGAAGAAAATTGATGTGTACCATCTAAAGAGTTCAATCATATTTCATGTATATTGGTAAGTGTATTGATATGTGTATTCAATGATAATGATGTAAGGATTCCTCTAGTTTTTTTTATCTGGACAGAATTTTCAACTTTTTTGCACTGTTGAATGCAAGTTTTCAACAAAGTTCGCATCAATGTGCCATTGTTACATTGACTTGATAGAATGATGAAGCTATCCATGCAAGATCTATCAAACTGGATAGAAATTTTAACTTTAAACTTGATATTGCAAGTTAAATGAAGGTCATGATTTGATTCGGAACTGCCCCAACTAGCAGTCCTTCAAATATAGTAACCAATTTACAAAGAGACCAAATAATGGAAAAGGATTGACCCTTTGCCACAACTTAAAAACCAAATAACCAGGTGAGTCATCACTCATCAAAACCATAGGTCAGTTAGCCACAACTCATCAACACCAGTGGCTTGGTGTATGATTGAGCAAAAAATACAATGTTCAGGATGATGTTGAATATTTTTGATATTGATTGAAATGAAAGGTATAACTCTATTTCATCCAGACAAACATAGCGCTAATTGACTGAACCTATGTGCATGGATGAATGCATCTCAAATCCATTACACATCTGAATGCAGTTTGACTTGTATGCACTGGTTGAGTTTGAATCTAATTTGATCCCAACAATGTAACTGATTTTGGTGAACACCCTAGAGTTGAAAAACAAAAACAAAAACAAAGGAAGGGTTAAGAAAACCTGGTGGCTAGAAACTCATCACTTAGAGATGATTGTTTCAAAATCTCCACATATGTGAAGAATACATAGATGGGAATTACCACATGGGTGAAATAAAATTGAACAAAGAAAAGGTTATTACAAACTATTTGGTTTTATTTGTTCAATTTAAACGTTTAAATTTTCCTTATTGAAATTCAAATGCAATTTTTACAACTCTGTTGAAATAAAATATTGTACTTTTAAATAAGGTTTTACAGATTACAAAATTACTAGAAAATTACTACTGTTTGAAATAAAGAATGCTCATTTCAATTTTATACAATAATTACTTTGTGAAAACAGTAACTTGGAAAAGCTAATTTTTCTTGAACTATAAAGGAATTTTTAAAAAATTGCTCATTGTTTTTAAGCAAACAAGTCATTTGATCATCATTTAGACAAAGGTTTTGATAAACAAGAATGAGTATGTATTTTTTTCTTTCTTTTTCTTTTTACCCATAAATTTTCATTTTATTTTCACTAACTTACACATTTGGCTTATCAGCAAAAGGAAAAAATCTTGAATTGATTTTTTTTGAAAAATTTTCTATACATATCAAAAATTGAAATTTTTTTTCAGAATAATTTGATTATTATTGAAAATATTTGTCTCCAACCATCTGGCAACCCTGGTTGTGTTACATCGTTGATTACCTCGAGGTGAAGCGATCCACTAACGTGACTTGAAAAACGAACATCCTCAAGAAATTTTATAAAAATTTCTAAAATTCAAAAGCAAAAAACAATACATAAAGAAATTTTACTTTATTCTATGTTGGCATACATTAAATTTACAGGTACCTTTTGCAGATGTGAAATTAATTGAAACCTTTTCCAGAGATATAGAAGTTGACTCAAATTGGGGGATAAAAATGAAATGATGCAATAAAACCCAAATATTCTTTGTTTTGATAATTTGTAGCTGCTTTTTTTTTTCTTTTTTTCAAAATATGATATTGTAGTCTTTAAAAATCAGGCCCTATTTTCATTTATTTATTTGTTTTTTCCCCCTAAAATTGCCAGAAAAATCTTAAGAAATAAGAGAGGATTGAACCCACAAACAATGGCCAGCAATATTAACTATATAAATTATATATTGAATATAATTCTTATTTAACTCCATTTGAAAGGCTTGTTTTTATATTATCATGACTTGAATATCTATAAGTATTAATTTCTGTTGGGTATTTCGTTTAGTTTTGGAGAAATCCAAGGATATTTTATAAATAGCACTATTGCCTCCAATTACGCAATCTGTTATTTGTCGAGTACCCTTCATGGTTTTTAGTAGTATGAGTTTTACTCAACAGTGTATCAGAAGTCTGCCTACCAGAAAGAGGTAATTTTCAAGATGGCAGACAAATCATTAAAATGTTGACTGTTCCTTCATCCTTTATAGACAAGTAATTTTGGTACCTAACCCCATGTTTTTGGTATCTAAGATCAAATTAGCATAATCAAATTAATATGAAGTGATTACAATAATCGATCGATTATTTATTTCTGAAAAATCTGCTCTAGATTTAATAACCATTGTCACACTTTTCACCCTGTAAAGTTAATTATGTAGATTTGCACTTGGAGGAAAATTTGAAAGTGAACTCATCTGCAAGGGTTTTTACCTATTTCAAAAAAAAATTTGAATGAGATCTCAAAACAATTTTTTTTTTTTTTTCTCTCTTCAACTTTAACAATTTTGCTCCAAACAGTTTCTAACTTGTGCATATCCACATCTTCTCTGCTCTCTACCAATACCAATGCTCCCTAGAGATAGGTTTGAAGGGAATAACATGCAAGTGAAAGATTTTCCCTTGACTTTTTCCAAGTCAGTTTCATTCTTTGCTTCATTTGATTCTTGGTGTTGGGTAGGTGAGGTTGTTGAATTCAGATGTGATGTGTGTGGATATGGTCCATAATGCCTGCATTTCTTCAGTCCTACCACTGCCATGAGTCAAACTTCCACTACTCTTCTAGGACTGCATTAATGTTTGCTCGATGACAAAGTCAGAGCTTGGGCCTACCCAGAAATGGTTGCAGTAGCAGATGATGGAAGATTTAGCATACACATAAGGATGCCTGGTCTTAGTTACTTGGACATAGAAATATGCAGATTTTGGATAGCTACTTTCCCCAGAGGTAGGCAATCCAACTCTGCATGCAAGTGCATCTAATATTCTGTGCAATCTGCTTTGATGATTGCTTGATTAATTTGCAGCATTCTTTATTACCCACAGCTGATTGTTTTTAGACCTTGAGCTATCGAAAATTGAAAATATTCATTTGTTTGAGCACTAAAAGATAAGTTTTAAACAATTTTCAAACAAACATATAATTGAAGATGAGGTTGTACATGTTCTGGATAATTCTTTGTTCCAATGTCTGGACACTGGCTGATGCTAAATTCCAATGTTTGTTCACTAAAATTGGTTACACCTGACCATGAAAGTATATTTGATTTCATCATTAAAAACTATCAATCCCTTGTGGGCTTGTCTAAACCCCTAAAATATTCTAAATTCAACTGCCCTGGCACTCGAAGATGCTAAATGCCAACGTCTAGGCACTGCCATATGGGTCATTCCAAGACAAGTTGAACGTCAGCCAAGGATTCTTTGGGGTCTAGAAAGATATCCTGTAAACTTTTAACTCGATGACTTCACTCATTCAGTCATGATGAATCCAAGACCAACAACTACTTTGATGTAACGATGACTATATATGGTATAAAACTATGCCTTTGAAGTATTTGGTCATTTGCTGTAACCCTATTAAAGAAATCATTTTTCAAAACACAATTTTTTTTTTTTTCTCTTATTTTGGGTGATGGGTACTATTTACAATGTAATCATACCACTACACTTGACCCTCTCTTTTCATCCATCGTCTGAAACTACAGCTTCGGAGTATTGCAGTCATTTTTATTTCATTGAGAAATCATTAGTCCAAAATGCAATTATTCATTTATTTAAAAAAAAAATTTTTCTCGTGTATTTCTATTTATGATTCTACTGCACTGTTGAACTGGACCGGCTTTTTTTTTTGCATTATACAGACCAACAGCCTTAAATTATCTGGGTTACTGCCTTCACTTCAGTGAGGAAATCTTTTTTTTAAATTTTTTATTACAATGTAAACTGAACTATACCCTATAAGTTCATCATACGAAATTATAGCTTTGAAGTATTTCTCTTTGCCTTATTGAGGGATCATTTTTCCGAAACACAAAATTTGTGGTGAGGGATTTTTTTTTATGATGTTTCTTTAACACTGAACTGGACCCCCATGTTTTGTCCTATTTACAAAACTAAGGCTTTGAAGCAGAGGTCAACTGATTGATTGGGCCGATATTTGACATTTTGAGGTAATTGGTATCTGACAATTAATTGAGCTCATAAGGCGGATACCAACAACCTTAAAACCTTTGAAAATTTGAAAAAAATTGTTTTCAATTTTTTTTCTTTATTTTACTGGAAAGGAGATTCCAAATTTTTGTCAAAAAAAAATGTTTATACCAGTTTTGTAAGCAGTAAAATTAAATGGTATTGATTGATATCATATCAGACTTGATCTTACAATCAAAATTGTATATGTACTTTGGGTAAGTGTTATAATAGTACTACCAGTAAAGTTACTGCTGCTGATTATGTCAGTCGTAAAGGAAAGAGATATGAAAATATAATTCACTTGGAGGAGATTTCTAAATCCTTTTCTACTTAAAAGAAAGAAAAATAGAGAGACCAAAAGAATCACTTTATTCAACTGTCGGCTGGTTTTGGAAAAGTAGGGAAAAGTAAAAAACAAAACAAGTTAGAATTTTATTTTCATTTATTTGGTCAAGATTCCTTGTATCGAAATTCACAAAATTGT
The DNA here is from genome assembly GCA_963457665.1 of Thysanoteuthis rhombus. NCBI lineage: Eukaryota > Metazoa > Mollusca > Cephalopoda > Oegopsida > Thysanoteuthidae > Thysanoteuthis > Thysanoteuthis major. The sequence continues at coordinate 28,141,514 of OY735207.1, read as the reverse complement.
TATAAAAACATATTTTTCTTAAGGAGAAAGAATGGCTCCAAAGACTTACTTTTTCTCAAAAATAACCCAAACTTTTAGGAGGAGCAAGTGGATTGGCTACAAATATTAAACTGGACCCTGACTTAGTGTCCTCCTTCATGACACAATATTTGGTTTCAATATAAATATCTTAACTGGAACCCTGACTTTCTGACTGCTAGCTTGACTGTCTTTTATTTCCTGAAGAAACTTGAGGTTAGTATTGGGGTTGACTGTTATACAAATCAAGTACTGAAAAATTGGAAGCAGGAAACTTCATTATCCCAATAGTAGTTTGGCTGCTGAAATTTTGAGAGATATATGTGGGACAGATGTACTAAACTACCAATGTAGTTTGTTTTGACCTCATTAACATATTCTCAATGTCTTGAGCATGTAAGAATTGTGCTCAAAAGCTATTTTAAATTCAAAAAATAAAGTCAGGGTCTAGTCTAGTAGATATCTATATTGTAAACTGAACGTACATTGACATACGCAAAACTTTTTGTGCTAAAATTCCTTAAATTATTTCATTATGATACTTGAAACATAGAATTTCAAAGCAATTGGTTACACAATTCTATGAGTTTTCTTCATTTTTGATTATTTCACTCCTGACATAATAATTCCTTTGTGTGGCATATTAAAATATCTATGAGACAGAAGCATAACCTAAGGTTATTAAGAACAAAACATGGAGAATTCAGATCAAAGGATATTTCCATTATTTCAACATAGCATTGTCTATCATCCGTATGGTATAAAGGACATATCAACAGAGAATTAAGAAAAGGAACAAGTTACAACCCCTTAGTACCAGGAAAAGTCTCACTGGAAGAAAATTTTGTATTCAATGATCTGGTTATTTTTAGATCATATTCATTACATAGCTGACCTCCCTAATTCAAGTTTAGCATTATATATCAGAGATTGGCTGTCCTGCTCTCTAAAGATTGGCATCAGCCTTTGAAAAACCCATATCAGTTGAACACTACTTTGAAGTATTTTGGTTACTTCCTTTAG